>JAGIQG010000008.1:120450871-121050871 GCA_024679065.1 Sphyrna mokarran | reverse complement strand
GTCGATGATCCGGCACATCTTGCAGAGGTTGCTGTGGCAGGGTTGTGTGGTATCGTGGTCACTGTTCTCTGAAAACTGGATAGTTTGCTGCGGACAGGCTTTAGGAATCAGGAGGTGAGTCTCTGACCTACTCTGGTAGCAGTAGTATTTGAGTGAGTTTAAATAAGGAGGATGAAGAATAAAGTTATGTGGTTTATAGGAAAGTTTTTCATATACATAATTAGATACATAAAAAAAAATGCTTTTCACATCCTGGTGACTCTGCGTGGTATAGTAAACAATGAAACATTTGAAGTTCCCCCACCTTTTTTTATGTGTTGTAATATGTCTTAAAGGGAAAGCAATGTGACAATATCATTTGGAATATCAAAGGTTAATGTGGGATTGGAGAACAGCCATGCATCATGTTGAGGGTCACATGATAACTGTCTGCACCTGGTAGAGTTTGCACGGGAAGAGCAGTGCATAGGATACATATATAATTCAACCATACAACCCTCCTGACCTCTTAGTGAGATACCAAACAATCTTTTAAAAAAGAACATCTGATCCGTATAGAACAAGATCCCAATCACAACAGTGAAATTAATCATCTTTGGTGTTGTCTCAGTGGTAACTGTTTCATCAAGACATCTTTGTCCATGGCCAAATAATGTGTTCAGATCTTATACATCCACCTCATTGGAAAGACAAAGCCTCTGCTTCAGATCTCAATTGAAAAACCATCCTTCCAGCATTTCCTCAATCTGCACTGAACCATCTTAAATTACTCATGGGATTGGAACTCAACTCCCAGACATCCAATGAAAATTTCATCACTGCACCTAAGGTGAAAAATGTTATTTAACTTTCTCAGACAGTTTTGGTTTCCACACTTAAGGAAGAATTTAAATGTATTGGAAGCAGTTCAGAGAAAGCTTTCTTGACTAATAGCTGGAATTGGCAAATTGTTTTATGAGGCATTATGGTTTAGATCACAAACTCCAAAGTGCTTTATGAAGCCTGACTGAATCATAAGTTTTACATCTTGAATGTGGCTGGGATAAATATGCAATGTTCCACTTCAGATATGATTCAAGTGACCCACCAGGGAGCTTTTATCAAACAATGTTTTTTAAATGTTCGGTTATAAGTGGTGTACCTCAGGGATCTGTTTTGGGGCCCCTGCTGTTTGTAATTTTTATAAACGATCTGGATGAGGGTATTGAAGGATGGATTAGTAAATTTGCGGATGACACCAAAGTCGGAGGAGTGGTAGATAGTGAAGAGGGGTGTTATAGTTTGCAGAGAGACTTGGACAAGTTGCAGAGCTGGGCCGAGAGGTGGCAAATGGAGTTTAATGTGGAAAAGTGTGAGGTAATTCACTTTTGCAGGAATAACAAATGTGTAGAGTATAGGGCTAATGGTAGGACTCTTAATAGTGTTGATGAACAGAGGGATCTTGGTGTATATGTGCATAGATCCCTGAAAGTTGGCAATCAAGTCGATAAGGTTGTTAAGAAGGCATATGGAGTCTTAGCTTTTATTGGTAGGGGGATTGAATTTCGGAGCCGCAACGTCATGTTGCAACTGTACAAAACTCTAGTGCGGCCGCACTTGGAGTATTGTGTGCAGTTCTGGTCCCCGCATTATAAGAAAGATGTGGAGCATTGGAGAGGGTACAGAGGAGGTTTACCAGGATGTTGCCTGGTATGGAGGGCAGGTCTTATGAAGAGAGGCTGAGGATTTGAGGTTGTTTTCGTTAGAAAGGAGGCGGCTAAGAGGGGACCTTATTGAAACATATAAGATGATTAGAGGTTTAGATAGGGTGGACAGTGATAGCCTTTTTCCTAGGATGGAGAAAGCTAGCACGACGGGACATAGCTTTAAATTAAGGGGTGGTAGTTATAGGAAAGAAATCAGAGGTAGGTTCTTTACCCAGAGGGTGGTTAGGGTATGGAATGCCCTGCCTGCGTCAGTTGTAGATGCGCCAAGTTTGGTGGCGTTTAAGAGGTTAGTAGATAAGTTTATGGACCAAAAGGGAATGGTTTAATTTGGAGGGTCATTGCTTTTTCCTAATTGGTCGGCGCAACATCGAAGGCCGAAGGGCCTGTTCTGCGCTGTAATGTTCTAAAGAATATAGTTGACATGCATAGTAAGGAAATTAGCAAGAACTTTTACCATTTGCAAACAATAAGCAAATCAACCATTATAACGTAATACTCTTAATGAATATCTTTAAGTCTTCCAATTAAAACCAGAGCCCATAGACAACAAACAACCTTTTTCACACAGATTTATCCCTGCACAGGCTAAAGCTCATATGATATTGGAATTCAGTCCTCTGGGTTGGATGATGATTTCAAATGATCTTGAAATTTCAGTGCAGCCTGCAACTGTATCAGCTCCCCAAAACACAGATTAATTACCGCATGGCAACAAGCCTATCTTTCAGCTAACTGGTAAAATTTTCAAGGCAAAACAGAAAGACAGGGAATTCTTTCCCAGCTTGCTTCTATGACAGCCTCTCAGACAAAACAAAGCTGAAAATAAGGAATATCAGAGCAAAAGCCAAGACAAATGGCCTATGCAGTTCATATAGTTTGCCTTTTCTCTCATGTGCTCTCTCACTACTGCTTAATCTTAAAATATGAGATATGCCATACTACTTGCAGTTGGAACCTTTAGTTGATCAGTGTTGGACATGGTAATTAAAAAATGTATTCATATTTAATTGGCAAGTAGATGAGAAAGCTTTTCTGCCGTATTAGCATTTAAAATTAGGTTATATTCTAAAATAAGTTAATTCAAAAGCACTGTTTTGATATTATCAATCAAGTTTAATAAATTTTCTATCTAGAGATGCTTTTCTGTCAGCATGTTCTTTTTATCAATTGATATATTGTTTTAATAAACATGATATTCAATAAGTTTTATATTTTAGTCTTCAGTTCTTTTTATGCCAATAATCTATAATTGTTGAAAGAAAAACATTACTATATTAACATCAATCTCACCATCACCACCAAAGAAGACATTATTACTGACTTTCACTAATTTATTTTTCAAGTTACATTGCTGGTTTCAGCACACAATTATTATACTGTGAATCATGGCAGATTTTTTGGTGAAATATTCATGCTAATTTCCAAATGCCTCAGGCTTTTATTCAGGATAACATAAATAAATGTTAATTAGTCCATTGTCAGGTGCAGGATTTACATTGAAAAGTCTCAATAGTTACATGTAGCAATTATAATCAAACAATTGTAAACTCCATTTTGGCTAGACACTAATACACAAATAGCAGGCAAAACAGTTGTAGGTGCATTTCTTTAATGCAAAACAGAATATGTTAGAGAAAACAAATGTGTGAACAATTACAAAGCATATGAGTTTGGCATTTGGTGATAGCAATGTTCAAACAGGTGTTTGACTTCATTAATTGTCGTGATTTGTTTACTTCTTTTGTTAGAGAATATTTCCGTTTTCAAAACAAAACCTCCAGAATCTCAAACAGCCTGACTTCTTTTACCAGTGTTCAAAGAATTCTTTGAACTATTTTCCCTTTATCGTAGATTCCTCAGGAGCACACTTCACCTGTTCCACAACGTAAGTTTCAACAGCTATTTCCATTTCTGGCATTCTTTCCTGCGTTTGCAAATGATTTCCCATTCAGTTTCCAGCAATCAGCCTGAATATGTCTCATTTTCTTACAATGGAAGCACTTCGATCTTTGGATATCCCTTTCACCCTCAGCAATTTTCTTCCGAAGCTGAGAAAGAAAATCTTGACCATTCCCAACTGTCTCTTTTTCCATGGGATATTTCTCTGCCTTCCACTTTCCCACTTTCTATCCTTTAAGTTCATAAGGATGACCAAAACGTTCCAGTCTCTGGACAAATCTGCAATCATCTGCCAGCTCTGCTGTCTGCTCAGCAATTTTAATTTTTTTGTCCCTCCATGTGCAACCTGAGTCACTTATGCCTCACTTACTCTTTTTTAAGGAATAACCTATGCATTACTTTTCACATACTAAAGGACATGCATTCCATTAGACTGAGCTGCTCCCACATAAACGTTCTTTTATTCTGAACTACTTGTATTATCTTAAATATTGACATTTATTCCAGATGCTGGTTTTTCCTACACTGTCTCGTACATTGAACTTTTACCAGTCAATAAACTTACTAGCTTCCTGTGACATCCCAAGTAATTTATTTACCTACTGCTGCCTCACAGCAGCTGAAATACTCACCAAGTAAGTGAGTCTCTCCTCCGACAGGAGCACCGTCCTCCACCTTATCCAGTTCATTCCCGCTTTGAACCAAGTTCCCAAATGCATTCACTCAGTTTTTGCCTCACTCAGGATGATGTTTCCCTCACTGATTGTGTCCTACTCACTGATTATTTGCTTGCAAAAGTCCTTTTACTTACATAGAACTGTCAAATGTTATCCACTAGCTAGCTTCCTGTTACAATAATCAACACCTATTCAAGCCCTATTCATGCAAATGGTTTTCAGTTGATTGATAGTTAAATGCCACATGTTTAACTAACTTGTCTTGGAAAATATTTTCCAGTTGAATTCTGTGGATTTCTCAATAAATCCCCCAGATGCTTGCTACACTGCCTCACTAGAAGTCTGACTTCTGCATGAGTATTTCCAAACTCCACTCTTGAAAAAAAAACATGCCTTAGAATTTTCTCCTAAACTACTCTTTCTTTCAGATGCCTTTCAGGATCCACTTCCAGGATTTCAATCTCTCCCTTCAGTGAATTGTTACATGCATTCAAGTTTCTGCACAATCCCTTGGTTCACCAGCCACGTTCTGCATGCATGAGGATGGTCTTAACAGGGATCTTGGCTTCATGTCACACTATCTGTAACTCCCATGACTTGCCTGGGTTAGCAAGAAACCTCACTTACTGTGCTGTCTGGAGACAATACATATTTCTCTAACCTCTGCTATTAGCCACTTTAAGACTTGAATAGCAGGTTAGGTGTAAGGATTCGCGTTCTAATCAGCAATCTGTAAACTGTCTGTGCTGATATGTGTGCTTTTGGAGACCAGAACACTTCATTTGCTTGACGAAGGTCACAAAGGCCGAAAGCTAGTGGATTTACTGTCAAATAAATCGGTTGGATTTCAAATTGGTGTTGTCAACTTTACTGAGTTTAGCCCAGTCCAATGCCAGCATCTCTACATCACCAGCCACACCAGCAAAACATCACTGCTTCATAGATCATCACCAAACTGTTGATTTATCTCAGATGTCTAGTTTCCCAATTTAAATTGGGAAATGTTTCCAACTCAGAGCATTTACACTGATTTTTACTTTAACTGTACCCATCAGGCCCTTGTTCAACTTCTTGTTCTTTGTTGCTTTAATTTAACTATCTTCCTGAAATATATTTTTTGCCCCAACTCCTTGATCTCTGGACTTTTTTTTCCTCTTTCAATAATCTGTCCCTTTACCTCCTCCCTCTTTGCCATTCACCCCAAAGATCTACTTTCAGGTTAAGCAATGTTTCATTTGTACCTCCTTCAGTTTGTTCCATTGTATTCGCTGCTCCCAATATGATCTCCTCTACATTGAGATGACTAAACACAGACTGGGTTTGTGGAACACCTTGGCTCAATCTGCAAGCATAACACCAAACCTCCAGTCACCCACCATTTCGAATCAGAATCATCCTCTTCTGTTAACCCGTGACTTTCTGCAATGCTCTAGTGAAGCCCAACTCAAGCTAGATGGTGTCTAATCTTCTGATTAAACATTCTCAGCCCTCAGGACTCAACACCGAGCTCAACAATTTTAAACTGTGAACTTTGTCCTCCATCTTATTTTTTTTTAATATCCCATATATTTTGTGTCTCAAAACCCAACATTTCTTCCATCATAGAAAAGTTACAATGAAGAAGGAGGCCATTCGACCCATCTTGTCCATGCCGTCCAAGGACAGCCAGGTGCCCTTTCTAATTCCCACCTTCCTGCACCTGGCCCATATTCCTGTAGCTTACAGTTCTTAAAGTGCAGATTCCGATGCTTTATGAAAAAGTTTAGAGTCTCTATCTCCATCATCAGCTCAGGCATTCCAGAACCCACTATCCTCTGCATAAAAAAGTTTTTTCCTCATGTCCCCTCTAGACTTACTGCCAGTTATTTTGAATATATGTCCCCCAGTTCTGGAATTATCTGCCCTGCTCCCACCCCAGGCTATCTATCTCACATTCTAAAGTCTGCTGCATCTTTGTTGCAACCTCTCCCAGCTAAAGTTTGTCTCCAACGTACTTTCCATCTTGTTTAGTTCCAATGAAGAGTTAAACAGACTCAAAGCATTAACTCTGTTTTTCTCTCTCCTTCAGATGCTGCCAGACTTGCTGAGTTTTTCTAGAATTCGCTGTTTTTGTTCCTTCAAAGCCTGCTTGCTTTTAGTTTATAAATCCTTGATACCATCCAAGAACATGGACCACACTGAAAGCATTAAAGCTTTTCACTGAAAAGCACTGAAAGCTTTTCAAACACAGGAACACAAAACTAACCTCACTCAAAGCTATTTCTTATTTCTAAAACCCACAAATTCAAATTCAACGATTGATTAATTAAAGCTATATTTGTTTTCTAGCAACATTCCTGGAGTTTAGAATAGTGAGATGGGATTTTGTAGAAATTTATAAAATTCTAACAAGGTTAGAACAGGGTAGATTCAGAAAGAATGTTCCCAATGATGGGTGAGTCCAGAACTAGGGACCATAGTTTGATAATAAGGGGTAAATGTTTTAGAACTGAGGTGAAGAGAAATTTCTTCACCCAGAGGGCGGTGAATGTATGGAATTCACTCCTGCAGAAAATAGCTGAGGACAAAACATTGTGTGAGTTAAAGAAGGGATTAGATATAGCTGTTGGGTTTAAAAGAATCAAGGGATTTGGGGGAAAGGGTGGGTTCAGGATATTAAAATAGATTATTAATCATGAACTAAATGAATGGTGAACAGTCTTGAAAGGCCAAGAGTTTCTAGTATCTATATTTCCATAAAGGAAAAAGAGATATATTTCCTTCGGATAAAAGCAATTAATTTATTCATCATTTTCAATGTAACTGATTGATCTTATAAGATTCCATTAAACTTGTACCGCAGAGTTTAATAGATTTTCTGTTAGGATATTTTCTCACAGGCCAGATTTGAGTTTGGTGATTACTATTTTGAGATCAAGTTTTCAGTGGTTGGATGAATTATATTAGAGATCTACAAATTCTGTTGGCACATTTTAAAGGGGTGATTCCGTTTCTGGTTATTGGAGATTTGGAAGTTATCTAATTGAAATTGAAAATTATTGACCATTGTTTAAGATTTGGTAATTCGTTGCCCAACATGAAATCCAGAATCATAAATCTGTTCTTTACAAGGCAATGTATAGTTCCATTGCATGTAAAAAGTTAATATTTTACATCCATGGGTTGGCTTCTCTAACGTACATCTCATCTGGGATTCTCCCATCTTTTGGTATTGAGTGAAGATGTGGCTGAGTGCCAAATTCTCTATCCTTGCTGGCAATAATGGTGGGATGCAAATGGCCAGAGAATTCCAGCATATGTCTGTGCTGATTGCTAATTGTGGCTTGGTTGATAGCAACTCAGCAAATATTCTGGGACCAGTATTCAAATCACGCCACGGCAGCTGGTAGAATTTGAACTCAATAAAAAGAAATCTGGAATTAAGAATCTACTGATGACCATGAAACCATTGTCAATTGTCGGAAAATCTGCCGGGAGGAGTACAGAATGAGAATCCTAGATACTGATCTCTAATGTAAGCAATGGAACATTTTGAATGATCTCTTTGCTGTGGGAATTATCTAATCTGCATCATTCAGTTCTACTCCAAGTCAGGCCCTTAAGTTTTAAAGTTTATTTGTTAGTGTCACGAGTAGGTTTACATTGATACTGCAATAGAGTTAAATGAAAATTCCGTAGTTGCTGCACTCCGGCGCCTGTTCAGACATACTAAGGGAGAATATAGCACGGCCAATGCATCTGACCTGCACATTTTTCACACTGTGGGAGGAAACCCACATAGACACAGGGAGAATAGGCAGCCTCTGCACAGGCAATGACTAAAGCTGGGAATTGAACCCATGTCCCTGGCAATGTGAGTCAGCTTAGAATCATAGAAAAATTATAGCACAAACAGGCCCTTCAGCCCACAAGTTGCGCTGATCTTATCTCTACCTATTAGATTTACCTATAACCCTGATGCTAACCACTGTGCCACAATGCCACCCAATCAACACAACCTATTTGCTCTTCAAGGCAGGGGAGATGATTCTAGATTTGTTGATTCCTCACTGTAAGGCATAATTTTCTTCTAGTTTTAGGCAGTAAGAGGAGGTGTTTAGATCTTGTTCAACTCATCCTGTTGACTGAAATGCTGAAATATGTTGCTGTAACAATAACATTTGTAAAGAACAGGCCTACATTATGTGATGTCTTCTAACGCAGAATATTATATGTGTTATCGATTCTTCCTGATGACAATACAGTTATATAAATTGATTGTGTTACAGCAGTATCCCATGGATCATGGGTTACACAATAAACGCAGATCAGAAAGACCATCATAGCACCCAACTGGCTTCCTGAATGAGGCTAAAGTTTTCACCCCGTACACATTTCTCAGCAAAGTTTTGTGCATGATTGGATACTTTATGAAATGCTGGAGTAGCCAATCACTGCCTTCTGTCATTTGTCCATCGTTATGGATTCCATTAAAGTCTCTGCAAAAAAGTGACAGTGCTAAGGTTAGCTTTCTCTGCTGGCATTTTGACAGATAAGAAAATTAGAAGTTATCCAGGGTCAATGCGAATTAATTCATTGATAACTCATCAACAGAAACATAGCTACAGGAGTAGACCATTTTCCTTCTTGAGTGTCTTCTGCCATTTGACTTATGGCATAACCAATAATTTGGATTGTAGTTCCAAAGATGTACTATAAAATATGTAATTGCATCGAATGTGATTACAGGCTTTCTATTCGCACAAGACAATTAAATTTGAATTCTTCAATTTTCCTTAGCATCTATCAGATGGAATCTTTGAGTGTTAATTGAAGATCTATTTTTAATAACACTTACATGTCTCTCAAGGACGGTCTGTGATAACCTATTTCCCAGTCTTGTCATGACTGTTTTGGTAATCATTTTATTTTCAGTATTAATTAAGGAAATTGGTCAAAAGGCTGAGTTTAGAAAAAGATTTTTTTCCTCTTTACTTATCAGTATAATTAGAACTGTGCATGATCCTTCAAGTGAACTGACTTTACCAATTAATTGATAAATTAATCATCTGCATTACTAAATGCGCAGATGAAATACTCCATGTCCCATTGCCTGGGAAGTTTGGTATTATTTTTTTGTTCTTTCATAAAACCTGGATGTCACTGACAAGGGCAACATTTGTTGCCAATCCCTAATTGCTTCTGAACGAAGTCGCTTGCCATTTTAAAGTCAACCCCATTGCAGTGGGTCTGAGATCATGGTTTGTAAGGATGACACATTCATCACATTAAAGAGATTAATGAGCTCACATATGATTGATTTATTATTGTCACATGTAATATGACACAGAGATATTTGAGTCATCAACAGCCACAGGTGATGTGCCTGAAGATTGGAGGGTGGCAAATGTTGTGCCTTTGTTTAAGAAGGGCCGCAGAGAAAACCCTGGGAACTACACACTGGTGAGCCTAACATCTGTAGTGGGTAAGTTGTTAGAAGGCATTTAGAGACATAAGGACTGATTCAGGACAGTCAGCATGGCTTTGTGAGTGGAAAATCATGTCTCACAAATTTGATTCAGTTTTTTGAAGGAATAGCCATGAAGGTAGATGAGGGTAGTGCAGTTGATATTGTCTACATGGTTTTTAGCAAGGCCTTTGACGGAGTACGATATGGTAGGTTGTCACATAAGGTTAACTCTCTTGGGACCCAGGATGAGGTAGCCAATTGGATACAAAACCAGCTTCAAACTGGAGACCTATGACCAGTGGTGTGCCTCAGGGATCAGTGCTGGGTCCACTGTTATTTGTTTTAGATAAGAACTTATGGGGCATGGATAATAATTTGGCAGATGACACCAAAATTGGTAGCATAGTAGACAGTGAAGAAGGTTGTCTAGGATTGCAATGGATCTTGTATCAATTGGGCCACTGGGCCAGTGGATGACAGAGGGAGTTTAATTTGGATAAATGTGAGGTGATACATTTTGGTAGATCAACCAGGGCAGAACTTAATGGTAGCACAATGGGGAGAGTTACAGAATAAAAAGATCTAGGAGTATGTGTTCATAGCTCCTTGAAAGTGGAACCACAGGTGGATGGAGTAGTGAAGAAGGTATTTGGCATGCTTGGTTTCATTGGTTAGAACATTGAATACAGGGGTTGGGACATCTTGTTGAAGTTGTGCAAGACATTGGTAAGGTCACACTTGGAAGATTGTATACAATTCTGCTCACCCTATTATAGAAAGGATATTGTTAAACTAGAAAGAGTACAGAAAAAATTTATTTGGATACTACCAGGACTTGATTGTTTGAGTTATAAGGAGAGGCTGCATAGACTGGGGTTTTTTCTTTGGAGCGTAGGAGGCTTAAGGGGTGATCTTATAGAGGTCTATAAAATAATGAAGGGTATAGATCAGCTAGATAGTCAACATATTTTCCCAAAGGCAGGGGAGTCTAAAACTAAAGGGCATAGGTTTAAGCTGAGAGGGAAGAGATTTAAAAGAGTCCAGAAGAACAATTTTTCACTTGGAGGGTGGGGGGGGGGGGGGGGGGGGGGGTCTGGAACGAGCTGCCAGAGGCTGTAGTAGAGATGGGTACAATTTTGTCTTTTAAAAGTCGTTTAGGCAGTTGCGTGGATAAGATGGATATAAAGGGACTTGAGCCAAATGCAGGTAATTGGGAATAGCTTAGTGCTAACAACTGGATGGCATGGACGAGTCGGGCTGAAGGGCCTGTTTCCAGGTTGTAAACCTCTGACTCTATGAGTATGAAGGTAACTGATCCTTTGCAGCTCCTTCAGTGTACGTTTTGGGGTCATTCCTGTGCTCACTGAAAGAAGCAGTGCTAAGTTAAATTAGTCTCTGGATATTAGACAGGCCGATTTCTGTTACTCGATGTTGGCCTTTGGCCCAGTGTTGTCGAAAGTAAATCAGTTTTAAAACGTCAAAGCCTTTTGCAGCAGCAATAACTGCCTCTGCAGTGTGGAATTGGAATTTTTCCTAGAGCTTCGATGTTGAGTGCAAAGGTTCAATCGTTTTTTTTTGTAATTGATATAGAAAGCCTATTAAAATCTATTAAGTTCTTCATGCAATCCTACTCATTAAATGAGGGCTGATTTCTACAGAAATGCTTTGGTTATTGTGCATTATTGCACAGAACTGGGACTAAAATAGAGCCTTACAAATGTTGAACAGCTTATACAGTGATCAACACTACCAATATTTGTTTTATTTATTGTACAGTCACTAAAAGGCAAAGAAATATAAAAAAAATGTTAAAGAACCTTTTAACTCACATAGACCTCCATCATATGGCCAATGGAAAAGTAGCTATTCTTTTGTTGTGATATTATAATGATATAATACCTCAGATTTATTTACTGTTCAAGACACAAAGCACCAGTTACTCATAAAGGATTTAATAAACATCTTGTGAGTTCATTGATTAAGACTGGACACATGAGAATAGTTATATTTTAGGCACGAACTTTGCAAGCATCAGAGCTGTGTGTGTGTGCTCTGCTCCAAGCAAAAGTAAAACTAAGATTGGGTCACATGACACATTTCCCTTTTTAGTGATGTCATGCTGATATTCTTTGAAGGCCTATTACAATTTTCCCCCTTTCCAAAGAAGTATAGCTATTTGCAATGCATGTTCAGATGGGAATAAGGATTACATAAATGAATGAGGATATAATTGTTCTGGAGAGAATGCAGAGAAGTTTGCAAAAGTGTTTCCAGGGCTAGAAAAGTGGAACTATGATGACAGATTGGACAGGTTAGAGTTAATTTCCTTGGAACAAAGAAGGCTGACAGGTGTATAAAATTATGGGGGGAAGAGATAGAATGGACAGGATTCCCTTGGTGGAGAATTCTAGAATCAGGGGAAATAGATTCAAAATAAGGGACAGTAGGTGTAGAGGGGACAAGAAAATGAACCTTTTTTACACAAATAGTGGTGGGAGAATGTGATTTGCTGCTGAGTTGATAGTGAAGACAGAGACCCTAAAGTCTTTTAAGAAGTAGGCTATATCTTCCCTCAAAAGATGACCTGCCCATTCCAGATGTAAGTCTAGTAAATCTTCTCTGTTGGAAACAAAAGCTGAAAATGCTGGAAAATCTCAGCAGGTCTGTAAGGAGAGAATAAAGCCAAAGATTTGAGTTTAGAAGACCCTTCATCAGAGCAAGTCTTCTCTTAAATGCTTCTCACGCATTTATATCCTCCCTTCAATAAAGAGCCCAATACTATAATCCAGATATGGTCTCACCAATACCCTGTAAAGCTGAAACATAACCTCTTATATTTGCATTCAATTCCCCTTGCAATAAACAATAACATTCTATTAGCTTTCCTGATTACATGCTGTACTTGTATACTAACCTTTTCATGATTTGTACACTGGAACACCCAGATCCCTCTCCACCTCAGAGCTCTGCAATCTCCCATCATTTTGATAGTAACCTTCTTTTCTGTTTTTTCCTGCCAATATTTCAATTTCACCCAAAGATAGGGGAGGCTAAAACTAGAGGTCTTAGATTAAGGAAGAGGGGAGAGGTCAAAGTGTCCAGAGAGGCAATTTTTTTTTTTTCACGCAGAGGATGATGGTGTCTGGAACAAGCTACCAGAGCTAATAGCAGAGGCAGATACAATTCTATCTTTTAAAAAGCATTTAGACATTTACTTGGGTAAGATGGTTCTCGAGGGATATGGGCCAAATGCGGGTAATTGGAACTAGTTTAGGAGATTTAAAGAAAGGGCAACATGGACAAGTTGGGCCAAAGGGCCTGGTTCCATGCTGTAAACCTCTATGACTCGAAGGCTCTATGACTTCACATTGACCCACATCATACTCCATTTGCTAGATCTTTGCCCATTCACTGAACCAATCTACTTCCATTTTCAGGTCAACCACTACACCTACGGACTACGGGTGGAGAACTCTTACTCCTTCTGGGTCCATACGTAGATTTGATTAAAAAACAAAATGGGATAAGAAATCTGTTGGCAAAGGACAGCCATTGGGGAACTCTGAGTAGAACAAAGTTATGATCTTCTCCACTCAATCAGGAGATCTTTTCGACAAGGGTTCCTTCAGCAAGCACCAGCCTCCTGTTGCCTGTTTTGGTTGGTTATCGAGGACTCAAGGCCAACTAATTTCACAGTGATTTGAATGCCAGCATAGTATCGTCCAACTGCTAAATGAGGCAGCATTGCATATGCTTGAGAAACAGAGGTAACACATATGGAGTTTTTTTATTATTCATTTGTGGCACATGGGTGTCGCTAATAATTGTAAATCCAACCGATTTCTTTGCGGCACATATCAGCCACTTTGAATGCTTTTGGAGACCAGAACATCTCATTCGCCTGACGAAGGCACAAATACCGAAAGCTTGCAGATTTACTATCAAAGAAATCGGTTGGATTTAAAATTGGTGTTGCCAGACTCTTACAGAGTTTACCCCAGTCCAACGCCGGCATCTCTACATCATGGCTAATAATTGTCACAGAGGCTTGAATGGTCAAGCTTACTTCAACATACTGGCCAGGATTCTCTGATCTCCTTCACCTCATCACCGGTGCCAACGAGAATGGAGAATTTGGCACTCACTCTGCAGCAGGACTGGAGAATCACAGCCACGACCGAGATTGGAGATTTCCAGCAAATAGCTTGGATGTAGTCAGCATTTATTGTCCACCTTGAGTTGCTTGAGGGGCAGATGAGGGTCAACCACATTACACATAGGCCAGACCAGGGAAGGACAGCAGATTTCCTTCCCTAAAGGAGATTAATGACTCTAGGTTTAGATGGTTTTCTCTGACAATCGGCAATGGTTTCATGATTATTAGTACATTCTTAATTCCAGATATTTTTTATTGAATTCAAATTCCACCATCTGTGGCAGGAGACTTTAAACCTGGGTCCCTAGAACATCAGTTCAGTTTGTGGATTAATAATCTAATGATATTGCCAGTAGGCCATCACCTCTCTCTACCACACATATCAGTTATTAACTCCTATGTAATCCCAGTTATTTGTCGGAAATCTCTTACCTCGCTCGTGGCTGCGATTCTCCAGTTCCGCTGCAGTGAGTGGAGTTTTAACTAAGCGCCAAATTCTCCATTCTCACCGGGACAGGTGAACGAGATTGGAGAATCCTGGTCAATATCTTTGAAATAAGCCAGACTATACAACTCACTGTGACAACGAATTAAGCGTGGCAATTGCTGCTATGTGGCCCATACCAGCTGCAGTACACTTCCTTGTAACAATGATTATGATAACTGGGCTAATTGTGGGAGCATCCTCCAGTGTGCCCCACTGTGTTCATGATGCTGACACAGTGCTCAACTCTCCATTGTACCATACCCCAAAAATAGATTAAGAACAATGTATCAGTGCCAGGCTCCTGACAATATCAGCCTAAAACAGAGACCCTATTATGCTAATGTTGCTGTCCTGAAATTAATGTTTTAGAACATAGAACATTACAGCACAGAACAAGCCCTTCGGCCTTTGATGTTGCGCCGACCAATATAAAAAGCAATGACCCTCCAAACTAAACCATTCCCTTCTCTTCCATATACTTATCAACTACCCTCTTAAATGCCACCAAACTTGGCGCATCTACAACTGCTGCAGGCAGGGCATTCCACTCCCGAACCACCCTTTGGGTAAAGAACCTACCTCTGATATCCGTCCTATAACTATCACCCCTTAATTTAAAGCTGTGTCCCCTCGTGCTAGCTTTCTCCATCCTAGGCAAAAGGCTATCACTGTCCACCCTATCTAAACCTCTAATCATCTTATATGTTTCGATTAGGTCCCTTCTTAGCCGCCTCCTTTCTAACGAAAACAACCTCAAATCCCTCAGCCTCTCTTCATAAGACCTGCCCTCCATACCAGGCAACATCCTGGTAACCTCCTCTGTACCCTCTCCAATGCCTCCACATCTTTCTTATAATGCGGGGACCAGAACTGCACACAATACTCCAAGTGCGGCCGCACTAAAGTTTTGTACAGTTGCAACATGATGTTGCGGCTCCGAAATTCAATCCCCCTACCAATAAAAGCTAAGACTCTATATGCCTTCTTAACAAGTCTTTTGATTTGATTTGACTTATTATTGACACATGTATTAACATACACTGGAAAGTATTGTTTCTTGCACACTATACAGACAAAACATACCATTCATAGAGAAGGATATGGGAGAGTGCAGAATGTAGTGTTACAGTCATAGCTAGGGTGCAGAGAAAGATCAAATTAATGCAAGGTAAGTCCATTCAAAAGCCTGACAGCAGCGAGGAAGAAGCTGTTCTTGAGTTGGTTGGTACATGTAACTTTTTCCGAATGGAAGGAGGTGGGAGACAGAATGTCCTGAGTATGTGGGGTGCTTAATTCTGCTGGCTGCTTTGCCAAGGGAGCGGGAAGTGTAGACAGAGTCAATGGATGGGATGTAAGATGTCTTCAATTATTGCAGTTGCTGGCTAATGTTTGGAACAATGGGAAGGAGATATTGCTGTAAGGTGACACAATTTGGTTCCTTCTCACTCATTTCTGTGCAGCAAGTATATATCTGTAAAGATTAACATATAATCTGCAATAATCATTCACAAAAATAACACACAATATTTTAAAAAAAGATGGAAATACAAGTGCACAAGGTGTGACATGGCGGCACAACTGTTAGCACTGCTGCCTCACAGCGACCTGGGTTTGATTCCCAGCTTGGCTCACTGTCTGTGTGGAGCCTGTACATTCTTCTTGTGTCTGCATGGGTTTCCTCAGGGTGTTCTGATTTCCTCCTACAGTCTGAAGTATGTGCAGGTTAGGTGCTTTGGCCCGATGAGGTACCAGACTGTGGGGACTAGGGGAATTCCACAATAACTTCATTACAGTGTTAATGTAAGCCCTCCTTGTAACACTAATAAATAAACTTTAAACTTTACAATGCATTATAAGGAGAGCACAAATATATAATGAAGGGTAGCTTTATTGGCATTCCTTGTGCAACTTGAACGACCTAACTGATGGCAAGCCAATATGTCACCAACAAGCACAAATAAATCTTTTCTGGAAGAGTTCAAGCACAATCCCTCATTTAACTTCCACATCGGTAATTTTTTCAAAGGTCATATTCACTTATTTTTCACTCATTACAGCTGTTGAAATAGTCAAGGGTCTTGGATTCTTTTCTTGCCACTGACCTGAACAGCACAGGCAGTTAAAGGAGGGCCCAGCAAAAGGAATGGCAGACACAAATTATCACTAACATCACCAGCATTAACTCCAGAATTGCAGCCATCAGACCCAGGGCAGCATCTAATTATCTCCTGAAGGAAAGCAAAGATTGATTCCAATCCGCCAGCTGGGTATGTTCCAAAGCACAATTTGCTCCTCAAATTGAAGCACTGATTCCTTCCTCTAACTATCCTGGCCAACTTCAGAGCAAAGCAGGTGAATCTGAGCAACATTGAGTTGTAATAACATTTTAAAATGTTCCCACAAGGAAAGAATTGAGAGTCATCAAGGAGAAGGACATTGGATCCTACTTGCTGAAATTATTGGGGGGAGTTCTGGCATCTTTAAAATAGATGGGCCTGGAACAGCATCCAGGAAACACAGCCAAGTTTACAGACCTCAACTTCAGATTCAGCAGTTCAGCAATGTGCCACGTATTCACAATGCCAGGACTTTACTGTAAGTTACAGCGATACGAAAAGCGAGAGCCAAACTGCCAGACAGCTTATTTTCCCAAGGATTAAGGACACTGTTGGAATCCAGAATCAAGAGTTTTAATCATGTAGGAAGCATCGGTGTGTTCTGAACATGAAAACAAGCAGAGATTAAATTAGATAAAAGTCATATCCTGCAGATACTGGAAATCTGGGCCAGAATTTTCCAGCTATTTTATTATTCATTCATGGGACATGGGCATGTTGGCAGGACCTGCATTTATTGACCATCTTTCGTTGCCCGAGGGCAGTTGAGTGTCAACCACATTGCTGTGGCTCTGGAGACCAGACCAGGTAAGGACAGCAGATTTCCTTAACCCAGAAATATATATTAGTGAACCAGACGGGTTTTCCTGACAGACACAATGGTTTGATTTGATTTGATTTATTATTGTCACGTATTAACATACAGTGAAAAGTATTGTTTCTTGCGCACAATTCAGACAAAGCATACCATTTGTAGAGAAGGAAACGAGAAAGTGCAGAACGTAAAATTACAGTCACAGCTAGGGTGTAGAGAAAGATCAACTAAATGCAAGGTAGGTCCATTCAAAAATCAGACAGCAGCAGGGAAGAAGCTATTTTTTGAGTCAGTTGGTATATGACCTCAGACTTTTGTATCTTTTTCGCAGAGGAAGAAGGTGGAAGAGAGAATGTCTGGGGTGCATGGGGTCCTTAATTATACTGGCTGCTTTGCTGAGGCAGTGAGAATCAATGGATGGGAGGCTGGTTTCATGGTCATCAGGAGAATCTTAATTCCAATTTTTTTTTATTGATTTCATATTCCGGCATCAGCCGTGGTAGGATTCGATTCCTGGTTTCCAAAAAATTTGCTGAGTTTCTGGATCCATATTCAAGCAATAATACCATTAGGCCAATGCCTTCCAGCTGTTCATGCTGCTGGGATTCTCCTGTCCCGCTGCAGTGACTGAAGGTTTGGCTGAGCGCCAAGTTCTCCATCCTCACCGGCAGCAGCGGGGTGTGAATGGCTGAAAAATTCTGGCCCTGAACTCAAAACAGGAAATAGTGAAAATATTGAATAGGTCTGGTAGTACATGTGGAGAGAAAAGCAGAGAAACCTTTCATTCCAACAGCAATTTGGATGAGAAATATCGATATGAACAATAATCATTGTTCGTTTTGTGGCAATAATTCTGTGCAACTGGGGTAACTGCAGCTCTTTTAATGATTTTTCTGTATCTGTTTGCGGAAGAAGAGAGCACAGAAAGCTTAAAAATAATCAACTTACAATGTTCTAATTTGTAATGAGTTCTGCATGCTCTCAATTTAGAATGGCCAATCCACCTAACCCACACAGAAATGACGTGGAACGGTTCTATGAAGCCCTCAACACTCTCTACCGACCTCAATCTCTTGGGGGTTCCAGCCTCCTGAGTACAGATGGTACAACTGTCATTCCAGAGAGGGCTTAGATCCTGCAGAGATAGGTTGAACACTTTGAAGCCGTCCTCAACCGACCATCATCTATTAACAATAAGGCAGTAGACAGGATTCCCCAGTTTGATATCAACAGCGCCATGGATGACCCACTGGTGGTAGCCAAAGTCACAAAAGCTGTCAGTCAGCTATCCAGTGACAAAGCCCCAAGGGCAGATGCCATACCCGCAGAGATCTACAAAGCTGCTGGTCCTGTACTTATCGAGAAATCCACTGAGTTGTTTCAGTCCTTTTGGAAACAAGGATCCATTCCTCGGGAACTTAAAGATGCTTCCATTGTACACTTATACAAGAGGAAAGACAACTGGCAAGTATGCAATAACCACCGAGGAACCTCGCTGCTCTCCATCACAGGAAAAAGCCTTGCAAGAGTCCTGCTAAATCGCCTAGTCACTCATCTGGAGCTGGGCCTGCTTCCAGAGTTACAGTGTGGCTTTCGCAAAAGTCACGGGATTATTGACATGATTGTTACTGCATGTCAACTTCAGGAGAAGTGTCAGAAGCAGAATCGTGACCTTGCCAAAGCCTTCGACACCGTAAGCCGGCAAGGCCTGTGGAGGATCATGTCAAAGTTTGGTTGCCCCTCCCAAATTCATTCAGATGGTGCATCAGTTCCATGATGGCCAGAGTACTGGATGGTGGATGAATTCTCTGAGGCATTCCAGTCACCAGTGACATCAAACAGGGCTATGTACTCGCACCCACACTGTTTAACATGATGTTTACTTTCCTGCTGAATGATGCCTTCCAGGACAGTGTTGCTGGAATCAGCCTCAAGTACAGAGTGGATGGGAAGCTCTTTAATCTGAGGAGGCTTCAAGCTATTACTAAAGTGAAGGAGACTGTACTGAGAGACTTCCTCTTTGCCGATGACTGCACCTTGTATATTGGCTCAGGAAGAAGTCTCACCACAACAAGTTAAAGTCCAACACATTTATTTGGTAGTAAATGCCACTAGCTTTTGGAGTTCGCCCTTTGTCTGGTGAGCGGGAGTTATGGTCACAAATGGAGCATATAAAAGCACACACAGTTTAAAGAATACTGATTAGAACGCACATTTTTACAGATAATCAAGTCTTAAAGGTGCAGACAATGTGAATCAAGATAGTATTAAGCATAGAGTAAAGAGATGTGTATTGTCTCCAGACAGGACAGTAAGTGAGATGTTGCCAGCCCAGGCAAGTCATGGGGGTTACAGACAGTGTGACATGAACCCAAGTTCCCAATTGAAACCGTCCTCATGTGTGGGGAACGTGGCTATCAGTCTCTGCTCAGCAATCCTGTGCTGTCGTGTGTAGTGAAGGCCACCTTGGAGAATGCTTACATGAAGATCTGAACCCTTAATCACAATCAAAGGACAGAAACTACAGGCAGTGGATCAGTTCACTCATCTTGGCAGCACCCTCTCCCAAGCAGTGACTATTGATACAGAAGTTAACTGCAGAATAGCAAAGGCAAGGTAGATTGCACTCCACTGTATGGGAATGTCGAAGAATCAGCCCAGTAATAAAAGTAAAGGTCTACGGTGCGCTGGAACTCATTACCCTCCTGTAAGCCTGTGAAAGATGGACTATGTATCGAAGGAACTCAAGACAGCTCAATCATTTCCATATGACTTGTCTTTGCAGAATATTACACATCAGATGGCAAGACAAAGTACCAGACATTGAAGTTCTCTCTAGAGCAAGTCTACCATCAGTCCACACACTGTTGATGAGAGCGCAGACCCAGTGGGCAAGTCATGTCATCTGAATACCAGATGAGTGCATACCCAAGCAACTCCTTTTTGGGGAACTCTCTGCTAGAAGGTGTTCATATGGAGGGCAAAAGAAACATTAAAAAGACACATTCAAAGCCTCTTGGAAGTCGCTTGACACAGGCACGATCTGGGAAATGCTGGCACAAAACCACCTTATCTGGTGCCGCCTCATCCACAAAGGCTGTCAAGCTTACGAAGCAGGTGCATTGCTGAAGCACAACTTAAGCTCGAGCTGCACAAGTCCAGAACCACTGGCGCAACAACTACAGTGTCTACACAAGTCTGTCTAATATGTGCCAGGACATTCCGTTCCCCAATTGGCCTGATCAGTCATCTTCGGACACACAGTAACCAGCCTCAAAATGACTAATGGTGTCAAGGTCCTCATCAATGACAATGGACGAACAACTTGTATCTGTTTGGGAAAAAGAGAGCACAGAAAGCTTAAAAATAATCAACTTACAATGTTCTAATTTGTATCAAGTTTTGCACGCTCTCAATTTAGCATGACCAATCCACCTAACTCACACATCTTTCAACTGTGAGTGTAAACCCACGCAGACATGGGGAGAAGGTGCAAACTCCCCACAGACAATGACCTGAGGCTGGGATCGAACCCAGACCCTGGTGCTATGAGGCAGCAATGCTAACCACTGAGCTACTGCACTGTTCCGCAAGCATATTTTTATGTAAACCATTAGGGAGAATTTAAAGACAAAAAAGACTTCTAAATAAAATTTACAGAAAAATGTTATAAATACAATCTGATGGAAGAAGGTTACTAAAGGCATCAAGTGTCCCTACCCAAAATGTTTGACATTTGCTATCAACAGCACTCATTTGCACACATTCGAACTCAAAAACAATCATTTATCCATCAAAATTTACTGATCAAAACATACACTAAAAACAGAGACATTTTCCAAAATTTGCTCAGTTTTAGGATGGTTGAAGCAATCAAAATTCAGAAAGATGTGGAATAAAAATCATCCTTGATGTAAGTAATGTTCTAATTGCAAATGATTGAGTGTTGTGGTTTGGAGCAATGTTAAATTGTAGTGAAGTAATTGTTTTTTGAGAGCAATTGATGTCAAATGGGAGCAAATGTTCAGGTTGGGATTTGGGGGGTTTATGAGTTTACTGTTCTGATTCAGGAGCCATTGCTGCCCCTGAAATTGTCCATTTTAGCAAATTACTACAATCAGCCAAATTGAATTGTACACATTTCATCAAAAACTTGACAGATATTGATGATTGTAATATCTGCTGGTTTCTCAGCTTCTTTGATTAGACACTTCAACAGCACATTGCCGGAAGCTGTGAGTCATAGAATTCCTACAGTGCAGAGAAAGGACATTTGACCCACTGAGTCTGCATTGGCCACAATCCCATCTATGCTCTATCTCCATAACCCACATATTTATATTGTTAATCCCTCTGACAATAAGGTTAACTTATTATGGCCAATCCATCTAACCTGCATATCTTTGCATTGTGGGAGGAAACCAGAGCACCCGGAAAAAAACCATGCAGACGTGGGCAGAACATGCAAGCTCCACACAGACAGTGAATCGAGGTTGGAATTAACTGGATTCCTGGCACTGTGAGGCAGCAGTGCTAGCCACTGTACCACGGTGCACAGAGTGTACAGATCTGAGTTATAGGATTCATATTTCCATTGCAGCAGACTCCTTGCCTATAAGCTCCCTGGGGAGATACTGGTCTCATAAAATCTATACCTCAGATGCAATAACATCATAGAATCCTTGCAGTGCAGAAGGAGGCCAATTATCCCATTGTATTCAGCACTGACCATCTGACAGAGTATCCTTCCCAGACCAATCCCATCCCTTAACCCCACTACTCCCTAAATCTATCAGCCTTGGGACACGAAAGGGCAATTTAGTATAGCCAACCTACGTGAGCTACATATCTTTGATGTGGGGATGCTGACATTGGACGGGTATCGGCACAGTAAGTAGTCTCATAACATCAGGTAAATGTCCAATGGTTTTATTTGGGAGCACGCGCCTTTGGAGAGCTGCTCCTTCATCAGGTGAATGCAGGATTTGTTTCACAAACAGCGCATATATAAACAAACACTCAATTACAAGATAAAGATTGGAGTGTGAATCTTAATAGGTAATCAAAATTTTACAAGTACAGATAATGTGAGTGGAGAGAGCCTTAAGCACAGGTTAACGCAGTGTGAATTGTCTCAAGCCAGGACAGTTAGTGAGATTTTGCAATCCCAGGCAAATTGTAGGGGCTACAGATAGTGTGACACGAACCCAAGATCCTTGTTGAGGCCATCCTCATGTATGCAAAACTTGGCTATCAGTTCCTGCTTGGCGATTCTGCATTCCCTGGAGCAGAGAAGTGACAATATCTTCTACATCAACATGTTATTGATGAAGATGAACATCTCACCAAGGCCATCCCCACATCTCTACTACTTGCCTTCAAACAAACGCACAACCTCAAACAGACCATTATACACAGCAAACTGCCCAGCTTTCAAGAGGGACCCTGCCGTATCAACCTCTGCAAGTTGTGCTGGATCATCAACATGGATGCCATCATTTCATGTAAGAATGCCATTCATCAAGTACACAGTACTTACTCTTGTGACTCGGCCAACATTGTCTACCTGATACACTGCAGGAAAGCATGTCCCGAGGCGTGGTACATTGGGGAGATCATGCAGACGCTATGAAATGGATGAATGGAAACCACTCGACAATCACCAGGCAAGAGTGTTCTCTTCCTGTCGAGGAACATTTCAGCAGTCAAGGACATTCAGCCTTTGATCTTCAAATAAGCATTCTCCAAGGTGGCCTTCATAACACACAACAAAGCAGAATCACCAAGCAGAAACTGATAGCCAAGTTCTACATACATGAGGACGGACTCAACCGGAATCTTGGTTCATGTCGCACTATCTATATCCTCCATGACTTGCCTGGGCTTGTTCACTTTCTCTCCTGTCTGGAGACAATACACATCTCTTTAACCTCTGATTAATGCAATCTCCACTCACATTGTTTGCATCTGTAAAGACTTGATCACCTTGATTCCTCAGATTTGATCCATTATCTTGTAACTGTGTGTTTGTTTTTATATGCCCTGTTTATGAAACAAATGATCCACTCACCTGATGAAAGACTCCAGAAGCTCATGCTACAAAATAAACCTGTTAGACTGCTGACTGTACACATCTTTGGACTGTGAGAGGAAGCCGGGGCTCCTGGAGGAAACTCAAGCAGACACAGGGAGAATGTGCAAATTTCACACAGCCACTCTAGGCTGGAATTAAACGCAGTTCCCTGATGCTCAGAAGTAGCAGCACTAACCACTGTGCCAGCATGCTGCCTCACACACACATTTAGTACATAAACCATTAGGGAGAGTTTTAAAGACAAAAAAAAGTTTCTAAATAAAATTGACAGAAAAATGTTATGAATGTTTATTTTTATTCAAAGATATTCCTATAATGTGAGCAACCCCTCGTGTCTTTTTAACCAAACAATGAGGAACTCCAGTATAAATTCCAGCAACAACACAATCCATTTTGACCAATCTGACAGCCAGCGGTCGACAATAACCAAAAAAGAACTGAAACTTATTTCTCCAGGAACAGAATTTGGTTGGATTTTGTTTGTAGATTTTGCAGAGGTTACTGTTGCAGCAGAAAGATATTTGTCCTGTGACAATAATCCCACTTATCATTCCCACATGAGTACGGTTGTTGGTGACAAGTTTTATAAGCTGACTGATTGAGTTTTCTACTGATAGTGAATGATGTATAAACATGGGAATGTGGCCCTCAGGCTCCAACTACCTTGAGAGTGCTCCCACATCCAAGAGAATAACGTAAGTCCCTGAACAACTAGTTATAGACCCCCAAGCCCTCTGCATGGCTAAAACTCAGGACCTTAAGAGCAACTACATTAAAGAGGAAGTATATTCCATTCTTACAGCAGGCCAGTGTGGCTCAGTGGTTAGCACTGCAGCCTCACAGTATCAGGAACCCAGATTCAATTCATCTTTGGGTCACTGTTTCTTTGTAGTTTGCACATTGTCCCCGTGTCTGTGTGGGTTTCCTCCAGGTGCTCCAGTTTCCACCTACACTCCAAAGATATGCAGATTGGGTGGATTTGCCACGCTAAATTGACCATGAGTTTCAGGAGGATTAGTAGGGTAAACACATAGAGTTACAGGTATAGAGCCGAGATGAGACTGCTGTCAGTACAGGCTCGATGGGCCGAATGGCTTCTTTTTGCACTGCTGGGATTCTATGATTTCATCTCATCATAATAGAATCCCAGCAGCACAGAAAGAGCCCATTGAGTCTGCACCTACTCTCTGACAGAGTATCTTACCCAGGCCCAACTCCTGCTAATCCACTTAACTGTCATAATGTGGAGATGTCAGCGTTGGACTGGGGTAAATGCAGTAAGAA
Source organism: Sphyrna mokarran (assembly GCA_024679065.1). Classification (NCBI taxonomy): domain Eukaryota; kingdom Metazoa; phylum Chordata; class Chondrichthyes; order Carcharhiniformes; family Carcharhinidae; genus Sphyrna; species Sphyrna mokarran. Next base: position 121,026,188 of record JAGIQG010000008.1, on the reverse strand, counting down.
CTTTGACAACACCAGGTTAAAGTTAACCGATTTATTTGATAGTAAACTCACAAGCTTTTGGGGTTGCCTCTTCGTCAGGTGAATGACGAAGCCTGTCGAAGGGGCAAATCCCGAAAGCTTGTGAGTTTACTATCAAATAAATCAAAGAACAAAGAACAATTATCAGTTGGACTTAAACCTGGTGTTGTCAGACTTTTTACTGAATCCACCTAACTACCAGCTCTTGGGCTACTAAGCGGCAATTTAGCATGGCCAATCTAGCTAATCTTTTTATTTTTTTATTCAGACTTGTGCTTATTTACAAACAGCACTCAAATACCAGACGGATTCAATGTTTTTGCTCGAGGACCTGAGTTATATTCATGCTGGGTGGCATGGTGGCACAGTGGTTCGCACTGCTGCTTCATAGCTCCAGGAGACCTGGGTTCAATTCCTGGCTTGGGCCACTGTCTGTGCGGAATTTGCACATTCTCCACGTGCCTGCATGGGTTTCCTCCGGGTGCTCTGGCTTCCTCGCACAGTGCAAAGATGTATGGGTTAGGTTGATTGGCTATACTAAAATTGCACCTTAGTGTCCTGAGATGGGTAAGTTAATGGGTAAATACGAAGGGATATGGGGGTAGGGCCTGGATGAGATTGTGGTTGGTGCAGCCTAGATGGGCCGAAGGACCTCTTTCCGCACTGTAGGATTTCTAAAGATTTCAATGAAGTCTTTTTTTCAATGCAGTAAAAGAAACAGAAGGCAGAACATTAGCAAAATTGGTAGTGTTTTGTTTCTGACGAGAAAATGGGTGTGTTTCTCTCCAGTGATCTTACAACATTCTGCCTAAAATAGAGTTAACAAGGCATTTTTCATATCATCGTACAGATAGGGCTGGGGGGGATGGTGGTGGCTCAACATGCCAGTAAAACCCTTGAGTGAGATTGTGACGCCATGTTTAAACCCCAATCGTATCAGGAATAAACCCCCCCCCAGCCTCAGGGACTACCTTCCCCACCCCCAATCAGAGTCAGGGCTTCTCCCCCATCCCCCGCTTACCACAATCATCATCTCCTTTCCCTCACTCATTAGTTTCTGCCATCTCTCTGCCCCAATCATTGGCCCTTTTGTAAAATTCAATCTTCCATGATGCGTGAGAGTACGGGCAATACCAGCATTTGTTTGGACTCAGGTCACACATCGGACAGACCAGGTAAGGAAGGCGGATTTCCTTCCCAAAAGGACCACAGTGAACCAGATGTTTTTTACAACAGTAGATGAGAGCGGCTGACGCTAGCTTTAAATCTCAGATTTTATCCACTTAATTTGAATTCCCAACCAGCTTTAAATCCAAGAACCTGGAGCATTAGCCTGGGATTCTGGATAACTAATCTAGAGGCATTACCATGACAAACCTCCCCCTCCACAGCATTTGTAATATTCCTATCCCGTACGATAATAATTCATCCATCCTTTGGCAATTCTCTGCCACTTATACTGTGTTGACGCTTCGTCTATAAATGCTGGAGCTAAATGTTGTAAGTTCTGCAGAAATTTGGTCTGTGTAGCATCTTATTAGAATCAATCTTCTGGAAAATATGTGACTCTTGCTGCAGCAGCAGAAAGAGAAGCTGGAAGGGAATGCTGATCTTGGAAAATGATGGGATAAACACCACAAGAAAATATGATGGTGTTGCAGACAATACAAACACTGCCCCGCTCCCTGTTGTACAAATTGATGAGATGCTGTGGAGCCTCTGTGGCATTCTGCAAAATTGTAATTGTGAAAAAACAAGGTAACAGATATCGACAATGTTCTCACAGCCTGCTCACCAAGTGAATTGCAGCAGACCCAGACATCTGCTACAATCAATTGTGATTCATGGCAGAGTTATTGTAGAAGCGGGAAAATGACACGATTACAATCTTGCGAAACAGCATGTGGTCCAGCAAAATAACACAAAATGAAAATCAACAAAAGCACCTTCAGGAACCAATGTTAATCAGAAATGTCATTCTACCTGTTTAATATTATACAGAAGCTTGCTTCCTGAAAGATAATTTTATATGTGTACATTCACCCATCATCCCTCTGTGTGGTGTTCCTTCAATGGCTCTTGATCAGTGGTGTGACTTCAAAATTCACACCCTAGCTCTCAAACACAGAAACATGGAAAACAGGTTCAGGAGGAGGCCATTCAGTCCTTCGAGCCTGCTCCACTATTCAATATGATCACAGCTGATCATTCACTTTCCGTATCCTATTCCCACTTTCTCTCCATATCCCTCAATCCCTTTAGCCACATGGGTCACGTCCAGCTCCCTCTTGAACATATCTAATGAACTGACCCCAACAGCTCTCTGTGGGAGAGAATTCCACAGGTTCACAACTCTCTGAGTAAAGAAGTTTTTCCTCATTTCGATCCTGAATGGCTTACCCCTTATTCACAGACTGTCACCTCAAGTTTCGTACTTCCCCAACATCAGCATCTAGCCTGTCCAGTCCCATTCAGGATTTTAGATGCTTCTATGAGAAACATTCTTCTCTCATTCTTCTAAATTCCAATGAGTACAAGCCCAGTCGATCCAGTCTCTCTCCATATGTCAGTCTTGTCATTCCAGGGATCAGTCTGGTGAACCTTCACTGGATTTCCTTAACAGCAAGAAGGTTTTTCCTCAGACCTGGAGAACAAAACTCAAGGTAGGGCCTCATTCTGTGTAACTACAGTAAAACATCCTTACTCCTATACTCAAATTCTCTTGCTATGAAAGTCAGCATGTAATTCACTTTCCTCACCACCTGCTGTTACTGCATGCCAATCTTCAGCAACTGTTCCATCATGATACCCAGGTCATGTTGCACTTCCCTTTTTCCTAAAATGCCAACATTCTGATAATAACCTTTCTTCCTGTTTTTGCCACGTATTTATCCACATTATGTTGCATTTACTAAGTATTTGCCCACTCAGCCAGCCTGTCCAAGTCATCCTGCAGCCTCTTAGCATCCTCCTCCTCACAGCGTACACTGCCACTCAGCCTAATGTCTGCAAATTTAGAGATACTGCATTCAATTTCTTTGTCCAAATCATTAATGTATATTGTGAATAGCAGGGGTCCCAGCATGAATTCTGCAGTATCCCACTCGCCACTGCCTGCCACTCTGAAAAGGACCTGTTTATTCCCATTCTCTGCTTCCTGCTTGCCATGATGTAGAGATGCCGGCGTTGGACTGGGGTAAACTCAGTAAAGTTTTACAACACCAATTTTAAATCCAACCAATTTATTTGATAGTAAATTCTCCTGCTTGCCAACCAGTTCTCCACTCAGGTCAATACATTACCTTTAATGAGCTTTATTTTTGCTCACTAATCTCTTGTGTGGGGCATTGTCAAAAGCCTTTGTAAGTCCAGATACACAACATCCACTAGTTCACCCTTATCCACTCTACTAGTGATATCCTCAAAAAATTCCGAAAGATTTGTCAAGCACGATTTCCATTTAGTGAATCCATGCTGACTTGGACCAATCCTGTCACCACTTTTGATTCTCTACATCTGTAATCAACTCCTGCCTGAGATACCTGTGTTCCTCTAACACCAGCTTCTTAAGCATCCTCAATTTTAACTGCTCCAGAACTGGATCCTTGCTTTTAGCTGCGTAGGTGCTGGAATTACCTTCCAAACCTCTCTTTTTCTCTCTATCTCTCTTTCTTCTTTTCTGATGCTCCTTAAAACCTACTTCCTTGACCAAGCCTTTGGCCATCTGCTCTCAAATCAACTTACATGATTTGGTGTCAAATACTGATTTGTAAACAGGAGAGAGATATAGTTCGTGGGGCTAAAGCGATCAAGGGATATGGGAGGAGAGATATTGAATTTGATAATCAGCCATGATTATAATGAGTAGTCTCACAACAAGAGCTTAAAGTCAAACAGGTTTATTTGGTGGCAGGAGCTTTCGGAGCACTGCCCCTTCATTAGGTGAAGAGGCAACCTGATGAAGGAGCATTTAATGAAGGGGCAATGTTCTGAAAGCTCGTGCTACCAAATAAATCTGTTGGACTGTAACCTAGTGTTGTGAGACTACTTACTGTGCCTATCCCAGTCCAATATCGGCATCTCCATATCATGATCAAAATGAATGGTGGAATAGCTTGAAAGGCTTATTCCCGCTTAGAATTATAGAATCCTACAATGCACAAGGAGGCCATTCAGCCCTCAAGTCTGCACGAACCACAATCCCACCCAGGCCCTATCCCCATAACCTCATGCATTTGCCTTAGCCAACCTCCTTAATACTAAGGGGCAATGTAGCATCATGGCCAATCCACTTTAACTCATACATCTTTGGAGTATGGGAGGAAACCCATGCAGACACGAGGAGAATGTGCAAACATTAACAGACCGAGACCCAAACCGGGAATCGAACCCAGGTCTCTGGCACTGTGAAGTAGCAGTGCTAATCATTATGCCACCATACTGCTTTTAATTTCTATGTATATTTCTATGTATAATAATGATCCTATGCAATACCTGGGATATTTTATTATATTAAGAATATTATTTAAATGCAGTTGCTGTTATTTTTATGAAAGTGCATCCATAACTAGTTAAAATCAAAATAATGAGCTTTGTCTGTCTTGAAGTTAGCCCTGGGTAGACGACATCTGCAGAACTTATTAAAAAAAACTCTGCAAGCACAGTTTCTTAAAAATGCCTGTGGGTGAAATCTGGCAGAAATGGGATTGTGTCTTAGTTTGGAGCCAATGCATTTGGTGAGTGAAAATTAAGAATGTATATATATAAACATTGGCATGAATCATGGACCAACATTCAAGTCTCCTAATTTTTTCATTTAGTTGATCTGAGCTGAGGAATATGTGTGCACTCAAGAATGAATTTGAAAGAAATTAGAACAAGTATGAATTCTATTAATTATCATACATTAGTCTGGAAGTTACCATGGGTTATTTTAATGGATGAACATTTCCACGTGACATTCACTTATCCATTAGGCTAACAGCAGTGTTGACCCATTTAAAACAAATGACCTGATGTTTGCATCAGATAGCAGACATGAAATATCATACAAAACCATTAAGCATTCACCTGCCAAGGTCACCAATAATAATTTGATAGATAGAGAAATGCGATGGAGTCCAGCACTTACTAAAAGATTTCTCCATGACAAATTATCAAGCAGCAATCATGCTTAGAACTCATATCCTCTGGTTTCAGTTCCAATCTTTTATTCTAACTGGTTTTATTAAAGGGTCACCATCATCACACAAACCAGCCTTCCATCCATTGATTCTGTCTACACTTCCTGCTGCCATGGCAAAGCAGCCAGCATAATTAAGGACCCCACACATCTGGGACATTCTCTCTTCCGCTTCTTCTGTCCGGAAAAAGATGCAAAAGTCTGAGATCACATGCTAAGCAACTCAAGAACAGTTTCTTCCCTGCTGTTTAACTTGCAATAAGTTGATCTTTCTCTACACCCTAGCTGTGACTGTAACACTACATTCTGTACTCTTTCATTTCCTTCTCTATGAATGGTATGGTTTGTCTGTATAGCGTACAAGAAATGATACTTTTCACTGTATACCAATAGATATAGCAATAATAAATCAAATCAAAATCAAACTCAAATTAAATTTGGTTTCTTAAAAAAATAACTGAGGAAATTCATCTCACTCTGGAGCGATAAGACACAAGTTCTTCAAGAGATTGAAAGCAAAGTGCCAATATTTAATGAATATCGTAATTCAGTATTTATAAATTAGACCAAAGGCAGCCTTCATAAGTTTATGGGTAAAGTGAGAGAAAGCCCAACTGCCTATTTTCATTAATAAAGACACGTGTGATCAAAATTGAATAAGATCTCGAGATCAGATAAGTGAAGGAAGTTGATGGGTATCGGAGGGACTAATCAGAACTTTACAAAATTCATTGGAGACAAAAGTTGTGTTCAGGAACTGGAGGGGAATATGTTAAACATCTGTTCAAAAAGACAGAGAGGGATAAGTTGGGCAGCAGCTGACTGGCTTGTCTTAAGTCAGCACTATATACAATATTTAGAGATAAAATAACTACTGTGCAAGGTTTATTTTCTCTTGAGAAGAGGCATCTCAGAATGTCAACTCTATTTCTCTCTCCAGGGATGCTGCCAGAAATGTTGAAGCTTTCCAGAACATATCCGTTTTAACTTCAGTGTGTGATTTCTTTTCGATTGTATGTTCAGTCAGATGAGGCAAACTGGTTTGTACCAGGGTTTACAATGGTGTCCGAGTGACCTCCAAAGATTGAGGTTCGTTTCAAAAAATATTTTTGCAAACATCCCACCAAATGCTCTGAGCATCGCTGAGGCTGGGAAGCTGGTGAGAGAAGCTGGGGGGATTGGAGCCAGAGTGGGTGAGGTGGGGAATCGGGGGAGAAGAACTGGAGACAAATCAAATGTTAAACTTGCCAGGTCATGAGGTAACTTCACGTTAACTATAATATTGAAACTGCTGGCAGCAGCAGCAGGGGGTAAATGGCCCAAGAATTCTGGCCACAATCTCCAACAATCCTTCACCCTGTCTGTGAAAAACCTACTCAGAATTTGGTTTGACTTCTACCAATCAGAACCCACTTGCCAACTGATTAGGACTCTCTTTTCAGACAGTATAAATTATTGTTTCCCCCTTACAGGTCAAGTGTCCTGATGAGTGCAAGACAGGAAGTTTCAAAACATTTTCTTTTTCAGTAATATTCAAGTCGTCTACTACAAGGCAATTGTAGAATAGATTATAGAATCCCTACAGTACGGACGGAGGCCAATCAGCCCATCAAGCCTGTATTGACCATAATTCCACCCATGCTCTATTCCTGTAACCCCATACATTTACCCTGACATACTCCCTGACATTAGGGTGAATTCAGCACGGACAATCAATCTAACCCACACATCTTTGGACTGTGGAAGGAAACTGGAGTACATGAAGGAAACCCACACAGCTACGAGGAAAATGTGTCCTGAGGCCAGAATTGAACCTGGAAATCTGATGCAGTGAAGTAACAGTGCTACTCACTGTAGCAACAAGCTGGCTGATCAAGTGGCTCCAGGAAATCGTAGCGTTGTTACAGTTCTACACCAGCCTAATCTGGCTTCTGCCTTTTTGGCACTTGGGAGAGTCTGTAGACTGAGAAAGTTGATCCTTTTGAAAAGCCAGCAACCTATAACTAAATATCCTGCAATGTTTTCCGTAAACCTTTTCTAACTGCAGCTAATTTTGTGGTTAACATGCCAAAAAGAAAGATGTTGTGTTGAAAATAGCGTGTGCAATCCAACACGAGGTCAGTCAGGGGACCTTATAAACTAGAACCAGCCTGTGTGCATGACAAACCCATTAAAATACATCTGTTGGAAGTGGAACAAAGAAGGAATGACCAACCTGGACACTGGGAATATCTGTTTGTGACACAAAGGACATGGCAACAGATGACTCAAGTCAACATGCACGGTGCAAAGGACAGGGTTACCATGGTATAACACATCTAATGATGTGATGCAACCTGTGGATTTCAAGCTTGCATTACTTTGAGGCAGACCCGAACTGAAAGTGAAAATTGAGAAAGGAAACTGGCCCTCCCAGATTGTAAGGAAATGGAAACGCATTCCGAAACCACGATTGGAAACCAAAACTTCAGACTGAAACTGGTTGAGGCTCTATAAAAGAAATGCAAAGCCATCCAGGCATGATGAGTCCAGCAGTGCAGCACAAGCATGCCAAAGATGAAAATAGTTAGATCCAGCAGCTGAGAATTATAACTGTTTCTGTTCCTTGAAGATTACTTTGGTAGATCATTCAGACCAAGTTGAAAAAATGTTGTTGTTGAAGCCTATGTTTGTGGAATTCTGGTTGGCCGTGCAGTCTATCAGCTGGAGACAAAGTTACATCCCAGGAGGAGAGAAGCAGAAATTTTTCATAAGAAGGACAAACTTTTGAAGGATTTTATGACTGAATTTGATCAATCTACGATTGTCCAATCAACTCACAAATCCCACCTTAGTTGTATTTGTTATTCAATGAGTAACTTACAGTTTCTAATGAATTGTCAATCCATCACGCAAACCAACCTCCCATCCATTCACTGTCTACATTTCCCGCTGCCTCGGAAAATCAGCCAGCATAATGAAGGACCGCATGCACCCCAGTCATTCTCCCTTCCACCTTCTTCATTTAGGAAAAAAATATAAAAGTTGAAGTCGCGCCTCAACTCAGACTTCTGAATGGACCTACCTCATATTAATTTGATCTTTCTCTACACTCTAGTTACGACTGTAACACTAAATTCTGCACTCTCTTGTTTCTTTCTCTATGAATGGTAAGTTTTGTCTGTATAGTGTACAAGAAACAATACTTTTCACTGTGACAATAATAAATCAAATCAAATTAAATCAAATCATTTGCTTGTTTGTTATTGTTTAACCCACATTGATTCTGGATGTGGTATAGGATCTGCCTTGTTTGACTGTGATGTAGAGATGCCGGCGTTGGACTGGGGTAAACTCAGTAAAGTTTTGCAACACCAATTTAAAATCCAACCAATTTATTTGATAGTAAATCCACGAGCTTTCGACACTATGTATGTTGTGCCTTCGTCAGGCAAATGCAGTGTTCTGATCTGCAGAGGCACTCATATCCACACAGACAGTTACATACTGCTGATTAGAATGCGAATCCTTACATCTAACCTGCTATTCAAGTGTTAATGTGGCTAACAATGTGTGTGAAGGAAATCCTGAGCATTGGTTAGAGAATTGTGTATTTTCTCCAGACAGCACAGTAAGTGAGGTTTTTTGCTAATCCAGGCAAGTTACGGGGGTTACAGATAGTGTGTCATGAAGCCAAGATCCCTATTAAGACCGTCCTCATGTGTGCGGAACTTGGCTATCAGTCTCTGCTCAGCGACTCTGCGCTGTCGTGTGTCACGAAGGCCCCCTTGAAGAACATTTACCCGCAGGTCGGAGGCCGAAAGCCCATGACTGCTGAAGTGTTCACCCACAGGAAGGGAACTGTTTAGCCTGGTGATTGTTGAGCGATGCTCATTCATCCACTGTCGTAGTGACTGCATGGTCTCCCCAATGTACCATGCTTCGGGACATCCTTTCTTGCAACGTATTAAGTAGACAACGTTGGCCGAGTTGCAAGAGTATGTACCGTGTACCTGGTGAATGGTATCCTCACGTTTGATTATGTCGTCCATGTCTATGATCTGGCATGTCTTGCAGAGGTTGTTGTGGCAGGGTTGTGTGGTATTGTGGTCACCGTTCTCCTGAAGGTTGGGTAGTTTGCTGCGAACAACGATCTGTTTAAGGTTGTGCGGTTGTCTGAAAGCAAGAAGTGGGGGGGTGGGGATGGCCCTAGCGAGATGTTCATCGTCATCAATGACATGTTGAAGACTCCGGAGAAGATGTCGTAGCTTCTCCGCTCCAGGGAAGTACTGGACAACAAAGGGTACTCTGTCCACCTTGTCCCGTGTTCGTCTTCTGAGGAGGTCAGTGCGGTTTATCGCTGTGGCACGTTGGAACTGTCGATTGATGAGTCGAGCGCCATATCCTGTTCTCACGAGGGCATCCTTCAGCGTCTGGAGGTGTCTGTCACAATCCTCCTCATCTGAGCAAATTCTGTGTATACGGAGGGCTTGTCCATAGGGAATGGCTTCTTTAACGTGTCTAGGGTGGAAGCTGGAGAAGTGGAGCATTGTGAGGTTGTCTGTCGGTTTTCGGTACAGTGAGGTGCTGAGGTGACCGTCCTTGATGGAGATGTGTGTGTCCAAGAATGCAACTGATTCTGGAGAATAGTCCATGGTGAGTCTGATGGTGGGATGGAACTTGTTGATATCATCAGTTGTTTCAATGATTGTTCACCATGAGTCCAAAGGAAAAAGATGTCATCAATGTATCTAGTATATAACCTTGGTTGGAGATCTTGTGTGGTGAAGAAGTCTTGTTCGAACCTGTGCATGAAGATGTTGGCATACTGAGGTGCAAATTTGGTCCCCATGGCTGTTCCATGTGTCTGGATGAAAAGCTGGTTGTTGAAGGTGAAGACATTGTGGTCCAAGATGAAGCGGATGAGTTGTAAAATTGCATCCGGAAATTGACAGTTGTTGGCATTGAGTACTGAGGCAGTTGCAGCAATACCATCGTCGTGGGGGATGTTGGTGTAGAGTGCCGAGACATCCATTGTGCCCAGGAGTGTCCCTGGTTCAACTGCTTCATGTGTGCTGAGTTTCTGTAGGAAGTCCGTAGTGTCAAGACAAAAGCTGGGGGTTCTTTGTACAATGGATCTCAGGATGCCCTCGATATAGCCGGAGAGGTTCTCACACAGGGTTCCATTGCCCGATACGATGGGACGGCCGGGTATGTTTGCCTTGTGTATCTTTGGGAGGCAGTAGAGATCTCCAATGCAGGGAGTACGTGGAATGAGAGCCCGGAGGGTGTTCTGAAGGTCCGGATCAAGGGTTTCAATCAGAGTGTTGAGTTGACGAGTGTGTTCTTTGGTCGGATCTGCTGGTAACTGTCTGTAGTGTTTCACATTGTTTAGTTGTCGGTACACTTCTTCACAGTAGTCCGTTCTGTTCAGTATGACGGTGGCGCCTCCTTTGTCTGCTGGTTTGATGACAATGTTGCGGGTGGTCTTAAGAGCACGGATGGCCTTGCTTTGTGCTTGGGTGATGTTCGGGACTGTCTTGTAAGTGCGGTTGATGAATCTGGTGTTTGACTGTGCCACTATGCCAACCATTTAGCATTCACCTAAGATCAGTGTATTGCTCAAAGGCCCTTCAGACAATACAAAGACAGGTAGAATGTCAGAGAGTTACAGGAGGTGAAGGATCCTTTAACACACAACATCACCATTTCAACAATATCACTCTAATAACCTGTGGTGATTGTCGCTTTAAGTGCTCCGGTTTCTATCGATTTAAACTGTGGAATTTTGTGGCTTCATTCTTTTTTCTCAAAAACTGGGAGTCTTAATTTATTTAAATAAAAATCACAGTTGCTGGTTCTACTGAGGTTGTATGAGTAACTTAACCCATTCTTCACAGCACGTGTGAGCCGTTAGATATTTTCAGACATGCGTAATGCTGAGTGTGAGCCCTTCAGCAGCGAGCTAGTTTCTGTCTTTGTATCACAGGTTACAAGTTTAGTCAAATGATATAATCTGAAGCTGGGGAGTCCCATATCCATTTAGGAATACCTCCCTGCTGGTAATTACATTCACTCCATACATGTACCTGACAGAATTTAATGTATGAAGGAACATTAAAGCAGCAAGCACTTTAACTTCACTGCCACTCTTTCTAATGCACTGGGAGATGGAACAGCCAGCGCTGTAACCTGGGCTGATATAGCTGTTACTGGTAAACGTCTCAAATACCTCTGCTTTGAAAAGATGCTCTTTACAGAATGTCAGCTGTTAATATGTATCTGCACAATTCAGGAAATCTGACCTTGAAAGAAAGGGTTAGAGGAGGGGCTTAGACCAGAAAATGACAGAAGAGAAGGGAGATGTTTAAGGCGAATTTCTCTTCAGCATTAGTTAGCTCTTCATCCTGTGCAGTGTGATATTATTCATTTTTTTTATGCTCAATCTTCTTGTGACTGAAAAAAGATAGTTTTCTCAAATGTTTAATCTAAATGTACATCATACTCTTCAAAAAATTATATGGCAATTAAAATATGTGGGATGGTGCAGTAGTACAGTGGTCAGCACTGCTGCCTCACAGCGTCAGAGAGCTGGGTTCAATTTCTGTCTTGGATCACTGCCTGTGTGGAGACTGCACATTCTCCCCGTGTCTGCATGGGTTTCCTCCGGGTGCTCCAGTTTCCTCCCACAATCTGAAGGACATGCTTGTTAGGGTGCATTGGCTATGCTAAATTCTCCCTCAGTGTACCTGAACAGGTAGCGGAGAGGGGCAGCTAGCAGACGTTGACAGTAACTTCATTGCGGTGTTAATGTAAACCTACTTGTAACACTAATAAATAAGTTTTAAACTTAAAAATATGTAGATTGTTTTCATTCAAACAATGGATCAAATTTCTGTTTCCGTGATTGTTATTTAGGTTATTTGCATATTGAATTCCTATTTATGCCTCTGTACAACAAGATCAAGCAGGAGCGAAACAAATCATTATAATTTGTATCATCATAGAATCCCTATGCTGCAGAAGGAGGCCATTCAGTCCATTGAGTTTGCACCAACAATAATCCTAACCAAGTCCCATCCCTATCACTCCCTGACACTAAGGGGCGATTTAGCATGCCAATCAACCTAACCCACACATCCTAGGGGACTGTGGGAGGAAACTGGAGCACCCAGAGGAAACCCACATAAAAACTGGGAGAACATGCAAACTCCACACTACCAACTTCCTCAGGAACACAAAGGGTATACACGCACAAAGATAACCCCTGACTCACTTGATGTAGCCTACTGACCAAACTCGTCCCTGAAGAGTGCTCCATCCTCTGGGGTGATATTATCTACTCTCAGGCCCAATTGGTTCCTCAAGTCAGGTGACCCACTTCTGTTGTGTTGCCCTTAAAGCGACAATCACCCCAGGTTATTAGAATGATATTGTTGAAATGGTGATGTTGTGTGCCATAGGATCCATCAGCACCTGTAATTCTCTGATATTCTAACTGTCTTTGTATTGTTTGAAAGGCTTTTGAACAACTACACTGATCTTGAGGTGAATGCTAAATGGGTGGCACGGTGGCACCGTGGTTAACCCTGGCAGGTCCCTGGCACTATGAGGCAGCTGTTTTAACCACTGTGCCACTGTGTTGCCCTTATATATCACCCCAGTGATCTATAAATCAATTCCATAACTACAGCTGCTAAATTAAGTTCCTGTTCTATATTGCAGGATCAGACTGCCCGTCACTAGCAACAGGATCTAAACATTTGTAATAATCAATCACCCTTGATCACTAACATTATCCAATGATATTATTAATATTAAATGATGTGTCATTTCTAAGAGGAGATTTCATTGATCACGAGGTACAACTTACCTTGTGCCATTAACGCATTCTGTTTCTAGTCTTATATGTTCAATAATCACTCAATGTTTTAAATTAGATTTAAATTTAAATTCATTATTGAAAATCAAAACTAGCGGTTACTTTTTTTGCTGCTGATAAAATAATCACATCCTCACATTTATGCATATGAAAAACTTCCATAATTTTATTACTGTCTCAGAAGCTTTGACCTTTTCCATTCTTGAAATACAGGATCAGAATATTTATTATCTTTTATGGATGGAGAGCGACACAATATTTGACTTTGGGTTAATTTTTTTTTATTTAATTGCGTTTTTAAAGTTTATTTATTTGTCACAAGTCGATTTACATTAACACTGCAATCAAGTTACTGTGAAATTTGCCTAGTTGCCACATTCTGCCACCTGTTAGGATCAATGCACCTAATCAGTTCATCTTTCAGGTTGTGCAAGGAAATGCACACAGACAAGAGGAGAATGTGCAGACTCCAAGCAAACAGTGACCCAAGCCAGGTATCGAACCCAGGTCCCTGGCACGATGAGGCAGTAGTGCTAACCACTGTGCCATCATGCCACCTATTTAATATTCATCTCAAGATCAGTACTGTTGCTCAAAGGCCCTTCGGACAATACAAAGACAGTTAGAATGTCAGAGAATTGGAGCAGGTGAAGGATTCTAGGGTAGACAACATCACAATTTCAACAATATCACTCTAATAACCTGGGGTGATTATTGCTTTAAGGGCAACACTGCAGAAGTGAGTCACCTTACTTGAGGGACCAATTGGGCCTGAGAGTAGATAATCCCCCCCCCCGCCCCCCCCAGAGGGTGGAGCACTCTCTGGGGACTAGGTTGGTCAGTAGGCTACATCAAGTGAGTCAGGGGTTATCCTTATGCGTGTATACCTTTTGTGTTCCTGAGGAAATCTGCAGTGTGTATCATTACACACCCCTTCCTGCAGAGTAAACCACAGGATGAACCATGTCATAGCACCCACTGGGTAACAAGTTCATTCATAACACTTTTATTCTGAACACCACAGGCAATCAGGAGAATAATGTACAGAGAATGTTGGAAATACTGAGGAAACATTGCCATCTGTGTCTGTGTGGGTTTCTCCTGGGTGCTCTGGTTTCCTCCCACAGTCCAAAGATGTGCAGGTGAGGTTGATTGGCCATGCTAAATTACCCCTTAGTGTCAGGGAAACTGGCATAGTGTAAGGTGAGAGATGAGAGATACAAAAGGCTCCAGACGGACAGTCCTTTCACACAGAGGGTAGGGGACTGCCTGGAATGAGTTGTCAGAGACAGTAGTAGACACAGGTACAAAATTGTTTCTCTTAAAAAGCATTTAGATTGTTACATGAGCATGATGGGTATAGAGGGATATGGGTTAAACGCAGCTGATTGGGATTAGCTTAGTGGTTAAAAAAAAGGACAGCATGGACAAGTTGAGCAGAAGGGTCTGTTTCCACGCTGTAAAATCATTATGATTCTATAAGTCCAATTTGACCATTTTAATGGTGAGTGCTGGGTGGTCTTGAAACTGGGAGTGTTTCAGCTCCAACTTTTACGTCCATCCTGAGGCACTCCATACTCACTCTGCTCGAAAAAAAAGTCAGTGATTCCAAATCATGTTGCAGAAGCCTGTGGGTGGGACTTAACGCCCCTAAAATCCTACAGCTCTGATTCACATATTAAAATAATTGAAAAATGCTCCCCTGTCACATTGGGCCAGGTAATGCATCTCTCATTCCCCACAGACATTGCCCCATCCCCATAACATTACTGTCCCTCTTATCTCCGCACTTCCCTGTCACCCAGAACAATCACGGCCCCTGTCCCCTTCCCCCCCACCGATCACACACAGAGTGGCAGGGAACCCGCCCTGTCCCCTATCCCTTCCCCACAGAGAGCCATCTGACCACTTACCTCCCACATCCCCCCCACCGTCAACACTGATCTGAGACAGAGAAACGCTGGAAGCTCTAAACTTACCTCCTCAGAAAGTGGAGAGCCCGAATGGAACCTTTGCGGACCATGTCTGTTTTGTGCTGAATCTGGATGGGGCGAACACAGTGGTAAAGGGGGAAGTGCTGGTAAAGATGGGTGTCCGGCCCCTTAATTCAATTTAAATGCATTTAAATGGCCATTGTGCCCAGTTCGGGCGCACTCCTGATCACAGCCATTTTCAGCCATTGGTAAAGGTGGAATCAGTGCAAGCATGGATTGTGTTATTCACCTCACACCCAACTTTACCAAATTTTCGCACCCAAAAACAGGCGCACCTTGATAGTAAAATCAAGTCCTATGATTGTATGGTCTTGTTGCACAGTATGTTAGCATCACTGCCTCTGAGCCTCAATCTCTGAATGTGTGTCCCACTCCATGGCTTAATGACCAAGGAAGCTGTATTCATAACACGGCCAAATGGGTTAAATTTGTCAATCTGTAAATTCCTCCCTGTATGCCAATGAGTTGGTGGTGAGGCTCCTGCTCAGCCCCACTTGATGTAGGGTGGCACCCTGGCAAGATATAAGCTCCTAGCAACAGACGTGCATTCAGTTCCAGGAAAAACCTCACTGTGGAAATAGAGGAGATTCTGCCTTTGTGCGATACTAAAGAACTGGAACAGGTATAAATGAAAATTGCCCCTAAAATATTTGGCTATGAATTATTGGATTCGTATAAGTTATACAACCATAATATTAACAGCAATCACAGGCATTGCTCTTTGCTGTAACTGCCTCACTGCCCTCAAAACTAAATCCTAAATTCAGGTCATTAAGTTTGACAGATGAGCTGAGACTATGCTGCAATTGTACCGAATCTGAACGATTGAACACAATCTGCTTTGTGCCAGAAGAAAGTGATAGGAGGAGGCGAGCTCAGATTGGACAGTTGGCCAACTGATGCTAAGATATCATGAACAGCTCGATGTGTCGATTTCTCTATGTTTCTGAAGTGTTGATAAATGGAATTATATTTTTTGTCTCCTGACCTGGAATCTTGCTCACCAAATTTGATGCATAGAATCCTACAGTGCAGAAGAAAGCTATTCAGCCCATCAAGTCTGCATCCGACCATAATCACACCCAGCCCCTATCCCTGGCTAAAAGAAGCGAGAGAGTGAAGAAGAAAAGAAACCCTAGAAGGAAGGCGGATAGAGCAGCCCGGCGTCTGACGGTACAAAATCGCAGATCACCCCCCCTCTTCCCGACAGACTGTGTAAGCAACCAATTAAAATTTTGGTGTAGGAAAAATAGGGTAGTAGTAGTGGGAGATTTCAATTTTCCTGGAGTAGATTGGAGAGTGCCCAGAGCTGTAGGAGTGGACGGGGAGGAATTTGTACAGTGTGTTTTGGAAGGGTCCTTGGAGCAGTATGTGGATGGCCCGACTAGAGATGGGGCTATACTGGATTTGGTTCTGGGGAATGAGCCAGGCCAGGTGATTGAAGTCGAGGTAGGAGAGCATGTGTCAAATAGTGATCACAACTCTGTCTGCTTTAGGATATTAATGGAAAAGGACGAGACCGACCCAAAAGGGAAGGTATTTAACTGGGGGAGGGCTAGATACAGCCAGATTAGGCAAGATCTTAAAGATACCGACTGGGATAAGCTTTTCGAGGGCAGGTCGATGAGGTACATGTGGGAGTCTTTCAAGGGAAAACTAAACTCTCTGCAGGAAAGATACGTGCCGGCAAGGAGGAAGGATGGGAAAGGTAGGATTAGAGAACCGTGGCTTACCAGGGAGATTGAGGACTTGATCAGGAAGAAGCGAGAGGCTTACATTAGATCTAGGCAACTGGGGACTGAGACAGCGCTGGAAGCTTATAGAGAGTGTAGACGGGATCTTGAAAGGGGTGTTAGAAAGGCAAAAAGGGGCCACGAAGTGGCTCTGGCAGGTAGGATTAAGGAAAATCCAAAGGCATTTTACACCTATGAAAGGAGCAAAAGGATGGTTAGAGGCAAGATTGGACCTCTTAGGGACAGAGGAGGGGATCTATGCTTAGAGCCTGAGGGAATGGGGGAGATCCTGAATGAATACTTTGCGTCGGTATTCACGCAGGAGACTGGCCAGATGTCTGTGGCTGATGTTGACAAAGTTGAGGATCGGTTGAGGGAAATAAAGATTACGAGGAAAGAGGTGTTGGGGCTGTTAGGCAGCTTAAAGACATATAAAGCTCCGGGGCCTGATGGCATTTACCCCAGGCTGCTAAGGGAGTTGAGGGAAGACCTAGCTGGGCCTCTGACGCAAATCTTTGTCTCTTCCTTGGACACAGGTGAGGTCCCAGAGGACTGGAGGATAGCAAACGTAGTACCGTTGTTTAAAAAAGGTCAGAGGGATCACCCAGGGAACTATAGGCCGGTGAGCTTGACTTCAGTTATAGGTAAGCTAATGGAGAGGATCCTCAGGGACAGGATGTATGAGCATCTGGAGCGCTGCGATCTGATCAGGGATACGCAGCATGGCTTCGTCAAGGGGAAGTCTTGTCTTACAAATCTAGTGGAATTTTTTGAAGAAATGACAAAAACAGTTGATGAAGGACAGGCTGTTGATGTCGTCTACATGGATTTCAGTAAGGCGTTTGACAAGGTTCCTCATGGTAGACTGATAGAGAAGGTGAAGGCGCATGGGATACAGGGTCGGGTATGTATATGGGTCGAGAACTGGCTCGGGAGGAGGAGACAGAGGGTAGTAGTGGAAGGCTCTTTTTCCGGCTGGAAGCCTGTCACTAGTGGAGTGCCACAAGGCTCAGTACTAGGTCCTCTTCTATTTGTGGTCTACATAAATGACTTGGAAGTTGGGGTAGGTGGTGAGATCAACAAATTTGCTGATGACACTAAGATGCTTGGATTGGCGGGTACAGAGGAGCAGTGCCAGGCAATACAACAGGGCATAGATAGGTTGGTAGACTGGGCAGATAGATGGCAAATGAAATTTAATCCGGATAAATACAAGGTGATGCATTTTGGCCGGAAAAATGTAGAAGAGAGTTATAGGATAAAAGGTAAAACTATACGGCGTATAGAGATGCAGAGAGACTTGGGGGTGCAAGTTCACAAGTCTCTGAAGGTGTCCTCACAGGTGGAGAAGGTGATAAAGAAGGCGTATAATATGTTAGCTTTCATAGAAAAGGGTATAGAATACAAGAGTAGGAGTTTGATGTTGCAATTGTATAGAACGTTGGTTAGGCCTCACTTGGAATACTGCGTCCAGTTCTGGTCGCCGTACTATCAGAAGGATGTGGAGTCCTTGGAGAGAGTGCAGAGGAGGTTTACCAGGATGCTGCCTGGTATGGAAGGACTGTCTTATGCGGAACGATTAAATAGACTGGGGTTGTTTTCCCTTGAAAGACGTCGGCTTAGAGGGGATCTCATAGAGGTGTATAAGATTATAAGGGGTATAGATAGAGTATATGGAGGTAAACTTTTTCCACCTTCAGAAATGGATAGGACGAGGGGTCATGGCCTTAGGGTGAGGGGGGCTATGTATAAGACGAATATTAGAGGGCAGTTTTTCACACAAAGGGTAGTGGGGGTGTGGAATGCACTGCCGAGTAAGGTGGTGGGAGCAGGCACGCTAGGGCTGTTTAAGGGTCTCTTGGACAGCCACATGAGTGGTATGCAGATAGAGGGATATAGTAGGACTGTTTAACTATGGCTTTTTTTTTCCACAGGTAATTCAGTCCATACTTGACCAACAAGGAGCATGCATTCGGCAGGTGGTGCGAGGACAGCTCTTGGATGTTGATTCATGGGTTGCCTGGTGCTTCATGTCGTAAATGAGTGCTTTATCTGGACCATCTGAAGGGCACCATGACAGCTCAGTGAGTATCGCTGTAGCTGTGCAGACACTTGGAATTGGGCCGGTGTCTGCGGGAGTTTGCACGTTCTCCCCGTGGTTGCGTGGGTTTTCTCCAGGCGCTCCGGTTTCCTCCCACATCCCAAAAAACTCGCTCTTAGGCTGATTGGGAAACAAATTGTCCCTACATTGACACTCTTCCATATTAGGAATAACCTAAAATTAGAATAGGATAATGGAATTGTTACTATATAGTTATGACGGCGGCGCGGGCTCGTTGGGCCGAAGGGCCTGTTTCCCGTGCTGTGTTGCTCTTAAAAAAAAACTTTGTATACTAAGGGGCAATTTAGCCTAGCCAATCCACCTAACCTGCACAACTTTGGACACTAAGGAGCAACTTAACATAACATAACATAACACGATCCCCATAACCTCATGCATTTATCCTACTTAGTCTTCCTGACTCGAAGGGGTAATTTAGCATGGCCAATTCACCTGACCATATATTTTTGTTCTGTGGGAAGAAACTAGGGCACCTGGAGGAAATCCACGCAGACACAGGGAGAAACACACAAGTTCCACACACATAGTGAGCCAAGATTGGAATTGAACCCGGATCCCTGGTGCTCTGAGGCAGTAAAGCTATTCACTGTGCTACCATGTCGCAGTACCATCACTGAATATTCACTAACTACCATAAAATCTGCAGTTTAAATCAGTTTGGCAATTTTGCTGGCTCGCATTTGAGCATGCTAAATAGAATAAAATGATTAAAAATTAACATGCAAATTGAATTTTGGTTGCACTTTCAATACCTGCAAAAATGAATTCTGCTGCTTAATGCAGAAAGGAAAACAAAAGGAAGATTAGCAAGTCAAAGATTGATATCCGTACGTCCCTGGACAAGTTTTTTTGAAATTCCCGTATCCGGTTGCCTCAAGAAAATCTGCTGCCAAGACCCAATAGCCACTCAAACACAATCTCTGCCTCCAAGGCACCAGCTATAAAAAGTAACAAACCTGACCAAAAAGACAGTATGCCCAGAGGGAAGAGTAGTAGATTTCTTGTATCCATCAGAAATAAATGACTGGATACCAAACTGAACACTTAGGTGATCACAGGTAATGTCGACTTGCTGAATTTTCTATTTAAACAGGCATTTGAGGTATTTTGCTGAACAGCCGGGTGTATGCTAGTAACTGCCTGCAGAAGATGCAGAGCTCCCACAATTTGATTGTATTTGCATTTTCAGCAGTTAGTTTTCTGTGCTATGAGAAACAATATAATGAGCCTCCTCAACACACACAGCCACTACCACAGGCTTTAGAGTTTTTGATTTGGTGAGAATTCTGATGAATTAATTATAAACTCAGAATCAAAAGAATTATGCTGGCTGCTTTTCCAAGGCAGCAGGAAGTGTAGACTGATTCAGTGGATGGGAGGCTGGTTTGCCTGATGGATTGGGATATATTCACAACATTTTGTAGTCCTTTGTGGTCATGGGTGCAGCCATACCAAGCTGTGATACAACCAGAAAGAATGCTTTCCATGGTGCATCTGTAAAAGTTAGTGAGAGTCGTAGCTGACATGCCAAATTTCCTTACCCTTCTGAGAAAGTAGAGTCATTGGGGGTGGGCTTTCTGAACTATGGTATCGGCATGGAGGGACCAGGACATGTTGTTAGTGATCTGGACACCGAAAAACTTGAAGCTCTCGATTCTTTCCACTACATCCCTATTGATATACACAAGGTCATGTTCTCCTTTACGCTTCCAGAAGTCAATGAATATCTCCTTCATTTTGTTGACATTGAGGGAGAGATTATTATTGCTGCATCAATTCACCAGATTCTCTGTCTCATTCCTGTACTCATCATTGTTTAAAATCTGACCCACTATGGGGTGGAACAGGGTCAAATGGTCTGTTATTGCTTCTATTTTCTATGTTTCTATGTAATCTAGATGTCCCAGCTGTGAATGCAAAAGGAATGGGTATGATGAGGTGAATGGGAAGAATGACCATAACACTAAATATGAGACAAGGTGTTCCTGGAGATTTTAAAATCTAAATCATGTCTCCTGCCCCATGCATTCCGTCTTGTACTAAATTTTAGATTCATCTACTAACTCCATGCTGTCGGAGTCAAGCAAGAATCCAGAGTAAGAGCAGATCCTGGTCAAACGTGACAATCAGTGAAGTTTAAACACCAGTGAACCTTACACACCCTAAGGCCTGAATCAACAGAACTCTCCAACAGAGCTTTGATTGTTTACTATTGAAGGACCGGATACTGCCAGGGCGTCAGGGTGCCACTGCCCAGTAGGCACTGCCCAGCCATTTTCCTGACTACCGAGGACTCCAATAACCTCTGGTCTACCCTGCAAGGACATGGTGCCTGGTCTTCACTGGTGGAGACCAGCAGTGATTCTCAATGTGAGACCTTTCCCCAGTGAGGGGGGAGATTGGAGATGCTCTGACCATCAGTTTCCAATTCTTTTGAAAACAAGTGTGGTGCTGGATGTCTTGGAGTGTGGCTAGCTTTGTACATTTGGTTACAATGGGAGAAGGGGATTTGTTTACACTGGGGGAAGGACTAATGATTGCCTGTCAGTCTAGCTTCAGTAGTGATCAAATCATTGGAAACAATTAGGATAGCCAGTGTCGATCATTATTCAGAAACACGTGGATTAATCAGACACTGCAGGCATGGATTTTTTATGAAGGAAAGATTGTGTGTAATGAAATTTGAGTTTAACAAGGAAGTTCTAAGAGGGTAACACATTCAATGCAGTCTATATGGATTTTTGCAAGGGGTTGACAGGTCCCAAATGACAAACTGGCCAGAAAATTAAATGCTAATGAAATCAAAATGGCAAATTGGATCCAAAACTAGCTGGATGGCAGGGAACCATGAGTAATAGGCAATGGGAAGTTTTGGAACAGGAACATTATTTCGAATGGTGATCTATACAGTTGTGTTCTGGTACCCAGTGCAATGGTGTATAGACCATGAGAGGTCATCAGCAATGGCTGATTCCCTCCTGCTACTTTGGGGTTGTGCAGCCAATTGCCCCCGTATGGACTGGCCAATTATGGTTGCAGAGTTTGCAGCGTGCACCCCAATTGCAGTTGCAGATTGCACAGGCCCCCACAGATTGGTCGCCCCCAACCCCTTAAGACTCTGCCCAATCTCAATTGGCCCTGCCAATTCAGGCCCTTCGCTCTTGGCACTATGCAGTGCTGGTAGTGCCAGGGTGCCCAGTGGTCAGTATCAAAGTGCCAGGCTGGAGCTGCCAGTTGGTGGAGCCAGGCTGGAACTGTCCAAAGGGCACACCCTCTATCTCCCAGATACTGGAGGGGGTGGGAGGAGGGCCTCAATGGCATCTGATCCTACCAGCAAGGCTATCATGACATGTCTCTTTCAAGGGCGATCATACATGATCCTCACCAGTGGGAGATTTAATTGATACATACAAAATGACAGGGACCTGGACAGAGTGGAGAGGAAGGAGAGAAAGGCAGTGGTTAGCACTGTTGCCTTATAGTGCCAGGGACCTGGGTTCAATTCCTGCCTTGACTGTAGAATGTGCATGTTCTCCCCATATCTGTGTGAGTTTTCTCCAAGTGTTCTGGTTTCCAGATGAAGTTTTGCATTATGCATTCCTGATTGCAGTCTAACAAATGACTTTTGCACCAAGGCTTAAAGCTTCCCTTTCAGTTCTAGTGGGAGCTTGATGTCTCTCCTGCACTTTAAGGAACCATTACTTCACCTTGATTGATGATGGCTGAGTGCTGGTTCAGTTCCCTGAAATACTCAATCGGAAAAACACACAGCAGAGAAAGAGAACGTGTAAACTGGAATGGAAGTTCCATTTGAATTTTGCTGCAGTTATTTCTCTGCAGAAGGTTGTGTTGGTTTTGAAGATGGTGCTTACACATTTTCTATGATAATCTTTGCAACAAAGGGAATATATTGGCAGTAAATTGGCATCGATGCAAGTCTAAGCTGTCTCAGACCAAGAAGCTTTTTTTTTCATTGACTAGTGATAAAAATATCATGTATAACTATTCTAAAATATAATATTAAATAATGAGTAGATATGATCTAGCCTTGTTTCCAGGCTATAGTCATGATTTTCGGCTCACAAGGTGGGATATGTGGCTTCCAACTACCGTGAGATCACCCTGACTCCCAGGAAAACAGCGTGAGGCCGCGTAGGAACATTGGGACATTAGAAATGAAGTAGGCCTTCAAGCCCTCGAGTCTATTTCATCATTTAACTGGATCATGGTTGTTCTTCTATCCGAATGCCACCTTCCCACACAATCACCATATCTCTTAATGTCGTTGGCATCTAGAAATCCATCGGCCTTCTTTTGAACACGTTCAATGTCTGAGCCTTATGGAGTCGAGAACTTCCAAGATTGAAGAAATTCCTCCTCATCTCAATCCTAATGATCTAGCTATTAATCTGAGGCTGTGTCCCCTGGTCCTATATCTCTCTGGCGATGACTGAGTGGTATCATTGCTGGATTATTAATCCAGAAATCCAGCTAATGTTCCAGATCCCTTAGCCAAGGGGCGTGCGTCTTTCCCACATCTATCCTGTTGAACCATGTAGGGATTTTGTACACTTTAGTAAGGTTATTTCTCAATCTTTTAAACTCTTTAGAATATAATTTCCTCGTAAGGCAATCAAGTATTTAAATGCTTATCCCACTTCTGGTTTTTTTTTGACCTTTTGTGCCTGTTCGATGAACGTTACTAAATTTTACTGACTTATTCTATCTCTTACTGTGGTGAATAGACAACCTCCAGAGACAGACCATTTCCAATTGATTAACTGCGATGGTGAGAAGTTTGAATATCTGCCTACTCTAATGTTGCAATCTCTAATGTTGAGAACAAGTGCAGCAAACTCAAAAGGAACACAACTCCCCGTGAGTTCCCATGCAAGTTACAACACAATCATAATTAGAATTATATCACCATCCCTTCATCCTCATTGGGTAAATATTCTGTAATTTCCAGGTGACAGCCTTGTGGGTGTACCTACACCACAAGGCCTTCAGCTTTTCAAGATGGCAGGCAGGATTTTTCAGCCACGTGTGCCACAATACTGGAAGTTCCTGTCCAAAATCAACCGACTTTTTTCCAAATCCTGGTGGCCCTCCTGCAGTATGAGCGACGAATCCCTTCAGAACTCCTGTGGATAAGGGTTGCCCAAAGGGGGCAGAACATACACACCCTGTGTCCTCTTGACAGAGTCGTCTGATTTACCTGACAAGGTTATCCCACTTAGCACTTCCCCAGTTCACAGCAGGAGCCCTGTAGAGTTTGAAGAACCGTTTTTTTACTCGGAGGTGGGGACTTCACTGTGAGAGTTATGGGAACCCCACAGCAGGAAGGGCTTGATAGGGATCAGAATTCCAGCTTATTTGCTCCACATCTACCACCTTCAGCATTCACTCCCTCCACGACTGACTCACAATGGCAGCTGTGTGCACCGTCCATTAGACGCACTGCAATAATTCACCAAGGTTCCTTCAATAGCACCTTCCAAACTCAAGGAGCGGGATTTTCTGGATGTGCTCACCTCAAAACTGGAACACTGCCCGGGGGGGGCCTCTCATACACCGTTTATATGGTCCGAATTCCCCCAATCCTACCTCCCCCCTTCTCGATACTGGGATGGGAAAATTCCTCCCAGGATTTCTACCATCTAGAGGGACAAGGGCAATAGATGCAGGAAAGCATCCACAAGTTCCCCTTCAATCCACTCACCACCCTGACTTGGGAATATATCACCATTCTTTCACAGAAATCCTGGAACTCCATCCTAACAGCACTGTGGGTGTACCTATGCTGTACGGATCAAGAAGGCAATTCATCACTATCTTCTCAAGGGTAATTAGGACTGGGTAATAAATGTTGGCCTAGCCAATGACACTCACATCTCATGACAAGAGTTTGACAGTACCTGAGTTTCCAGAAATATCAATGTTGGGGTTTTTATTGGATATCTGGCTGGTGGGTGAGACCAGCTCTGTGCTGGCTGAGGCAGTCCCATGGTATGATTCAACAACTTGACATCTGGGCCAGAAACTATTGCATTTTTTTGCAACACAAATCAATAAACATGCAAACAAAAGGACGATACCAGGTTTTCAGGAGAGAGAGGGTTTCATAAAATAATCCCTGTATTGCAGGAGGACGTTCAACCTATTGAGTTTGCACCAACATGTTAATTAGATCCACCTTGTGCCCTCTCACTGTAGCCCAACGCTTTTAGCCCCATGCATTTTACCCAACCAGTCCCCCAATCTGCACACTAAGGAGCATTTTAGCATGGCTAGTCCACTCATGCGCATCTTTGGAATGTGAGAAGGAACCGGAGCACTCAGAGGAAACCCAAGCTGACAGGGGGAGAATGTGCAAACTCCAAACAGCCATCCAAAGCTAGATTTGAGCCATGATGCTGTGAAGCAGTAATGCTAATGATTGTGCCACCATGCTGCCCCCACTGTGCTACTATCTAATAGGTTTGGATTCTCGATGTGACGAGCTGAACAGTCTCCTTTCGAACGATAAGCTCTGAGGTTCTGAAGAGAGAGAAATGTGATGACTGACATTTTGACGTGAATGATGAACTGCCTTTTGCAAGTCTTTTGTTTCTGGTTGAGTTGCTCCCAGTGTGACAAGAGGAAATGTGAGAGAAACGTTTTGCAAAACAAACTTTTCACTCTTCAGTTAAGAGAAGGACAGAATCGAGCAAAATATTCCTGGCTAATTAATTGTGCATGCATTAGCATTCGATTCTCGATTACATCGGGGAAAAGAGTTCTGCATAAATAAACATGCTTGCTTTGTTAACTGAGACCAATAGTAGAACATTTTACTTCTCTAACTGGTTTTGAGTTTAATAATCAGCAAATCTCCAGCTTTTGAGCATCATTAATCATTGTCTTTGATATATTTCTTTCTCTGCTTACCTTGTTTCATTCATTCGTGGGACATGGGCATCACTGGCTGGCCAGCATTTATTGTTCATTCCTAGTTGCCCTGTGGCTCTGGAAGGCAGACTGGGTAAGGATGGCAGGTTTCCCTCCCTAAAGGCAGTGATGAACCAGATGGGTTTTTCCATCAATGGTTTTATGGTCATGAGTAGATTTTTATTTGTGGATTTTTTAATATTGGATTCAAATTCCACCATTTGCTGTGATGGGATTCGAACCCAGGTTTCCGGGACATTAGCTGAGTTCCTGGATTAATAGCCTAGCGGTAATACCACTAGGCCATCGTGTACTTTGCCGCACATATGACGTAACCTGACTCTTCCCAGCTTCTGATTAATTAAGAAAATGTATTTTATGTCTTTATCCTTCAACCTGACCTGCACATCTAGTCCAAAGATATGTGGGCTAGGTTGATTGGCCATTCTAAAAATTGTCCCTTAGTGTCCCGTGATGTATAGGTTAGAGGGATTAGTGGGTTAATATATAGGAATACAGGGATGGAGCCTGGATGGGATTGTGATTGGTGCAGACTCAATGGGCCGAATGGCCTCTTTCTGTGCTGTAGAATTCTATGATTCCATGCTTCTAATTCTTGTACCTGAGACAACAGATGAGTCCATTTTAATTTGCAGACAAAGACAAACTTCTATTGCCTCTGGAGTCAATATAAAAAATATGTTCCAGTCAGACTTTCATTGGATTTTATAACCAGCTGTTCATCTCGTGAATTGAATGTATAACGCTCAATGATTTCACAGCCCACTTTATAGACAATTCTCAAACTGCAGCCGAGACAATGTTTTGTAGAATTTTGACACCATCTCCTTGCTTAGTGGCATTTACTTGCCACTAAGTATAAAGTTAAAGACTTGAGGGGAAATTTTCCCATCCTGCCTACCATGAGAATTGAACCAGGGTGGGGGGCGGACAACACAAAGGTCAGAAGGGATTCTCTGGTTTTGAGGCAAGCACGCTGGAGAATCCCACCATAGATTTATTTGGCCTTATATGCTTTCTTGGCAACCATTTATGATCTGGAGATCTGTGAAACAAATCCCCCCTCCCCTGTTCCTCTTCTCCATTTCAAATCTAATCACTGTATATAAATCTCTGACATGTTTGATCAGATTTTTGCATGATGCATTTGATGAATGCTCAGTGAAATATTATGGAAGAATATACCGTGAAATGTTTTGTCTTCCTATGTTGATGTAAAAAAATTGTAGCTTGGAATTCTCCAGCCTCGCCCGTAGCTGAGATTCTCCAGTCCTGCTGCTGTGGATGAAGATTTGGTTGTGTGCCAAGTTCTCCGTTCTTGTGAACAGTGCCAGAAGAATGAGAACTCCAGCCATAGATTCCTCTGAAATTTCATGAAGTATGCTACGGTTGTGAACCAAATCAAAGAAGGAACACTTGATTCCATATAAAACGCATCCATATCCATGGACAAAGATTGGTAGACATATGTCACATTTAAGGTATCATTTTCTCCTGTTCACAGATTACTTCACATTTCCAAAAACCCAGAACAGTTATTGCAGATACCAATAGTGCTTTTTTTCCATTCATTTGGCATGGTAGAAGAAATTACCTCCATTAGCAGGCTGTGATATGATGGCAGACCATCTGAGGGTACGATTGCCTGGTGAGGAGTCTGCCACATGAGGTCATATTATTCAACATCCAAAGGTACAGTTCTTACCATTGAATTGTTAATTTTAAAGTGTAGACAGGAACAATTTACTAAGGTTGCGGGGCTCCACTTCTGAGCAACTCCTTCAGATTTGAGGGTTATTTGAAGAGTTTGGGAGTCAGGCAAGAACTGTCCTGTTCAGTCATTGTCAGAAATATGTTTCTTTCCAAGCAAATGAAGATGTTGTGTGATGGACAAGCAGCATCAGAATTAGTTTGACTGTGAGTGAGGCAGAATAAGAATGATTAGAGGTATAGATAGGGTGGATAGTGATAACCTTTTTCCTAGGATGGAAAAAGCTAGCACGAGGGGACACAGCTTTAAATTAAGGGGTGATAGTTATAGGACGGATATCAGAGGCAGGTTCTTTACCCAAAGGGTGGTTCGGGAGTGGAATGCCCTGCCTGCAGCAGTTGTAGATGCGCCAAGTTTGGTGGCGTTTAAGAGGTTAGTTGATAAGTATATGGAAGAGAAGGGAATGGTTTAGTTTGGAGGGGCATTGCTTTTTATATTGGTCGGCGCAACATCGAAGGCCGAAGGGCCTGTTCTGTACTGTAATGTTCTATGTTCTATGTTCTATGTTCTAAGAAGTCTGACAACATCATGTTTAAGTCCAACCAAATTATTTGATAGTAAACTCGCAAGCTTTCAGGGTTTGCCCATATCCCTCTATACCCATCTTATCCATGTAACTGCCTACATGCTTTTTAAAAGACAAAATTGTACCCACCTCTACTACTACCTCTTTCAGCTTGTTCCAGACACTCACCTTCCACATATGAAAAAAACTGTCCCTACTGCATCCTTTAGTATCTTTCCCCTCTCACCTTAAACCTATGCCCTCTAGGTTTAGACTCCATTATATTTGGGAAAAGATGTTGATTATCTACCTCATCTGCGCCCCTCATTATTTTATAGACCTCTATAAAATCACCCTTAAGTCTCCAACGGTCTTGGGAAGAGTCACAGTCTATTCAGCTTCTCCTTATAACTCAAATTATCAAGTCCTGTTAGCTTCCGAGTAAATCTTTTCTACACTCTTTCTAATTTAATATCTTATCTTTCATAGGGTGACCAGAACTGCACACAGTATTCTAAGGGTGGCCTTACCAATGTCTTGTACAACTTTAACAAAATGTCCTACGCTACGCGAGGACAGGGATTTAAGGTGCAGGGAAGCAAATACAGAGGGGATGATAGGGGTAAGTTTTTCACTCAGAGGGTGGTGAGTGAATGGAATCGGCTGCCGTCGGTGCTGGTAGAGGCGAACTCGCTGGGGTCTTTTAAAAGACTTCTGGATGAGTATATGGGAACTAATGGGATAGGGGGTTATAGATAGGTCTATGGCTTGGTAGGTATAGATGTGATCAGCGAAACTCATGGGCCGAAGAGCCTGTTTGTGCTGTAGTGTTCTATGTTCTATGTCCTGTATTCAATGTTCTGACCAATGAAATCAAGCATACAGAATGTCTTCTTCACCACTCTGTCCATTTGTGACTCCAATTTCAAGGAGCTATGAACATATACCCCTTTGTTACATAACTCCCCCCAACATGATACCATTAACTGAATAAATCCTGCCCTCGTTCGACCTATCAAAATGCATCTCCTTTCATTTATCTAAATTAAACTTCACCTGCCATTTGTTAGCCCACTGGCCTGATTGATCAAGATTCCATTGCAATTCTAGATAATGTTCTTCACCACCTACCAATCTTGGTGTCATCTGCAAATTTACTAATCATGGCTCCTATATTCTCTTCCAAATCATTAATGTAAATGACAAATAACAATGGATCCACTGAGGCACACCGCTGGTACACTAAGAAGTCTCACAATATTAGATTAAAGTTCAACAGGTTTATTTGGCAGCACTAGCCTTTGAAACCTTGAGCTCCTTCTTTAGGTGAGTGAGAACTTGTATTTGCAAACAGGGCATATGAAGACACAAACTCAGTTTACAAAGTAATGGTTGGAAAGCAAGTCTTTTCAGGTATTCAAGTCTTAAAGATACAGATAATAAGACTTAATGTCTGACTTGACTAAGTCTTCCTATCCTTCCGGGGATCATATAAGAACATGAGAAATACGAGCAGGAGTAGACCATCCAGCCCTTCAAACCTGTCCTCTATTATATCCCCCTATTCCTATCCTATTCGTGTATTTGTCAAGACACCCCTTAAAAATTGCTATCGTATCCACTTCCACTATCTTCCCTAGCACTGAGTTCTAGGCACCTATCACCCTCTGTGTAAAAAACCCGCTTCGTATATCTCTTCTAAATCTTGCCCCTCACACCTTAAATCTATGCCCCCTAGTAATTGATATTTACATCCTGGGAAAAAGCTTCTGACTATCCACTCTGTCCATGCCCCTCATAATCTGGTAGACTTCTATCAGGCCACCCTCAACCTCTGTCGCTCCAGTGAGAACAAATGAAGTTTCTCCAACTTCTCCTCACAGCTAATGTCCTAATCATTGTCAGATGAGAATGTATAGTGGCTTGAATGTACCGTTTCAATTAAAACATTCATCAATTTTGAAAAGTGCTTTGCACATATCGAAGTAAATCTAAACTGCCAGAACATAATTTATTCTTGCCTGAGTAGTGGATTTTTATTAAATGACATTATGAACTGCAAATGCTTTACACCAGCAGTCTCACTCTAAATGTTATGAAGGGTAATGGTGGATCAGATTCACTTGGTAATCTTCAATGAACATATTAATTTTTTTCTGTTAAACCTCCTGGAATTTGTGATGAATAGGCAGATGTGAAAACCAACTAACCATTGCTTTTACGCCACACCTTTCACAGGTTTGTATGTGAGTATGGAGTGCCTTTACCTCAGAACATCAATTTAAATCAAGTCCAGATCAAAGGGATGAAAGGATTTTTTTCTCCAGCAGTTAGAACAGTTCAGACATGAAATGAGTTTGATAGCTTCAAGCCACTTGCAATAAAATGTCCCACAATTGGACAAAGCAATGAGTGGTGTGGGAAAATGGAAATTCTCTGTTATTGAGGGAATGCAGATAGCCTGGATGGTGTAGAATCCCTCATGCTGTTACTGTCAATGGTGGGTCATCACTCTCACGATGTAGAATGAAATAATGAAATCTTTACCTGAAAAAATAAATTAGAAAATTGAATACGTTTTCAAATAAAGAGAGCTACACAAAATGGAAACCTGGTTCTCCTGCAGAGCTTGCTGTTCCATTGTATAATTAGAATCATTGCACCGGGTTACAGGGATAAGGCCTGTAGTAGTGTGTAGACTGATAGAGAGTGTAGACGGGAACTTAAAAGGGGTGTCAGAAAGGCAAAAAGGGGCCACGAAATGGCTTTGGCAGGTAGGATTAAGGAAAATCCTAAGGCATTTTACTCCTATGTAAGGAGCAAAAGGATGGTTAGAGGGAAGATTGGACCTCTCAGGGACAGAGGAGGGGAACTATGCTTAGAGCCTGAGGGAACGGGGGAGATCCTGAATGAATACTTTGCGTCGGTATTCACGCGGGAGAGGGGCCTGATGTCTGATGCTGGCTTTGAGGATTTTGAGGACCCGTTAAATGAAATAATCATTACGAGGGACGAAGTGTTGGGGCTTTTAGGTAGCATAAAGACTTATAAAGCTCCGGGGCCTGATGGTATTTATCCCAGGCTGCTAAGGGAGGTGAGAGATGACATTGCTGGGCCTCTGACGCAAATCTTTGTCTCTTCTTTGGACACAGGTGAGGTCCCAGAGGACTGGAGGATTACAAATGTAGTACCGTTGTTTAAAAAGGGTCAGAGGGATAACCCAGGGAACTATAGGCCGGTGAGCTTGACTTCAGTTATAGGTAAGCTAATGGAGAGGATTCTCAGGGACAGGATGTATGAGCATCTGGAGCGCTGCGATCTGATCAGGGATACGCAGCATGGCTTCGTTAAGGGAGGTCGTGCCTTACGAATCTAGTGGAATTTTTTGAAGAGGTGACAAAAATGGTTGATGAAGAACAAGCCATTGATGTCGTCTATATGGATTTCAGTAAGGCGTTTGACAAGATTCCCCATGGTAGGCTGACAAAAAAGTGAAGGCGCATGGGATACAGGGCCAGGTATGTAGATGGGTTGAGAACTGGCTTGGGAGGAGGAGACAGCGGGTAGTAGTGGAAGGCTCTTTTTCCAACTGGAGGTCAGTCACTAGTGGTGTGCCACAGGGCTTAGTACTAGGACCTCTTCTATTTGTGATTTATATAAATGACTTGGAAGAGGGGGTAGGTGGTGTGATCAGCAAATTTGCTGATGACACTAAGATGCTTGGATTGGCGGGGACTGAGGAGCAGTGCCAGGCAATACAACAGGACATAGATAGGCTGGTAGATTGGGCAGATAGATGGCAAATGGAATTTAATCCGGATAAATGCGAGGTGATGCATTTTGGCCGGAATAATGTAGAGGGGAGTTATAGGATAAAAGTTAAAACTATCAGGAGTATAGAGACGCACAGAGACCTGGGGGTGCAGGTTCACAAGTCTCTGAAGGTGTCAGTACAGGTGGAGAAAGTGATAAACAAAGAACAAAGAACAACACAGCACGGGAAACAGGCCCTTCGGCCCAATGAGCCCACGCTGCCGTCCTAACGTCTTAATGACATATAGAGACCAATATAGGGACAATTTGTTACCCAATCAGCCTAAGAGCACATTTTTGGGATGTGGGAGGAAACCGGAGCACCCGGAGAAAACCCACGCAACCACAGGGAGAACGCGCAAACTCCCGCAGACACAGGCCCAAATCCATGTGTCTGCACAGCAACAGCGATAGTCTCTGAGCTGTCATGTTGCCCATCTGATGGTCCAGTTCAAGCATACACTAACGACGTGAAGCACTAGGCCACTCCTGAAGTAACATCCAAGAGCAGCCCTCGCACGACCTGCCGAATGCATGCACCTTGTTGGTCAACAAGGTGGACCAAACAGCCTGTGGAAACAATTAAAGTATTTAAACAGTCCTCCTATATCCCTCTATCTGCAGACCGCTCATGTGGCTGTCCAAGAGACCCTTAAACAACCCTAGCGTGCCTGCTCCCACCACCTTACTCGGTAGTGCATTCCACACCCCCACTACCCTTTGTGTGAAAAAATGCCCTCTAATATTAGTCTTATACATAGCCCCCCTCACCCTAAGGCCGTGACCCCTCGTTCTATCCGAATCTAATGGTGGAAAAAGCTTACCACCATTTACTCTATCTATACCCCTCATAATCTTATATACCTCTAATAGATCCCCTCTCAGCCGACGTCTTTCAAGGGAAAACAACCCCAGTGCTTTCAACCTTTCCTCGTAAGACAGCCCTTCCATACCAGGCAGCATCCTGGTAAATCTCCTCTGCACTCTCTCCAGGGACTCCACATCCTTCCGGTAGTACGGCGACCAGAACTGGACGCAGTACTCCAAGTGAGGCCTAACCAACGTTCTATACACTTGCAACATCAAACTCCTACTCTTGTATTCTATACCCCTTCCTATGAAGGCTAACATACCATACGCTTTCTTTATCACTTTTTCCACCTGTACTGACACCTTCAGAGACTTGTGAACCTGCACCCCCAGGTCTCTCTGCGTCTCTATACTCCGGATAGTTTTAACTTTTATCCTATAACTCCCCTCTACATTATTCCAGCCAAATTGCATCACCTCCCATTTAGAACATAGAACATAGAACATAGAACATTACAGTACAGAACAGGCCCTTCGGCCTTCGATGTTGTGCCGACCAAAATAAAAAGCAATGCCCCTC
Source organism: Sphyrna mokarran (assembly GCA_024679065.1). NCBI lineage: Eukaryota > Metazoa > Chordata > Chondrichthyes > Carcharhiniformes > Carcharhinidae > Sphyrna > Sphyrna mokarran. The sequence goes on along the minus strand of JAGIQG010000008.1, from coordinate 120,992,848 downwards.
CAAACTAAACCATTCCCTTCTCTCTCCATACTTATCAATTAACCTCTTAAACGCCACCAAACTTGGCGCATCTACAACAGCTGCAGGCAGGGCATTCCACTCCCTAATCACTCTTTGAGTAAAGAACCTACCTCTGATATCCGTCCTATAACTCATACCCCTTAATTTAAAGCTGTGTCCCCTCGTGCTAGCTTTCTCCATCCTAGGAAAAAGGCTATCACTGTCCACCCTATCTAAACCTCTAATCATCTTATATGCTTCAATAAGATCCCCTCTTAGCCGCCTCCTTTCTAACGAAAACAACCTCAAATCCTTCAACCTCTCTTCATAAGACCTGCCCTCCATACCAGGCAACATCCTGGTAAACCTCCTCTGTACCCTCTCCAATGCCTCCACATCTTTCTTATAATGTGGCAACCAGAACTGCAAACAATACTCCAAGTGCGGCCGCACTAGAGTTTTGTACAGCTGCAACATGATGCTGCGGCTCCAAAATTCAATCCCCCTACCAATAAAAGCTAAGACTCCATATGCCTTCTTAACAACTTTATCCACTTACTGCCTACTTTCAGGAATCTATAGACACATACACCAAGATCCTTCTGTTCCTCAACACTATTAAGAGCCCTACCATTATCCCTATACTCTACACATTTATTGTTCCTCCCAAAGTGCATTACCTCACACTTTTCCACATTAAACTCATTTGCCACCTCTCGGCCCAGCTCTGCAACTTGTCCAAGTCACTCTGTAAAACTATAAACACCCCTCTTCACTATCTACCACTCCACCGACTTTAGTGTCATCTGCAAATTCACTGATCCTCCCCAATCCCTCCATCCAGATCATTTATAAAAATTACAAACAGCGGGCCCCAAAACAGACCCCTGGGCACACCACTTGTCACCGAACTCCACTGAATATCTCCCATCAACCACCAACCCTCTGTCTTCTATCTGCCAGCCATTCCTAATCCAATTAGCTAAACACCCTCTATTCCACACATCTGCATTTTCTGCATTTATCCGGATTAAATTCCATTTGCCATCTATATGCCCAATCTACCAGCCTATCTATGTCCTGTTGTATTGCCTGGCACTGCTCCTCAGTCCCCGCCAATCCAAGTATCTTAGTGTCATCAGCAAATTTGCTGATCACACCACCTACCCCCTCTTCCAAGTCATTTATATAAATCACAAATAGAAGAGGTCCTAGTACTGAGCCCTGTGGCACACCACTAGTGACTGACCTCCAGTTGGAAAAAGAGCCTTCCACTACTACCCGCTGTCTCCTCCTCCCAAGCCAGTTCTCAACCCATCTACATACCTGGCCCTGTATCCCATGCGCCTTCACCTTTTTTATCAGCCTACCATGAGGAACCTTGTCAAACGCCTTACTGAAATCCATGTAGACGACATCAACGGCTTGTCCTTCATCAACCGTTTTTGTCACCTCTTCAAAAAATTCCACTAGATTCGTAAGGCACGACCTCCCCTTAACGAAGCCATGCTGCGTATCCCTGATCAGATCGCAGCGCTCCAGATGCTCATACATCCTGTCCCTGAGGATCCTCTCCATTAGCTTACCTATAACTGAAGTCAAGCTCACCGGCCTATAGTTCCCTGGGTTATCCCTCTGACCCTTTTTAAACAACGGTACTACATTTGCAATCCTCCAGTCCTCTGGGACCTCACCTGTGTCCAAAGAAGAGACAAAGATTTGCGTCAGAGGCCCAGCAATGTCATCTCTCACCTCCCTTAGCAGCCTGGGATAAATACCATCAGGCCCCGGAGCTTTATAAGTCTTTATGCTACCTAAAAGCCCCAACACTTCGTCCCTCGTAATGATTATTTCCTTTAACGGGTCTCAAAATCCTCAAAGCCAGCATCAGACATCAGGCCCCTCTCCCGCGTGAATACTGACGCAAAGTATTCATTCAGGATCTCCCCCATCCCCTCAGGCTCTAAGCATAGATTCCCTCCTCTGTCCCTGAGAGGTCCAATCTTCCCTCTAACCATCCTTTTGCTCTTTACATAGGAGTAAAATGCCTTAGGATTTTCCTTAATCCTACCTGCCAAAGCCATTTCACGGCCCCTTTTTGCCTTTCTGACACCCCTTTTAAGATCCCGTCTACACTCTGTATATTTTTCCAGCGCTGCCTCTGTCCCCAGTTGCCTGGATCTAACGTACGCCTCCCGCTTCTTCCTGACCAAGTCCTCAACATCCCTAGTAACCCACGGTTCTCTAATCCTACCCTTCCCATCCTTTCTCCTTACCGGCACGTGTCTATCCTGCAAAACTTTTAGTTTTCCCTTGAAAGATTCCCACATGTGCAGCGTCAACCTACCCTCGAACAGCTTATCCCAGTCGGTATCCTTAAGATCCTGCCTAATCTCGCTATATCTAGCCCTCCCCCAGTTTAACACCCTCCCCTTAGGGCAGGCTTCATCTTTTTCCATTAATACCCTAAAGCAGACAGAGTTGTGGTCACTATTAGACACATGCTCTCCTACTACAACGTATAAAGAAAGCGTATGGTATGTTAGCGTTCATAGGAAGGGCTATAGAGTACAAGAGTAGGAGTCTGATGTTGCAAGTGTATAGAATGTTGGTTAGGCCTCACTTGGAGTACTGCGTCCAGTTCTGGTCGCCATACTACCAGAAGGATGTGGAGGCCCTGGAGAGAGTGCAGAGGAGATTTACCAGGATGCTGCCTGGTATGGAAGGGCTGTCTTACGAGGAAAGGTTGAACATACTGGGGTTGTTTTCCCTTGAAAGAAGTCGGCTGAGAGGGGATCTATTAGAGGTATATAAGATTATGAGGGGTATAGATAGAGTAAATGGTGGTAAGCTTTTTCCACCATTAGATTCGAATAGAACGAGGGGTCACGGCCTTAGGGTGAGGGGGGCTATGTATAAGACTAATATTAGAGGGCATTTTTTCACACAAAGGGTAGTGGGGGTGTGGAATGCACTACCGAGTAAGGTGGTGGGAGCAGGCACGCTAGGGTTGTTTAAGGGTCTCTTGGACAGCCACATGAGCGGTCTGCAGATAGAGGGATATAGGAGGACTGTTTAAATACTTTATTTGTTTCCACAGGCTATTCGGTCCACCTTGTTGACCAACAAGGCGCATGCATTCGGCAGGTCGTGCGAGGGCTGCTCTTGGATGTTACTTCAGGAGTGGCCTAGTGCTTCATGTCATTAGTGTATGCTTAAACTGGACCATCAGATGGGCAACATGACAGCTCAGAGACTATCGCTGTTGCTGTGCAGACACATGGATTTGGGCCTGTGTCTGCAGGAGTTTGTGCGTTCTCCCCTTGGTTGCGTGGGTTTTCTCTGGGTGCTCCGGTTTCCTCCCACATCCCAAAAATGTGCTCTTAGGCTGATTGGGTAACAAATTGTCCCTATATTGGTCCCTATATGTCATTAAGACGTTAGGATGGTGGCATGGGCTCGTTGGGGCGAAGGGCCTGTTTCCCGTGCTGTGTTGTTCTTTGTTCTTTGTTCTTTGCCTGGGTAAGATTCTCTGTCAGAGAGTTGATGCAGACTGGATGGGCTGAATGGCCTTTTTCTGCACTGTGAGGAAATACAATTAGGACTGAATGAATGGAAATGTGCTTTGTGAAAGGCAGCAGAGCATTCTTTTTGTATCACAGATAATGAGGATTGTTTTAGCCTGCTGGTTTGGAAGCAATGGGAAGCAAACAAGATAAGATTACTGCACCCAGATCTTCTCTGGGAACAGCTGTGTTCCTATGGTTGAGGTTCATTTGCCATGATACAGGGTGAATGGAATTGACAGATCAACCATGATGGGATAGGAAATTGAGTTCCACAGATCTTAAAGACCTGCAGCAACTGAGCAATAAATTGTAATTTTCCTGAGACATGGATGGTAATGAGTGTTTGTGAAGACATGAGTGAGCAATTAAAGGGAAGAGCAAAGTGTTTTAATTTCTGAACATGGGACTGAAAATCTTGTTGAGCCAACTCCATGAATGAGCATGTTGAGGAGCATGTTGAGGAGGCAGCTGATGAACTGTATGTTCATCTGTATGATGAACTGTGATGATATCTCCCCATCTCAGTCCAAAATGATCGATCCCTTATCCTGAGACTTCGGGCCTGTGTCCTGGATTCTACAAACCAGTGAGAACAACCTCTGAGTCTGCCCTGTCGGAGTTTTAACTGATATGGGAGATGAGGGTTAATGGGGATCAGGCAGGAAAGTCGCAATATGGGCATAATCAGATCACCTATGTGACCCTGATTAGCTGCATGGCCTAAATGGCCATGCAGTTTTCTTTTGATTGAAGACACTGCAACTATCCATGTCCTTTGCTCCAATAGCTGAACAACAGCATCTGAGAAGCATCAGATCAGTTATTGGAACATCAGGCACTCAGGCAGATAGCCAGGCTGTGACAAGATGAGCTATTGTTGAATTTGCATTTTACACAGAGATTTGATAGGATGGCTATGTGAGATTGGGATAGTTTGTAATTGAGGGGTAATTATTGCATGTAGAAGTTGCCCATTATAGCGACTATTGTTGGCAAGATGTTAATTTTGGAGAATGCTTATTTGATCTGGTTTGATTTATTATTGTCTCATGTATTAACATGCAGTTGTTTCTTGTGCGCTAGTCAGACAAAGTATACCATTCATAGAGAAGGAAACGAGAGAGTGCAAAATGTAGTGTTACAGTCATAACTAGGGTGCAGAGAAAGATCAACTTAATGTAAGTCATTTAACAGTCTGACAGCAACGGGGAAGAAGCTGTTCTTGAGTTGATTGGTACATAACCTTAGACTTCTGTATCTTTTTCCTGATGGAAGAACGTGGAAGAGAGAATGGCTAGGAATCGTGGGATCCTTAATTATGCTGGCTGCTTTGCCAAGGCAACAGGAAGTGTAGACAGAGTCAATGGATGGGAGGTTGGAATCTTTAGAGTTATTGCTCAAAGGGAGTTGTAGATATGAGGAACATGCGGGAATATGAAGTTATGGCAGAAGTTCAGCTATGATTGTACTGAATGACAGAGCAAGTTCTGTCCATCCTGTTCCCCACAGCGGGGTGCCGTGTCTCACAGGCAGCTTTGGAGGGGCTTGACAATACGTTCCCATTCATGTCAAAACAAGCAGTGTATCTCCAGGATTCCAGCTGCTGGTGTGGAAAGAAATTAAATGATTTTGATGAATTAGAACATTTGAACATGAAGAATAGGAGCAGGAATGGATCAGCCAGTCCTTTGAGGGTGGAGGGGGAGTGGATGAAAAAACTGGATGGTGGGAGTATTGGGCAGACCACTGCAGGATAAAAGGAAGGTCCTCAGACTAAGAATTTCCTTCCATTGGGTCAGGCTAGAGGGGCTAAATGACCAACACCTGCTCTGAACTTATATGATTTTATGTAACCATAGCTCAGCTTGTTCAGTTGTAACCAAAAGAGAAAATATTGGAAAATCTCAGCAGGTCTAGCAACATCTGTACGGAGAGAAAAGAGCTGACGTTTCTACCCTTTTGTCAAAGATAGGCTGGTAGCTTGGGCAGACAGATGGCAGATGGAATTCAATCCTGATAAATGTGAGGTGATGCATTTCGGGAGAAAGAATGTAGGGAATCATATGTAGAATATATGATAAAGGATAGACCTATTAAGAGTATAGAAACGCAGAGGGACCTGGGGGTACAGGTGAACAAGTCTTTGAAGGTGGCAGAGCAAGTGGAGAAGGTTGTGAAGAAAGCATATAGTATGTTAGCCTTTATAGGAAGGGGTATAGAGTACAAGAGCTGGCCTTTAATGTTGCAGTTGTATAAAACGCTGGTTAGACCTCATTTGGAATACTGCGTCCAGTTCTGGTCGCCTTACTACCGGAAGGACGTGGAGACCCTGGAGAGAGTGCAGAGGAGGTTTACCAGGATGCTGCCTGGTATGGAAGGTCTGAGTTACGAGGAGAGGTTAGGCAAATTGGGACTGTTTTCCTTAGAAAGACGTAGACTTAGAGGAGATCTAATAGAGGTGTACAAGATTATGAGGGGTATAGATAGAGTAAACAGGGTTAAGCTTTTTCCTAGGATGGACTCAAATAGCACGAGGGGTCACGGGCTTAGGGTGAGGGGGGTAAGGTATAATTTGGATGCTAGAGGGAGTTTTTTTCACACAGAGGGTGGTGGGGTTATGGAATGCGCTGCCAAGTAAAGTGGTGGAGGCAGGCACTCTGGAGTTATTTAAGAAATACTTAGATGGGCACATGAACAGAATGGGAATGGAGGGGTATAGAAAACTGATTTAAAATAGGGATCATGAGCCTTGGGAGTCTCTGGGAAGTGAGTAAATAGATGATGATATTGATGTACTTGTTTTTATCCTACAGGTGCTTTGGTCCACCTTGTTGTCTAACAAGGGGCATACACGCGATGGGTCGTGAGAGAACAAAGAACAAAGAACAACACAGCACAGGAAACAGGCCCTTCAGCCCAACGAACCCGCGCTGCCATCCTAATGTCTTAATGACATATAGGGACCAATTTGTTACCCAATCAGCCTAAGAGCACATTTTTGGGATGTGGGAGGAAACCGGAGCACCCGGAGAAAACCCACGCAACCACAGAGAGAATGCGCAAACTCCCGCAGATACCGGCCCAAATCCATGTATCTGCACAGCGAACAGTGATAGTCAATGAGCTGTCTTGTTGCCCATCAACTGGTCCAGTTTAAGCGAACACTAATGACGTGAAGCACTAGGCTACTCTTGAAACATCCAAGAGCAACTCTCACACGACCCATCACATGTATGCCCCTTGGTGGACAACAAGGCGGACCAAAGCACCTGTGGATTAAAAGAGAAAAAATATGACCCTCCCAGGAAATAGAAACTGAAACGGATATTTGGAATCCAAAACTCCTGGGAAAATCAAAACTGGTTGAAACTAAATAAAGGGATGCAAAATCATCCAGACTTGGTAGCAGCAGCTGATGAATCCAGTGGTGCAGTACAGGCATGCCAAAGATGACATACACCAAATCCAGGAGCTGAGAATAAGTCATTGCAGCTATTTTTGTTGTTTGCAAATAAAATTGATGACCTACATCTGCAGACATGCACCATCAGTAGTGAAGATCACACCCATGGAATTCTAGTCGGTTGTGTGATTGCTGCATTATTAGCTGGGATCAGGCGATATCCTTGAATGGGAGGAAATGAAATTTTCATGTGGAAGATAGTTTTGAAGGAACAAAGACTTTGTGACTGAATCAGATCACAGAGATGCTGAGTGGACTGTTGAGACGATTAACCTTTTCTGTCTTGTATTTGCAAAACAAAACTTCACAATCAACTACAGTTTGTCTATTAATTCATTTTTAACTTATGTTGATTCAGGCTCTAAGAAGATATTTACTATTTAGTTTGTTTGACTCCTGCATAGTAAAAAATCTCTTCTGCTAAGAAACCATGGAATTGTGTGGCTTTATTGGTTTGGTTAATGAGTGGGATTTTGGATTTCTTCTACTATTTAAAAACAGTTGCTGGTCTCCATGGAGCACAATTCTAGTTCAAGTAGAATCCTTTGCTTCCATGAGTAAGATACTTCAAATAGATAAAGTGAATCTCAGTGCAGATTTCATCAATTATTCATACTTTTGGTAATGTATTCGTGTGTTTAGTAAACAGAATATCATTAGCACATTTGCTTACCTTCTATACTAACAAAGATCATTGACAGAAAATTCTTCAGAGCTGATCTCAGTCTGCTGCTGTTACATATCTGGAGGAACAGCAGCAAGCTGGTTTACATGCACAGCAATGTGTTTTCTGCCACAGATTCAGTAAAGTAACATCAGTGGAGCAGTTGCAATCTCACGGAATTTCCTGGCTCATTAAATAAACAAACTTTATTTAATAATGCAGTTTAATACCACTCTAATAAATGAAACAGCTTAACTGTTAACAATTGAATAATAAAATAAAGGCAAAATACTGAGAATGCTGAGAAGCAAAAATAGGAAATGTTGGAAAATCCTTGGGCATTATCTAGACTCAAAACAATGCCTCTGATCTCTCGCCACATGTGCTATCAGACCTGCTAAGGTTTTCCAGGATGAATAGTTGAACAATTAATCACTCACTGGAGTGACTGAGGTTGAGGGGTGACCTGATAGAAATCTACAAGATTATGAGAGGCATAGACAGAGTGGATAGTCAGAAGCTTTTTCCCAGGGTGGAAGAGTCAATTACTCAGGGGCACAGGTTTAGGGTGTGAGAGGCAATGCTTAAAGGAGATGTATAGGCAAGTTTTTTACTCAGAGGGTGGTGGGTGCCTAGACCTCTTTGCCGGGGGATGGTAGTGGAAGCGGATACGGTAATAACTTTTAAGGCGTGTCTTGACAAGTACATGAATGGGATGGGAATAGCGAGATATGGTTCCCAGGAGGATAGGGGGTTTGTGTTAAGTCGGGCAGCATGCTCAGCGCAGGCTTGGAGGGTTGAAGGGCCTGTTCCTGTGCTGTAATTTTCTTTATTCTCTTTGTTCTTTGATATTTAAATATAAAAGGAAGCAACTTTACTTTCCAGCTTATCACTGTTTGGTTCCAAATAAGCAACATTCATTTTACAGATCAAAATGCCACTATAAATAGAACTAGCAACTACAGATATTCTTGCTATAGATTGTGTTCAATACCCTTGGAGTTTTCAGAGAGATGTAGAGCTTTCAGAACCTGCAAAATTTTTATAACTTTAACCAGAGCAGCCAAATTCCAATTCCAAAAGCTTTTTCTCTCTCATACATACTTAGCGCCTCTCATTAACCACATCATCGCATGACCCTGTCAATCAACCTCACAGAGAACAATTTTGTGTAATCAAAGGTCCATTATCTCTACAAAAGTGACAAATATCTACTTGAAATTAGTAATAACTTGTTTTTTTTATGACCTTTCAGCTGAATGTTCTTTTCGACACACTGACTACCTGCAGAATAAGTTAGAATTTGTAATTTTTTGGCACAGCTACCATATCCTTGGAGCTTAACTCTTGGCATAAACCTTGACTGTCACCTCTACCCACTGCTGGGGGAAAAATTGTTAACACCTCTGATACCTGGGGAAATCTGGCGCCCTGACTTAAGTCCACAACCGACACAAGGTACTTCTCAAATACAGCATGATAGAACACAATGCCTCTTTTGGGCCATTGTTGTGTTGCAGCCATTCTTGTGTTCACAAGCATTCACTCCCGTTTTTCTTAGGAAAATCATGTTTAACCAATTTGTTGGAGATCAATGAAAGAGTCACAAGTGCTGCAGATAAAAAGGAATCAGTGGATGTACTGTACTTAGATTTGCAGAAGACATTTATAAGGGTGTCACATCAAAGCTTGTTGTGGAAAACAAAAGCTCATTGTGGGGAGTGTAGTATATCAGCATGGATAGAAGATTGGCTAGACAACGGGAAGCAGAGGATAATTATAAAAGTTGCCGGTTGGCAGGATATGACAAATGGTGTGCCATATGGATCAGTGCTGTGGCCTCACTTTTTGTCTTTTCTATAAATGACTTGGATGAAGGGACAGAATGTCTGGTTGCTGTATTTGCTGATGATAACTAGATAGGTAGGAAAGTTAGTTGTAAAGAGAGCATAAGGAGGTTACAAGAGGATATAGATATATATGTATATATAAAATGTATGTACATATGTATAAAATATAGTGAGTGGACAAAGATCTGACAAGTGGAGTACAAGGTGGGAAAATGTGAAACTGTCCAGGAAGAATAAAAGAGAAGCATGTTATTTAAATGGTAAGAGATTGCAGAGCTCTGAGATTCAGTGGGATCTGGATACCCTTGTCTCTGAATCACAAAAGAGGAGTGTGCAAGTACAGCAAGTATTTCAGAAATCTAATGGATTGTAAGGGCAATTGAGTCTAAATGCAGAGAGGTTATATTTCAATTGGACAGGACATTGGTGAGATCACAGCTGGAGCACTGTGCACAGTATCAATCTTATTTAATGAAGGATGTAAACGCATTAGAAGCAGTTCACAGAACGTTTACCAAACCAAGAACAGAAATTGGCAAGCTGTCTGATCGGAAGAAGTTGGACTGGCTGGAATTGTATCTGTTGGAGTTTAGAAGAGGAAGAGATTACTTAATTGGAACACTTAAGATATTGACATGTATTGGCAGGGTGAATTTGAGAGATTGTTTCCTCTTGAATAAGAATCTTGAATGAAGCGTCACTGATAAATATAAGAGATCTCCCATTTAAAACAGAGATGAGAATAAATTTATTTTCAGTTGGTAGTGAGTTTTCGGAACTCTTCCCCAAAAGGTGGTGAAAGCAGATTCTTTGAATGTTTTCAAAGCAGAGTGAGATAGCTGCTAGATTGGCAAGGTGTTGAAAGCTTATCAGGGGATAGGCTAGATGTTACAGTCAGAACAGCTATTATCTTATTGAATGGTAGAGCAAGTTCAAAGAACCGAGTGGTCTAACTCTCTTGCTTGTTTGTCTGCAGCCACAGCTCAACTTCTAAGAGGAGGCTACTCTGAAGTAGCATGCAAGATACTCAATATTTGGAAAGAGATGTGCGTCCTGTAAGGTAGACTTGGTGTTTGATACACCAAGCAATTCAGGATGGGCAAATGCTGGCCCAGTCAGTGATGCACATTCACCGAACGGATAGATAAAGAAGGAACCATGCACCCAGATGACGATATGTGTATTTTCTGTACTATGTACAGACAGAAGATTTTTTCAATTATAGAGGTTGATCAGTATAAGAAATCTTTCTGGAATCTTTCGTGAATTCCAGAATTGTGTTATATACAGTCTTCAAGACCTGATGAAAAATAATGTGAGTTCTTACAAGCTCAATTTTCTGAATTATTCACATGATCATCACTAAAAGTTTGTCTCTCTTGTATCCAATAAATTAGTATGATAGATATGTCACATATTGAATACTTGATTTTACTAATAGAAATATATATATAATGTACATATTTGCATTGTATGTATTTGTCTGTGTGTGTGTGTTTATATATGTGTGTGATTGTGGATGCGTTTGTCTCTCCTTGCATTTGTATGTGTATGTATGTGCATGTACTCATCTGTGTGTGTGTGTTTGTGTATTGTTTGTGTTTTATATATCTGTGAGTTTATGTGTGTGTGTGCGTATTTGTTTGTGTGTGGGTTTATATATGTGTGTGGTGTGTGTGTGTGTGTTTATATGTGTGTGCAAAAGATTTCCTCAAATTGCATTCACTTTTGTTTAAAAATCTGTGTTCTCGCACTCCTGATCCTTTTAACAGGAGCAGTTTCTCACTATTTACTCTGTACAGACTCTTCATGACTTTCAGCATCTCTATCAAATCTCCTTTTAACCACCTTCTCTCCAAGGAGAACTCCTAAATAGTCCCAGACTCTCCAATCTATCCTCATAACTGAAGGTTCTCATCCTCCATTCATATGTTTCCCATAGTGTGGTACCCAGAACTGTATATAATGTTCCAGTTGAGGATTACTCACCCAGTGACAATTTCTCTCCACCACCATCCCCCATTGTGTTATGTGCAAGATTGCAATGTGCAGCTTTGGAGTATGTGCTGTGATGGATAATTCAATACTCAGTATTTTCTAAGTGAAGCACCAAGATAACACATCCTCTTTGCTGGATTTTACAGAAGGTGCAGAGGGTGACGGGGTGCATATTGCAAGAATAGATTAAAGGACTCATATACCTCAGATAAGAGTTTTTCCAGCACTGCTTGCGGCCTTGGCGGAATTGGGGCATGTTTTCTCCAGGCCCAAAAAATCTATGGGTGGAATTCTGCTGTCCCACCTGCAATGGGTATCGTAGCAGGCTGGCCAGGACAATGCAAAGGTCTGTTGGCCTCAGGCAGGATTTTCCAGGGTGAGTGCAGATGGAAAATTCTACCCTATCTGTTTACCATCCAGCATTCACTGGCTCCCCGCCAAGCCTCCTCGTCTCCCCTCCCCTTATATAAGGGGCTGTAAAATTGGGAACCTTCTCTCAAGCCTGTGCTGAATAGTTCAGCTCCATCCTTACCTGCTTGCGAAAGCTCCTGGATCGGAGTTGCTCATCCTTGGCGCATTTGATGCCTGACTTATTCTTGTTGTTGATATCCTCCCTGTGCCACTCTGATACAATCTGATTGCTTGTGACAGCCCTCAGAATCCTTTGCTCGTGAGAAAGCCCGTATTAATTTATGAATGGCAATCCGGCTCTGACATGATGCTGGTATGTGCCTCGGAGACAGGTGTTCTGTTGCATGAATCCAAAAGCGCTTCGTTAAAGATCAGTCTAATTTTAGCTCGCTTGGCAGAGCCTCTGACTGCTACAGGGCTTCTTAAGGTTGCAAAATGCTGTTCGTGACATCTGAAGCCCCCTTTGCAAAGAGAGGTTACTCTATTTTGTTTCCTCTTGCCAGGGAGAAGCAGGTGGAGTACGCACATGGGTTAGCAAGGATTGCAAGCATCCCCATGGCACAGGGTTCCAAAGATGGTATGCATATTGCTTTGCATGCTGTTCCAACCCCAGCTGGTGTTACTATTGAATAGGAAGGTCCCAGAGTGGAACCCTGGATCAAAAGACCAAAGCCAGAATTCTTTGTTCTCCCCACCCCCCGGTTGCCACTGCCAGTGAGATTGAAGAATTTGGCGCTCAGCAAAATCTCCATTCACAGCAGTGGGACTAGAGAATCTCAACTGTGGGCAAGGTCAGAGAATCTGGCCAAGGAACCATCATGTTTTTCTGAAAATGTAGATAAACAAAGCCACAGGATTACCAATTAGCTTTTAACAACAGGGGAAAAAAAACATTAATTAAAAATGAAGAGTCTGACTCGAATACAATACTCCTTCACTCCCACTTTGCCCTTTCTTGCACAGAGTTTTTTTATAGCTGTAAGGATTGAACCTCTACATTGAAGTCCCAGTGGTTAACACTGCTGCCTAACAGCGCCAGGGACCAGGTTTGATTCCTAACTTGGGTCACTGCCTGTATAGAGTTTACACATTCTCCCCATGTCTATGTGGGTTTCCTCTGGGTGATCCGGTTTCCTTCCACAATCCAAAGATGTGTGGGTTAGGTGGATTGGCCATGCTAAATTCCCCTTAGTATCAGGGAGACAAGCTAGGGTAAATACATGGGGTTGTGGGGATGGAGCCTGGGGGGGATTGTGGTCAGTGTAGATTTGATGGGCTGAGTGATCTCTTTCTGCACTGTAGGATTCTACAGATTCTATGAAAGAAAAGTGATGGGACATTGCTAACTTTGCTTATTCACCCCACTGGTAGATGAGTAGTTTGCCGATTTATTTCTTTTCTGCTCCAGTTGCAGAGGTAGGGGCAGCAGATATTCTTTGTTAATTAGTTTTTGTTAATGTATTTAAATTTTATTTAGAATATGTGTACTGCAAAGAAAGTGAAAGAAGGTTTTTTTTAAGTATTTTATCATGACATACTGTTAATTCCAATGAAAAGTACATTCATATACAACAAAATGTATTTGCAGTGTGTGCGATAAGTTTCAGTTAAACTCCATTTGGATTTTGCTGTTTATTTTAAAGCAATGTTGTTTATCACAATTTTAAAAATCTCCCTGATGCGATGCTGAGAAGTCTCTTTAAATACAGGGTGAAATGAGTTCTACATTTGCAGTGGTGTGACAATACTGCGCCTTTAAGAAATGTATGTTAATAAGTTTCTCTGCAGGATGTGGGGAAGTGAGAATTTCTGAGGGTCTTTGGGGAAAATGGAGAGAGTGTTTTTTTTTTATTCGTTCGTGGGACATGGGCATTGCCAGCTGGCCGGCATTTATTGCCCATCCCTTGTTGCCTTTGGAAGGAAGTTAAGAGTCAACCACATTGCTGGAGCTCTGGAGTAACATGTAGGCCAGACTGGGTAAGGACAGCAGATTTCCTTCCCTAAAGATCATAAGTGAACCAGATAGGTTTTTGCAACAATCAACAATAGTTTCATGGTCATCAGTAGACCCTTAATTCCAGATATTTTTTCTTGAATTCAAATTCCACCATCTGCCCTGGTGGGATTCAGACCCGGGTCCCCAGAACATTAGCTGAGTTTCTGGATTAATAGAATAGCGATAATATAACGAGGCCAATCCTTGGACAGATAAATGTGTGGGCATCTGCTTGACAGGTACAGTTGTAATGTGGATGAATGTGAGGGATCCAATTTAATAGCAATAATAGGAAGGCAGATTATTATTTGACAAGTTATTATTATTATTTGAATGGGTATAAACTGAGAGAGGTGGATACTCAATGAGACCTTGGACTTCTCTGCGCCAGTCACTGAAAGTAAATGTGCAGGTACAGCAGGCAGTAAAGAAGACAATTTATATGTTGGCCTTCATAGCGAAAGGATTTGAGTTCAGGGATAGGGATATTTTGCTGCAAATGTATAGGGCATTGGTGAGGCCACATCTTTAGTATTGTGTGAAGTTTTGTTATCCTTAGCTGAAGAAGGGTCTCGAGTGAGAGGATGAGGGAGCAGGGGGGGTCCACTGCCACCGTGTGGGTAATCGGTGGGGGGCAAGGGGCAGGGAATCGCAATCGGTGTGGGAAGCGGGGGGTTTGATAAGGAGGACAGTGATGTGTCTAGGGTCCATCACTCTCGCTTTTCACTCCCAGGCTGCTTTCTCCGCTTTCTATGGCCTGCGGGTAATTTGACATAGGCGAACTTTTTAAAATTTGTTTCGAACTGCACATGCACATTCAGAGCTCCGACTGTTATGGGCTCGCTGAGCCTCATCCACAGCACAAATAAGATCCACAATTTTTTTTCAGGCTGAGTGCATGTTGGCTGACCTGAAGGCAGATTTCCAAGTCGGGTCTGAACTACGCTCAGATTCAGAATGAAAATGGTAAAATCAGGCCCTCGGTGTAACTCACAGATATTTGTCCCCGACTATATCTAAGATATCTTTTGATGGTCTGTGCTTAACTTTTTTTCCAATATTGTATGTTTTTTTGTCTCATACAGCTGTCTTGGTCCTTGTTTTAATTTCAAATTGCCTTCATCTGAAAGATGCTCGTGATTAGTGAGCTTTTACAATCTGGAATCTGGCTCTCCTTGGTAAAGATGTCAAAGAAAGAGATTAAATTCTTCTGCCAAGCAATTTTAGCTCGCCTTGCCTGTACTTGACACACATTATACCATACTTCACAAAGCTAACCCATAACATGCCTGCCTCTGACAGAAACAAAGCCCTTGGGTTGTGGCTAACGGCCAGTGGAGGGGACAATGCCTCATTCTCACATCCGATTTCTCTTTCATCCCTAACTCTCTCCTGACTTACGAGCTGCAGCCACTGTAAAGCAGAAACCTCTCTCTCACTGCTGGATATTTCAATTCTACCTATACCAGAATGACAGGGATTAGCAAGTTTCACAGTGCCCAGTATCCTGCTCCCACAGCTCCTTCCTCCATTCCCCATTTCTCTCTTTAACGTTAACATTGGGCAAGATTTTGCAGCTCCCAGTGGTAGGTTTGGATGTGGGTGGGGGCAAGATGCTCAACATGTAACCCTCCTCCTCAGGCATGAAGTGAGAAACATTCCTCCCTCCATGGCCCTCTTTCCACATCAGGTAGCATCTCACCCCCACCCACTCCCAAATGCCTGCCCCTGTGGAATTCCCTACCACCCAGTTTTTTTCATCCACTCCCCCTCCACCTCTTCACTCCTCTCCCTCTTCTCCTATCCCCTCACCTGACGCTTAACCTCCTCTCGCTGCTGGGAGCGCTCCCCCAGACTTGTTCTTGGAATCTGGGATTTAGAATTTGCAGATAGATAATCCCAGTTCCAGTCACAGCTACCACTTGCAATGCTGGAACTTTGGACAGCCAATAAATGTGACTGGGAAACTCACTGTGCCCCACATCTAGGTAGAATCGTAAGCAGAAGGAGGCCGCTTGGCCCATCAAGTCTGCACAGATTCTCTGACAGAGGATCTTTCCCAGACCCAGTCCCCTGCCCCCATCTCATTCCCCATAACACTATTCATTTACCTCGCTAATCTACCTAACCCACACATTTTTGGACGCTAATGGCCAATTTAGCATGGCCAATCAACCTAACCCCTGCACATCTTTGGAGTGCAGGAGGAAACTGAAGCACCCGGAGGAAACCCATGCAGACACAGAGAGAACGTACAAACTCCTTTATTGTGGATTCCAAGATGTGTAGACAAAAGTCATAGGTAGAAGAAGGATTGGAATGAGGCACTCACTGAGTGTTAAAATGGGAGGCGCGGGCTTGTGGGGCCGAAGGGCCTATTTCCTGTGCTGTGTTGTTCTTTATTCTTTGTTCCACACAGACGGTCACTCAAAATTGGATCTATGAGGCAGCCATGTTGACTGTGACATCACCATGAAGCCCCGAGTCCAGCCAATGAATTCTTCCCGGAAAGTAAATGGCTGTGGAGCTGCCTGATCACAGGGTGGAAAAACCCTGACATCTGAAAAATTCTGCCCACTGATTCCCTCTGACACTCCAGCTTGGGATTCAAAGGCCACTCCATTCCCTCAGTTCCACCCGGCTCCACCATAACTGTGAGATTAATGTCACAAGTTGGGATGAAATGATATTCGATGATAAATGTTTAACTTGCAGAGGCTCACACCCTGCAGATGAAAATGGGTTTCCAGTTTATGATATAAATATAGCAGCTGCTTCACAACGTATGGAAGAAGAAGAAAACGTTGATTTAGTCTGTATCAACAGGGCTTGTGTCAAACTGAAAAATCACCTCACTGAACTGCAACTTATGAAATGTCAGGAAGTATGCCCAATGTCTAGTTGTCTATGAAATTGAAATGTTTTGGATGATTTGTGAAGAATAAATCCACTCCACAAGTTTACAATAAGTGATGTGTTTAACATGACCAGCTTTCAGACTACACTCTCCATTTACCCCTTCAACATCAGAAAATCATACAGGTTAATGCGAGACCAAATCCTCGAGTGTCACACAATCAATTTGCTCCCAATGCAAAGAGAAATCATCAGTGAACTATACTCAATCCCATGGCCAGACTATTGTGTCTTTGTCAGTATCTTATATTGTCGTAAATTGTAACAAACCAGGTGAAACCAAAGGAGAAATGGAATGATCTCAAACACATGATGTTCAGTTCGAAGTAGTAGTGGTGCAGAATTTATTTATTTAGTTAGTTTTTTCTTATTAGTGTCACAAGTCAGTGACTGTGAAAATCCCCTAGTCACCTCTCCAGGTACACTGAGGAAGAATTTAGCATGGCCAATGCAACTAACCTGTACATTTTTTGGGCTGTGGGAGGAAACTGGAGCACCAGGAAGAAACCCAGGCAGACAGAAGATCATGCAGGCTCCACACAATCAGTGACCCAAGCTGGGAATTGAACCTGTGTCCCTGAGACTGTGGGACAATAGTGTTAATACTCGCCACCGTACGATTGTTGGCAGTACATATTGGAATCTCCAGAATAGCCTGAAGATTGCACTGTGCAGAGAGAAATTTGTGGATGAAATGAAATGAACTCTGGCCACCCTCACAGAGAAAAGTTTTTTTCTGCAACATTTTGATACAAATCCTGGATTTCCATTATAGAGTGAGTAAGGAAATTCCTGACAGAAATATTTCCCTTACAGCAGCAGTGAATGTCTATGGTAACCTTACTGGGATTGTGGTAGATGAAAAATCTGAGTAGGTGACTATTGCCAGGAAAAGGGTGTTTAGCTTTCAGTTGAACTAAGCAGAAATCTGTTGGTATACTTTTGAAGAATTACTTCTAATTGTGTAAATATTTTTTTTGTGTTTAAGTTTTCTTTTCCTTTTGTTAATAAGTATTTTAAGATAATACTTAAAATTTTCAAAAGCGGTCTTGGAAATCTTACTTTTGACTTTAGAACAAAGAACAAATAAAATGGAATGATCTTTAGTGCATATGCTTTTTTACAACAAAACACATATTATAAATTGTTGTGATAGCTTGTTCAAGTTTCTCTTTGGGATTTGCACAGCTTGGCAATTATCACCTGTCATATCATCATAACCTACCAGCACAGAATAACATAGACATGGACAAACCCTAGACTAAGGACAAACGTAGAACAAATGGGAATGTAGCTGAAAATATCAGCAAAATAGGACCATGAGAATTTTTTTTATTTCATTTTATGGGATGTGGTGTCTTTGGCTCAGCTGATATTTGTTCCTCATCCTTAATTGCCCTTGAGGAGTTGATTGTGAGCTACTTTCTTGAATGCTGCAGTGGCTGTAGTGCAGTTACACTTGGCAGTGTGCTAGGGAGGGTGTTCCAGGATATTGACCCACCGAAATGAATGAAGGATATTGGGTGACTTGGATGTGAACTTTCAGGTGGTGGTGTTCCTAGGCATCTGCTGCTGTTGTCTTCTCGATAGTAGTTGGAAGTTAGAAAATGCTGCATAAAGAACCTTGTGACTTCCTGCAGTATATCTTATAATTGGTTAATACTGCTGCCACTGTGTATCAGTGATGGAGGGATTGAATGTTTGTGGGAGCAATTCTAATCCAGCTGGCTACTTTGTCCTGGATGGTGTTGAACTTCTTGCTTGTTGTTGGAAGATGTACAATGATGGTAATGCTTTGAATTTCAGAGAGCAATGGTTAATTTCTATCTTTTTGGAAATTGCCATTGCCTGGAACTTGTGTGGCATGAACCTCACTTGTCACTTGTCATCCCAAATCTGGATTTGTCCAGGTTTCGCTACATTTGGATATGTATGGATTCAGTGTTATCCTCAAATAAAGAGCCCATATTCCTGTTTACAAAGCCATTCCATATGATTGGTACATTTTTAATAAAGAGAAGGACATAACAGGAGACAAACAGATTGGAAATTGTTTTATCCTGTGCGATTTCGATTTCAAGTCAATCGAAGTCAATTCTTTGTTCTTTGTTTTGTTCTTTGATCCTGTCAGCTGGGTTAGCATAAAAATACCTCCCAGATGTTTGTCCCTACTTGAAAAATTGATGCAAATCATAGGCTAAACCTGACTGGCTCCTGAGGGGCAGGAAGGGAAGGTGGTAAAATCATAAGGAGCCAGGGTGGATTGGCCAATGCTGCCCTGCCATCGGGGCATTTTACTGATAATTGTACTGGAACGAGACAGGAAACACAACCAATTTCTATAATCAAAGGTCCTCCTAAGGCAGCTTTACTGCACCACCGGCATTTTCCCAACATAGGAGTGACATCCAATCTCATATAGGGGCCACCAGCCAAATGGAGGAAGCCTCTTACAGCATCTAGAAAGTCCCCAGGTCGGTGGTGGGCCAGTGAGGGAGGGGGAAGAGGTGAAGGGAGGAGGGACAGTGAGGTAAGGATGAGGATGGGAGGTGGCATAAACACGAAAGGCAGCATCCTTAGTTCCAATGATTGCCCAGAGGAGCTTCTCCTCCCATCTTCACTCCTATCATTATTTTTAAAGTTGCCTGTCCCTAATGACAATGTTACCTGTATTATTCAATAGTCACCACCTGTCCTAATGGCATTGCTGAGATGTCCTATGGGCAAAAAGGTTTGATTCTGGCCTCCGCTCGCTGTCATTCTGCAGTCTGCGTGTTCTCCCTGTGTCTGCGTAAGTTTCCTGTGGACAATCCGGTTTCCCCCCACAGCACCAAGTTCTATTTTACTGGCTATAGGTAAAATAAATTACTCAGCTTTGAAAGTTGAAACAGTTTCTAAAAACTGCTTGTTTTCTTTCGTTGCACATGTCACAGAATCTTTGGCCTGATGTTGCTCCAACAATCCCCTAAAAAAAAATCTCCAAGTTTCTTCCTAGAGACACTTAAAGTTCACCATTTGCCTTAATTAAAGAGATATTGGGAAAGATTACTGCTTTGTGCTGATTTTAGAAATTAATGGCCTGTTAGTTTCAGGCTGAATCCCGACACGGAAATCCTGGTGCATGGACACGTGCTCTGGAAGAGCACCGGACTGAGTTCAAAAACCTGCCAGTATTGAAGCACTGAGCTGCAATCTCTCTCTCACTCAGCTAGACAGTCAGCATCTTTTCCCAAAGGCAGGGGAGTCTAAAACTAGAGGGCACAGGTTTAAGGTGAGAGGAGAGAGATACCAAAGGATCCAGAGGAATAATTCTTTCACACAGAGGATGGTGGGTGTCTAGGACAAGCTGCTTATTTAATGTATAATGCACATAGATATTGTTATTTGTTCTAACTTTCCAAATCTACTATTTAAAATCTGCATTAGATTCAAGATAGTAGAAGAGGTGGATGCAATTTTGTCTTTTTAAAAGCATTTAGACAGTTACATGAATGGATATAGAGGGATATGGAAAAATTCAGCAACTGGAACTAGCTTGATGGTAAAAATCTTTGCAACATGCGCCGTTTCCATGTTGTAATCCTCTATGATTCAATGGGCCTGATATTATTATTGCATTGTGCCCATTGTCAGGCGCGAAAAGTTGGTAAAGTCAGATGTAGAGCGAATAGCGTGATCCACACCTGCATCTGCGCCAATTTCCCCTTTACCAAGGCCCGAAAATGGGGACAATCGGGACCGTGCCCAAAACAGGCATGATGTTAATTTAAATGCATTTAAACTGACTTAATGGGCTGCCCACCCAAACTTACTGGCACTTCCCCCTTTTTACCACCGCATTTGCCCATCCAGATTCATCATGAAATGCACATGCTCAGCAAAAATTGATATCTCTGATAAGGTAGGAGGGAGGAAGAGAAGGCCTAGATCATGCTCTGTTGGCTGGGGGGGTAGGGAGCAGGGGGATTTGCTGCCACTCTGAAGGTGATTGGTGGTGGGGAAGTGGTGCAGAGGGCCGCAATCAATCTGGGTAGTGGGGGATGAGTGAATAAGGGGAACTGTAATGTTGTGGGTGTGGAGCAATGTCTGTGGGCCATCACTGCCACTTTTTGCAGCCTGGACAGATGTGGCAGGGGACGTTTTTCAATTTGTTTTCAATGCGCATGCGCAGTTGAAGGTTCCGATTGGAGCAGCAGGGTTTTGGGCACAATAAGCCCCGCCCACAGCTCGATTCAGACTTGCAATTTTTTTTCAGGCTGAGTGCAAATGAGGGCATCTGAAAACAAATTTACAAATTGGATCTGAATCACTCTCAGATTCAGCACTTAGGATCAAAATAGTAAAATCACTCCTCACTATGACTCCCTAGGGGTTTAGAAGACTGAGAGGGGATCTTATAGAGACATATAAGATAATGAAGGGGATGGATAGGGTAGAGGTTGAGAGACTCTTCCCACTTAGCAAAGATAGTAGGACTGGAGGGCACAGCCTTAAAATAAAGGGGATAGGGGGCAGTTCAGATCGGAGTTGAGGAGGAATTTCTTCACGCAAAGGGTGGTGAATCTTTGGAATTCTCTGCCTGATGAGGTGGTGGAGGCTTCCTCGCTGAATATGTTTAAGTCAAGAGTGGGTAGGATTTTCATTGACAAGGGAATTAAGGGTTACGGGGAGAAAGCGGGAAAATGGAACTGAACCACTACAGATCAGCCATGATCTTATTGAATGACGGGGCAACCTCGAGGGGCTGGATGGCCTACTCCTGCTCCTATTTCTTATGTTCCTATGACTCTAACTTCAGTCAATTGCCTGATGATCAGCAAGGTTTTGCCCTTATTTATTTGCACACTTCCTTTCTGCCTGAGTTTCAGTGAGTAGAGGCAGCAGACATTCTTCGAGTGGGATAACTTTTTTTTATAAATGGTTTAAAAAGAATGCCACACATAAAGCTGCGTAATATTATAATACCAATTTAAATTGTACCTTTACAAATTTTGAACAAATAACCAAACCGATGTGTATTTATATATTAAATAAAATTCATATTCAAGCATTAAAAAATATTTTAAATGACCTAATAACAAAAGGATTAGCTACTTAAAATGAATAACAAAAGGAAGACGTT
This sequence comes from Sphyrna mokarran, assembly GCA_024679065.1. Lineage (NCBI taxonomy): Eukaryota > Metazoa > Chordata > Chondrichthyes > Carcharhiniformes > Carcharhinidae > Sphyrna > Sphyrna mokarran. Next base: position 120,970,859 of record JAGIQG010000008.1, on the reverse strand, counting down.
AAAAAACTTCAACATACCTTTTATAATGGCAGGGAAATCCTTCTCTGTTTTCAGTGAAAACTGCAATTAACAAGCAGGACCTCAAAGGGTGCTCTCAAATGCTGTTCATTTTACGTAGTTAATCCTATTGTCTAATTTAAAATGCAATTTTTATGTTTTTTTTAATAATTGAATGAGCATTATTTAATGTGTAAATGTGCATAGGTTTCACCATGAGGGCATGGCTAGGTTTCCCCGAAGTCGGACAGGGGCCTGCAGAGATTGCCCCGATGAAGGCCAAAGGCTGCTGTTCCCATTGGAAGTTCGGGCACAATTTTTCAAGGCAGGTAAGTGCTCAAAAAATGATTCTATTCCTGGTGGCTCATAGCTTTCCACCGCCGATTGGAAATATGGACTGATAAGTTCTCAGTTAATCATGTGAAGTATATGGCTTACCTTCCCCATTCAGTGATAGCACATGGGTTTGTACACTGAGGAGATTTGGAAAATCCAGTGCATTCCCTGACTACTTAAAGCTTCACCTAACCATTACCCACAACACCAAGTCCAGTCATATTTTCTCTCCACATGAAGTCCCTGGTGAAAAGACAAGAAAATGAATTTGAATGAATATGAATCCATCATCCCTGTCAGCTAAGATGCTTCTCTCTCTGATCTTTAACCTTTCGAAAGAGCTGTTCAGTAGTTAGAGTTTGAATGTGACAGGATTTACACAATGGATTTTCAAAGTGCTTCTGTTTTTTTTTCCTCTCAGTACATGCTTTGAAATGTTCTATTCATTTTAACTCATTTCGTCAGATGCACTTGGACACTGCAACTTGTCTACTTTTCTTTATTTTTTTCCCCCTGACTGACACACTAAAAGAGAAACGATCTCAAAACCATTTATGAAATTTGTTACCGTACTTAGGTTCCTGCCTAACAAGTTAAGAGATTGTTTTATTTTTAAAACCCAGGCTTTTTCACAAGAAAAAAAAGACAAAGGAAGATGTTCTTTGTTCGATTTCTGTTGAATTATGAACACATTTTGTGGTTTTGCTATGCAAAAGCAATTGGATATTTCCAAGCCTCTTGTTTGGTTAGATGTACAATGCACACCAATTATTACAAGTACAAATGATGGAGTTGGTTAGTTCAGTTGGTTGGACAGATGGTTAGTGATGTAGAGCAATGACAACAGTGCAGGGTCAATTTCCCCTACCAGCTGAGGTTATTCATGAAGGCCCTGCCTTCTGAACCTCACCCCTCGCCTGGTGACCTATGGTCATCCTGGACTATGGCCCTTTGGGGTAGGTTTAGCTCAGTTGGCTAGACAGTTGGTTGGTAATGCAGAGCAATGTCAACAGTTCCCATATCAGCTGATGTTATTCATTAAGATCCTTGCTTTCTGAACCTTGTCCCTTGGCATGAGGCAAAGTGTGGTGACCTTCGGGTTAAATCACCACTAGTCACAGCCGATGGTCAACTGGGACTATGACGATTTTACTTACTTTACAAATGATGGACAGTTATTTATATGTCTAACAATACAACACTGGGGTACACCACAGCTTCCAGTGACAAATTTATATATCCTCAGTATGAAAACTATGTAGAGTAACTTTGCATGTTGTGTTATTATAATGATGTAAGCCTTCACTTTTTGCATAGAACACAAGGTACCAGTCTGTTTTTTAGAGTAAGCAGATAGTAGGTTCATTCATTATGACAAGGTACAAGAGAACAGCCTCAGAGACATTCGGAGCAAAATGTAAACTCTGCTCAAAGCAAATATGAATCTAAGACAGGGTCACCTGACCCATTTTCTTTCTGGTGACAATTTGCTGATATCCCTTCAAATCATTTTACAACATCCCCTTTTCCTTTTTAAAGACAATTCCCTCTCCCTCCAGAAAAGTATCACTATTTAAATAGTACATTCATAATGAGTGATCATAATGCAAGTGTACAGAACTAATGAATCTATCAGTCTCCAAAGTGTGGAGATAATTTTGCGGTGCACCCAGATATTGTAATAGTAACCTTTAAACTTTGACAAAGGGTTGTCTGGACTCGAAACATCAGCTCTTTTCTTTCCTTACAGATGCTGCCAGACCTGCTGAGATTTTCCAATGTTTTGTTTTATGGTTTCAGATTCCAGCATCAGCAGTAATTTGCTTTTATTATTATTATTATTATTATTATTATTATTATTATTATGTAATAGTCACCTTGTCTGGTAGTTTCTTCAGTTGCTGTCAGTGATCTGTGGGATTGTTATTTTTGTTCCTGGTTGCATTTGGGACTGCAAATTCCATCAGGTACCCCAAAAGAAGCAGCAATGATCCCCCAGCACTGCCCATACATGACAGTTAATCTGTAATGTGTGGCAAAAAGAAATTGGAATAAATATAGTAACTTCTTGATCAGGAGCAGATCATTGATACACTCTGTTCCCAAGTTGTGAGGAGCTGTCATCTCAGAATTGAATTGACCACGTTGCACCATTCTGGAGACATAAGTCTGGTGTTACTAACATTTGTAATGGATAACAAAGAATGCAGCATAACACATAGTCAAATACTAGATACTGAAAAAAGTTTCTTCATTCATGAAACATGAGCATCACTGGCTAGCCAGCATTTATTGTCCAGCCCTAGTTACCCAAGTGCAACTGAGAGTCAACCACATTGCTGTGGCGCTGGAATCACATGTAGGCCAGACCAGGTAAAGACAGCAGATTTCCTTCCCTAAAGGACATACTGAAGCAGATAAGTTTTTTCCAACAGTCGGCAATGGTTTCATGATCATCAGCAGATTCTTAATTCCAGATATGTTTTAGGTCAAATTCCACTCTGTGCTGTGGCAGGATTTGAACCCAGGTCCCCAGGACATTAGCTGATTTTCTTTATTATTGGATAATACCACCTCCCTTGATTTAATAAGACTGATACGCCACATATATCTTCAATTGGATCAATGGGACTACATAAATTAAAATTATATTGTAGAAAGAAGAAGCAGCTTCCTTTTGCTTGTAATAAGAGTAGCCTGCATTCATTAGCAGAGCAAGTAGACAAAAACATGGAAGCTTGTCATACCTTAACACCAGAAAACCTGTTCGTGTCACCCTCCAACCTAACCTATTTCTGCTTTTTTTTCCCTGCGTCTCTGACCATTCACTCTCAGAACCTTTGCTCTCATGTGGGACAAACTCTTGACTGCTGCTCATTTGTTGATCATGCCCCCTCCCCTCACTCCATTCATAACCAGCTTCTCCCTCTCCATATTTTTTCAGAATCCCTACAGTGCAAAAGGAGGCATTTGGTTCATCGAGTCTGCACTGACCACAATCCCACCCAGGTCCTATTACTATAACCCTCCATATTTACCCTGCCAATCCTCCGTAGGGTCAATTTAGCATGGCTAATCAACCTAACCTGCAGATCTTTGGACGGTGGGAGAAACTGGAGAACCCGGAGGAAAATCATGTAGCCGGGGGGAGAACACAGACAGTGACCTGAGGCTGGAATGGAACACAGTCCCATGATGATGTGAGGCAGCAGTGCTAACCACTGTGCCACCGTGCTGTTAAAGCAATCCCATTTAGTACAACAAGAACCCTGTTCAAACCCTTTCAGCAAGGAAATGGGGGGGGGGGGGGGGGGGGTCAACTTGTGCTGAAGGGAAGAGGTTTTCGTCCACAAGGCGATTACTCCAATCATGGAGACATAATTTTTAAGAAAGGGATATACATTTTCCTGGTGACCACTGCAAAGAATCACAAGATTTAAGATGCAATCTGTACAGAGACCATTAAAGAATCAAAAGGGTATCAAGCTCAGAAAAAGGCCTTTCAGCCCATCAAGTCAGAGCTGGTCAAAGTCAAACCATTAACTTTTAAGAAGGAATGCAAACTTCCACTTGGTGGCTCAAAGGATGGCATGACAAGATTTCATATTTTAAGACTACTGCTGTAACAACCAGACTAAAAACACTTTGACCAGATACTATTTTTTATAGGGAACTGCAAAAAAAGCAGTAAGACAAAACCTGATATAGGTTTCTCCATATGTTCCCCTTAGCTCAAAACTGATGTTTATGCCGACTGACAATAATGAAAAATAAAATCAATTTTGGGGTGAAAATGGTTAAGAAAACATCTGGCAAAAAAACTGCAACATTTATTTCTGATCACTGACCACATGGCTTCCCCTTGTCTCTCAATTGACAGAGGCTTCTACTTGCTTAGAATTATCAAGATAGGATTCTCGTGAATGTGTTGTTATTTGTACAAAACCTTCACACAATAAGAACCAGTTTTAAGTATCTTGCAGTAATGTGAATATAGTTTTCACTATAGTCAGTAGCTTTTTGGTGAAACCAAAGGATTAACATGCTATGTAGTTTTGTATTTATAATGGCTCATGAACTCTGCATGCACACACAGAAATAGAAGCTTTAGTACAAAATGAAGGAAGAAGTTCCATATGGTTTTGTGTAGTACAGCCATACAAACACATCATTAATTCCTCTGAATGTGCACTGTGATCATTCGAAAGAAAATATCCTTGCTTTTACCAGAGAAATAAAGCTCCATCTGCTCAACAACAACTCGCAATAACATATTGCTTTTAAAATGATAAAAGATCCCAAGACATTTCAGAAGAACAGTATTAAACAAAATTTGGCACCGGCTTACATAAGGAATGATTGAGACATGTCCTCAAAAATTAGCTAAAGAGTTCGATTTTGAGGAGAGTTTTCAAAAAAGTGAGACAGAGAGGCAAAGTAGGTCAGCCAGGGGTAATTAATATTAAAAATGTGCATGAGACCTGAATTGAGATGTGAGAGGCAGGTTTCTTACCCAGAGGGTGCTGTGGCTTCCTCTCACAGTTGGCATTTTTCTTTGGATTTTTCTTGAATTTGCTGCAGTGGTACGATGTCACAGTGATTAACATAGCTGCCTCATAGGGGACCCGGGTTCGATTCCCGATTCGATTCTCCTCGTTGTCTGTTTGGAGTTTGTACATTCTCCCCATTTCTGCATGGACTTGCTCCAGTTTCCTCTCACAGCCTGAAAGACGTGCTAGTTAGGGTGCACTGACCCGAACAGGAGCTGGAGTGTGGCAACTGGGGAAATTTCACAATAATTTCATTGCAATGTAAATGCAAACCTTACTTGTGACTAATAAATTAACTTTCCTTTCCTTTAACAGCGAAGATCATGTTGGTTAGGGATAGTGTCTGGTTCCTCTCAATGGGTGAAAAACATACTAATGCCTGAAAGATCTCTTCAGCCTCTTTGAGAACACAAGAATTAGAGAAAAGGCAATTAGAGATCCTTATAATAATCTTCCCTTCTGCAGACAGAGGAGATCCCTCTGTAGTTATTATGAGCGACCTGTCTCCTTTCTTGAATACTGTCATGATCACAGTATTTCCAAGTTTCCTGGCATGCAACTTTCTTCCCAAATGAAGAAATTAAATTGTGCCAGGGTGTATATTTTAGAATTTTAGAAGAAAAATTAATCCTTTCTTGAATTCTCATTGTTGTTCCCCTGCAGCATTGGTTTTTCAACATCCTTCCAGAGCAAGGTGGTGCTGAGACTGAACAGATCATGAGGAACAGAGCTGAGGACATTCAAGTTGAAGGCAGTTTGTGAGTTGAGGAATTCTTCCAAAGTCTGAAGAGATCAAAAAATTCAAATGTTTTCACTGACTCATGGGAGTCTCTGGCTTGTGATCAATGGAATTGGGTGGCACAGTGGCACAGTGGTTAGCAATGCTGCCTCACAGTGCTAAGGATCTGCATTCAATTCCGGCCTCAGCTCATTGTCTGCGCAGAGTCTACACATTCTCCCTATGTCTGTGTGGATTTCCAGTTTCCCTCCTTCAGTCCAAAGATGTGAGGGTTACATTGATTGACCATGATAAAGTGCCCCTTAATGTCAGAAGGTAAATATGTGGGATTACGGGGATAAGGCCTAGATGGGATTGTTATTGGTGCAGACTTGATGGGGCAAATGGTCTCCTTCATCACTGTAAATGAAATGGAGAAGGTTCATCCTGGAAGGCACCAAACACATCGAGATATTTCATTGACAACATGCAGAGATGAACTTGAGGTATCAAAGAGAACATACACCCTCCTGACCTGAAACATAACACCGTTTCTTCACTGTTCCTTCAAAGTCAGAGAACTCCCTCCCTAACAGCACTGTGGGTGCACCTACACCACACAGACTGCAGTGATTCAAGGAACCAGCTCACCACCACCTTCTCAAGGGTAGTTGGTAATGAGCACTAATTGCTGGCCTTGCCAGTGATAGCGAACACATTATCAAAAAAAACTTCCAAACATTGAATTATTCCAACTCCCCTTCCCAATATGTGCCCAAGTTTGCAGATCACACGTTGGATTTATCAGAACCCATCAAGACGGAGTTTTAGCAAGTCATTTGTGGAGCCATTGGACTGCCTAAGAAGAAGATAACTGAGTTAGTCAGTAATCCACAGTCAAAGTGACAGCTCCCTCACAGACATTACTGAGCCAGTCTTTATTAAATAAATAGGCAGCTTTGGAGATAATTACTCCCTGTGCTCACTACAAGCTACCAAATTTTTCTGATTCAATTTCATAATTGTTATAATGGGATATAAACCCAGAGATGTCAGGCTGTTAATCCTATATTATAACCAGCGCAGTACTCCATGTATCGAGTCATTTGTGTTATATTAATTTCATTATACCAACAATGTCATTTTGTACTTGTTTGACACGTGCATATTTGTTTAAGAAAAGAGCCTTTTTCACACATTCATTAAATACATTTAAAAGTGAAGTGGGCTCTCAGTGAGAGTACATACCTCTGCTATGCTGTGTTAACTCAACCTTATTATAATTACACTACCCTTCTGTGAGCTTTTCCCTGTGTGGTTGATGCGCTGCAATGCCGGAGCCAAAGGAAGAAACCTTTTGATTGAGAGTTTCCAACTTATGGAGGTGGCTTCAGATATATCCATATCTAATAATCTGCTCTGAAAACTCTGTTCATATTCGGCAGCAGTGAAAATATCCCTTCACAGCAGCAGATAAAACATACAACTTTCTGTCATTTAAATTCATGATTTGGATTGAAATTTAGGGGGCATGGCTAGTAAGTTTGTAGATGACACTAAGATTTGTGGCATAGTGGACAGTGAAGAAAGTTATCTGGGATTGCAACAGGATCTTGATCAATTGGGCCAATGAGTTGATGAATGGCAGGTGGAGTTTAATTTAGATAAATGCAAGGTGACGCATTTTGGTAGATTGAACCAGGGCAGAACTTACTCAGTAAATGGTTAGGCGGTGGTGAAAATTATAGAACAAAGAGATCTAAGGAGATATGTTCACAGGTGGACAGGATGGTGAAGAAGGCATTCAGCATGCTTGGTTTCATTGATCAGACATTGAATACAGAAGTTGGGATAGCTTATTGGAGTTGTACATCACACTTGGAATACTGTGCATAGTTCTGGTCATCCCATAAGAAAAAGGATATTATCAAAGTAGAAAGAGCACAGAAAAGATTTACTTGGATACTACTGGGACTTAATGGATTGAGTTATAAGGAGTGGTTGGATAGACTGAGACCTTTTCCCTGGAGCATAGAAGACTTAGGAGTGATCTTATAAAGATCTGCAAAATAAATGAAGGGGATAGATAAGATAGTAGTCAATATTTTTTTCCCCAAAGGTACAGGAGTCTAAAACTGGAGGGCATAGGTTGAAGATGAGAGGGGAGAAATATAGAAAGGTCCAGAGGGGTAATTTTTTCACACAGAGGCTAGTGAGTGTCTGGAACAAACTGCCAGAGATAGTGGTAGAGCTGGGTACAATTTTAAAAAGCATTTTGACATTTACGTGGTATGATGGGTATAGAGGGATATGGGCCAAATGCGGGCAATTGGGATTAGTTTAATGATAAAAACTGGACAAGTTGGGCCGAGCTGTAAACTTCTATGAATCTGTGACTCTATCTGGAACAATGGATCTATCTGGATTCTGAATTAAACAACCCATAACATTAAAATTAAAAAAAGTTAGTTTGCCTTATCTTGTAATCTTAAATGATCATTTAAAACATTCCAGCATTGGAATCCGCATCTTCACCAAAAACAAATCAGTTCTTCCCTGGACAATTCCTTACCTTTATACATTCCAAAGGCACAATTTCAGGGTTTCAGTGCCATTCCAGGCACGGCCCAGCCTTGCCCCTGACCACCCTGGAGGCTAATATGGCCTCCTAGCTCCCTGCCATGGTCATCACGTCTATTTTAGGATTCCAGTGGTGATTCCCATCGGCTTCGCATTGCTATGGCGACTGCCTGCATCCCAGGGGCTAGGTGAATACATTTAAAAACTGAAATTGTGTACTTAAGAATCATAGAATCCCCATAGAGCGGAAGTAGGTCATTTAGCCCATCGAGTCTGCACCGACTTTCTGACAGAACATCCTAGCTAGGCCCTCCTCTCTGTCTTATCCCCGTAACGCTATTGCATTTACCCAACTAACCCATCTAACCCTGCATATTTTTGAACTGTGGGAGGAAACTGGAGCACTCGGAAGAAACACAAGCAGACACAGGGAGAACATGAAGCTTCCACATAAACAGTGACCTGAGGCCAGAAAGGAACCTGGATCCCTGGCATTGTGAGGCAGTAGTGCTAATCACTGTGCCACTGTGCCGCTCCCATGTCTGATTTAAATATGCTAATCATGATCAATCCCTCACTGGACGTGAATCAGATTACGCCGTCAGCTGGGGACGGGGAGAAATGGAAGGAAAGGATCCTCCCCATCACATTTTGCTCCCTCGCCTGAGATTTTGCAGCCACAATGTGATTTACGCCAGTGTGAGCATTGTGGGTGTGAAGAGCGGGAGTGACGGGGGAGGGGGTGCTGGGCAGAGGGGAGAATCATCCCATCATTATTGCACTAACATCAGCAACTACTTGAATGTTTTTTAGTGCATTTTGGTTTGGTTACTTTGCTGATAGAGTCCAGGAACAATTTGCGAGCTGGCTGTTTTTGACTGCAGTTTATTAAAATCCGAATTCGCGAATATCTCTTGGAAGGTTGGTGTTGCGTTTGTTCGGCTGTGTTATGAAGCAAAATTCACAGAAGTGCCTGGAGTGCACAAAATGTAATTTTTACTGGATTACAAATACACCTGTTTGTTTTTTTTCAACTTGAACACTAGCACTGATTAAAACTGGAGGCGATGGCCTGGTGATACTATCACTAGACGATTAATCCAGAAACTAAGGACCTGGATTCGAATCCCGCCATGACAGATGGTGGAATTTGAATTCAATAAAAAATATCTGGAATTAGGAACCTACTGCTGATTATGAAACTGTTGTCGATTGTCAGAAAAGCCCATCTGGTTGACTATTGTCCATTAGGAAAGGAAATCTGCCATCCTTACTTAGTCTGGACTCCAGAACCACGGCAAAGTGGTTGCCCATTAACTAGGGATGGACAATAAATGCTGGCCAGCCAGCGATGCCCATGTCCCACTAATGAATGAGAAAAAGCTTTCAAGATTTTTTTGTTTCTTGTCATTTGAACAGAACTATCACATTAAGCTTAATTCAAATGATCTGTGACATTTGGAGAGACAGAGAGTGACAGACGCATTTTGTGAATGTTCCTGACAATCAATATCTCAATAATTGTTATTCTGTCGGCACGTTATGCTTCAAATGCAGGAACTGCTGGCGCCTGGCACAAAAACTGTAGCATTCAAGAAGTTTTTCAGCAGATAATAGCGGCTCAGACAGTTAAGATGTTACTACTGGGAACAAGATGTCGCTTGTTATGTAGTGTAGAAATATGTCCAAGATAAAATGAAAATACCTCTGAGATTTAATTATGTTTTCACTCTTCACAAAAACTATTATGTGCGCTAATAAGAGAGCAGAAAAATTGTACTTTTAATACCATGATTGTTGAATTAAATTTGTGCCTCAGCCTGAACTTATCCATAACTTTGTGTCCAAGTTCTTGCACAGTAGAAATACAGAGAGGGGAAGGAGCTCCATAAGGGAATCATTTCTATTTGCCTTACATCTCTCTCTACATGTCAGTAGAATCATAGACAAAACAGTGCAGAAAGAGGTCATTCAGACCATCTAGTCTATGCCAGGTCTTTTTATTGTTTGATTTATTATTATCACATATATTAACGTACAGTGAAAAGTATTGTTTCTTACATGGTATGGAGACAAAGCATACCGTATATAGAGAAGGAAACGAGAAAATGCAGAATGTAGCATTACAGTCATAGCTAGAGTTAGAGAAAGATGAACTTAATGCAAAGTAAGTCCATTCAAAAGTCTGACAACAGCAGGGAAGAAGCTGTTGTTAACTCAATTGTACGTAATCTCAGACTTTTGTATATCTTTTTCCTGACAAAAGATGATAGAAGAGAGAATGTCTGGGGCATGTGGGGTCTTTAATTATTTTGGCTGCTTTGCCAAGGCAGTAGGAAGTGTGGACAGAGTCAATGGATGGGAGGCTGGTTTGTGTGATGGATTGGGCTATATTCATGACTTGTTATAATTTCTTATGGTCTTGGATAGAGCAGGGGTGATACAACCAACAAGAATCCTTTCTATGATGCATCTGTAAAAGTTGGTGAGATTTGTAGCTGACATGCCAAATTTCCTTAATCTTCTGAGAAAGTAGAGGCATTGGTGGACTTTCTTAACTATAGTGTCAGCATGGGGGGACTAGGACTGGTTGTTGGTGATCTGGATGTGTAAAAATTTGAAGCTCTCGACCCTTTCTACTTCATCCCCGCTGATATACTCAGGGGCACATTCCTCTTTTTGCTCCCTGAAGTTGATGACAATTTCATAGAAAAGTAGGAACATAGAAAAACTACAGCACAAACAGGCCCTTCGGCTCACAGGTTGTGCCGATTATATCCCTACCAACTAGGCTTACTGAAAACTCTCAATCCTATTAAGTCCCATGTACTCATCCAGAAGTCTCTTAGAAGACCCTATGGAATTTGCCTCCACTACCACTGACAGCAGCCGATTCCACTCACCCACCACACTCTGAGTGAAAAACTTACCCTTGAAATCTCCTTTGTACCTATTATCCAACATCTTAAACTTGTGTCCTCTCATAGCAACCATTTCAGCTCTGGAAAAAAAGCCTCTGAAAATCCACCCGATCAATACCTCTCAACATCTTATACATCTCTATCAGGTCATCTCTCATCCTTTGTCTCTCCAAGGAGAAAAGGCTGAGCTCCCTCAACCTATCCTCATAAGGTACGCCACCCAATCCAGGCAACATCCTTGTAAATCTCCTCTGTACCCTTTCAATGGCTTCCACATCCCTCCTGTAATGAGGGACAGAACTGAGCATAGTGTTTTCCTTTGTTTTGCTAATATTGAGGAAGGGGTTATTATCACTGCGCCAATTCACCAGATTCTCTATCTTATTCCCATAGTGGGACAGATCTCAAACCCATCCTTGCTTGAGATGCGGCCCACTATGGGACTGCGGGAGGACACTGGAGCATCCAAAGGAAACCCATGCAGACATGGGGAGAAAGTACAAAATCCACACAATCACCTGAGGCCAGAATTGAACCCAGCTCCCTGCCACTGTGAGGCAGAAGTGCTAACTGTCCCAAGGTTCCGTTAAAATTTTACGATTGATTTGTCAAACATATCGGCCAGAATTTTACCGTCCTGCCGCCATAGGAATCGGAGCAGGCGAGGGGTGGATCATGGGAAGATCAGGATGAGCAAGACCATAAAATCACACCCATCATGAATAGCAAATATGAATATTTGGGAAGTTTATTTTCAAATGAGGTATTATGATCAGTTTTGTTATTTCATGGGAAAGGATGTAATATATTCTTAAAATATGAACAAAAACTAAAAATACCAGTTCCTGCAATGGATAATTGACAAAGAGATGAATGATTCTATGAGTATTCAGTCAGCCGGGCCAGGGAGGATTAGAATGCCAAACATTGCCTTTGGCATAACTGCGAGCGATGGATCTCCCATGAGTGTCAATGTCCTCTATTCATGTGCTGAGAACTCAGATCAAGTAATAAGGAGAGCAAATGGTGTTCAGATACAGATGGCTTATGATGGGCTTACCTGAGCGTTTGGTAAATGTGGGAATTCAGTAATATGGGGGGAGGGAGGGGAGGGGAGGATCTGTCCCTTCTCTCCTATTGTTTCAACTTTTGTTCACTCTATGGGAATTGGTTCTTACTCCACAGCAGAGAAAGGAGCCATGGTAAGTGACTCATGTCAATTTCAGTGTTAAGCTTTAAAATGGAATGGGAGTGGTGGCAATGTAAATAAAAGAAACTTAAATAATTAATTAAAACGCTTTAAGGATGGCAGGACAGGTGATGAGTTAAGGCTACACTGTGTGGGAACTTCTGGATAAAACTGTGATCCGGGGTGAATATATCTGTAGTAAGCATCTGTGACTGGAGGAGATTTGGCTCAGAGTCATTGAGCTGGAGACTGAGCTGCAGACACTGCGACGCATCAAGGAGAGAAAATGTTAGCTGGATGCTTCATACAGGAGGCACCTCTCTGTCCAACTGTGATGCATTTTGGTAGATTTAACCAGGGCAGGACTTACTTAGTTAATAGTAGAATGTTGGGGAGAGTTACAGAGCAAAGAGATCTATGGGTACGTGTTCACAGCTTCTTGAAAGTGGAGTCACTGTTGGACAGAGTGGCAAAGAAGGCATTTGGCGTTCTTAGCTTCATCGGTCAGAACATCGAATACAGAAGTTGGAATGTTTTGTTGAAGTTGGACAAGACATTGATAAGGCCACACTTAGAATATCGTGTGCAATTCTGGTCATTCTATTGTAGAAAAGATATTATTAAACTGAAAAAAGGACAGAAAAGATTGACTAGAATGCTATCAGGACTTGAATTATAAAGAGAGACGGGACAGACTGGAGCGTAGGAGGCTGAGGGTGATCTTATAGAGGCCTATAAAATAATGAGGGGCACAGATCAACCAAATAGTCAATATCTTTTCTCAAAGGGTGGGAGTCTAAAACTAGAGGGCATAGGTTTAAGATGAGAGGGGAGAGATACAAAAGGGTCCATCGGGGCAATTTTTTCATACAGAAGGTGATGAGTGTCTGGAATGAGCTGCCAGAGTTAGTAGTAGAAGCGGGTATCTAAAAAGCATTTAGATAATTACATGGTACAATGGGTATAGAGGGATATGGACCAAATGTGGGCAATTGGGATTAGCTTAGGGGTTTAAAAAAAAGTTGATATGGACAAATTGAGCTGAAGGCCTGTTTTCATGCTGTAAGCCTCTATGATTCTATAACTCGATATCACGGTTCTTGAAAAGGGTATGTTTAGGAATCTACTCTGTTTAATTGGTGCCAACTTGTGTGCTCTTGGCAGCCCGTATGCTGAGAATGTAGAATGTAGACGAATACTCGATCCTAGATATTAGTGTGTTGGTTTTAATCTGAGCTAATGCATTCTTGTTTTTTTTGGGGTGTTCTCCATGGCATTTCAGAGAAGAGTTTGATTAGATTGATTAACAAGAGGCAGAGTCATGTGAATAGGTGTGGCTAAGCTTGCAGAGGCCAGCAGACAGTTTCCTGCTTGGGTCTACAAGAAGCTGGAACTCTCTTCCTTTCTCACAGGAGATGCTGTTTGGTACCTGTTAGGAAAGGGGTGTCTTGGCATAAATCGGATGAGAATATAGTCCCCGGAAGGGTAGGGAGTTTTAGTTCTGTCAGACAACATTGTCGGTGCAGGGTTGGAGGACTGAAAGACCTGTTCCTATGCCGTAAATTTCTTTGTTCTTATTTAAATAAAGTTTGTTTTGATAAAAGCTTGTGATGGCTCAACAGGAATCAACAATTGAATTGAAACTCCTTACCCTCAATCTAATGCCAAAATAGAGAAAATAATTAAGGTCTTCTCTAACTTCATCATATACCTTGTAGTTTCTGGTCCCTGACAGTACATTCTTGTGAATGAATCTGCGTATTTATGTCTTTTTCATATTTTGACCATTTTGTAATATTTTTAAAGACAAACAGATTGATAAAAAATATTTGCTTAGAGAAAAGCCAGACAGAAACTGTGAAACTGTATTATCTCACAGCATATATCAACATTTATGATTGGATGCACTCTTGAATACAATTTGTCTTTACATAATCACATAAAATACTGAACATGTTTCCTCATATCATTGGATCATCTAACAACAGAAACACACAACTTCAATTTGTCCTCGGATATTCCAATCTGATGAAAACTCACATTTAAGGAGATTGGACTGAATCTGATAATTTCTCTTTGTTTTACTATCCATGTGTCTCCGAAGCAAGCTGGCCAAGTTCCTTAGACCACAGAACTCTGAACATAGTCAGCATCAGATGTTTATTAATGGTTCAGGCAAACTAATTGCTTACAAACTATTGGGAATGAAACATTTTCAGTACTTTAGCCCAGTGGCATTCCTGCCAGCTTTTCACTAAATGCACATTTACTTTAAAGAAAGAAAATAGCATGTTTGCACACACTTTCATTGGAAAATCCAACACTAAAATATAACTTCTTTCCCAAATTACTCTAAGGGAAAAATGAGTAAAAATCTCAAAGTGCAACAAATATGCCTGGGGCAAGATTCTGCCTTCAACTTCTTATGATGATTAACACGTCTATGATGAGCTTTAGTGACACATTAGTGTTGCTAAAATGTTGCTTTGAAAATAAAGTTTATTTATTTGTCACAAACAGGCTTACATTAACATAGAACATAGAACATAGAACATAGAACAATACAGCACAGAACAGGCCCTTCGGCCTTCGATGTTGTGCCGACCAAAATAAAAAGCAATGCCCCTCCAAACTAAACCATTCCCTTCTCTTCCATATACTTATCAATTAACCTCTTAAACGCCACCAAACTTGGCGCATCTACAACAGCTGCAGGCAGGGCATTCCACTCCCTAATCACTCTTTGAGTAAAGAACCTACCTCTGATATCCGTCCTATAACTCATACCCCTTAATTTAAAGTTGTGTCCCCTCGTGCTAGCTTTCTCCATCCTAGGAAAAAGGCTATCACTGTCCACCCTATCCAAACCTCTAATCATCTTATATGCTTCAATAAGATCCCCCCTTAGCCGCCTCCTTTCTAACGAAAACAACCTCAAATCCTTTGAGCTAACATTGCGATAAAGTTACTGTGGAAATCCCCCTAGTCATCACACTCCTGTGCTTGTTCGGGTACACAGAGGAAGAATTTAGCAAGGCCAATGCACCTAACCAGCACATCTTTCAGACTGTGGGAGGAAACCAGAGCACCTGGAGGAAACCCACACAGACACGAGAAGATCATGCAAACTCCACACAGACAGTGACCCTATCTGGGAATTGAACCCAGATCCCTGGTGTTGTAGGCAGCAATGCTAACCACTGTGTCACTCATGCTACCCTGTTAAGGAATAATCACAGTCGATGAAAGGGCCAAAGATTTAATTCAAAGAGAATAAAGCCAAAAACCTTCTGTAAGAAATACTTCTCAGATACAGAGTCAAGCATGACGGCCAACATTATGTGGAAATGTGTTACCATTCCTTCACTGTCACTGGGTCAAAATCCTAGAATTCTCTTCCTAACAGCATTGTAGGTGCATGTAAATGGGTGGCCTTGCTTCAAGAGTGTGACTCTTTTCAAGGGCAATTAGGTATGGGCAATAAATGTTGGCCTTGAGAGAATTGTTTATATCCTTCAAATGAATAAAAGAAAAGCAGACTTGTGTGGAGCATTTTTAACATGGATATGAAAGGATATGAAATTGCCACTGGTTCCATTTGTCTTTAGAAGTGTCTGCTTAGCACCTACAACTCATTTTTAAATGTGTGACATGAGATTTTCAATCAATAAAATCACTTACAGCTGATCTGCAGCTTGGCATGTGATACAGCGCTGGCAATAAGATCTGTATAATCAGTTTCGGCAAGTACACTTCATAATCTTTCAGGTTTTAAGTGGAGAGTCAGAATAAAGTGGGCACAGCAACCAAAATGTTTTCCAAAAGGCTTCTAATACAATTAATCAAGTCTCTGTTTCTCACAAGCTACTTTTTTTAATATATTCTCTCAATCCTTAAAGTTACAAAGTCAATGCTCAGAAAATGGACAGGGGGGAACCCAAATCAATTTCTTGTTTGCTTCAAAAAACAAATTCAAATTCCAATTGAATCCCATTCATGGTCCCCACAAGAGAGATTTACAAGATCCAAGTTGACATGGTGAGGTATTTCACCCCATCTTGGGCTTGTTCTGATGCTTGTTCTTAACCAAAAGGCCGAGAAGTGATCTCTTAAAATCCTACCTAAAGTTTGTGATGTTAAAAGTTTTTGCTTTTATAGATTCTATTCACATCTGATGGCACTTTATAGTGATACTTTCTTTTCTACCTATGCTGTAGTGTCTCTTGAATTATTTATTCCCAGTATTTCTTATTATCAGAAGCTCTGAATAAACATACCCTTGTCATTTCTGCAATTTTTGATTCCTCAGGCCTGTATTTTGAAGTGGAGTGTATATGGGGGTGATTATTCAGAATGTCAGCAAACATTCTGCCTACTGACTGCCAAAGACATGATATAAGTGCATGCATTAATGACATTAGCAACACTCTGCGCGTTCCAAGAAAATTTAGCAGCAGGTATTCGAATACCAATGCAGAACTGGAAATTTAGCGATTGTGGTGAATTAGTATTAGCCAAAATAAGGCTGCAAGTTGTGAGTTAAAACCATAAAATACCGACAATGCAGGAGGAGCTCATTTGAACCATCAAGTCTGCACTGACTACAGTCCTATCCAGCCCCTATCCACGTCGCCCCATGTATTTACTCTAGCTAGTTCTCCTGACGCTAAGGGACAATTTGCCAAGACCAGTCAATCTATTGTCTTTCACACTGTGGGAAGAAACCAGAACACTTGGAGGAAATCCATGCAGACATGGGGAGAACGTGCAAACTCCGCACAATGATCCAAGGCTGTTATCGAACCTGGGTCCCTGGAACTGTGAGGCAGCAGTGCTAACCACCGTATCACTAGGGTGAAGGGTGTCATTTCCCAGATGATTCCAATCTAGACCTACCTCAGCACTTGCGAAGGAAAGCAAAAATATCATTCACACTCGTCACAGTTGTTATGAACTATCCAATGCAGGTGAAGAATAAACAGAGGACGTGGCCAAGAGTTATGAAAATAACAAAGAGAATAATACATGGAAAAGAAAGACAAATATTTATCACATTCACAACATCTTATGAAGTACTTTACAGCTAGTAAATTACTCTGAAAATGCAGTTGTTTTAACATGCAAATTGGTGACACCAAAGGAGAAAAACACTGAACAAGATTGAAGCACATCAGAGAGGTAGTGACAGAACTATTTGCATTGCTGGTTCCAGAGAGGCCACGGATAAAAATTAAGCCCTGCCGTTCACATTCCCAGAGTAAAATCTGCTGCACAAGATATTCGCCTTATCAATTAATGTGATATATTTTCCCAGGAATAATTATCGATATGATCCACAATGTTGAGAAAATAATCCATCTCATTACTGCTGAACTCTCAGGGTTGACATCTGAACTCTTCATTCAGGTACCTGGGTTGTTTGAATGAACCAACCAACCGAAAGATTGACTTTCAGAATGGAGGAATAATTAAAGAACTTGTGGTTATGCTAGCACAGTTGTTAACAACTGCCTCACAGTGCTCGGGACTTGGCTTCCATCCTGGCCCCAGTGACTATCTGTGTAGAAACTGCACATTTTCCCTGTGTCTGCATGAGTTTTCTCAGGATGCTCTGGTCTCCTCCCACTGTTCAAAAATGTGCGGGTTGGGTTGATTGGCCATGTTAAATTGTCCCGTACTGTCAGGGGAATTGGCAGGGCAAATGCTTGAGGCTGTGTGGATAGAGCGTGGATGGGATTGTTATCAATGCAAGCTCAATGGGCTGAATGGCCTCCTTGTGCACTGCAGGGATTTTATAATTGACCCATTAAGGGCAGCACAGCAGATGTGGAACCTGACAGAACCTTTGGTATGCTTCTGTAAAGCACTGAACCATGGCACTAAATGAAAACCAAGAACAGTTAGCAGCAATGGTATTTTTTTATCCCCTTGACCTAGATCAATATCCTGACAGTGTATGGATGGGTACACTGTAGCAGGAGAGCTCATTCCTCTGTGATGGCGCTGCTGAAGTGGGTGTATTTTCAATGGTGTAATGTGTTATATTGCTTATCCTTGGCTCCAACCAGTCCACATTCGGCTGTCAAGATCAGGAATAAGTACATGTTAGTACTGTGTCACATCACCTTCCTAACAGCATCAGAGGGCTATGTGTATCAGTTAGCAGACAGAATGTTTGATCGCTGCGTTCCCCGTGTCTCGTTAGTACTTCGAGGCAGTTGCTTCAGTACAAACGCTAAAAGTGCTGCAGCTGAAGCTTTATAATATCAGTTACATGTGCAGGAGTGAAGGAATCAGGAACTCAAATAAGGATTGGCAGAGAAATGAATGAGGGTTCGTCCAATAGAAAAACAATTAGATACTGCTAGCCTCTCCTCCAGTGGTTGTAACAGATCCTGCTGAGGTTCCAAGAACACGATAGCGATAAAGAAGAAATTGTCGAACAGGGAGTCACGAGGATACAACAACAGATACTGCATATTATCCAATAAGCTTCAAAGTTGGGAACAGTCCACATTCAACTCCACAGGAGCAGACTGAAGAAGATAGTTGCCTATTTGAAGAGATACTTGGATTTTGACAAATAAATTTCAAGTCAAAGTCTTTGAGATAAGAAGACCAGATTAATAAGAATGTGTGTTGCCCAAAGAAGATGTTCACTCACCTTTCAGAAGGATAGACATAAAGGAACACCAGTCTCCAGAGGTGGCATCGTGGCCCAGTGGTTAGCACTGCTGTCGCACAGCACCAGGGACACAGGTTCAATTCTGACCTCAAGTTACTTCGTGAAGCTTACATGTTCTCCCATGTCTGCATGGGTTTCCTCCAGGTAGCTCCTACTTCCTCCAAAGATTTGTAAGTTAGGTGGATTGGCCTTGTCAAATTGCCCTTTAGTGTCAGGGGGACTAGTAGGGTAAATACATGGGATTATAAAGATAAGATCTGGATGGGATTGTTGTCGGTGCAGGCTTGATGGACTGAATGGCCTCCTTCTGCACTGTAGGGATTCTACGATTCCTTCTGTTACAAAGAGTAATCTGTCTCCGTCTTTCTTTTTTTATCACTCGAGACTTATTCCCCGTTGTATTTTGTTTATATCTGAGTTTGGGTCTTAATAAATTGAAATCGACAGGAAGAACCCGATGTTATTGCTTCTCATTCCCCTGGCGCTGGATGTTATATATCTGTCACGGGAAATATCTAATATCTTACCGTGTGGGAGAAAAATCTTGGAACAACTTAAACCCAGTAGTTATGCATTGAATATTTTATTTAACTGATACCACAAATAATATAACTAACAGAATGCAATTATATTAAGGGTTCATTGTTGCTGAATGATGTTATTTACAGATACGTTATTATAATTGCTCTTTATTATAGGGAATTTCTTTCATAGTAGTCTAATTCTCTTAAAAACTAAGAAAGCTAGAATTAATTTCACAAAGGCAATATTTTTGATTTTAAAAGGCATACATAGAATTTATTTTAAAAGATATACAAAGCAGGCATTAACCTCTGCCATGGGAATTCCCTGAAAGATCCATCAACACCTATTGATGCTAGATGGCCTTTCCGAATATCTGAAGCACTGAACCAGAATATAATACAATTAAACTCCCCTCTTATCTCAGACACTCCTACGGATGAGCTTAATTCAATTTCATTTCATATTAATATGTCAGGTCAAATTATGACTGATTACCTCAGCCAATTGTGATACACTACCTGACATGATGATATTCTAAAACTCTATTCATTCATGTGCATTATTAGATCTCCCCCCACCCCACCCCCACCCCCAACCTGGCATGGTCCACTTCCTGGTTGCCATGTTGCTAAGGAGCCTACCATGTGACTATTTCCACAACGACGTATTGCCAAGATAGGGATATACTAGCCCTGGACCCAAAAGACTGACACAGTTAGACAATAGGCACGTCATTTTCTGGTATAGAGTTTGCTTCACCCTACATACCTAAAATTTGAAACTATCGCATTCTTGTTCACTCAGCTGTGAACTTCATCATCAGTTCTGACTGAGATGATCCTAAAATTGAAATATTTTTAACATGTTAAAATACAATACTCAGCGTTCTGATATAAAAATGCTCGATATTTAAAATGATATTATATTCATCTTACTTTTATTAATGCACACCCATATAAAAAAGCCATCAACAGATCTTGTTCTGTGTGAATCACTTTCACTCGTCCTTCTCCAATTGTTGCTAAACCTAAAACTCTGCCTATGGTTCTACTAATTAACCCAGAATTCTTTTCATACACTTTAACAACTCACTTTATGTATTTATGTAAACTGTTTTCTTCTTTTTGCTAAAAAGATTTTGTCCGTGGCCTTGAGCATCCCTATTGATAGAGGACAACAGATTGGTAAAGCTCTAACAATAGCCATTTGAAATAAACTTCTCACTGCCTCAGCACAGCAGTCAGTATAATTAAGGACTCCACATATCTTGGACCTTTCCTCTTCCATCTTCTCCCATTGGGAAAAGGATACAAAAGTCTGAGGTGATGTACCAACCGACTCAAGAATAGCTTCTTCCCTGCTGCAGTCAGACCTTTAAATGGACTTACCTTGCATTAAATTGATCTTTCTCTACACCTTAGCTATTACTGTAATAGTATATTCTGCACTCATTCCTTTCCTTCTCTATGAATAGTATGCTTTGTCTTAACAGTGTGCAAGAAACAATATTTTTCATTGTATGTTAATACATGTGACAATAAATCAAATTGTATCAAAAATAATTTAGCACATTTTTAATACTTTATCATTCAGACATTGAGTCTGTAGCTTTCCTGCAGCCAGTCAAAAATTTCTTCCTCAAATATGATTCTCGATGTCTAGTTATGTTGATACTCCCATACAGATGAAAATTTGGACCAGCATGGATGAGATAATTGACATTACTATGGAGCATATTTTCTTGGGAGCCGAGTGATAACAAAAACTCAACACAAGTTCAAGTCCAAGAGGGAGTTTGAGAAAAAAGCATTTCACTCAGAGGGTGGTGAGAATCTGGAATACACTGTGTGCAAAGGTAGTGGAAGCTGGAAACTTTGTAATCTTTAAAGAAATATTTGGACGAGCACTTAAAATATCATAACATTCAGGGATGTGGGAAAGTGCAGTAAAATAGGATTTGCACAACGTTAGTGGTAGCTACTATCAGTGCAGTTGCAATGGGTCGAAGGGCATTTTTTATGCTGTATGATTCTATGGGTGGGATTTTCCCGCTGCGCTCACCTCAAAACACATCCGAGGTCAATGGACCTTCGATGGTCCGCCCTTTTCCCTCCACTATGATTCTCCAATATTCCCCCTTTAAGTCCTGGGCATGAATATATTATATAAATTAACAAACTACTGAATAATCAAAAAATGCTGATGAGTGGTGTAAATCATTCTGTTCCATCCTATTGGCCTGTTTATCTGATCTTCAATGAACTTAATTAAACATTGTTTTTTCACAGAAATCGTGCGCTACTGTTGAGTGCATCCAGTGACCACAATCTGATGGTGATTGAATTTACACTCTCTTAAAACTCTTCAAACTCATGTCACTGAAGGATTAGCCCTGTAACATACCCACAAATTCATAGGGCAGTATGGTGGCACAGTGGCTAGCACTGCTTACCTCACAGCACCAAGGACCCTGGTTCAATTTCGGTCTCGAGTCACTGTGCAGAGTTTGCAGTTTGCACTGGATGCCTGTCACTGGCCACAATACCACCCAGCGTCTTTCATTTTCCAAGCTAATTTTCCTACCTTCAATTAATTTGCATGTTTCTTTCTGGAATATCAGAGAATAAATTTCCTTTGGAGCTGCCAGAATGTACAATATCTCTAGTGTAATAGGGATGAAAATTGGATAAATTACACTCCGGTAAGGAAGTTGTCTTGAATATATTTGCATTGATAGGAAGGGGAATTGGCTGGGCTTTTTGAAGAGTGTGTGATTGCATTCTCCATCACTGTGGTCTGTCTCAGTGACACTTTGTGTTCTGATGCCGCAGTCAATCGTCCAACTCCGCGTGCTTTTAGGAATTCATTGCAAATATGTACTTATCTCTTCATGAAGCAGTTTCACCTCTCGAATATTAAAGTCACCTGATTACTCTCCCAAAGGCTGAAGAGTGAACACAATTGGTGCTTCTTAGTCACGGTAAAAGTGGGATCCAGTTACACTAATTCAAGGAGAGCAAAGAATTTTCGGGATGTTCTGATCAACATTCCTTCTTCAATTGACAAGATCAAAAGCATCACCAATGTCACAGAATCATACAAACCCTATAGTACAAAAGGAGGCCATTCAGCCCATTGAGTCTGCACCGACCTCAATCCCATCCAGGCCATATCTGCATAACCCCACACATTTACCCTGCTAATCCCCCTGACACTAAGGTCGTGGGCATTTGGCCTCTGATTTTTGGGTAAACATTCTCCAAGGCAACCTTCATGATAGATGACAGCGCAGAGTCGCTGATCAGAGGCTGATAGCCAAGTTCCACATACATGAGGACGGTCTCAACAGGGATCTTGAATTCATGATCACACTGTCTGTAACCCTTATGACTTGCTGGGCTTGAAAATGTTACCAACTATCCTGAATGGAGCCAATACACATCTCTTTAACCTATGCTTAATGCTATCTTCACTCACATTGTCTGCACCTTTAAGACTTGATTGGCTCTAAAGGCTATCATTCTAATCAGTATTCTGTAAACTGTGTGTGCCTTCATATGCCCCTTTTGTGATCAGAACCCCCCCCATTCACCTGATGAAGGAGCAGCATTCTGAAAGCTAGTGGCATTTACTATCAAATAAACCTGTTGGACTTTAATCTGGTGTTGTAAGACTTCTCACTAAGATCAATTTAGTAGGGCCAATCAAAGTAACGCGCACAACTTTTGACTGTGGAGGGAAACCGGAGCACCCAAAGGAAATCCACGAAGACACGAGGAAAACTCTGCACCCGAGGTTAGAATTGAACCAGGGTCCTTGGTGAGGTAGCAATGTTAACCTCTGTGCCACAATGCCACCTTACCCTGCCACTATGTGGATTTGTGGGTATGTTACTGGGCTAGTCATTCAGAGTTTGGAGAGCTTTCAGAGAGTGAAATTCAGTCAGCGTCTGTAATGGTGACCAGGAAACTGCCGGATTGTCACAAATGACAAGTGTGTAAGTGTTACCAATGTGACTTAGCGAATGACAACATCCAGATTCCAAGGTTTGTCACTCTTCATTTGTTGTTACTGAATCAAAAAACTGAAATTCTTTACCTGGCAGCATTGCCATCACACGGATTGCAGCAGTTGATGAAGGTGGTTCACTACCAACTTCTCAAGGGCAATTAGTGACGTGCAAACAATGCTGTCTCAGCCAATACCCACATCCATAAATGAATCAAAAATAAGTCATCTGCTCATTTAGTTCTTGGTTGGGTGCAATGTTGTCCTAAATAAGATGTGGTGAGACCACATCTCAAATGCTTCGTCTTTGGCCTCCTTAGTTAAGGCAGGATATACATGCATTGGAGTCAATTCAGAGGGGGTTTATATAGCGACACCTGGAATAGCCAGGTTGTCTCATAAGGACAGAGTGGGTTTGTTCCCATTGGAGTTCAAGAGAATAAGAGGGAGTGACTTGATTGAAACATACAAGATCCTGAATGGTTTTGATGTGACGAATGTGGAAAATATGTTTCTTTTTATGGGTGACTCCAGAACTGTTTGGGGGCGTGGGGGAGGGGGCAATGCTTTAAAATCAGCAGTGTCTATCTTTTTTCTTTCAGGTGAGAAGGGGTGTGACCTTCAAATTCTCTGCCTCAGGGAGTGGAGGAGACGGACTCACTGAATATTTTTAAGGCAGAGGCAGGTAGGGGGAAGATGAGAATGGAAAATTCAAAACACCAGCAAATAAGCTGTGATCTTATTGAATGATGGAGCAGGCTCAAGGGGCTGAATGGCCTACTTCCGCTTCTGTTCATATAATTCAAAGGCTTTAAATAAAAAGTAATCTCTTCATACTAAATTTTTCATATGAATTTTCTTTTCTTTTTATTTATAAAATTCTCTAGGCTATCCTCTGTTGTACTGAACAAGGTCTTAACAAGAAGTGCATCCAATGTCTCTTCATAAAGAACCCTATAAGATAACATGACATTTGTTTCTCTCTGTTGTTGTTATTGTGCAGTTGCTCTCCCAGCGAGATTCACACCCAGTTTATAAATCTGGAACATTTTAACAGTATAGGTGACAACCTTCTGTTTTCCCAGAGCAGCTTAAGTTTGAAAAGTGCCGAAGAGTTTCAAATAATCCATTACGTATGTCTTAGAGTTGAAATGCTGACACCAAACTGGACTTTTATTTGAGGAGGTGTGATGGAAGTGACAGGTTGTGTGAGAGAAAGGTGATCTGATTTTATTGTGCCAGTGGCAAAGTTTAAATGTTTCAATGTGTTAGAGAATTCAATGCCCCAAACCAGTAATGTTGGTACCAGAATGGGGATGACCAAAGACAGATACATGTATATTCGGAGCTCATCAAATGAGCCGGTAGCACAAAGGCTGCCTAATACAGCTTCTTCTTTCAAGTGTAACAAACTCTGTCCAAAGTCAGAACCTTCAGCTTGATGTTGACAGGAAAGCCATCAATAGTGGGCTAATGGTTTATGAATCGAGCGGAATATTCCTGCTCATGACTCCACACCAGAAAAATTAATTAAAGTTTTGGAGCCTTTACTTAAACAAAAACGGTCCTTCTAAGGGATAGCTTGTTCTGCTACTCTAGACTGGAATAGTAATCCAGGGGCCCAAGACAATGCTCTGGGATGTGGTGGGGTCCTTCATTATACTGGCTTCTTTGCCAAGGCAGCGGGAAGTGTTGACAGAGTCAATGGATGGGAGGCTGGTTTGCATGATGGATTGGACTGCATTCACAACCTTTTTTAGCTTCTTGCAGTCTTGTGCAAAACAGGAGCCATACCAAGGTGTGATATAACCAGAAAGAATGCTTTCTATAGTGCATCTGTAGAAGTTGGTGAGAGTTGGAGTGGTCTTCTGAGAAAAAGAGGTGTTGGAGGGCTTTCTTGACTATTGCATCTGCCTAGAGAGACCAGGGTGAGCTGTTGGTGATCTGGACATATAAAAACCTGGAGCTCTCAACCATTTCTACTTTGTCCTCATTGATGTAAATGTGAGTGTGCTCTTCACTTTCCTTTCTGAAGTCAATGATTATCTCCTTCATTTTGTTGACACTGAGGGAGAGATTATTGCCATTGTACTAGTTCACCAGATTCTCTATCTCATTCTATCTCACTCTGTCTTATCATTGCTTGAGATCAGACTCACAACAGTGGGGTCATCAGCAAAGCTGGAAATCAAATTGAAGGGGAATTTGATCACACAGTTATAGGTATATAAAGAGGGGGCTGAGAACACAGTTTTGTGGAGCACCGGTGCTGAGGATAATTGTGGAGGAGCTGTCGTTGCTTTTCCTTACTGACTGCAATCTGTGGCTTAGGAAGTCTAGGATCCAGTTGCAGACAGAGGAGCTGAGGCCCAGGCCACCAAATTTGGAGATGAGTTTTGGAGAAATAATGATGCGGAAAGCTCAATCTTTGTTATCTAGGAATTCCAGGGTTGAGTGCAGGGCCGGGTAAATGGTGTCTACTTTGCGATGTAGGCAAACTGTAGTGGATCCAGACAGTCTATGAGGCTGGAATTGAGGCTGTCATGACTAAGCTTTTGAAGTCCTCCATAATGATGGATGTCGGAGCCACTGGCTGATAGTCTGCTTGGTTTTTCTATGGTACCGGGATGATGGTCATCTTCTTGAAGTAGGTTGGGACCTCAGATCATTGTAAAGAGAGGTTGAAGATGTCTGCGAACACATCCCCCAGCTGGTCCATAAAGGACCTGAGTGCTGGTCTGGGTTCCCTATCCAGGCCAATCGCATTCTGTGAGTTGACCTTCAAGGAAGCTGCCCTGATGTCAGCAATGGTGACCTCGGATACAAGTTCGTCTGCGGTTTCCAAGATGAAGGACAGGCTCTCACTGACCTCTGGCTCAAAATGGGCAAAGAATGCATTGAAACTCATTGTGAAGAGTTGCGTTGGAACCAGTGATTTATTCAGGATGGCCTAATAAACTCGGCAATGATTCACACAGCTTAACAGGTTACACTTTGGGTGAGGTTTTATACCCTCAATTGTCTGGAAACCA
The DNA here is from genome assembly GCA_024679065.1 of Sphyrna mokarran. Classification (NCBI taxonomy): domain Eukaryota; kingdom Metazoa; phylum Chordata; class Chondrichthyes; order Carcharhiniformes; family Carcharhinidae; genus Sphyrna; species Sphyrna mokarran. The sequence goes on along the minus strand of JAGIQG010000008.1, from coordinate 120,944,318 downwards.
TAAAATCCCGTTTGAGATCAATGGAGCTTTCCATTGTCCGCCTTTTGTCTGCTCCGATTCCTGGGGTGGGCAGAATGGTAAAATCCTAACTTTTTGTTTCGGTTCTAACAATGGAATGGATTGGATTTAATTTAATAGTTTAACTGGGTGGATGGGGTAGGGGGGAAGGCCTGGGAATCAGTGATAAATCCAACCCCTCGAGGATGCCTTAAAATCTGGCAAGTAAATTAATGTGTTCAAGTTGCAAGGAATTGAAACAGTTGAGGTCTTGCACAGAATGTACACTGTTCCTTTATTTTTGTCAGTGGTATGGAAATCAGTGATGTACATCCTGTCCTTTTTTGCATTCAAACATTTTAAATGAAGAGTGGTTGGAATGTCTCTCTGTTGTTGTTATCAGGTTAATTCTTAACAATGACCGACAGATTGCCACAGCCTTTAGTTTTCTCTTTGATGATTTGTAGAACAACCTGTACATTATGTGCAGTGCATTCAGAGCAGTTGGTGTTTCCTGCCAACCATTGGCAATACAAGACTGGATTCTCCACATCTTCATTCCCACAGCCCAGAGCAGTGTCTCTGACAGAAACCAGGCTTGGAGCACCATCGGGTATTCTCACGACAGTGATGAATTTTTGAGGTGCCCAGGGAGCTCATACAGAAGGAACAAAGACAGGTGCAGCCAGTCCACAGGTATCTGGCTCTGTCCCAACCTCATCCCAGGAGCTAGACACACCCACTTAGGGATATGTCATCATCATTTGTGGTTCATGGGGAATGTTGTCAGCGAGTTATGCCAAGTGTTTGAACCCAGCCTCCAGGGAAACTCTCCCGGGACACCTCTGCCAAGCTGAAGAAGTTATCGAGATAGCACATTTTATACGACTGCCTTCTCCCAATCTAACAACACCACCAGCGACAGCCACAATTCCACCAATCAGAAGCTAATATTAACATTCTGTCTTTCATCACCTCATTATGTCAAAATATAATGTCTTCGTATAGATAAATGTTTTAAGGCACAGATTAAAACAGGGACATTGAGTTTTGCAATGAAGGAGATATTGAGAGGATTGGTCACATTGGTCATTTTCAAGGGGGTTCTTAAAGCAGAGATAGGGCAGTGGAGACACAGAGGCAGGATTTTCCTGCTCTGCTCACAGGCAGGATCCTCTCGTTGCCCTGAAGTAGATCCCCCCCCCCCTCCACCCCCGCAACAACTTCCCCAGTGGCAGAGATGCCACGGGCATCAGCTGGTTTTGAAAACATACCAATGGCAGCCAGAAAGACCCAGTAAGGGATTAGTTACAGGGAGTGGGACCCTACTGAGTGAAGATTTGACCATCAATGGTGAGGTTAAGATAGGGGCAATTATTAAAGATGCAATAACCGAGCATTTGGAAAGTGGTGACAGGATTGGTCCAAGTCAGCATGGATTCACTAAATGGAAATCGTGTGTGACAAATCTTCTGGAATTTTTTGAGGATACCTCTAGTAGAGTGGACAAGATGTTGTGCATCTGGACTTTCAAAAGGCTTTTGACAAGATCCCACACAAGAGATTAGTGAGCAAAGTTAAAGCTCATGATATTGGGGGTAATCTATTGACGTGAGTAGAGAAGTTGTTGGCAGACAGGAAGCAGAGAATGGGAATAAATGGGTCCTTTTCAGGATGCAGGCAGTGACTAGTGAAGTCCCACAGAGTTCAGTGCAGGGATCCCCGGTACTCACAATAAACATTTATGACTTGGATAATATATCCAAATTTGCAGACAACACTAAGCTGGATGGCAGTGTGTGCTGAGGAAGAGGATGCTAAGAGGCTGCAGAGTGACTTGGACAAGCTGGCTGAGTGGACAAATACTTAGCAAATGCAATATAATGTGGATAAATGTGACGTTATCCACTTTGGTGGCAAAAAAAGGAAGGGAAGTTATTACCTGAATGGTGGCAGTTTAGGAGAAGGGGAAGTGCAACATGACCTGGGTGTCATGGTGGAACAGATGCTCAAAGTTGGCATGTATGTACGGCAGGCAGTGAGGAAAAAATGCATGCTGGCATTCATAGAGAGAGTGTTTGAGTACAGGAGTTTAGATACCTTGCTGCAGTTATACAGGGCCTGGTGAGTTCACATCTTGAGTATTGTGTGTAGTTTTGGTCTCCTAGTCTGATGAAGGACATTCTTGCTGTTGCAGGAGTCCAGTGAAGGTTCACCAAACTGATTCCTGGAATGGCAGGACTGATATATGGAGAGAGATTGGATAGATTGGACTGTAATTATTGAAATTTTGAAGAATGAGAGGAGGTCGCATAGGAACATATAAGTTCCTGATGGGACTGGACAGGCTAGATGTGGGAAGAATGTACCCGATGTTGGGTCAGTGCAGAACTAGGGGTCACAGTCTGTGAATAAGGGGTAAACCATTCAGGATTGGGATGAGGAAGAATTTCTTCATTCAGAAAGTTGTGAACCTGTGGAATTCTCTACTATAGAAAGCTGTGGGGGCCAGTTTGTTAGATGTGTTTGAGAGGGAGCTGGACGTAACCCTTGTGGCTAAAGAGATCAAGGAGTATGGAGAGAAATGGGAGTGGGGCAGTGAGAGTGCATGATCAATTGTGATCATATTGAATGGTGGTGCAGGCTCAAAGGACTGAATGGCCTCCTCCTGCTTCTATTTCCTATTTTTCTAAGGTGTGTAAATTAAGGGGATTAGTCATGGTAAATGTGAGGAGATATGAAGATAGGGAGGGAGAATGCACATGGATAAGATAGTCTATCAGAGAGTTGGTGCAGACTCGATGGGCTGAATGGTGTCATCTGCATTGTAGGTATTCTGTTATTTCAAAGAAGGAGTCCCTCAAAGTGAGGAAGACGCTTGACACAGAATACAGCCTATGGTAAGAGCCCGCACATGTGGTCTCTTAGCGTCAAGACTGTTGAACAGCACACTGTTTGGGCTAATCAGAAGACTATTCCATTCTTACCACCTGCCGTAGGCCTTCTAAAAGATTGACAAAGTGATAATCAACCAGTTTTGTGATGTTATGAATACATCTCTCTATAGCTATTTAAGTCCTGGGATGGGATTCAAAGTAAGAAGTCCCACAACGCCAGGTTAAAGTCCAACAGATTTATTTGGTAGCAAACACCACAAGCTTACGAGGTTCTGCCCCTTTGTCAGGTCACTGGGGAGTTCTGATCACATACAGTGAACAGTGGGACTCAAACCCAGAACTTTTGTCTCAGTGGCAGGAACTCACTGAAGCATAAGACCTTAGAGAGTTATAATTCAGTGACTAGATTCAGAAGAATAGAGAGCTCTGTGTTAACGTTCTCGTCATTATATTGTGGTGGAGGGTTTGGGGCTGAGTGTATTGGACAGTTGTTCACTGGGAGGCAGTGGGGATGATACAGAGTCCATTGCTAGTGGGGTTGTCAATGTCCTGATTCCTCTTGTTGAGTGCTTCCCTCATCCCCCTGGGGAACTCGGGGAGTGGGGAATGTATATAAGTTACCTGGCCTTGAATTCTACAAAGATGGTTTAGAATGTAAAAATGTAAGTTCTGAGAATTTAGTTCAGCGACTGGAAAGTTCCTATATGGAGTACACTCAGTCATGAGAGAAACCTGGCATGTTACAGCTTATTTCAGACAGAGGCACTTTAAAGGAAGAAATTAACACAGAAGAAATTAATGCAAAAGAAAGGATTACCTGAACTGTAATCTCCTTTGGAAATAATGGAGCCTGATTATTATCTCAGCAGAAAGCATTTCCAGTGAGTTTTATCAGAGGTCAATCTTCGCAGCTCAATTGTTACAATCTATATAAATGATCTGCAAGCAGGGACAGAGTGTAACATAGCAAAATTTGTGAATGATACTAAAGTAAGTGGAGAAAAAAGACAGTGAAGAGAAGATAAAGTTTTTACAGGTGGATATAGGTAAGCTAGAGGACTAGGCCAAAATTTGGCTGATGGAGTTTAATGTGGATGAGTGTGAGGTTGTCCACTTTTGCAGAAAAAATAGAAAGGCAAATTATTAACAAAATAGAAAGCAGATTCAAAATATGTGTGGGCAGAGGGATCTGGGTGTCTCCGTTCATGAATCGCAGAAGGTCAGTATGCAGGTGCAGCATGTAATAAAAAAGCAACTGTGATGTTTGCATTTATTGCAAAGGGACTGGAATATAAAAGTAGAGAAGGGTGTTACAATTGTACAGGGTGCTAATACTCCACGTCTGGGGTATTATGTCCAATTTTAGTTTCCTTATTTAAGGAGGGATGTGGTGGCATTGGAGGCAGTTCAGAGGAGATTCATCACGTTGATTCCGGGGATGTAAGGGTTGGTTATGAGGAGAGATTAAACAGTTTGTGTGTATACTTGCTAGAGTTTAGAAGGATGAAAGGGGAACTGATAGAAGTATATAAAATATTCAAAAGGATTGATCAAGTAAGTAAAGACCAAATGTTTCCTCTTGTGGGGAAACCTAGAACAAGAGGTCACAGGTATAGGTTGTGAGGCAATAGATTTAAAACTATGAGAGGGAACTGCTTCTCACAGAGGGTGGTGATTTTGTGGAACTCGCAGCCCCATAGCGAGTGGAGTCTGAATTGCTGAATGCTTTCAAGAAGGAGATAATTCTAACAAAAAAAAGGGGAAGATTGATATAGGAATAGGTGAGGATGTGGATTTGAGAGTGGGGAAATGCTGAGAAGCTGAATTTTGGCTTCACGCCAAATTAAATTCACCTGTCTGCCAAGCTTCCTGCTCCCTGCAGGCCTGAGGGATTTTGGCTTGGATAGTTGGAGAAGTCGTGAAGATATGAAACATGAAGAGAAAAAGGAAGAAGTTAAGGACGAGCTGTCTGTGTGTGCCAGCCGCACTGTCTGATCCTGGGCAGACCTCACTCTATAACTAGCAATGTTATATTCTCTAGGAAGCTCCGATTAAACTCAACACACTTACTATGCAGGGTGAAGTTGATCCCGATTAGTTCATTAAATAATTGAGTACAACAAGATATTGTGCTTAGCTTAAAATGTCAATGAAATAGTAAGCTTAAAATCTTAATAAAGGAACCATCATGCTATTGGCAAAGCTAAGATAATTCAAAACCAATGGCTGCTCATCAAATCCTTTTCCTGCAAAAGGAGGCCATTCTTCAGCCCATCGAGTCTGCACCAACTCTCCAAAAGTGCATAGAGTCATAGAGGTTTATAGCCTGGAAACCAGCCCTTCAGCCCAACTTGTCCATGGTGCCTTTTTTTTAACCCCTAAGCTAATCCCAATTGCCTGCATTTGGCCCATATCCCTCTATACCCATCATACCCATGTAACTATCTAAATTATTTTTCAAAGAAAAAATTGTACCCATCTCTAATACTACCTTTGGCAGCTTGTTCCAGACGCTCATCACCCTCTGTGTGAAAAAATTGCCCCTTAGACAAATTTGTAATTCTCCCCTCTCACCTTAAATCTATGCCCTCCAGTTTTAGACTCCCCTACCTTTGGAAAAAGATATTGACTATCTACCTTATCTATGCCCCTCATTATTTTATAGACCTCTATAAGGTCACCCCTCAGCCTCCTACGCTCCAGAGAAAAATGTCGTATTCAGTGTCACCTTATATCTCAAACCATCAAGTCCAGATAGCATCCTAGTAAATCTTTCCTTCGCTCTTTCTAGTTTAATAATATCCTTTCTGTAATAGGGTGACAGAATTGCGCACAGTATTCCAAGTGTGGCCTTACCAATGTCTTGTAAAACTTTAACAAGACATCCCAACTCCTGTATTCAATGTTTTGACCAATGAAACCAAGCATGCTGAATGCCTTCTTCACCATTCAATACTTATTCAATACGGGTAAGTGTGAGGTGATTCACTTTGGTAGGAATAACAGGCATATGAAATATACGGTTAATGGAAGGACCCTTAATGGAAGGAGCAGAGGGATCTTGGAGTACAAGTACATAGCTCTTTGAAAGTTGGCACCCGGGTTGATAAAGTTGTTAAGAAGGCGTACGGTGTGTTAGCTTTTATTGGTAGAGGGATTGAATTTAGGAGCCGTGAGGTTATGTTACAACTGTACAAAACTCTGGTGCGGCCGCACTTGGAGTATTGCGTACAGTTCTGGTCGCCGCATTATAAGAAAGATGTGGAAGCATTGGAAAGGGTGCAGAGGAGGTTTACCAGGATGTTGCCTGGTATGGTGGGAAAGCCTTATGAGGAAAGGCTGAGGGACCTGAGGTTATTTTCATTAGAGAGAAGAAGGTTACGCGGTGACCTAATTGAGGCGTATAAGATGATCAAGGGATTGGATAGGGTGGATAGTGAAGCCTTTTTCCTCAGATGGTGATGACCAACATGGGGGACATAACTTTAAATTAAGAGTTGGTAGTTATAGGACGGATGTCAGAGGCAGGTTCTTTACACAGAGGGTGGTGAGAGCGTGGAATGCCCTGCCTGCACAGTTGTGGACTCGCCTACTTTGGGGGCATTCAAATGTTCGGTGGATAGGCATATGGATGATATTGGAATAGTTTAGGTTAGAGGGTCCACTGGCCGGCGCAACATCGAGGGCCGAAGGGCCTGTACTGCGCTGTAATGTTCTATGTTCTATGTTCTATATTCTGTCCGTCTGAGACTCCACTTTCAAGGAATTATGAACATGTACCCCTAGACCTCTTTGTTCTGTAACTCTTCCCAACACCCTACCATTAACTGAGTAAGTCCTGCCCTGGTTTAATCGGTCAAAATGCATCACCTCACATTTGTCTAAGTTAAATTCCATCTGCCATTCATCAGCCCACTGGCCCAATTGATCAAGATCCCGTTGCAATTGGAGATAACCTTCCTCACTGTCCATCATGCCACCAATCTTAGCATCATCTGCAAACTTACTAACCATGCTCCCTATATTCTCATCCAAATCATTAATATAAATGACAAATAACAGTGGACCCAGCACTGACCCCCAAGGCACACTGCTGGTAAGAAGTCTCACAACACCAGGTTAAAGTCCAACAGATTTATTTGGTAGTAAACACCTCTAGTTTTCGGGGTTTGCCCCTTCATCAGGTGAGTGGAGAGTTCTGATCACAAACAGAGCATATAAAGGAACACAATTTACAGAATATTGATTAGAATGCACACCTTTACAGATAATCAGGTTTTAAAGGTTCAGACAGTGTGGGTGGAGATAGCATTAAGCATAGTTTAAAGAGATGTATATTGTCTCCAGGCAGGACAGTGAATGAGATGTTGCAAGCCCAGGCAAGTCATTGAGAGGGTTACAGATAGTGTAACATGAACCTAAGATCCCGGTTCAGGCCATTCTCATTTTATGGGTCTTGGTTGTTAGTTTCTGCTCAGCAACTCAGCGGTTATTTTAACGTCTGTATTCAGAAAAATGCTCGAATCCGTCATCAAAAAAGACGTAATGAGGCACCTAGAAAAGAACAGTTTGATCAAGCAGACGCAGCACAGATTTGTTAAGGGGAAATCGTATTTGATGAATTTATTGGATTTCTATGAGGATGTGACTAGTGCGGTAGACAGAGAGAAACTGGTGGATGTAGTGTCTTTAGATTTTTGGAAGGCTTTTGGTAAGGTGCCTCACAAAATGTTGGTGCAAAAGGTTAGGGTGCAAGGAGCTGGGGGTAAGGTCTTAATGTGGATAGAATATTGGCTGTCTAATAGGAAGCAGAAAGTAGGAATTAATGGGTGCTATTCTGGTTGGCAGTTGGTGACTAGTGAAGTACCCCAAGGATTGGTGCTGGGGCCTCAACTGTTTACCACTTACATAGATGATCTGGAGGAAGGGGCTGAGTGCAGGGTAACGAAATTTGCTGATGACACGAAGATGAGTGGAAAAACGGGAAAGTGGAACTGATCTACTTCAGATCAGCCATGATCTTATTGAATGGCAGGGTAGGCTCGAGGGGCTAGATGGCCGACTCCTGCTCCTATTTCTTATGTTCTTTTGTTCTTATGAGTCGGTCACAGGTCTCCAGTTTGAAAAACAACTCTCTACAACAACCCACTGGCTTCTGTCAAGAAGCCAATTTTGTATCCATTTAGATACCTCATTCTGGATCCTGTGAGATTGAACCAATTGCTCACCCGTACCCTATCACTATAACTCTGCTCATTTACCATGGCCAATCCACCTAAGCTACACATCCTTAGTCATTAAGGGGTTAAATGGTATGGTTAATACGTTTGACCTACACATCTGGGGGAAACCCACACAGAAATGGGGAGAATGTGCAAACACCACATCATCAGTCACCTAAGGCCGGAATTGGACCTAGGCCCCTGGCGCTGTGAGGCAGCAGTGCTAACCAGTGAGACAGTAATCAAACAGTTTAAAGTTTATTTATTAATGTCACAGTTGTGTTACATTAACACTGCAAGGAAGCCACTGTGAAAATCTCCTAGTTAGCACATTCTGGTGCCTGTTCGAGTACTCTGAGAAAGAATGCAGCCAACTAGCACATCTTTCGGATTAAATGGTTAAGTAGAGCAGATGTCATCAGTAGCCCTGATTGAAGCAAAGCCCAGTGTGAATAGAAAAAATAAGTCTGGAGCTTGGCAATCATCTTCAGACAGAAATACCGAGTGAATGATCCATCTCAGTCTTCTCCAGAATTTCCACCATCAGTGAAGCAAGCCTACAACCAATTTGTTAAATCCCGTGTGATTTGAAGAAATGGCTGAGTGTATGGAATATGTCAAAAACTGTGCCCTGACAACAAACCCAGCTGAATTGCTGAAGGCTCCAAAACTAACTGTGTCACTCTCCAAGCTGTTCCATTGCCCCTGCAATACTGGCACCTACCTGACAATGTGGAAAATTGCCCAAGGATACTCTGTCCACAACAAGGAGGACTAATCTAGCCTGGCCAATTGCCATCCCATCAACCTGTTATCAATCATCACAGAAGTGATGGAAGATGCTGTCAAGAGTGCTATCAAGCAGCACTTATTCATCAATAACTTGCTCACCAATGTTCAGCTTGGGTTCTGCCAGGGCCACTTGGCTCCAGACCTCATTACAGCCGTGGTCCAAATATGGATTCTGGAGCTGATTTCAAGGGATGAGCTGAGAATGACTGCCCTTGACATCAAGTCAGCATTTGACTGAGCGTAGCATCAAGAAATCCAAATAAAATGGGAGTCGAGACAGAATCTCCACTGGCAGGAGACAGAACTAGCACAGAGTGATTGTGGTGTGGGAGCCGGTTTTCACTGCAGTAATTTATCATGATATTGTCCTCAGCCCAATATCTTCAGCAATTTCTTCAATGATATTCCTTCCATCAAATAGTCAGAAATAGCGATGAATTTGATGATTGCATTGTATACAGTTCTTTTTGCAATCTCTTAATTAATGAAGCACCTCTTACAGGAAACCTGGAAAATGTTCGGGAGCATTTGAACAATGTAAGTGCCAGCCAATGACTATCTCCAAAAGGAGACTCTACCTATTCTCCACTGATTAGAATGACACTATCAACATTGAAACCTCACATGCCGGGAGATCATCATAGACAGAAACTTAATTCGACCAGTTGCATAAATGTTCAAACAGCAGATCAAATTCTGGATATTTTGTGACGAGTAACTTATCTCCTGACTTCCCCAAAATCTGTCCACAATTCGCAAGGTACAAGTCAGCAGTATGATATTGACTAGCATGGTGACTCAGTGATAGCACCAGAGACTCAGATTCAATTCCCAGATTGAGTGACCGTGGAGTTTGTACATTCTCTTTGTGTCTGTGTGGGTTTCCTCCAGTTCTCCAGTTTCCTCCCACAGTCCAAAAATGTGCAGGTTAGATTAACCATGTTAAAATGATCCTTATTGTTCAGAAGATGTCAATGGGATTAGTACAGCAAACACATGCGGTTACAGGGATATGGCCAGGATGGGATTGTTGTCAGTGCATGCTCAATGGGCTAAATGGCATCCTTCTGTTCTGTAGGTATTCTATGATTCTATAAATTCTGGATGTGTACAGGTGCAACAAGTTTTAAGAAACCCCACACAATCCAGGATAAAGCAGTGCTTGATCAACATGCCGTATCGTACCTTAAATATTCATTCCTTCTACCAGCAGTTCACCATGGTTACAGTGTATATTGTTATATTGTATACAAACTTGACTGCAGCAATGAGCCAAGGCTTTTGAGTGACTCCTCCAACACCCCCCCACCCACCCCCAAGTGAGTCTTTGCCCTCTATGAAAACTGGTAGCATTAGCATGCACCTGGGAACACTTCAACCTGCAAGTTGCCCTCAATGCCATAAACCATCATGACTTGCATTTTACAGCCAGTCCTTCAATGTTGCTGGGTCAAATGCCTCAGGGTCCCTACCTAATAACACGACAGGAGCCTTCATCACACTGATTGCAGCAGTTTAAAAATGTGACTTACCATCACCTTCTCAAGGATAATTAGGGATGGGCCATAAATGATGGGCTTATGCCCACATCTTGTGAATATTTATTATTTTTCAAAAAGTTGGCTTTACTGTTCCAAGAGATGATAACAAGGGTATCAGTGGCATTGTTGTTAATGCAATGTGACAGCAAACTGGTTCTCAGAGCTCTGTGCCTGGCATTAGTGACAATTGCTGTAACTTTACACATGGAAACGCCAGGGAATGAAATTCAGCAGAGAATTATTTTTAGTTGGCTAGCTAAAGCACTTATGAAAAATTCCCATGGTGAAATTTTAACAATTTCTTCAACCTGTTTAAAGTAAGTGACTCAACCACATTGTTAAAATGTTCAACAGGGAATTTTACATATTTGTTAACCAGTGTGCAGTTAAAAATAACATCACCCACCTTACCCAGCTAGTGATCAGAACCAGGTTTAACTGTGAAGTCTCCTGTGGTCAAATAATGGCTTACACTAATGCTTTCTCATAGAAGCATAGAATCCGTACAGTGTAGAAGGAGGCCATTCGGCCCATTGAGTCTGCACTGACCACAATCCCACCCAGGATCTATTCCTGCAAACACACATATTCCACCTGCGAATCCCCCTGACACTGAGGGGCAATTTAGCATGGCCAATTCACCTATTTAGAGTGTGGGAGGAAACGGGAACACCCAGGGGAAACCCACACTGACACAGGGAGAATGTGCAAACTCCACACAGATAGTGACCTGAGCTCAGAATTGAATACAGGTCTCTGGCACTGTAAGGCGGCAGTGCTAATGACTGCGCCATCATGCCTTTCACTAACGACTCTGTCTCCTACATCAGTCATGAAATTTTTTAGCTTCCTATCAGAGATTTCATGATCTCTGGGTTTTACTTTCAAAATGCTTAGTTTGGGTTTCCCTATGAAGTGAGGGAATAAGTTAAGGGCAGAATGGCTGTTACAAATGGCCGTGTGGTATTATTGCTAAAGTATAAATCCAGAAACTCAGCTAATGTTCGGGGGACCCAGGTTCAAATCCCGCCATGGCAGATGGTGGAATTTGAATTCCATAAAAGAATCTGGAATTAAGAATCTACTGATGTACATGAAACCATTGTAATTGTCAGAAAAAAACCCATCTGGGTCACTAATATTCATTAAGAAAAGAAATTGGCTGTCCTTACCTGGTCTGGCCTACATGTGGCTCCAGAGCCACAGCAATGTGGTTGGCTCTCAACTGCCTTCTGAACAAGGGCAACTAGGGATGGGCAATAAATGCTGACCAGCCAATGAAGCCCATGTCACATGAATGAATAAAAACACCTGCTGAGAATGTGCTGCATAATTATTTCATGGTCATCAGCTTGCAATGTTAACCACACAAAGTGAATGTGATATGGATGAGAAATATGATCATATAAAATGATTGGAGGATGTCCATTGATCTCATTATTGCTATGGTGCTAAGACAAATTGGTTGCTTTTTTTGCATGGAGAAAACAAATTCAAATTTACATTTTTTCAAATAAATAAACTGAGAGAGGGGCAGATGCGAGAGTGGTGGTCTAATGGATGGAATTGCTGCAATGCAGAAGGAGATCATGTGGTCTGCTGAATCTCTCAAAGACACCAGAATTCCACTGCCCCACCCACCACCTAATTGGAGCGAGCGAAGGGCAGACAATGAAAATGTCCATTGACTTCAGGCACGATTTTCTGGTCTTGGTTTGAGCGAGGCTGTAAAATCCCACCCAGAGTATCTCACCCAGACTCTTTCCTCCACCCTATCCCTGTAACCTTACATGTTTAGCATGGCTAACCCATTTACCGGCACACCCTGGGACACTGGGAGTGAAATTGTGCAACCATGCTCACGTCAAAATCGGAAAATCCCAAAATGCTCGACGGATTGCGTGATCTGTCCCCATCCCCACCTCCCCCATTACGATTCCTGTGGCAGGAAGCAGAGGAAAATTCCCATCAGGAGACAATTTATCAGGCCAATCCATCAAACCTGCTCATCTTTAGACTGTGAGGGAAACTGCAGCACGTGGAGGAAATACACATAGATAGTCACCCAAGCCGGGAATTCAACCCTGGTCCCTGGTGTTGTGAGGCAACAATGTTAGACACAGTGCCACAATCCCATCTAATATGTAGCTGACCATTGTGAGGGTGTGCCTGTATCGTAAACAGACAATCCTTTCTTTCTTCATGGCTTGCTCCCCTTCTCCTTTTTTTGACTTCCCTTATAATTTCTTGAGTTGCCTCATTTCCTGTTTGAAATCTTCATGGTCATCTCCGTACAAGCCCAGGAGTTCCAGCTTCTTCATCAGGCTGTAGCACTGGTTGGCTGTGGAGTATCAGTCATACACCTCGTTCCGCAATGCCAGAGGCTGCTCACTTAACAGCTTCACCACCTTCATGGGCTGGTCATTGGAGGGTCGAATGACCTCCTGAAAGATCTGTGTACTGAGTCACAACATGTGCCATGTGGAATTGAACAGCAATATGACAACTTCAATACCAGCTCTCTCGGAGCTGCTGTGTTTCTCACACTTCCTCCATGAGTTCCTCTGGCTGTTGAACTAATCAAATCTGGGTGATCAGTTCAATCTGTCATTGCAACCTCAGTGTTTGGTACTGGCTGTAATATTGGGCTTGGTAGCAGATGTAGCTTAGGCAGTGCCACTGAGATGTTCACAGGCCAATACATTGCATGAAACCGCTTCTGGTGTGAATCTTGGCAGTCACAATCGTGGTGAGGAGATGTATACAGTTGTCATTGGTCCAAAGTACCCACAACAGGCAGATCATGATTTTATAAATTTGATTTGATTTGATTTATTACTGTCACATGTATTGGGATTCAGACAAATCATATTGAAAATAGAGTACATAGAGGAGAAGGTGAGGAGAGGTTGTAGTTAAAGTCATAGCTGGGGCATGGAGCAAGAGCAGCTTAATATAAGATAGGACCATTCAAAAGCAGCAGGGAAGAAGCTGTTCTTGAGTCGATTGGTACGTGTTTTCAGTGAGGAGTGGAATCAAAGATGAAGGGGGAATTCAGGTTGTGGTAGGTTAATAGATGAGTGGGAATAAACTGGTAATTTAGAAATTGCTGGGTGTAACTTGCAGAGTGCCACAAGGAGATCAATGCTAGGATTTCAGCTAGTTACGCAGTATCCTGGTCACAGCAACAACAAAAGTTCACATCCAATGAGAGAATAAACTTTAAAAAATCCTTCTTTCACTCAAAGGAAGATTTGAAGATGTCATCAGGCAGGTAGGCAGAGAGTTGGAGATACTCTGATTCCAAATAAACCTGGCAGAATAACAGCTATTGAGAGAGCTTGAAACAGGCACAAATAACATGGAAGTAGAGTTATGGATTTGAGTTACATCATTTGGAAGAGAGGGGAATTTGAAATAGATTCAACTCAGAACTGTGGCAGATAAAAAGACAGAACAACCTCAGAAACATGGAGCAATTATGGGTCTGTGAAGGTGGAATGGAAAAGACCAGGTAAAAGCACAATGGCAAGGGAGAGAACAAGCTGGCTCTTCAGTAAGATTCATTTGCAGAGTGATGAAAGGTCATCTGTTACTAATTGGATTTATAATTGGTCATCATGAGATAAAACATCTGAAATCTCATAAAGAATTTCTCCATTTCTTTTGTGATAATGAGCGAGTGGGAGAGCGAGAAATGCTCAAATCTGAAAAGTTAAGGTCAGTGACACATTGATATTTCAAAGAACTGTTTCTTTACTGTATAAATGTTTTAAGAAGAATATCACGCAAACAGCAACCTTGTTAACATTCTGTGTCTTTTTATTCTTTTGCTGAATGCATCTTTTTCCTTTTCAGTCCTGCTTTCATCAGCACTGTTGTTCTAAATTCACTTTCAGTGGGGCATGATGATATCCATAGGTTTGGTATTGATCAGGCACTGTGTATACATATGTGCCCCTGTTATAGAACTTGCCCTTCTTGTGAGCAGCTTCACTATTTGTCTCCTATTTTCGACACAAAGATCCACTGAGGATTAGCCTAGTTTGCTTTGACAGAAGGGAGACCAACTCTCGGATTAAAAATAAAATCACATTCAGTCATTCTGGTGAGACAAGGTAAGATTGACTGTCTTAGACAAGTCACTCCCTAAGACCAAACTGTGTATCCAGTTATAGGCATTATCCATCTTCTTTACAATCCTGAAAGATGCCTGTAATTTTGGTACCAAAAGGGGATTAGTGTGTTTTTGACAGAGTGATCTATAGTATTTCCAATACTCATTGTTGCCACTCTTGCTGATTATTGAGGCTCCTTTGTGATCTTCTTAGTCACCCAGTCACAATATTAAAGAAGGATGTAACCAGCTTTGGAGGATTGAGAATCTGTAGTCTGGTGTTACCACACAGAACTCAAATGTTCAGGTTTGCATGAGGAGTGAAAAGACTGAGCCATTCCCAGCATGTTGTCAATATGTATCACACAATTCTGTTCTTCAGTTCATCTGTTTAAAAACACACACAGCTATGGACCAACAATGCCCAACTTTGTGAAATGAAAACAGAAAATGCTGGAAACACCCAGCACACAAAGAACACACAAATGAGTCAGCCATCAAAGCTTTGAAGCCTGCTCCGCCATTCAGTCTGGCATGACTGACCACTGCCAGCCTCAACTCCTTTCCTATGATATTAACAACAAGTTTGACAGTGTCTGTGGGCAGACGGACAAAGGCTAGGGTTTCCTCTCCTCCCTGTGGTGGGTTTTCCCATGATAGATGTGGGTTATGAAAATTCATTTACAGAACATGAGTGTTGCTGGCTGGGCCAGCATTTATTGCCTGTCCGGTACTATCCACCTTGAATGTGTGCATAAAATGTGCATGTTATTGATGCTTTTCTCTTTTATTCCACAGATGCTTCAGTCCGCCTTGTTGTCCAGCAAGGGGCATACACGCGATGAGTCATGCAAGAGTTGCTCTTGGATTTTTCGAGGGTATCCTAGTGCTTCATCTCATTAGTGTATGCTTAAACTGGACCAGTTGATGGGCAACACAACAGCTCAGTGACTATCACTGTATGCTGTGCAGATACATGGATTTGGGCCAGTAGCTGTGGGAGTTTGCGCATTCTCCCCGTGCTTGCGTGGGTTTTCTCTGGGTGCTACTGTTTCCACCCACAACCCCAAAGATGTGCTCTTAGGCTGATTGGGGAAACAAATTGTCCCTTAGTTGTCTCTCCAACCTGTTTTCCAATGTGGATTTCATAAACATAGACAAGTCAAGGGTGGAAGAGGGAATTCATGCTGTTAAAATGGCGGCGCAAGCTCATTGGGCCAAAGGGCCTATTTCCCATGCTGTGTTGTTCTTTGTTCTTTGCCTTTGTTATTTCAAAGGGCATTTGAGACTCAACCACTTTGTTGTGGATCTGGTGGTACGTGTTGACCAGACCGGATAAGGATGGCAGATTTCCTTCTTGAAGGGGAAAGGGGGGGTGATGTTTGTTGGTGGTTGGGGGGAAGGGGTTGGTGGTTGGCAGGAGGGTGGCACAGTAGCACAGTGGTTAGCAAAGCTGCTTCACAGTGCCAGAAACCTGGGTTCAGTTCCCTGCTTGGGTCACTGTTTGCATGGAGTTTGCACATTCTCCCCGTTGCAGTGTGGTTTTCCTCCAGTGCTCTGGCTTCTTCCCACATTCTGAAAGATGTGCTGATTAGCTGCATTGTCTCTAGTGACTAGGGGGATTTCACAGTAACTTCATTGCAGTGTTAGTGTAAGCCTTACTTGTGACACTAATAAATAAAATTTAACTAATGGACATTAGTGCACCAGATGGGTTTTTCTGGCAATTGATAATAGTTTCACGGATTGTAAAATCATACTGATGAGAAAGGCCTGTCCTTTGTCATGGGTGTGTGATATGTTATTTCAGAGTGGTAGAGTGGAATTTTTATCCCACACTATTATTAATAATTCATAGAGGTATGCATAGGAAGAGAGTATGTCATCACAATATGAATGTATTCTGAAAGAACATACTCATGAAGGCATTGGCAAAAAAAATCACAGAGATTGTTTACCTAACATATTGAATTTTCAAACCATATTAATCATCCAGAATTTATTGGATTCTAAGATCATTGCTCTGATTTCAGCACTTTATCCCACTGTTCATTATGCAAACAGTCAGTGATGACATGGGTAGCACTCGTGTTCAGAATATTTTATTGTTCCTGAGGTGTACTGGTAGATTGTGTGGTGCAGTGGAGAGCAGTCTCTGATTCGGATTCTGAGTCTGGCTTTGAGTCCCACCCAGAGTCTCAATAGTCAAGTTATCACATGGACAAGCAGACAAGAGCACCAACCCATAAATCCCTTCAACACACACCAAGGCATGCAGTCAGAGCAGGAGGAATTGCTGGTCAGCCATGTGATGTATTTGTCTTATCCAACAGGTACTTCGGTCAGCCTTGTTGTCTAACGAGGGGCATACATGCGATGGGTTGTGAGAGGGCTGCTCTTGGATTTTTTTTCAAGAGTATCCTAGTGCTTCACGTCGTTAGTGTACGCTTGACCTGGACCATTTGATGGGCAACATGACAGCTCAGTGACTATCACTGTGCTGTGCAGATACATGGATTTGGGCCTGTGTCTGTGGGAATTTGTGCATTCTCCCCGTGCTTGCATGGGTTTTCTCCGGGTGCTCCAGTTTCGTCCCACATCCCAAAGATATGCTCTTAGGCTGATTGATCCCTAAATTGTCTCAAATTTGGTTTCAATGCATAGATCTATAAACATGGACAGGAGTCACAGGTAGAAGTGGGAACATTGAGGTGGCGACACGGGCTCGTTAGGCCAAAGGCGTGCTGTTTCCCGTGCTGTTTTGTTCTTTGTTCTTTGGAAGTTGAAGTCTCCACGATCACCATCCATATTGCTGTAGTTATGTGAAAGTGTGTGTTGCCACAGCAACTCAGACTCTCTGTGTGAACTGTTACGAACACCAGGCACAAAGGAAACCTTTCGGCTCAGCAGGTGTGATTTCATTAGGAGAAGATTTTCCTCAACAGGTGATACTATTGTAAATGTGTCCTTTATACATCTGCACTTATATGACTTTGGTCCATACGTTGAACCAGAGACATCCGGGCAAACCCATTAGAGATCTACAAAAAAGAAAATTACTGCGGACACTGGAATCTGAAACCAAAAGAGAAAACGCTGGAAAGTCTCAGCAGGTTTGGTAGTATCTGTAAAGAGAGAAAAAAGCTGAAGTTTCGAATCCAGGTGACCTTTTGTAGGCTTATTGGTCTACTGGTATGAATCACACTTTAGAACAAATGTGTATGAGAGGCCTGAGGTTCAATTTCTAGCTGGACCCTCTGGTGTTGTATCTGATTAATTAAAACTAAAAGGCATGGAAAGTGAGAGATATTTTTCCTGTAAGGTGAGGGAATGTCACTCAAAGTGCCAGTAGGAATTATTTTTATCCTCTACATTCAATGATACATGGATAGTTAAATAGTCAATAATCTTTGATACCTCCTGGATTTGATAGTTTGAATTATAAGGAGAAGCTGGATAGACTGGGACTATTTTTTCTGGAGTGTAGGATGAGGGCTGACCTTATAGAGGTCTATAAAATAACAAAGGGTATAGATCAGTGATATAGTCAATATCTCTTCCTAAAGATAGGGGAGTCTAAAACTAAGTTTAAAGTGAGAGGGGAGAGAAATATATGGTCCAGAGGGGCAATTTTTTCACACTGAGGGTATCTGGAACAAACTGCCTGAGGTAGTAATAGAGGTGTGTACAATTTTGCCTTTTAAAAAACATTTAAACAGTTATATGATGGGTATAGAGGGATATAAGACAAACATGAGCAATTGGGACTAGATTAGGAATTAACAAGTTGGGCTGAAGGGCCTGTTTCCATGCTGTAAATCTCTATGTTCTTAAGGAAATTTAAATGCTATATCAAAATCAAAGATGAAAAGAATGGGAAAACATATTAGGAATACAGAAATTTCTTGAGAAACTTTTTTTTCCCTAAAATCCCCTGCTAACAAATTGGAGGATAACATGTTTGCATTCATATTTTGAATGTCCATTATATAATTCACGTTGCTTTACAAAGACAGCATAATAAATCTATTCCTTTGTAAATTACAAACTTTTCGCCTGTACAGAATATTTGTTTTGGAACTTTTAGTCTGCCTTCCTTCCCTAACACCATTGGAGATTCATGTTAAAAAAACACAGAAACTGGGGAAAAAATGTCAGCTACATCAGTTATTGGCTGGGATTCTCAAACCTCGCCGGAGGCTAGGATTCTCCAGTCCCGCTGCAGTGATTGGAGCTTTGACTGAGTGCCAAATTCTCCATTGTGGCTGGCAGCGTTAGAGGGTTATACCCAATCGGAGATTCCCGATTAGCACTGACATTCAGTCATCTGCTCAATGAAGTCAGTTGAGGGAAGTTTATGATTCCGGTGAAGGACTAACAGCATGTGTACTGATCTGAGTTGTAGCTATCGTACAGCAGATTATACTGGTGAGCATGAGGTCAGTAATAAATGCTATGCTGCATCACTGCACAACACACTGACCGCTCTGAGATTGAATACTTCATCAACAGCCTTCACCAACTGCCACAGATTCCCAGATCCAGCTTTGATATCCTCTGTAAGTTCAGTGACAATAGTGACCTTTGTGTGATATGGAACTAATTATACAATAGCCAGCCCACCAAGTGACCTGAACTCAAGGTCTCGGGCTTTCTCAGGTATGTTTCTTCAGTTTCCATGGCAAAATGGACAAAAAAGCTAGGAAGTTGTCTAACGAGGGTCGTACACGCGATGGGTCATGAGACGGCTGCTCTTGGATCTTTTTCAAGAGTATCCTAGTGCTTCACATCATTAGTGTACGCTTGACCTGGACCATCTGATGGGCAACACGCAGCTCAGTGACTATCGCTGTGCTGTGCAGATACATGGATTTGGGCCTGTGTCTGTGGGAGGCTGCACATTCTCCCCGTGCTTGCGTGGGTTTTCTCTGGGTGCTACGGTTTCCTCCCACGTCCCAAAGATGTGCTGTTATGCTTATTGGCAAAACAAATTCTCCCTAAATTGTCTCAGATTTGGTTTTTAATCCATAGATCTATAAACATAGACAGGGATCACGGGTAGAGGTGGGAACATGTGGAAGGCGGCGCAGGCTCATTGGGCCGAAGGGCCTGTTTTCCGTGCTGTTTTGTTTTTTGTTCTTTGAATGATATTTCCCTTCCTCATTCACTTTGCATACATATTCAATGTTCAACTACATTAAACATGTAGTTCCCGAAAAGCTAATCACGGTACATAAGCTCTGAGGCTGCTTCAGAAAGTGATTCTCATCCTGGTAAATGAGAATCTTTCTTCAGTTACTTCAGTTTAGCCATTGACAGCTCATGTTTATGTGCTAGTGCTAACCTCCGGGTCCAATAGTGCTGTCGCTGGTATCTTTGGTGGCTGTGTTATTAAAAGACAGCTTGGCAAAATATTCTAATTTAAATGCAGTGCCAATGTGGGAAATTGCAATGACAAGGGTTCGATTTTCACTGGAAACCTGACACCAAATAAATTCCAAGTCCCACCCCTGTGGCATGTGGCATGGTGGCACAGTGGTTAGCACTGCTGCCTCGCAGCGCCAGGGACCCGGGTTCAATTCCCAACTTGAGTGACTGTCTGTGTGGAGTTTGCATATTCCCCTTTGTTAGAAAGAAGGCGGCTAAGAGGAGACCTTATTGAAACATATAAGATGATTAGAGGTTTAGATAGGGGGGACAGTGATAGCCTTTTTCCTAGGATGGAGAAAGTTAGCACAAGGGGACATAGCTTTAAATTAAGGGGTGGTAGTTATAGGACGGATGTCAGAGGTAGGTTCTTTACCCAGAGGGTGGTAAGGGTATGGAATGCCCTGCCTGCTGCAGTTGTAGATGCGCCAAGTTTGGTGGCGTTTAAGAGGTTAGTAGATAAGTTTATGGATGAAAAGGGAATGGTTTAGGTTAGAGGATCATTGCTTTTTCTTAATTGGTCAGCACAACATCAAAGGCCGAAGGGCCTGTTCTGCGCAGTAATGTTCTATGTTCTATGTTCATATCATTGTAGGTTTCCTTTGGGTGCTCCAGTTTCCTCCTATAGTACAAAATTGTGCAGGTTATGTGGGCCAAAGGGCCTGCTCTTGAGGTGTGCTGCTTTTTGTTCTTTGTTTAAATTCCTCCAGCTGCTATGATGGGATTTGAACCCAAACCCCAGATCAGGTTCAAAGTGGGTCTGGATTACTAGTTCTGCTACTATTAGTGCTAAGGTATGAGAATAGGTGAGTCTAACCTTTCACAGTAGTTCAGAATTACTGACCCTTGTAAAATGCTGACACAGATGTCTCACTAATCTAACATTTTCTTGCCTCTGCGTGGTCCATATCTCTCTATTCCGTGCCTATCCAGATGCTTTTTGAATGTTGTTACGGAATCTCACCAACTCCTCCGATAGCATGTTCCAGGCATTCACACCTTCTGTGTGAAAAACTTGCCCCTTGCATCTCTTTTAAACTTCCCCCCAATCCCATTCTCTATCTATGCCCCCAAGTAATTGACTCTTCAACCCTGAGAAAAAGACTCTGACTATTCATGATACTCAAGCCTGTCATAATCTTGTAAATTGTTATCAGATTCTCCCATTATTCTCCAACACTCCTTTCTTCATAGTCCATATCTTCCACACCAGGCAACATCCTGGTAAATCTCCTTTGCGTCCTTTCTAATGCATCAACATCCTCCTGGTAGCGTGACGGCCCGAATTGATTTGATTTGATTTTGATTTGATTTGATTGTTATATTTATTAGCATACAGTGAAAAGTATTGTTTCAGACTGAGCATACCGTTCATAGAGAAGGAAAGGAGAGAGAGCAGAATGTAGTGTTAAAGTCATAGGTAGAGCGTAGAGAAAGAACAACTTAATGCAAGGTAGGTCCATTCCAAAGTCTCACAGAAAGAAAGAAACTGTTTTGAGTTGTGGTATGTGACATCAGATTTTTGTGTTTTTTTCCTGACGCAAGATGGTGGGAGAGAGAATGTCCAGGATGTGTAGGGTCCTTAATGATGCTGGCTACTTTGCCAAGGCAATGGGAAGTGTAGGCAGAATCAATGAATGGGAGGCTTGTTTGCCTGAAGGATTTGGTTACATCCAAAAACTTTTTATAGTCTCCTGTAGTCTTGGGCAGAGCAGGAGCCATACCAAGCTGTGATACAACCAGAAAGAATGTTTTCTATGGGATATCTGTAAAAATTGATGAGAGTCGCAGCTGACATACCAAATTTTCTTTGTCTTCTGAGAAAGTAGAGGCGTTGGTGGGTTTTTTCAACTATAGTGTCAGCACAGGGGTACCAGGACAGGTTGTTAGTGATCTGAATTATATACAATATTCCAAATGCAGCCTAACCAAGTCTTACACAGCTGCAACATGATTTTCCAATCCCTATACTCAATGCATTGATTGATGATGACCAGCACCTTCAGGGAACTGTGGATCTGCATGCCTACATCCCTCTGTATGCTAATATTTCTAAGGGTTCTACGATTTACTGCATACTTTCCTTCTGCAGTAGATCTTCCAAATCACATCACCTCACATTTGTCCAGATAAAATTCCATCTGCCATCTTTCAGCCCAAATCTCCAGCCGATTTATATCCTGCTGTATTCTCTGACTACTCTCCTCACTCTCTGCTACTCCCATAATTTTTCGATCATCTGCAAATTTACTAATCAGACCACCTACATTTTCCTTCAAATCATTTCTATATATTACAAACAACAGAAGTCTCTTCACGAAGCCTTGTGGAACATTGCTTGTTGCAGACCTCCAGTAGAAAATTACCTTCCACTGCTACTCACTTTCTATGCCCAAGCCAGTTTTGCATTTAACCAGCTCACCTCGGATCCCATATGACGTCAGCTTCTGTATCAGCCTGCCATGAGGAACCTTGTCAAAAACTTTACTAAAGTCCACGTACACAACATCCACTGCCCTGCCGTGGTCAATTTTTCTTGTTACTTCCTCAGACAACTCAATCAAGTTTGTGAGACATGACCTCTCCTTCACAAAAGCAAAACACAACAATCTAAGTTCAGTTAAAAAACCTAAAGTTAGTTTCAGTGACCATGAAATTACCATTGATTGTTTTAAAAACCCAGCTGGTTCACTAATATCCTTTAGAAAAGGAAATCTGCTGTATATACTTGGTCCTGCCTGCATACAATCCCAATAGTGCAGAAGAAGACTATTCAGCCCATCAAATCTGCTCTGTCTCTCTGAAAGACTCATCTCCCTCCCTGTCCTATACCCAGAACACTGCACATTTGCCATAGCCATTTCCCCTACCCTATATATTATTTTGAAAGACTTAAAGTTTATTTATTAGTGTTATAAGTACATTAACACTGCAATGAAGTTACTATGAAAATCACCCAGTCACCACACTCCGACTTCTGTTCGACTATACTGAAGAAAAATTAAGCACAAGCAATGCACCTAACCAGCACATCTTTTGGGCTGTGGCAGGAAACTGGAGCACCCAGAGGAAACGCACGCAGACATGAGGAGAATATAGTGACCAAAGCTGAGAATCGAACTCAGGTCCAGAAAGATTGAGCAAATGTTGATTGTTTTCATTGGAGTGTCCAATGAAGGAAGACTTGTTAGAGGTTTACAAGATTATGACAGGCTTGGATGGAGTGAACAGTGCTGTGAGGCACTGTGCCGATTCCAGACCCACAGCAGTGTGGTCGACTCTTAATTGCCTTCTGAAATAGCCGAGCAAGTCATTCAGTTCAAGGAGACCGATAAATGGCATTATGAATCGTCACTCATAAACTCTTGCCAGGGTCCCAGGTACCTGTTCCTAATATTAACTAACATCAACTGTAAAAACCAGCCTTTGTCCTCAGTAAGCCAAGGTCTAGATATTTGTACAGAAAACTATCTTGTTTTCTTGAGTGTAGATGAGACACAATTGACCTTGAATTTCTCTTGGAGTGGAAAATTCATAGTAATAAGAAAGAAGCTTTCTGAAATTCACCTATCTGTTATTTTAGCAGACTGGTTAAAATAAATGCGCAAATATATTCATTAAATAGAAAAGGAATTTCATCCAAAGTAATTAATACCTTTGTAACAATATCACCCACTGTCAGATCAACCTCAAAGTGTATGTTTTAGTGGGACTGACTTAATGTTTCTTGTGAGGATTACATATGTTATCTTTATTCTAACTTACACAGACATCCTCATGATGCTTGACAGCGAGGATTTATAGCAGAAAGGTGATTCTTTTTCCAGGAGCAACGGAAGTAATAAAGTACAAAAGGCTATGGAAACACATTAGTCATTTTGTCAGGAATGTCATAGGCCCTTAACATGTTCTACAATGAGCTAAAAGAACTGGATTCTCCTTAACTGGAACATCCTAGGAAAGATTATTGAATCACATAATTAATGTATTTAACGACAAATCTACTCTCATTTTATTCTTTCATGGGAAGTGGGTATCACTGGCGAGGCCAACATTTGCTACCCATTCTTCAATGACCTTGAGACGAGTGATTTGAGAATAATTTGGAGCCAATTGCTGTGTGTCTGGAGTCGCATGTAGAGCAGACCAGATTTCCCTCCCTGGAGGATATTCATGAACCAGATGGGTTTCTGCAACAATTGATGATAGTTCCATATTTATTTTGCATTATATTCTAGGTTTAGAGCAAAGAAGAACAAAGAAGAATACCATACAGGAAGAGGCCCTTCCACCCACTAAGCCTGTGCTGATATGCGATTTCTATCCTTCCATCTGCCTCCCATTCATGTGTCGATCAAGATACATAGAACATAGAACATAGAACACTACATCACAAACAGGCCCTTCGGCCCACAAGTTGTGCCGGTCATATCTATACCTACCAGGCCATAGAACTATCTGTAACTCCCAATCCCATTAAATCCCATTGTACTCATCCAGAAGTCTCTTAAAAGACCCCAGTGAGTTTGCCTCAACAACTTGACGGCAGCCGATTCCATTCACTCGCCACCCTCTGAGTGAAAAACCTACCCCTGACATCTCCTTTGTATTTGCTTCCCTGCACCTTAAATCTGTGTCCTCTCGTAGTGACCACTTCAGCTCGGGGAAATAGTCTCTGAGAGTCCACCATATCTATTCCTCTCAACATTTTATAAACCTGCCTCTCATTATCTGTCTCTGCCTCTTATTATTTTGTTGACTCCTATTAGGTCACTCCCCAACCTCCATCTTCCCAGTGAAAACAATCTGAGGTTTATTAACTGAGTTCAAATTCCACCACCTTCCATGATGGGATTTTAATCCTTCCCTATCCACCAACCATATTCCACCCACCCCCCTCCCCTTCATCTTCCCACTGAGTGTTAAAATCAAAGTAAAATTCTGTGGGTGCTGAAAATCTGAAATAAAGCAAGTAAATGCTGGAACAGCCTAACAGAGCTCGAAAGGACATCCATACGAACTTGAAATATGGGGCTCTATTTTACCATTTTGATTCCAAGTGCCAGGCGGACTTGAAACTGGGAATGATTCAGATTCGACTTTTAGACCAGTTCTCGGATGTCCCCATACACATTCTGCCTGACACAATATCAGCGCATCTGAATCATACTGTACAAGCCTGAGGGCAAGGTTTAACACACCGGAAACCCTGCAGCTCCCATCAGCATCTCCAACTGCGCATGCGCAGAAAAATAATTATAGAGTATGGCTCCCCTGCCACATCCCTTGCAGGTTCCATAATGCCTTCTCCTGGTCCCCACAGACATTGCTCCACCTCCCCAACTTTATTGACCCCTTTATCTCTCCACCCCCTCTGCCATTCAGACTGACCATGGGTCTCTTCCCCACCCCCTCATTTCCTCCTGTGGATCTCAGTCAGAGTGGCAGCAGACCTTCCCTTCCCCACTGATCTCAGGCAGAGAGCTGTGGGACACTCAGCACTTACCTCCTCACTAACTGGAGCGCCCAAATCGGACTTTTATAGAGCATGTCTGTATCATGCCGATTCTGGATAGGTGAATGCAGTGGTAAAAGAGGAAGTACCGGTAAAGTTGCAGCTCATTATGTCTATTTAAATGCATGCTAAGTTATGCCTGCAACTTTGATTGGACTGGAAGACCCCAGTGCTGGAAATGGCTGGAAAATACTTCCCACGGAATGAGTGCAACATAGGAGGAGGCCATTCTTCCCAGGATGTTTCAGTCCATCACCTCGTGCCGCTGACCTCTGCAAACCTTTTCTTTTCAGGAAATAGTTCAATTTCCTTTTAGAGTTTCAATGACCCTCCCTCCACCACACTCACCGGCTTCTTGCCTCTCACTGCATGAGAAAGCTTTCCCATTTTCCGTCATGGTTTTTTCTGCCACTTAACTTAAATCTGTGCTGATTACTTCTCAGTCCAGTGGGAACAGTTTCTTCCTGATGCCCTGCTTAAGGCCCTGGTAACTTTGAACATGTTTCTCAAATCTCATCTCAAACTGCAATTTTCCGTGGAAATAGTTCCAACTTCTCCAACCTGTTTGCATCATTGAAATTATTTTCATAGAATCTTAGAATCATAGAGTGCAGTGCAGAAAGAGGCCCTTTGGCCCATTGAGTCTGCATCGAACACAATCCCACTCAGGCCCTACCCCCATATCCCTACATATTTTACCCACTAATCCCTCTAACCTACACATCCCTGGACAGTGGCAAATTTTAGCATGGCCAATCAACCTAACCTGCATACCTGTGGACTGTAAGAGAAAACCCAGTTTTTTATAATTCATTTATAGAGTGTGGATGTCATTGTCTAGGCCAACATTTACTGCCCATTCCTAACTCTCTTTGAGAAGGCAGTGGTGAGCCATCTTCTTGAATTGCTGCAGTCCATGTGGTGTAGGTACAAACACAGTGCTGTTAGGGAGAGAGTTCCAGGATTTTGACCCAGTAGAAGTGAGGGAACGGTGATATATTCCCAAGTCAGGATGGTGAGTGGTTTGGAGCTGAACCTCCAGGCAGTCCCTTGTCTGGGACTACTGCCCTTGTCCTCCTAGGTAATAGTAGTTATGGGATTAGAAGGTGCTGCAATGCGCCTTGTTGATGATACACACGGCTGTCACTTTGCATTGGTGGTGGAGGGAATGGATGTGCTAATATAATCACTAAATAAACATATCTATAAGGCCATAAGACGTAGGAGCAGAAGTAGGCCATTCAACCCATCAGGTCTGCTCTGCCAATCAATGTGGTCATGACTGATGGAACAAAAAACATTGAACAGGCCCTTCGGCCCTCCAAGCCTGCTTCAATCACACTGTCCTACCTAGACCAACTGCCTATATCCCTCTGCACCCCACCTGCCTATCCTGATAGGCCTCTAATGCCAATAATGAATCTGCCACAACCACCTGACTTGGCAGTGCATTCCAGGCCCCCATCATCCCTTGTGAAATAAACCTCCCCCACACATCTCCACTAAGCATTTCCCCCCTTACCTTGAACTTATGTCCCCTTGTAATTGTCATTTCTGCCCTGGGAAAGATCTTCTAACCGTTCACCTTATCTATATCCCTCATCTAAACTTCTATCAGGTCGCCCCTCAGCCTCCGTCTTTCCAGAGGGAACAATCCTAGTTTATTCACTCTCTCCTCACAGCTAAAACTCTCCATACCTGGCAACACATTGGCAATTTTTTTCTGTACTCTTTCCAAAGCCTCCACGTCCTTCTTGCAGTGTGGCGCACAGAATTGGACACAGTATTCTAAATGTGGCCTAACTAAGGTTTTATATAACTTTAACATAATTTGCCAACTTTTACACTTGATGCTCTGGCTGATGAAGGCAAGCACACTATATGCTTTCTTCACTACTTTTTCCACCTGTGCTGCCCCTTCTGACGATCTGTGAACCTGTGCTCCAAGATCTCAATGGTTATCTCATAGAGCCAGAGAGCCCGAGTTCGATTCTTAGCTTGGGTCACTATCTGTGTGGAGTTTGCACATTTTCCCCATGTCTGCATGGATTTCCTCTGGGTGCTCCGATTTCCTCCCACAGTCTGAAAGATGTGTTGGTTCAGGTGCATTGATCCAAACAGGCACCGGTGTGTGGCAACTCGAGAATTTGTCAGTAACTTCATTGTAATGCCTTACTTGTGACTAATAAATAAAATTTAAAAACATTTTATCTCTTTGTGTATCTATGCTTCCAATGGTGATGCTATTTATTTTACAGCTCCCACCTGATTGAATCTACCAAAATGCATCATCTCACATTTGTCTGGATTAAATTCCATCTGCCATTTCTCTGCCCAATTTTCCATTCTCTGACAATCTTCACCACTGATCTGATATGATAATCCTCAACTCCACTTTCCTGTCTTATCCCCAAAAACCTTGATTCCTTGCTGATTAAAAATCTGTCTATCTCAGATAAAAGGCACCATTATGGCATCTCTTAGGGGGAGTGACACCAGTCACACAAACCTGCACACTGGAACTAATCCCAATACAAAATGTGTTCATATGTAACGAAGTGGGTGTTAGTGTCTGGAATAAAATTCAACAGAAGTTGAGTTGGATTTTCTGTGTATTTAAAGCAGAGTTAATCCCAACGTTAAATTTGAGATGAGGCAATTACATAAAATGTCACAGTGAAGGTGCGAGAGTCAGATATTTAGTGAAGTGTTAATGTGGCGTCAATGTTTTGTGTTCATAACAGTATTTTTGCTAATAAATGTTTGCCAGCAAATTACAAAATACTATTAATGAATTGAAACCTTTAATAATGAAGTTGTATGAAAGCTTTATTGAAACATACAGAAGAGTTAAATATGAGATCATTCGAAACGAAGTAAACAAGGCAAAAAGACACTAATGATAAACACATTATGATATTCCATAGCCTAAAATGTGAATCTCCTTTGCTCAGCCTCTTGTAATAAGGAATCCAAAGCACAGTCCAAGAATCTCTAATCTCTTCTTCCCAATTACATTTTCAATTTCCATATTCTAATTTAAAACATCTGGGCTTGCAATATCCTACAATTGTCCAGGCTTGAGACAATTCACACCTCTTTCATGTGTGATTACCCTTCTCTCCACTTGCACTGTCCATATCTGTAAAGACCTTATTCCCTGTAAAGATTCACATTCCAATCATTATCTTGCAATTGTATCTTTGCCTATATATGCTGTGTTTGTGAACCCAACTCCCTGCTCACCCGATGAAGGAGCAATGCTCCGAAAACTTGTCATTCCAAATAAATCTGTTGGACTTTAACTTGGTGTTGTGAGACTTCTTACTGTGCCCACTCCAGTCCAACACCGGCATCTCCACATCATTAAAACATTTGAACACTTATAAGCGCGTCACACGTAAATGTACGTAATAATACAATGGAGATTTAAACAGTAGTTTCACAAATTAAGAGCAAATAACAAAGCCAATATCCATTTATACATATTAAATAATACTCATCTTCAATCACAAAAATAAATAAAATTTATGTTTTAAATGTATCAATAATAGGATTAACTACTTGGAATAAATAGCAAAAAAAATTAAAATCTTCAACAATACCTTTTATAACAGCAGGGCAATCCTTTCAATGCAAGAGAGGCAGTGACGTAGTGGTCACAGGCTGAACAAGTAATCCAGAGACCCAGACTCATATCCTGGAGACCTGGGTTTGAATCCCACCATGGCAGATGGTGAAATTTGAATTCAATTAAAGTCAAATGATACCATGAAACTATTGTTGGAAAAACTCATCTGGTTCACTATTGTTCTTTTGTGAAGGAAATCTGCAACCTTTACCTGGTGTGGGCCTACATGAGACTCCAGGGTCACAGCAGTGTTGTTGCTGCTTAACTGCCCTCAGACATAAGCAATAAATATGGCCCAGCCAGTGACACCCAGATTCCAATGACAAATAAAGAAAACCTGTTATTTCCAAGCTGGACCGCAATCGGCATTCCCAGCCTGGCCACTGGGCCTTGGTTTAATCCTCCTGAATCCTGCTGGTTTCTCTTATTGAGGCCTGCAAGATGGCTGCATTGAAGACCAAAGACTTCTATTTCCATTGGGAATTTTGGCTCTATTTTTCAAGGAAGGTAATTGTGCAAAAGTTATTTTATTTCTGGTAGCCCATAGCTTTCCACCACTTATCAGAAGTTATCGACCATTATCTAAAAGGAGAGGCAGCAGGAGAGTGAAATACAGAGGAATCTAGGTGTTCTAGTGCATGAATCACAAAAAACTAGCAAGCAGGTCCAACAAATAGTTAAGAAGGCAAATGGGATTTTAGCCTTTATAGCAAACGGGCGGGTGTTGGTGAAGCCTCACCTGGAATACTGTATACAGTTTTGGTTCCCTTAAAAAAGGATACAGTGATATTGGAGGCAGTCCAAAGTAGATTCACGAGGCAAATCACTGAGAGGGTTGTCCTATCAAGAGACCCTAACTAGTCTGGATTGGTATTCCTTGGAGTTTAGGAGAGTGGGAGGTTGGGGTGACCTTATTTAAACATATTAGATGGGGGGAGTGGTGGGGTTTGACAGGGTAGATGGTGAGATGTTTTCACTAGTGGAAGCATTTCGAACAAGGGGACAATGCTACAAGATAAAAGACCAGAGACTTGAAACTGAGGTGAGTAGAAATTTCTTCTCGCAGAGGGTGATGAATCTCTGGAATTCTCTGTTCAAAAGGAGATGGAGGTTGGAAAGTAGAAGTGTTCAAATTGGAGGTGGACAATATTTGAAAAATTGAGGAATAGAGGGCTATGGGAAGGTGGCACAGAGAAGGAATCGAAGCTGGCAAAGGTTAGTCATGATGGTATTGAATGATGGGCCAAACATGAACAACCTAATAGCCACTCCTGTTTCTGTTTCTTGTGTTCTTGTAGCAATGAGATTTTGGCAAAAATATCCCAGAAAATCTTGCAATGCATTCCACAAACCTTCTTCAGTGTAATGTAGTCAATCCACCTTTAATAGTAAGTGAACAACAAAAGCAATGTAGGGGAGATTCACAAGGACACTGTTTGGACTAGAGTATTTCTGCTATGAATAGATGCTGGGGGAGGCTGACTGACATGTTCAAATAGTGAGGGACATTGATAAGGTGGATAGGAAGGATCCTTTCACCTATGTAGAGGGTCAATAATCAGGAAGACAGAGATTTAAGGAAATTTAGAGGGGATTTAAGGAAAAACATTTTTACTCAGAGGATGGTAGGAATCTGGAACTCACTGCCTGAGAGAGTGATAGAGGCAGAAACCTTCACAACATTTAAAATGCATTTAGATGAGCACTTGAAATGCCAAAGTGTACATAAAGTGGTGGAAATTGGAATTAGAATAGATCAGTGTTTGATGGCTGGTGCAGATGTTGGGCCGAATGACCTCTTTCATAAATGGGACAGAATCTTTGCCCAAAAATTCTAATGTCAAATAGGCGAGAATAAATGACAAATACAAACATAGATCCCTTAAAACTATCTTTGTTTTTCAACATTATAGGCAAGT
Source organism: Sphyrna mokarran (assembly GCA_024679065.1). Lineage (NCBI taxonomy): Eukaryota > Metazoa > Chordata > Chondrichthyes > Carcharhiniformes > Carcharhinidae > Sphyrna > Sphyrna mokarran. Next base: position 120,913,260 of record JAGIQG010000008.1, on the reverse strand, counting down.
TCTAGTAAGTTATTTTATGAGCAACATTTAATGATAAACTTGCATGCATTTGTGAACTAAGAAGAATCTGTCTTGGAAGAATTTGATTTCTAATTTATTTTAATTCCCGTTATTCTCACTTCACAATATCATTTAGCTGTTTTAGTTGTTTTGACCTGGAATTATATTTGGCATGGTTTGTTTTATTTGATATTCTATAATTGTACATGTTAATTTCACACCTTTGTTTAAATTTTCCCTATTAACATTTTATGGTATTTCATAACTTGATTCCCCATATTATTTCCATTTGTGCTAAGTATGTATAAATGACTATGAAGATAGAATTCGGATTCTATGCGGATGTGTGGAATAGAGGGTGATTTAGCTAATTGGATTAGGAATTGGCTGGCAGATAGAAGACAGAGGGTGGTGGTTGATGGGAGATATTCATCGTGGAGTTCGGTGACGAGTGGTGTGCCTCAGGGGTCTGTTTTGGGGCCCCTGCTGTTTGTAATTTTTATAAATGATCTGGATGAGGGTATTGAGGGATGGATCAGTAAATTTGCAGATGATACTAAAGTTGGTGGTGTGGTAGATAGTGAAGAGGGGTGTTTTAGTTTACAGAGTGACTTGGACAAGTTGCAGAGCTGGGCCGAGAGGTGGCAAATGGAGTTTAATGTGGAAAAGTGTGAGGTAATGCACTTTGGCAGGAACAATAAATGTGTAGAGTATAGGGCTAATGGTAGGGCTCTTAATAGTGTTGAGGAACAGAAGGATCTTGGTGTATGTGTCAATAGATCCCTGAAAGTAGGCAGTCAAGTGGATAAAGTTGTTAAGAAGGCATATGGAGTCTTAGCTTTTATTGGTAGGGGGATTGAATTTAGGAGCCGCAGCATCATGTTGCAACTGTACAAAACTCTAGTGCGGCCGCACTTGGAGTATTGTGTGCAGTTCTGGTCGCCACATTATAAGAAAGATGTGGAGGCATTGGAGAGGGTACAGAGGAGGTTTACCAGGATGTTGCCTGGTATGGAGGGCAGGTCTTATGAAGAGAGGCTGAGGGATTTGAGGTTGTTTTCGTTAGAAAGGAGGCGGCTAAGAGGGGATCTTATTGAAGCATATAAGATGATTAGAGGTTTAGATAGGGTGGACAGTGATAGCCTTTTTCCTAGGATGGAGAAAGCTAGCACGAGGGGACACAGCTTTAAATTAAGGGGTATGAGTTATAGGACGGATATCAGAGGTAGGTTCTTTACTCAAAGAGTGATTAGGGAGTGGAATGCCCTGCCTGCAGCTGTTGTAGATGCGCCAAGTTTGGTGGCGTTTAAGAGGTTAGTTGATAAGTATATGGAAGAGAAGGGAATGGTTTAGTTTGGAGGGGCATTGCTTTTTATTTTGGTCGGCACAACATCGAAGGCCGAAGGGCCTGTTCTGTGCTGTATTGTTCTATGTTCTATGTTCTATGTTCTATAATTTAACATCTTGCTGCTACTTTTAAAAACTATGTCAAAAACAGTGCAGGTTTTATTCTATGTAATGTGGGATTTGTCCTTAAACAATGACATACATTCCTGGTGGATTAATGGTAAGGATCTAGAATTAGTTTATTCAAAGGTGGACTAGATTTGATGTGTCATACTGTCTATACCAGTCGCTGAAGAGGTAACATATGGTATGTTGCCTTCATAGGGAGAGAATTCGAGTAAAGAAGCAGAGATATCTTGATGCAATTATATCGGGTCTTGGTGAGACCATACCTAGAATACTCTGTGCAGTTTTGGTCACCTCATCTGAGGAAAGATGTCCTTGCTTGAGAGGGAGTGCAGAGAATGTTTACCAGGCTGATTGCTGGGTGGTAGGACTGACAGGTGAAGAGAGATTGAGTCGGTTAGAATTGTATTTACTGGAGTTCAGAAGAACGAAAAACCTACAAAATTCTCACAGGACTAGACAGGGTAGATGTAAGAAGGATGTTCCTGATGTCCAGAACAAGAGTTCACAGTCTGAGGATATAGGGTAAACTGTTTAGGACAAAGATGATGAGAAGTGATGATGATGCTAGCACGAGGGGACACAACTTTAAATTAAGGGGTATGAGTTATAGGACGGATATCAGAGGTAGGTTCTTTACTCAAAGAGTGATTAGGGAGTGGAATGCCCTGCCTGCAGCTGTTGTAGATGCGCCAAGTTTGGTGGCGTTTAAGAGGTTAGTTGATAAGTATATGGATGAGAAGGGAATGGTTTAGTTAGGAGGGGCATTGCTTTTTATTTTGGTCGGCACAACATCGAAGGCCGAAGGGCCTGATCTGTGCTGTATTGTTCTATGTTCTATGTTCTATGTTCTAAGTGTCTTCACCCAGAGAGTGGTCAGAGTGTGAAATCCACAGTTACAGAAAGTAGTTGAGGCCAAAACATTTTATGTTTTCAAAAAAAAATTATGTACAGCACTTGGGGCGGAGGGAGATGAAAGGATTTGGGGGAGGGGATGGAGCGGTGATCAGGCTACTGAGTTGGATGATCAGCCAAGATCAAAATGAATGGCAGAACAGGTTTGAAGGGCTGAACAGTCTCCTCCTGTTTTTATTTCCTATGCTTCTATTTTCTGTATATTGCTAAGCAGATGTTCCGTCACATGGAGCAGCCTCGTTCAACAATCATCACCATCTCTCCTCCATTGGAGAAGTCTATTGACATAATTAATGTATGAAGCCTTCGAGCAAATAAGAGTAAAACTATAACGGAGGGACTCTTTGAAAACTGACCTTGATATTGTTTCCATATATGCGCACTAGAATGAAGTCCAACATATGGTTTTACTGCCACAGTGACTTGGCAGAACCAAGGAATTCTGTGCAGGCATTGCGGATATGAATCGATCTTTTACAAGATAAATTCCCTTCATTATCAATGAGATGTGAGATAATTAATATAATCATGAATTATGACTTCCATTTAGTGATTTAGAAAACTCTAATAACTCATGAGCAGCGTGTAACCATGAGTTATGTAAGGAATCATCAGTCACAATAGAAAAGCCATAATTTATCATTTAACATTTTTTGTTTAATAGTTTTGGACACAGTATAACATCTTTGCAGATAGATTTTGCTTGTTATTTATGTTCATTATCTGGTAAATTAATTCTGCCCGCAGCTATTTAAAAATGAAAGTGTTTTTTTTTTGCACAGAGGATTACAGAAATCAGTAGCTCTCTCCCTTTCTATGTTCTGGATGTCGAGTCAATGGTCATTTAGAAGACTAAGATGAATAGATTTGGGCTATGGTACAAAGGCAGCTAAATATAGTTGCGGTGCAGATGTGCTGTGATCTAACTAAATGGGAATGGTGAAGAAATTATTGGAAAGTATTCTTTGGTATGGGATTTGTTCGCATTTAGAAACAAATAGACTTATTATTGATAGACAGCAATGTTCTGTAAACGGAGGTTGTGCCCACTAATTTGATCTAGTTTTGGGAGGAAGTGACGAAGGTGATAGATAAGGAAAAGGTAGTGGATGGTGTATACATGAATTTCAGTAAAGCCTTTGACAAGGTATCTCGTGAAAGTTTAGTATGAAAGATGAAATCTCACAGGATCAGAGGAGAGCTGGCAAGATGAATACAGAACTGGCTTGGCCAGAGAAGTCATGATGTGAAGATGTCGGTGTTAAACTTGGGTAAACACAGTAAGAAGTCTCACAACACTGGGTTAAACTCCAACAGGTTTATTTGATAGTAAACCCACTAGCTTTTGGGGTTTGACCCTTCATCAAGTGAGTGGAGAGTTCTGAACTTAGAATATTGTGTACAATTCTGGTTACCACACTACCACAAGGATGTGGATGCTTTAGAGAGGGTACAGGATGAAGAGATTTACCAGGATGTTGCCTAGTCTGGAGGGTATTAGCTATGAGGAGACATTGAAAATATTTAGTTTGTTCTCACTGGAACAACGGAGGTTGAGGGGTGAGTTGATCGAGGTTTACAAGATTATGAGTGGCACGGACAGAGTGGATAGTCAGATGCTCTTTCCTAAGGTAGAAAAGTCAAGTATAAGGGACATAAGTTTAAGGTGCGTGGGGAGAAGTTTAGTGGAGGTGTGTGAATGAAGGTTTTTACACAGAGGGTGGTGAATGTCTGGAACGCACTGCATGGGGAGGTGGTGGGAGCAGGTACAATAGCGGGATTAAAGAGGCAACTAGATGAACGCATGAATAGGATGGGAATGGAAGGATACGGACTCTGTAAATGCATACATAGAACATAGAACATAGAACATAGAACATTACAGCACAGAACAGGCCCTTCGGCCTTCGATGTTGCGCCGACCAATATAAAAAGCAATGCCCCTCCAAACTAAACCATTCCCTTCTCTTCCATATACTTATCAACTAACCTCTTAAACGCCACCAAACTTGGCGCATCTACAACTGCTGCAGGCAGGGCATTCCACTCCCGAACCACCCTTTGGGTAAAGAACCTACCTCTGATATCCGTCCTATAACTATCACCCCTTAATTTAAAGCTGTGTCCCCTCGTGCTAGCTTTCTCCATCCTAGGAAAAAGGCTATCACTGTCCACCCTATCTAAACCTCTAATCATCTTATATGTTTCGATTTGATCCCCTCTTAGCCGCCTTCTTTCTAACGAAAACAACCTCAAATCCCTCAGCCTCTCCTCATAAGACCTACAGTTTTAATTCAGTCGGGCATCATGATTGGTGCAGGCTTGGAAGGCCAAAAGGCCTATTCTTATGCTGTATGTTTCTTTGTTCTTTGCGAGAGGTAAAACAGAATGAATAGCATCCCAGTCTTATGAAATACGTCCCCAAATGGAGTAAAACTTCTGATCCTGCCCCAGTGTGGAAATCATTGCAGGCGGGATGGACAATTTAACAGACCATTAAAAGGTCCATTGACCTTAGGCAAGAATTTCCGCTCCCCAAGCTGGGAGGACTGAAATCCTGGCCTACAGTTAGATGGGGAATTAATATCTGAAAGCTATTAACCAACATGCATCTATCCCATTTTAAATAGATGGACTGGGGGACAAGAGAATTGGAAGCGCTCAGGAAGAAAGTCAATAATTTAAACTTTTTATGAAGGCTTTAAACTTTAAAAGCCTTCAATTTGTGATTCATGTTGGCTTCGTTACTGAAACTTCAGGAAACCTCATAAATAAACTTAGAAATTGGGATCCGTCAAACAGCTCTGACAAAGGGTCAGCCAGACTTGAAACATTGGCTCTATTCTCTCTCCGGAGATGCTGTCAGACCTGCTGAGATTTTCTAGCATTTTCTGTTTTTGTTTCAGCTTCCAGCATTCACAGTATTTTGCTCTTTTCCGTTAAACAGTTGTCTTTTCAGCATGGCTTATAAGCCAGAAGCAGCAAGCATGTTCTCATCATTGACAGGCCACATGGTAAAGCCCACCAATCCTCCCTAATTCTTGATCCTTACCATCCATCAAGTAATGTGTGCCATTGTCTGCATTGCTGTTGATGACGCTTTTAACAATAAATTGTGCCTTCATAGTCAATATGACATTGTACCAAATTTCACTCTGAAAATCCTTCACAGTGTTTGCGAGAGGAGACAGAGGAATCTGACCACACAAATACTGTAGAGGCGACTGTTTAAGAAAGAAACAAATTAACAGGATCAATGGACTCCTTTTGTTTCCATCTTTACCCTTCCTGAAACAACCATTTCTTTGCTGGGATTTTCCACTCAATTTCTTTCTGACAACAATGACGACAGTTCAAGATTACATTTGCATTTTTGCATCTCCTGTTGTAAAACAGTTACATAAATGTAATTGAGTTCAAATATCCTTTGTCCAAAACTTTTGCAGCTGATTGCCTTTCTGATTCCAGATCATTTTGGTTTTAAAATTCCGTATATGGGACGTGGAATATTCACATTACAATAGTTGAAGCCTAGGCTAGTCATAGTCTAAAGCCAAATCAATGGCTAACAATGTCAGGTTTTTTATCATTGTGGGACTTGGGTAATAGTGGCGGGCCAGCATTTATTGCCCATCCCTAGTTGCCCTTATTCAGAGGACAGTTCAAAGTGAATCACATTGCTGTGGCACTGCAGTCACATGTAGCCAGACCAGGTAAGGATGGTAGATTTCCTTCCAAAAAGGACATTAGTGAACCAGATGGATTTTTACAATTGGCAATGGTTTCATGGTCATCAGTAGATTCTTCATTCTAGATTTGTTTATTGAACTCAAATTCCTCCACCTGCCATGTCAGGATTTGAACCTGGATCCCTGGAACATTAGCTGAGTTTCTGCATTAATAGTCTAATCATAATACCACTAGGCCATCGCCTCCCCAAAAGGTGTACAACTAAAGCATAAATATGGGGTTTGTGTAATAAGTTCCCCTTTGTGGTACCACATGGGAGATGTTGGCATAGTGGTAATACCATGGTGATCTACAGACCCAGGAAAATGTTCTGGAGGCCTGGTTTTGAATCCCACCACAGTAGATGGTGAAATTTGAATTTAATAAGAAGGAAATCTGAATTAAAAGTTTACTGATGACCATGAAACCATTGTCAATGGTTGTTAAAAACTCATCTGATTCACTACTTCCCTTCAGAGGAAGAAATCTGCTGTTCTTACCCAGTCTGGCCTACACGTGACTCCAGACGCACAGTAATGTAAATGAATTCTAAATGCCCCCTACATAAGGAATGGACAATAAAAGCCCGCATCACATGAGCTAATTTTTAAAACATCTCCAATTTTGTTTGCAGGAGAGTTCATAAGATAAGCAATGCAAATTAACAACTGGATTTTCAGTGCCAGAAGTTGGGTGCGGTTGGCAAGGTTCATGCCAGCTTGTTTCATGTTGGATCAGGTCAGGGTTTTCCCATGTTAAAGGTTGATAAGGTTTAAAGAAATGGATTGTTCCATTTTTGGATTTATGGATAAAGGATACACGAATTGTACTCACTTTTTTTTATTCTTTCGTGGGTCATGGGTATCACTGGCTGGGCCAGCATTTATTGCCCATCCCCAATTGCTCTCGGAGGGCAGTTGAGAGTCAATCGCATTGCTGTGGCTTTGGAGCCACATGTAGGCCAGACCAGGTAAGGACAGCAGATTTCTTTCCCTAAAGGACATTAGTGAACCAGATGGGTTTTTCCGACAATCGACAATGATTTCATGGTTACCAGTAGATTCCTCATTCCCAATATTTTTTATTGAATTCAAGTTTGACCATCTGCCATGGCGGGATTTGGACCCAAGTCTCCTGAACACTCATTGAGTTTCTGGATTTATAGCCTAGCAGTAATATCACTCGCCATCACCTCCCCACATTTACATAACAATGACAACGACATTTTAAATGCAAAAATAACCTTGAAGTGCAGTCACTATTGTAGGGAAGAAATGGAGTGGAACAGATCTGTAGGTAAATGTGTGTTCTTGGAGATAAAGAAGGAAAATAAAAGGTGTTCCATTGATTCTGCTTATTGGAGAAAGTTATATTTTGTGAAGAAGGAACAAGAAATTGACAACAGGACTCGTTGGGTTAATCTGCAAGTTGGAAAGAGGGAGAAGTTAGTAGCAGGAATGTATTGTAGGCTACAGCAAAAGATTAAAAGAGATTGTGATATACTATTGTGGGATATGATAGCAGAAGACTTATATTAAGGCTAGAGGCATCAGGGATTTTACTACTTTTAATTTAAATTGAAAATTACAGTGAGAGCAGCCTCTACATAGCTGAGAGTATTTTGAAATAATCCTTCCTTCGATAGCAGGTATAGGAATCCACAAGGAAAAAGGCAATATTGGATCTGCCTGTCACTAATGAGGGGGGAGTGGTATGCTAGTAAATTGAAAGGAGGCAGTATCTGAGATCTCAGCTTCATCATTTAAAGGTTGAATTGAGGTCAGGTAATAAAAACTATTAAAAGCAATCGTATTTCAGAAGTGCATAATTTGAGGAGATGAAATATTGCAGAGTGGAATGAAATAGGATGAGCCACTTGAAAGGGAATGTGGGAAGGGACCGCGCCGAGCTTTCCGGGATTCTTAACACTACCGTCGTAGTTTGTCCCAAAACAAATCAAAGAAAAAGCAGGATGTAAAAGAGATACCTGAAGGATAAATAAATATTCCTTAAAATCCTCAAACCTATACAGAAGAGACACATTCAAGAACAAAATCTAAGCCCAGGACTTTACATTTCAGAGAGAATCTAACCATCACCCCCAGATATTCAATGGCATTGCCATCACAGAATCTCCCACTGTCAACATCCTGGAGCAGAAACTGAACTAAGACCATCAGATGTAGAAGCAGAATTAGGCCACTCAGCCCATCAAGTCTGCTCTGTCATTCAATCATGGCTGATACCTTTCTCATCCCGTTCTCCTGCCTTTTCCCCATAAGAACCTCTCTATCTCTGTCTTAAAGGCACTCGATGACCTGGCCTCCACAGCCTTCTGCAGCAAAGAGTTTCATATATTTACCACTGTCTGGCTGAAGAAAATCCTCTTCATCTATGTTTTAAAGAGTTAGCCACATAAATACTATGGCTACCAGAGCAGTCATGATGTGGAGATGCTGGCGTTGGACTGGGGTAAACACAACAAGAAGTCTCACAATGCCAGATTAAAGTCCAATAAGTTTATTTAATAGTAAACCCACAAGCTTTCGGGGTTTGCCCCTTCGTCAGGTGAGATAAACTTGTTGGACTTTTGTGAGACTTCTTACTATGTTTACCAGAGCAGGCCAGGGGCTGGGAATCCTGCAGATAATAGCTCACCTCTGGACTCCCCAAAGCCTATTCACCATCTTCAAGTCAGGAGTATGGTGGAATACTCTCCACAGAATGAGTGCAACTCCAAGAACATGAAGAAAGCTCTGAAGACACCGTCTTGATTGACATGCCATCCACTGACATCCTGTGAAAGAATAAATTCATAAAAATGAGCTCCCAATGGATGCTGTCATGACTTTCACCCTTGGGTTATAAAGTGGAAGCTAAATTGAGCAGAGGCAGCACAGAGGAAACTGCTCATTGAAAGAAGTGGGGTACCATAGAGCATAGATCAGTACAGCACATTTCAGGCCTTTTGGCCCTTGATGTTGTGCTGAGCTATGTCTGAATCCAAGATCAAGCTATCCGACTCCCTATCATTCTGGTGTGCCTCACATGCCTATTCAATAACCGCTTGAAAGTTCCTCAAGCGTCCGACTCCACTATCACAGCAGGCAGTGCATTCCACACCCCAACCTCTCTCTGAATAAAGAATCTACCTTGGACATCCCTCCTATATCTCCCACCATGAACCTTATAGTTATGCCCCTAATAGCAGCTACATCCACCTGAAGAAATAGTCTCTGAACATCCACACTCTCAATCCCCCTCATCTTATAAACCTCTATTAAGTCACCTCCTCTGCTTTAAAGAGAAAAACTTCAACCTTTCCTCATAAAGCCTTCTCTCCAAACCAGGCAGCATTCGGGAAAATCTTCCCTGCACTCTCTCTAACACTTCCATATCCTTCTTATAGTGAGGTGACCAAACTGCACACAATATTCCAAATGTGGTCTCACCAAGGTACTGTCTATAGCAGCATAACCCCACGGCTCTTAAACTCAAACCCCCGTTAATAAATGTTAACATACTATAAGCCTTTTTCACATCTCTACTTGAGTGGCAACATTCAGAGATCTGTGGATATGAGCCCCAAGATCTCTCTATTCCTCCACATTCCTCAGAGCCCTGCCGTTGACCCTGTAGTCTGCATTCAAGTTTGTCCGACCAAAATGAATCACCTCGCACTTATCAGGGTTAAACTCCATCTATCACTTTTCAGCCCAGCTCTGCATCCTATCGATGTCTCTTTGCAGCCTGCAAGAGCCCTCCACCTCACCCACTCCTCCACCAATCTTGGTGTCATCGGCAAATTACCAACTCACCCTTCAGTCCCCTCTTCCAAGTCATTGATAAAAATCATAAATAGCAGAGGACCCAGCATTTATCCCTGTGGTATATCGCTGGTAACTGGCCTCCAGACTGAAAATTTTCCCCCACCACCACCCTGTTTTTTATGAGATAGCCAGTTACTCACCCAATCAGCCAAATTTCCAAACAAAAGTGCCACCATGCCACCCATTGCCACTGTGCTATATTACTATAGAATCTGATTAGAGATTTTGGGCAAGGGATACCTATGGCTTTTCAGACTAATCTCAGGGTCAATGCTGCTCTATAAGAATCAGTTCTTTTACATGCTGTAGGCAGCAGGAAAATGGGACCACCACCACCCTAAAAGCTTGTGTTCCCAAGTTACTTATTAACAGATACAAAGTAGAAAAGGTCGAGAGCTTCAATTTTTTTCGGTGTCCAGATCACCAACCTGTCCTGGTCCTCCCATGCTGACACTATAGTTAAGAAAGCCCACCAACATCTCTATTTTTCAGAAGACTAAGGAAATTTGGCATGTCAGTTATGACTGTCATCAACTTTTACAGATACACCATAGAAAGAATTCTTCCTGGTTGTATCACAGCTTGGTATGGCTCCTGCTCTGCCCAAGACTGCAAGGAACTACAAAAGGTTGTGAATGTAGCCCAATCCATCCCGCAAACCAGCCTCCTATTCATTGACTCTGTCTACACTTCCTGCTGCCTCGGAAAAGCAGCAGCATAATTAAGACCCCACACACCCCGTTCATTCTCTCTTCCACCTTCTTCCATGAGGGAAGAAGATACAAAATTCTGAGGTCGTGTAGCACAGACTCTAGAACATCTTCTTCTACGCTGCTGTCAGACTTTTGAATGGACTTACCTTGCATTAAATTGATCCTTCTCGATACGCTAGGTATGACTGTAACACTACATTCTGCACTCTGTAGTTTCCTCATCTATGAACAGCATGTTCTGTCTGTATAGTGCGCAAGAAACAATACTTTCCACTGTATGTTATTACATGTAACAATAGTAAATCAAATCAATTCACAAACGTGACATGGAAATATATCACTGTTCCTTCAGGGTCACTGGGTCCAAATCCTGGAGTTCCTTCCTAACAGCACTGTGAGTATATCTGCATCACATGGACTGCAGAGATTCAAGAAGGCAGCTCACCACCAACTTCTCAATGGCTAGTAGGGATGGGCAATAAATGCTGTTCTTGCCAGTCACACTACATCCCATGAACACTTTTTTGGTAAAGAAAATAGCAGATTAAGTCCAATCTTTTCAGGTAAATTTGGACTTAAGACTCACAAGGCCTCAGAGTGAAAAGAACTCAGCGACGTAAGAATGTGAACTATGTGATTCTCAGAATAATGTCTTTAAAAGCTGAGACAGCAGTGGATTATGCTTTGTCCTCATTTATTTATGTGTCCCTATGTTTAGGAGAATCGAAAAATGGTACAAATACTTGAAACAAGGGTGTTAAAAATGTGACATTCTTTGCTTAGTAATGTATAATATCATTTAAATGCATGTCTTCTGGCCAATTTACAGTGTTATTCCTGAACAGTGCTGAATGCTTCTCCAGTGCTTTCCAAACAATCAAACAAGAATATTAGCCAACTGTTTCAGCTACTTTTCTCAAATGAACTCCAGAAATGACTACATGTTTTATTTCTAAGCACGAATTAAAAAACGTTTGCTCAACAAAAATTTTGAGGCAATCTCAATGAGATTTTCTGGAATAAATAAATGCAATGGATAACAAATCATTTCTGTTTTAACTTCCTGTTCAATTAATGTTAACACTTACTCATCAAGAACTAATGTGTTGCAAGTTCCTGGACATGTATTTTCTGTTCAATGGATTTTTTATTGATTTAGTTTACTTTATATTTATTTTACACGCAAAGTAATAAAGCTCAAAGGAAATAAACTGCGCCAGAATTGATTTTAGAGTGAGATATCTGTTTTGATATATTCTACCTTGATTAAAGTAATTACATGCATACGTGAGTTTGGCAAGTTGGTTTTAATGCAGCAATAAAATATTACAAAGCAATTACATCGCAGAAACATCCTGAGGCTAGCACTGACCAGGAGTTGAACTGGATCAGCCATATAAATACTTTGATTCTAGAGCAGGTCAGAGGTTGAGAGTTCTGTGTTGAGTAACTCATCCCTTGACACCGCAAAGCCTGTCCATTATTTACAAAGCGTAAGTCGGAACTTGATGGAATCCTCTCCACTTGTCTGGATCAATGCAACTCCAACAGCACTCAACAAGCTCGACACTGACCAGGACAAAGCAGCCAATTTCATTAGTAAAAGAATCAAGGGTTATGGGGTTTAGGCAGGGAAGTGGAGTTGAGCATCATTATATTAGTTCAGTCATAATCTCATTGAATGGTGGAGCAGAATCAATGGATCAAATGGCCAACTCCTGCTCCTATGTTTTATGGTCTTGTGGTTTTATCGGCAGCCAATAGCATGATAGAGCAATTAACCAAAATTGTTTACTGACGTCATTCTCCAAAAGAGACCAATCAGGTCAAGGGTCAATTTTCATGTCAAGATTACTTAAAGAGATCACGAATAGTCTGTAAATAAAACAGCATAAATCAGTGACTTTTCATTCAGACTCAAGAGCATTAAAGGGATGACATCAAATTTTAGGATCAATCTTACGATTGGGACAAGAGAATTCCATTTTAATTATTGGATTTAGGGATGCCTCAATTGATTCAACCAGATTTATTCCTTTTGAATTGATTTATGGACTCAAGATAAGAGGACCCCTGAAATTAATCCAAGAAAAATTATTAAGGAAGAAACCAGAGACTACATTTTTGGACTTACTTTCAGGAAGCATTTGACCAAGACTCACACACAAAAAAATCATTGTGCAAGATTAAAGCACCTGGGATTTGGGGGAAGTGTATTGAGATGGATAGAAAACTGGTTGGCTGAGAGGAAACAAAGAGTAGGAATTAGTGGGTGCTTTTCAAATTGGCAGGTAGTAACTAGGTGGGTGCCACAGGGATCTGTACTGAGACTCCAGCTATTCACAATATACATTAATGATTTGGATGAGGGAACAAAATATAACATCTCAAAGTTTGCAGATGATACCAAGTTGGGTGGGAGGGTGAACAGTGATAAGGATGCAGAGGTCCTTCAGCATGACCTGGATAGTTTGGGTAAGTGGGCTAATCAATGACAGATGTAATATAATCTGGATAAATGTGAGGTTATTCATTTTGGAAGCAAAAAAGAGAAGGCAGATTACTACCTGAATGACTGTAAATTGGGAGAGAGGAGTGTGACCTGGGTGTCCTTGTGCACCAGTTACTGAAGGTAAGCATGCGGGTACAGCAGGCGATAAAGAAGGCAAATGGCATGTCGGCCTTCATTGTGAGAAGTTTCAAGAACAGGAGAGGGTGTGTTGTTTCAGTTATGTAGGGCATTGGTGAGGTCACAACTAGAGCCTTATCTGCAATTTTGGTCTCCTTTCCTGAGGAAGTTCATGCTTCCGAGGGAGTGCAGCAAAGATTTATCAGGCTGATTCTGGAATGGCGGGACTGATATATGAGGAAAGATCGACTAGGTTAGGATTGTTTCTCCTGGAGTTTAGATGAATGAGGTTTCACTGAGACACATAAACTTCCAACAGGATTGGACAGGTTATACGCAGGAAGGATATTCCCGATGGTGGGGGAGTCCAGAACCAGGGATCACTGTCTGAGGATTCAGGGTAGATCATTTAGGGCGGAGGTGAGGAGTCATTTCTTCACCCAAAGAGTGGTGAACCTGTGGAATTCATTACCACAGGAAATAGTTGATGCCAAAATATTGAATGTATTCAAGAGGTGACTGAAAAAAGCACTTGGGGCAAATAGGATCAAAGATAATGGGGAGAAAGCAGGATTAGATTATTGAGTTGGATGATCAGCCATGATCGTAATGAATGGGGGAACACGCTCACAGGGTTAAATGGCATCCTCCTGCTCCTATCTCCTATGTTTCTATGTTTACTATCACATTTCAGAAAAGGAGAGAACGGGGCTTGTGAGGTAGCAAGGAAGCTTTAAAAGTTAGCGCAACAGGGAATGAAAGCAATAGCTGGTAGGAGAGTGCAGATTTGTAGTTTTGTATCAGGGGAAAGAGCTCATGTATATCAGACAAAGCATGAAAAGCTAGATTTAGTGAAACATGCCTAATTGAATGAAAACTGAGTAAATTATTAGGTGTGTGCGGCAGATAGACATGTGAGGTGAGATTCTCCAGCCTCCCAGTTATGGGTTTCCTGCTGGTGGGATTCTCCACCCCACCGCTGTCAATGAGAATTTCCATTGAGGTCACTCCACACCAGCGGAGATGTGCTGTTAGCGGGATTGGAAAATCCTGCCAATGGGAATAGCCAAAGAATTCTGGCCCGCCATCACGCAGTGTGAGGCTCAGAAATTCACTGTTTTGCAGATCAATGTTATGTTTTGTCAGTTCTTCACCAAGAATGTGTTATATTTAATGTGCAAGAGTACTGAATAATTACAGGCATACCGGCATCGAGTGTCACTCATTGGTCAATCAGACAGTCTTCAGTCAGAAACTCTCATTGTTGGCGAGTTATCTCCTCTATAAAGAACAATAGAACATAGAACATTACAGCGCAGTACAGGCCCTTCGGCCCTCGATGTTGCGCCGGCCAGTGGACCCTCAAACCTAAACTATTCCAATATCATCCACATGGCTATCCACCGACCAAAGAACAGTATAGAACATGAACAGGCCCTTCAGCCACCAAGCCTGTGCCGATCATGTTGTCCTATCTAGACCAATCACCTGCATTCCTCTACACTCTGCCTGTGAATATGTCTATCCAGATAAGTCTTAAATATCATGACTATAACTGCCTCATCCACCTCACTTCGCAGTGTATTCCAGGCCCCCAACATCCTCTGTCTTAAAAAGGCTTCCCTGTATCTCTGTACTCAACCTTTCCACCCTTATCTTGAACTTGTGCCCCCTTGAAATTGTCACTTCTGCCCTGGGAAAAAGCTTCCGATGGTTCAGCCTATCTATGCTTTTGTAAAATTCTATCAAGTTGCCCCTCAGCCTCCATTTTCCCAAGGAGAACAATCCCAGTTTATTCAATCTCTGCTCATAGCTAATGCCTTCCAGGCAACATCCTGTTAAACCTTTTCTGTAATCTCTCCAAAGCCTCCACGTCATTCTGATAGTGTGGTGACCAGAATTGGACACAGTAGCCAGAAATTTACTGGCACATCGGGGGGCGGGTGAGGCTCAGAGAATGATATTCTCCAACCGTCTTGTGTGGGATCGTGAGAAGGCAAATGTGCCTGTAAAATCTCCCCAAAGTATGGCCTAACCAATGCTTTATACAACTGTAACGTAATTTTTATACTCAATGCCCCTGCTGATGAAGGCAAGCATGCTATACGCCTTCTTAATCCCTTTTCCCCCTGTGTTACCACTCTTAAGGATCTATAGACCTGAACTCCCAGATCTCTCAGTGTGTCTGTGCTCCTGAGTGTTCTGCCATTTATTTCATATCTCCCACCTGATTAAATCTATCAAAATGCATCACCTCGCATTTGTCTGGATTAAATTCCATTTGCCATTTCTCCACCCAATTTTCTAGCCTATCTATATCCTGCTGTATTCCCTGACAATCTTCACCACTGATCTGATATGATAATCCTCAACTCCACTTTCCTGCCTTATCCCCAAAAACCTTGATTCGTTGCTGATTAAAAATCTGTCTATCTCAGATAAAAGACACCATTATGCATCTCTTAGGGGGAGTGACACCAGTGACACAAACCTGCACACTGGAACTAATCCCAATACAAAATGTGTTCATATGTAACGAGGTGGGTGTTAGCGTCTGGAATAAAATTCAGCAGAAGTTGAGTTGGATCTTGTTATGTATTTTAAGCAGAGTTTATCTCAAATTTAAATTGGAAAAGATGAGGCAATTAAAAACATGTCACAGTGAAGCTGCGAAAGTAGGGCATTTAGTGAAATGTTAACATGGTGTCAACATTTTGTGTTCAAAACATTATTTTTGTATATAAATGTTTTCCAATAAACTACAAAATTCTATAAAAGTTTTTTTGAATCAAAACACTTAATGATAAACACTTAATGGTGTTAATATGAGATCATTCGAAATGAACTAGGCGAGGCGAAAAGGAACATTGAGGTCAGCAAAGGTTAAAGGATGCAGAAAGAGAAGTTGTGATTGAGAGAACAATGCAAGACATTGCGCTTTGGATGCCTGGGTTGAACTGTGCCTGATGTAACCTTACCCTCTGAGGTGTGTTTTCACACACACAGACACGCACGCACATACACGCACACGCGCACACACACACATAGGTGTGAGTGTCATTCCATCCCAAAGAGAGGTGACCTCTGGGTTTCTTGTGGGGAATGAGAAGTGAATGAAATGATTAACCCCAAGTTGCTCTGCACTCCATTCCGTAGGGAGTGTACAATGACCTGACAGCTTCATCCACCTCCTCATCCCTTTGCCAGCCATCAATTCATCTCAACTTCCCCATTCCTCCAGCCCTTTCCTGGCCTCCCTTCCATATTGTCTCCCTGATTTTGGTAATGCCCAGCCTACCACTTCACACCCTACTCCTGGTCAAACTTCAGTCCATCGGGTCCCACAGCACAGTGCTGTCCAGACAGACCACAGTGTGTGAGATTGGGAATAGCAGATCCCTGCACTCCCTAACCCCTGGCTCAGTGCTGATCCCAGTTGGGGAAATGGGAGGATCTATGAATCCAGCAGAGTGCTGACCAGGTCAGTGATTGCCTGAACCAGTCTGTCCCAGTGGATTGGTGTCCAGCACATTGGGAGTAGCAGATTGCGATGGCAGGCAGGCTGTGTGTATTGTACTCAATCCCATGAGTCTTGTGAGCTGAGGTTCCCCTTGTGCACGTCATTCTTTGCCAAACAGGGCCTGGTGGAGTGATGCAACATGGGAAGGCCTGAGATTCCGACAGGCAGCTGTTTTAATGCATATTCATGAGATGCAAATCAATGCAAATTCATGCCATTAGCAAAAGCTGCCCCACTATTAACACCAATTTCAAACTGTTTTTACACCGCTGTGTTCCAACATTTCCCACTGGATCCTCCAATCCTACCCACCACCAAGCAGATTGACAGAATTCCACTGTTTTCTGGCCTTGTCCTGGAAGAATCGACATCCAAGTTTAAAGCCCTTCACTTCCAGCGGGACCCAGCAGTCCAGTGACAGGCATGTCAGCAAATCCCGCCAAATATAAAACAGATTCTCCGTGACGGTATACTCCCTGTTACAGTGCATGAGTACCATCATGGCTGGAATTCTCCAGTCTCGCCTGCTCCCCTACCAATGCCAGCAAGAACGGAGAATGTGATACTCAGCCAAATCTCCATTCACTGCCGTGGGAATGGAGAATCCTGGTCGCTGGTAAGGCTGGAGAACCCCAGCCACAGGCGAGGTCAGAGAATCCCAGCAATGGGTGAGGTCGGAGAATACCAGCCACAGGCGAATGCCAGTTATGGACAAGGCCGGAGAATCCCAGCCATGGACGAGGTCAGAAAATCCCAGCCATGGGCGAGATTGGAAAATCCCAGCTACAGGCGAATGCCAGATATGGACAAGTCGGAGAATCCCAGCCATGGGCGAGGTCAGAAAGTCCCAGCTGTGGGCGAGGTTGGAGAATGTCTGCTACGGACAAGGTCGGAGAATCCCAGTCGCGATTTTGTTTGTTATTTCCTTGGTCTACCTCATTTTTTTCACATTAGCCGCTCTGAGGGATGGACACAGTACATTTATATAGCCTCTTTTCCTATTTTCTAATCCTTGTAGTGTGTTTCAGGACTGATCCATTCCCTTTGATGTGCTGTCACTACGGTATTTTCAAAGAGTTAGTTTGTGTAAGTGTGGAATTGGAGAGCACAGAGCAGCAAGTTCTGATATATTCATTGACAGGGCTGACTGTTCCTGGGAATTATCTGATTGACTCTGGAATGAAAAAGAAAGCTTGCAACAAGGGCCCACTCAGCACTCTGGCCTTGAGTATGGTACATGGTTTTAGTGAATGGCTGCTGAATATTTAGATTCAGGCTCTGCCTTACTCCAGGTTTGTACAGATTATGATACACAGCTGTAGAAACACAGCAATTTATTAACATAAGTACATAGGCCAGAGTAAGTAATTCACTTGTCTTACAAAACATATGACTTGTCACGCTGCAGGCAATTAACTTTTCACCCAGCTGTGTGCATGGTTCAACAAGAACTGATACTCATCTTCCAGCTAAGCCCAGTGCCAGCCTAATTCAAATCCAATTAATACTCCACACATGGATTCTGTAGTGCAAGATGAGCTGTCCATTCTTAGTCAATGCGCACGAAATATAGCCCTCAGAGAGTTGGCCTTTTGCACCGGAGAGTGGGAAGTACTAGATTCCTGTCAGCATTCCAACAGCGCTCTCTTGAAGCTACAGACACCATCTCCAACAAGGCTAAATAAATGAAACCAGTCCTTGAGATTTTCAAGTCTTGTCTTTTTTTCTTGAATCTGGGTCAGGAATTCAGGTGGGGTGAGCTGTGAGAAAATCTTTTACATGAGTCAGAAAGGAGATACACTGCTCATGATGAGAAGACAACTTTGGGAGGAAAAATTAATTTGGAAATCTGGAAACGAGGAAGTGGGGAACGGTGACACAATGATTAGCACTGCTGGCTCACAGTGTCAAGGAGCCGGGTTCGATCTCAGGTCACTGTCTGGACAGATTCTATACATTCTCTCCATGTCTACATGGGTTTCTTCCAGGTGCTCCGCTTTCCTCCCAGACTTTGAAAGATGTGCTGGTTAGATACATTGGCCATGTTAAATGTTCCCTCAGTGTACCAAACAGGTGCCAGAGTGCGGCAACGGTGGAATTTTCACAATAACTTCATTGCAGTGTTAACATAAGCCTCTTTGTGACACTAATAAATAAACATTAAAAAGCAATTACTTTCATATTTTAGGGAGAGGGGAAGTGGACAGGAAATAGAACTGGTCAGTCAGCTTAATTGGATTCAATATTAAAATCAGAGAACCCATTTATTTTGCTGCTTTCACTTACTGTCATTGTGGTGTTTCTGACAAAATATCAATGCTTAAAGCAAGGATACAAGACATGCCGGTTTTGGGGAACAAGATCTTGCGTTCAAAGGACATCTGAAAGTGTTCGTAGTTTTAACTGTGATGGGTGTAATTCCCTATTTTGTGAATCTCTATACAACTCTGTACTATACTAATCTTGATGTGGAAGTGTCAGCATTGAACTGAGATAAACACAGTAAGTATACAACATCAGTATAAAGTCCAACAGGTTTATCTGGTAGCACAAACCACTAGCTTTCGGAGCACCAGTCCTTCATCAGGTGTTCACCTGACGAAGGAGCAACTCTGCAAAAGCTAGTGACTTGTGTTACTAAATAGATCTGTTGGATTTTAACCTGAAGTTGTGAGACTTCTCACTGACTACACTAATCCTATCAGCATTTCAGAACTGCCAGTGTTCCCCACAATTCTCAATTCCAATCCTACAGCAATTCTCCTGATAACCCTTTTCATTTTTGACCTACCTACTAGCTGAGGTGTCACGCAGACAGAATTCTGTACTCTCGTTAGAAAAATGGACAGTCATACCCATTCCCCACCACCTGCCACAGAAATAGTGTGCAGTAAAAATCCCTGAACAATTATCCATATTGCCATCTCTGATTTTACATTTCCTTAATGTTCTTTCAGGAAAGAGTATCAGAAAGGTTTTATCATAGTTTATATGGAATATGTGAAAAAATTCAGCTCTTTGCAGAATATTATTTTAACCAACCTTTCTAAAATGCAAACAATATCTATTGCACAAGTTTTATTTGATAATATATAACACAAACTCTGCCCAATATCATGCCCTATTTGAACATAGAACACTACAGCACAAACAGGCCCTTCGGCCCACGAGTTGCGCCGATCACATCCATATCTACCAATCCACAGACCTATCTATAACCCCCTATCCTATTCTTTTCCATATACTCATCCAGAAGTCTTTTAAAAGACCTCAGCGAGTTTGCCTCTACCACCTCCGATGGCAGCCGATTCCATTCACTCACCACCCTCTGAGTGAAAAACTAACATCCCCTCTGTATTTGCTTCCCTGCATCTTAAATCTGTGTCCTCTCATAGTGACCATTTCAGCCCAGGGAAATAGTCTCTGAGAGTCCACCCTATCTATTCCTCTCAATATTTTATAAACCTCTATCAGGTCGCCTCTCAACCTACGTCTCTCCAGTGAGAAGAGTCCCGGCTCCCTTAACCTATCTTCATAAGGCCTGCCTCCCAATCCAGGCAGCATCCTTGTAAATCTCCTCTGAACTCTCTCAATAGCCTCTACATCCTTCCTGTAATGAGGTGACCAGAACTGCGCACAATTCTCTAAGTGGGGTCTGACAAGGGTCTTACAGAGCTGCATCAATACCTCCTGACTCCTAAACTCAATTCCTCGATTAATGAAGGCCAGTACACCGTACGCCTTCTTGACCACTTCCTCCACCTGCGAGCCTGATTTAAGAGTCCTATGGACCCGGACCCCGAGATCCTTCTGCTGCACAACACAGCTAAGACTGCTACCCCTTATATTGTACTCCTTCATCCCATTATTCCTGCTAAAATGGACCACTACACATTTATCCGCATTGAAGTCCATCTGCCACTTCTCCGCCCAGTCTTGCATCCTATGTCCCGCTGCAACTTTTGACATCCCTCCAGACCATCCACAACACCACCGATCTTTGTATCGTCGGCAAACTTACTAACCCATCCCTCCACTTCCTCATCCAGGTCACTTATGAAAATGACAAACAGCAGGGGTCCCAGAACAGATCCCTGAGGCACTCCATTGGTTACCGACCTCCATGCAGAACAAGACCCATCCGCAACCACTCTCTGCCTTCTGCCAGCAAGCCAGTTCTGGATCCACGAGGCCAAAACCCCTTGGATCCCACGCCCTCTTACCCTCTCCAGAAGCCTTGCATGGGGGAGTAAGTCAAACTGCTGATGATAACCAATGATTGAAAGTAGCCTTTGCTGATTTGATTGCATGAACACAACGAGAAGTATTTATAACTGTGCTCAAATGATTGGCAAATCTTGCACATTTTTAATAAGCCTCTATTCCGACCTAATCCTATTCTTCTGCACTATCTCTGTGGTAGTGTTTATGTCATTTCCATCTTGCCTCACACTGACATGGCCCATCGAGTCTGCACCGATCACAGTCCCACCCAGGCCCAATCCCCATGATCCCATGCATTTACCCTATCTAGTCCCCTCACATTGACACATAAAAATGATTGCTTAGCCAATCTGGCTCATTGTAGCCACCAATATCTCTCTATTGCCACCTCTTAACATGATTATGACTATTTTCTCTCATATTTTTCCACAATATCTGCCCGTAACACAACTCAATCCACACATTCACTGCTCCTTACCAAAGTTTAAGATTTCTTGAGTTTTAAAGTTTACTTCATAGAATGCAGTGCACAAGGAGGCCATTTGGCCCATTGAGTTTGTACCGACCACAATCCCATCCAAACCCAATTACCATAACCCCATGCATTTAACCCTAGTCCAACACTAAGGAGCAATAGAGCATGGCCAATCCACCAAACCCGCACATCCTTAGACTGTGGGAGGAAACCGGAGCACCCGGAGGAAAACCACGCAGACACGGGGGGACCATGCAGACTCCGCACAGACAGTGACCAAAGCTGGGAATCAAGATAATCCAGCCAAATCTCTGGTCACGCTGTGACCATTTTACAGGTAGCTGGGGACCCAATCTGGCAGGTGACATTTACCCACTTCCTCCATAGTGGAAATGCACCACCTGCCATGGTTACCTGGTACCTATCCATGGGCTGGGAACATTTAAATATGCATTGAATATTTGAATAATTTATTGCAGAAATGATTTTTGTGAAAATGATTTGCTCCAGAGCATGATAAAGTGATCCACCAGGCTGTGTGATATTAACAGGTCGCGAGGACCCTGCACCAAGCCTGTTAAAAGGGACAATCTATTCCTGATAGTTTAGCTGCTGGAAGGGCTGAATCTCAGTAAGAAGTCTGACAACACCAGGTTTAAGTCCAGCTGATTTATTTGATAATAAACTCACAAGCTTTCAGGGTTTGCCCCTTTGTCAGGCGAATGGAGAGTTCTGGCCTCAGGCAGTATATATAACAACACAAGTAGACTCCTTACTGTGTTTACCCCAGTCCAACGCCAGCATCTTCACATCATGGCTAAATCTGCCATTTAATTCAGGAATCTTCCCAGTTCCACTCTGAGAATATCTCCCTGCTGCTGCCAGGTAGCTTTCTTTCCTGCTTTGGAGTTTCGTCACAGTCTGTTAAGATTACAATAGCTTCATAGCTTTCACTCATAGAGGCAGAGAGGCCTACAGCCCATCGCATCTGTACTTGTCAAAAATAACTAATTATTTTAATCCAATCCAGCACTTGGTCCACAGCCTTGTACGCCTTGGCATCATAAGTGCACATTGAATCGCGGAATCACAGATTACTACAGTGCAGAAGAGGCCCTTTGGCCCATTGTTCTGTACCAATGCATGAAAGGCCCTGAACTGTCCACTAATCCCACTTGCCAGCACTTGGCCCATGCCCAATACATTTTTAATGTTGTGGGAATTTTTGTCTTCACCACCCTTTCAGGAATGAGTTCCAGTCTCCCAAAATCCTCTGGGTGAAAAAGGTTTTCCTCACATCCTTCCTCCAAGGGGAAAAGTTGCTTCCTGTCCTCTCAACATACAAAAGTCTGAGGATACATACCAACCCACTCAGAAATAGCTTCTTCCCTGCTGCCATCAGAATTTTGAATGGACCTACCGCATTAAGTTGATCTTTCTCAACGCCCTGGCTATGACTGTAACACTACATGCTGCATTGTCTCCTTTTCTTCTCTATGAACGGTACACTTTGCTTATATAGTACGCAAGAAATAATACTTTTCACTGTATACTAATAAATGTGACAATAATAAATCAATTCAAATCTGTCTCTGTCCCTCATTATTTTATACACCTCAGTCATGTCTCTCTCAGCCTACTCTGCTACAAGGAAAACAAACCCATCTTTCTAACTTTTCATAACCAAAACTCTCCAGCTCAGACAACAGGTGCTCTGGTCCACCTTGTTGTCCAACAAGGGGCATACACATGATGGGTCGTGCGAGGGCTGCTCTTGGATTTTTCGAGGGTATCCTAGTGCTTCACATCATTACTGTACACTTAAACTGGACCAGTTGATGGGCAACACAAAAGCTCAGTGACTATCACTGTTTTCTGAGCAGATACATGGATTTGGGCCAGTATCTGTGGGAGTTTGTGCATTCTCCCCGTGGTTCCTTGGGTTTTCTCCGGGTGCTCCGGTTTCCTCCCAGGCCCCAAAGATGTGCTCGTAGGCTGATTGTCTCCCTAGTCTGGTTTCCAATGTGGATTTCCATCAACATAGACAAGGGTAATGGGTGGAAGTGGAAACTCACGCTGTTAAAATGGTGGCACGGACTTGTTGGGCTGAAGGGCCTGTTTCCTGTGCTGTGTTGTTCTTTGTTCTTTAACATCCTGGTAAATTTCATCTGTACCCTTTCCAGTGCTATCACATCAATCCTATAATATGGATTCCAGAACTGTGCGCACAATACCTTACCTGTGTCCTCTCCAGTATTTTATATAATTCCAGAATAACTTTCGTGGTCTTAAATCGTACACTCAGTTCATGGAGACTGTGTCTCTTGTAAAGTTAGATTTAGTTTGATTCCAGATGAAGATAAAATTACATCAGGAAGAGAATATATCATTGGATATTTCTTACGAGCTTAGATTATCAATTACCGTAATTCATTTTAACACAAATAAATATTTAGTAATTGACTTTGGTTTCTACTCAATACAGAATATTCAATGTACCAATCGATCATGCTTTCTAACATTAATATTGATACAGCAATGGTTTGACTAATGTGGAACAGGCAGACTGTGAGCAAGTGAGCTCGAGGTTGTTTCACAACAGTGGAAGGCAAACTGTGGGGAGCAATTTTACAATTTTGTTTCCAAGTGGTGAATCTGGGAATGATTCAGATCCGAATTGGAAATCTGTTCTCATGAGCCCCATACGCACTCAGCCTGGAAAAAAAATCACAACTCTGAATCGCGCTGTGGGCGGGGCTTACTGCATCCGAAATGATCGGAACTCTGAACTGCGCACGCAAAGTAAAAAAGATGTGAAAAATGCTCCCCTCCCACATCGCTCCCAAACGGAAGAAAGTGGATGAAGCAGCCTGGGAGCAATGGCCCCTACAGAAGTGTGGGGTGGCACGGTAGCACAGTGGTTAGCACTGCTGCTTCACAGCTCCAGGGACATTGGTTCGATTCCTGCTTTGGGTCACTGTCTGTGTGGAATTTGCACACTCTTCTCATGTCTGCGTGGGTTTCCTTCAGATGCTCCAGTTTCCTCCCACAGTCCATAGATGTGTGGGTTAGGTTGATTGGCCATGCTAAATTGACTGTAGATGCATAGGTTAGAGGATTAATGGGTAAAATATGTATAATGGGCGTAGGGCCTAGCTGGGATTGTGGTTGGTGCAGACTCAATGGGACAAGTGGCCTCTTTCTGTACTGTAGGGGTTCTATGATATTGCCCCACCCTACAACATAACTGTCTCCCTTATCCACCCCAACCCGCTACCCAAACTGATCATAACCCCCAGACCCCTTCCCCTCCCAAGGGTCACCCACAGAGTGACAGCAAATCCCCCTATTCCTGCCACCCCCCCTTCCCCACCAGTGGATGATCTGGCCCACCTCCCTCCCCCATCCCCCCCACCACCAATCTGAGCCAGCGCTCCATTGGAAGCTCTGAACTTATCTCTTCAGAAACTGGAGCAGCCAAAACAGACCTTTGCCGAGCTTGTCTGTTTCACCCTGAATCTGGGTGGGTGAACGTGATGGTGAAGGGGGAAGTAAAGGTAGGATTGGACGTCTAGCTCATTAAATCATTTACATACATTTAAATTATCACCGCATCCATTTCAGGCATGGTTCCAATCATGGCCATTTTCAGGACTTAGTAAAGTTGGAGGTTGCGTTGACATGGGTGTGGACACAAGTGCAGACACAGATACAGATCTCAATATCAGCCTCAGGCCCAACTTTACCAAGTTTTCGCACCCAAAAACAGGTGCAACACAATGGTAAATTTGGGCCCCACATGTACAGAATAAATAATTATGGGTGGTTTTCAATGATGGGCTTTTCATTTCTTGTTTATTAAGCGTATGTTTGTATTTTTGTTTGGTTTGGAAGTGAGAGCAAAGGGGTTTTTATTCTCCAGTCCGTTGCTGTGTGAGCAGACAGCAAGGCAGCGCTCCCTCGCTTCAACAATGAAGCACAATTTATTTTCCTTGCTGAGATTTTTTTAATCAATGATAAAAAAGACAATACCAGCAGCACAGCCAGTTGTACGATGGAAAGAAACTGGAACCTCGACCATAACTCCACACTGCGACATGCATGGAGCAGTGTACATTGCCATAGCAACTTGGACTCCTGGGTGTGAACGTGGAGGGGACTGTGCAGAACTGGGTATATTATTTCTATTATTGAAATTAGGTATGGCAGATTTAGGGCCCTGTTTTACCATTGCCTCGCACTTTCTTTTGGCCGTGAAAAACGTGGTAAAGTTGTGCGTGTGGCCATTAACGCAATCCACATCCGTTCCACGCAGATTGCCACTTTATCAAAACCCGGGAATGATGGCAATTCAGGCCCAAAACGGGCATAATGGCCATTTAAACACATATGCATATTTAAATTGAATTGATGAACTGCCCTCCCAACTTTATCAGCATTTCCCCCTTTACCATCATGTTTGCTGATCTAGGACCCGTGCCGTAATGGACAAAATGAATAAAAGTCTGAATCGGGCGCTCCAGCTGCTGAAGAGAGAGTTCAGAACTTCAAACAGGTCCCTGACCCAGATCAGTGGTGGGGGGAGGAAGGAGGCAGGTCAGATCATTCTCTGGTTGCGGGGGAAGTGAGGCCAGATCGTTGTGGGTGCATGTACGTGTGCCTGAGCATGTGTGTGTGTGCGTGCGTGCGTGCATGCGTGTGTCTGAATCCATGGTGGGATTCGAACCTGGGTCCCCAGAACATTATTCTGGGTCTCTAAGTTACTAGTCCAGTGACAATACCCCGAGGCCACTGCCTCCCCAACAAACCTCTGCCTCAACAACCAAATCGGGCTACAAGTTCCAGATACCCACCAGTCTTTGCATAAAAATATTGTTCCTCATGTATCCTTTACACCTACTGCCACTTATCTTGAATGTATGTCGCTAGTTCTAGAATATTTCACCAAATGAGTGATGAGAAAGGACACCATTTTGAATACATTGATATAACCTCCTACTTAAATAACCTCAGCACCTTATTGTGTTAAAGTTGTGACAGGAAATGGATTGGGATAGTGAATAGTTCAAAACAGTCGCAACAGTTTAGTTGCTCTGTTTACGCTGGGTACTTTTGAATAAAAACGGTTCCAAATGGTGTGCTAACCAAGGTCACCAGCCACTCAAGGAATCCTCTGGCAGCTTTACTGACACAGCATAAACACAACGGGCAAGATATTCCAGCCGCCCTCACCCCAAAACAGCCCTCACCCGAGGTCAATGAACCTTTGCATGGTCCATCCCTGATCCGCTCCAATTCCCGTGGCAGGTGGGATGGGAAAGTACTGCCCAATGTGTGAATGATTGTACAATGTCACTGTGGTCACTGGATGGTCTCTGTGGTTTGGAAGGAAGTTCCATCGTACAATTTACCATAAGGCACCAGGGATGAATTTACATAGCTTCAACATAAAACACTGGAAGACCATTTTCTTTTTCTGAAATACAAACAAATTAGTTAACGGCAATCCATTGAAATGATTTTATTCACTGGGAGATATTCTCAGGAATTAACTAATTTCCACTAAATAACCATTGGGTTTTGCAACTGCTTGCTACTATTGACTGTGAATAATTGCATTAACAAAATAAGATGTTATTCTTGTTATAATCCTCACTGATAATAAGTTCACTTTATCAGTGACAAAAAAAAGGCATTATCAATCACTTATTAAACAGGATCACGCCACATACACCAGTGTATTATTCCCAATTATGTGAATGAGGTATAGCAACATCAGCATTCCTACTAGTTATTTCTGACTCCAGTCATTGCTTCTCAGAATCCAAACAACAGCTCAATATTCTCGTGGTGAAGTACACAGGTGCAGCAATGCTTAAAATATGAGTTTCACACTTGTCCAGGAATTTAATTGCAAATGAAGTCTTTGGAACTGAATTTACTGGCAGGGTTCTGATGTCATCCATTTGCATTTTCTCATTTTTTTGTATGATATTTAGACTGCTTTAGACTAGTAAATTTGCATAATCATTTGTGGTAATCCAAGCCTTCTAGCCTAGCAATCACATTATTTTATTTCAATAATTTCAATATACGCTTTTGTGCTGTGATTACTATCGAATGAAGACCAAAGAACAGAGAACAGTCTCCCCTCTCTATCACGCCTGAAGCATCTAAATCCTGCAATGATAAACTGTCAGACTGCCCTTCATTCATTCAAGTCTCTGTAATTGACACAACATCATAATTCTATGTAGCAATCCAAGTTTTAATTCACCTGCCCTACTTGTCATACTTCTTGTATTAAAGCAAATACACTTTAGACCATCCACCCTATCATGTTTTGTACCTTGTGTTTCATTTCTCCAAGCTTCACTGAGTCCATTCACTGAGTTCTCCTGTGTCTCTATATCCTCTGACCTACAGTTGTGGATTCCACCCCACTGCCTTATTAACTTAAATCCAGCTGAACTGATCAAATCTCACATGAGGATGTTAGTGCCCTTTCAGTTACGATGCAACCCATTCTTTTTATACAGGTCCAATCTGCTGTGGCAGAGATCCCAGTGCTCTAAAAACATGAAGTCCTCCTTCATGCACCACCTCTCCAGCCATTTGTTAAACTATCTTCCTATTTTTGTCTTCACTTCCACATAGCACAGGGAATTTTCCTGAGAATACAACCTTGGACGTTCTGCATTTTAGCTCCCCTCCTAGCTCCCATTTCGCAGTACCACATTTTTCTTCCTACCTATTTTGTTAGTTCCAACATGGATTCCAACCACAAAACAAGGGTTTACCTGAGAATTGTCTGAGGTTAAAGATGTCGTGTCAACCATGAAGAAACCTGAGATTCTCCAGTCCTCACTTGGTGTTGGTGACTGCAAACAAGCATGGTAACGGTTGATGTATTTAATGGGCACCCCTCTCCATAGGATAACAAAGGTGCACTTTGGGTCTCATCTATCAGAGCCTGCAGTTGGTTAAACCAGCAAGTCACTTGAATCAAGGGTATGGATGTGTTTGTTTCTTGCTAGCATCCTTGGTGAAGATAATTGATGTATTTTTTATTCAGTCATGGGACATACATGTCACTGGCTGGCCAGCATTTATTGCCCATCCCTAGTTGCTTTTGGATGGGGGGTTGGTTGGTGAGCTGCCATCCTGAATTGCTGCAATCTATGTGCTGTGGGTTGACTCACAATGCCATTAGGGAGGGAATTCCAGGATTTCGATCCAGTGAATGCAAAGAAATGGCGATATATTTCCAAATTTATGGCTTGTGCTACCAAATAAACCTGTTGGGCTTTAATCTGGTGTTGTGAGACTTTTTACTGTGATATATTTCCAAGTCAGGATAATGAGAGACTTGGATAGGAACTTGCAGTTTGTTGTGTTCCCATGTGTCTGCTGCTTTTGTTCTCTTAGATTGAAGTGATTGGGTGTTGGAAGGGGCTTGCTGAGGAAATTTGGTGAATTACTGCATTTTGTAGATAGTACACACTGCTGCTACTAAGCGTCAGTAGTGGGGGGATTGAATATTTGTAGATGTGGTTCCAATCAAGTGGGCTGCTTTGTCCTGGATGGTGTCAAACTTCTTGAGTGTTGTTGGAGCTGCACCCATCCAGGCAAGTGGGCAATATCCCATCACACTCCTGAATTGTGCCTTATAGGTAGTGGACAGGCTTTGAGGAGTCAGGAGGTGAGTTACTCTCCGTAGTATTCCTGGCTTCTGACCTGCTCTTGTCGCCACTTTGTTAATGTAGCGAGTCCAGTTGAGCCTCTGGTCAATGGTAATGGATGCTGACAATGGGGGATTCAGTGATGGTAACACCATTGAATGTAGTTAATGCCTCTTATTGGTGATGGCGAATTGTGTGGCACAAATGTTACTTGTCACTTGTCAGACCAAGCCTGGATATTGTCCAGATCTTGGTGTATTTGTTGATGTGATTGAGCAAACAAGGTGACTGGTGATCTGGTGGATACATTGATGTGCTGCTGCCAATAATCACAATACAATTATGCCCTCTGTAACCTGCTAAAAATCACCAACAGGCACGCCACTCGTTACATCCTGCCAACCAGTAAAAACTCACTTAGATCTAGTCATTGTTTTTTCATTAGCTACTCAATGTTCTATCTGTGCCAAATCATTATCAGACAATTTAGACCCTTCCAAGATTTCCTTCATACCAAGAGCATCTCACTCAGACCCAATCAGTTATTTTTTTAATTGGTATATCATCAACCTAAATCTGTGACAAAAACTTTGCGACGGAACCCATCATCCTGGCTTTACTCATACAATACTCATTTAACAATTTACAATGGTTACAATTACAATTTTACAATTACAATTACAATTTACAATACAATTTACTCATTTAAAGCTAGCACGAGGGGACACAGCTTTAAATTAAGGGGTGATAGTTATAGGACGGATATCAGAGGTAGGTTCTTTACCCAAAGGGTGGTTCGGGAGTGGAATGCCCTGCCTGCGGCAGTTGTAGATGCGCCAAGTTTGGTGGCGTTTAAGAGGTTAGTTGATAAGTATATGGAAGAGAAGGGAATGGTTTAGTTTGGAGGGGCATTGCTTTTTATATTGGTCGGCACAACATCGAAGGCCGAAGGGCCTGTTCTGTGCTGTAATGTTCTATGTTCTATGTTCTAATACTGTCAATTTCAGGGCAAACGCATTTACTCAGGGAATGGATGGAATATGCCATATTCCACACATCATGTGGAGCAGTCATAAGTCATAGAGTTTACAGCATGGAAACAGGACCTTTGGCCCAACTTGTTCATGCTGCCTCTTTTTTCAACCCCAAAGCTAGTCCCAATTTCCACAATTTGGCTTTTATCCCTCTATTCCACCTTACCCATGTAGTTGCCTAAATGCTTTTCAAAAGGCAAAATTGTACACACCTCTATTACTACCTCTGGCAGTTTGTTCCAGACAATCACCAGCCTGTGTGTGAAAAAAATTGCCCCTCTGGACACTGGGAGGGTGATGGAGGTGGGATGCTTCACATCCTTTAAAAAGTACCTGGATGAGTGCTTGGTCTCTCAAGTCTACTCCACCATTCATTAAGGACATGGCTGATCTAATTGTGACCTTCAATTCATATCTGCCCATCCCCTTTCTAAATGTCTTTAAATGATAACTGCAAGTCATTGCACAAATATGTTCAAAGATTGATGTGGGATTGAAGAGTACCACTGCCCATGGTATGCTGTAGAGAGTCACATGGTATTAAACTGTCGAGCAGTCTGGCAGAAACTAGCCTGGAGACAGCACCCGTACACGTCAGTACCGAGGATAAGCACATCATTTTGGATTAACAATGAACATGCAAGTAGCGAGACCTCTTAGTGAGACACCAAATAAACTATTACAATGTTCAGATAACCACTGACTCCCTTTTCAGTCAAGAATATTTCTGCCTCAGCTTTGAACCCACTCAATGACCCTGCCTCCCCTGTGCTCTGGGGAAGAGAGCCCCACACATTCGTGACTCTCTGAGAGAAAACAATACTTCGCTTCCTCATTCCAAATGGGAAACTCCTTATTTTCAAATCGTTTAGACTCAGTCTGAATATTTTTTCTGGGCTCTTTTCTTCACTGGGAGAAAAATTGGACTCTGTAACACTTGTTCTTTTTTAACTGCTTTCTGGGAATAGAAAATGGAAAATAGACAATAGAAAATGAAGTCTGCAGCACACAGCATCAAATGGACATGTTTTGTTATCAATGTTACAGGTAGGCTTATAGTAACATAGCAATGAAGTTACTGTGAAAATCCTCTAGTCACCACATTCTGGCGCCTGTTCGGGTACACTGAGGAAGAATTTAGCATGGCCAATGCACCTGACCAGCGCATCTGTGGGAGGAAACCTACACAGGTCCAGGGAGAACATGCAGACTCCATACAGACAGTGACCCAAGAGGAATTGACCACGGATCCCTGGCGCTGTGAGGTAGAATTGCTAGCCACTGTCACTGTATAGATGTGTCTGTGGCATCCTGGTAAAATGATTGGTACAGACAAGAACCACAAACTCTCACAGTGTGCAGAACAGGCAGATTGCAATGTCAAAGCAGTGTGCAACACCAGTAAGCACCCAGTGTAACCATTTCTGAATGCTATCCTCCAACCCTTGTTCACGCTCTATTCTCCTGCAGCTGAACACAATATGAAACCCCATGGTAGGCTACTGCAGAAAGTGCAGATGCATGGGATTGAAGGTGATTTCGCAGTTTGGATTAGGAATTGGCTAGCTGATAGAAGACAGAGGGTGGTGGTTGATGGGAAATATTCAACCTGGAGTGCAGTTACAAGTGGTGTACCTCAAGGATCTGTTTTAGGGCCACTGCTGTTTGTCACTTTTATAAATGACCTAGATGAGGGTGTAGAGGGTTGGATTAGTAAATTTGCTGACGATACCAAAGTGGGGGGAGTTGTAGATAGCGAGGATGGATGTTACAGTTTGCAGAGGGACATAGATAGGTTGCAGAGCTGGGCCGTGAGGTGGCAAATGGAATTCAATACGGATAAGTGTGAGGTGATTCACTTTGGTAGGAATAACAGGCATATGAAATATAGGGTTAATGGAAGGACCCTTAATAGCGTTGTTGAGCAGAGGGATCTTGGGGTACAAGTACATAGCTCTTTGAAAGTTGGCACCCAGGTTGATAAAGTTGTTAAGAAGGCGTACGGTGTGTTAGCTTTTATTGGTAGAGGGATTGAATTTAGGAGCCGTGAGGTTATGTTACAACTGTACAAAACTCTGGTGCGGCCGCACTTGGAGTATTGCGTACAGTTCTAGTCGCCGCATTATAAGAAAGATGTGGAAGCATTGGAAAGGGTGCAGAGGAGGTTTACCAGGATGTTGCCTGGTATGGTGGGAAGGCCTTATGAGGAAAGGCTGAGGGACCTGAGGTTATTTTCATTAGAGAGAAGAAGGTTACGCGGTGACCTAATTGAGGCGTATAAGATGATCAAGGGATTGGATAGGGTGGATAGTGAGAGCCTTTTTCCTCGGATGGTGATGACCAACACGAGGGGACATAACTTTAAATTAAGAGGTGGTAGTTATAGGACGGATGTCAGAGGCAGGTTCTTTACACAGAGGGTGGTGAGAGCGTGGAATGCCCTGCCTGCAGCAGTTGTGGACTCGCCTACTTTGGGGGCATTCAAATGTTCAGTGGATAGGCATATGGATGATATTGGAATAGTTTAGGTTAGAGGGTCCACTGGCCGGCGCAACATCGAGGGCCGAAGGGCCTGTACTGCGCTGTAATGTTCTATGTTCTATGTTCTATGAAACTGAAAAACTGCATGAAAGTCCCATTTGACAGGATTATAAAACATTTACAATAATGTGGACCAAGTGGTCATGAGATGACCTGATGGTGCACCCAGTTGAAAGGTCACACGATGGGAGTGTGAGAGTTCTGTGAGGAATGTGGACAGTGTGTGAGCATTTAGTGCTGCTCTGGCTAGTGAATCAACTATTGTCATTCAAAGCCCTGGGTCGTTAGTTATTGGCACCCAGCACTTCTTCAGGTTCGTCGATGGATTATTTCTTCTGATTGTTTCTGCAATTGATTGTTTCTGCTATTGATTAGAAATAGTCAGCATGGTTTTGTAAAAGGCAGGTCGTGCCTTACAAGCTTAATTGAGTTCTTCGAAAATGTGACTGAACATATTGACGAAGGAAGAGCAGTGGACGTGGTGTACATGGACTTCAGCAAGGCATTTGACAAGGTCCCACATGCAAGACTTCTTGAGAAGGTGAGAGGCCATCGGATCCAAGGGGCTTTGGCCTTGTGGATCCAGAACTGGCTTGCCTGCAGAAGGCAGAGGGTGGTTGTGGATGGCTCTTTTTCTGCATGGAGGTCGGTCACCAGTGGAGTGCCCCAGGGATCTGTTCTAGGACCCTTGCTGTTTGTCATTTTCATAAATGACCTGGATGAGGAGGTAGAGGGATGGGTGAGTAAGTTCGCCGATGACACGAAGGTCGGTGGTGTGGATGGTCTGGAGGGATGTCATAAGTTGCAGCATGACATCGACAGGATGCAAGACTGGGCGGAGAAGTGGCAGATGGACTTCAACGCGGATAAATGTGTTGTGGTCCATTTTGGCAGATCCAACGGGATGAATGAGTACACTATCAAAGGTAGGAGTCTTAGCTGTGTGGAACAGCAGAGGGATCTTGGGGTCTGGGTCCATAAGACTCTCAAATCGGCCTCCCAGGTGGAGGATGTGGTTAAGAAAGCTTACGGTGTACTGGCCTTCATTCATCGAGGGATTGAGTTCAGGAGTCAGGAGGTAATGCTGCAGCTTTATAGGACCCTTGTCAGACCACACTTGGAGTACTGTGCGCAGTTCTGGTCGCCTCACTATAGGAAGGACGTGGAAGCTATTGAAAGGGTGCAGAGGAGATTTACAAGGATGTTGCCTGGATTGGGAGGCATGCCTTATGAAGACAGGTTGAGGGAGCTGGGACTGTTCTCCCTGGAGAGACGAAGGTTGAGAGGCGACCTGATAGAGGTTTACAAGATGTTGAGAGGAATAGATAGGGTGGACTCTCAGAGACTATTTCCCAGAGCTGAAATGGTCGTGACGAGAGGGCACAGATTTAAGGTGCAGGGAAGCAAGCACAGAGGGGATGCTAGGGGAAAGTTTTTCACTCAGAGGGTGGTGAGTGAATGGAATCGGCTGCCGTCGGTGGTGGTCGAGGCGAACTCGCTGGGGTCTTTTAAAAGACTTCTGGATGAGTATATGGGATCCAATGGGATTGGGGGTTATAGATAGGTCTATGGCTGGGTAGGTTTTGATGTGTTCGGCACAACTTGTGGGCCGAAGGGCCTGTTTGTGCTGTAGTGTTCTATGTTCTATGTTCTAATTGTGCCAATTTATAAATCTTGTTTCAAGTTTGAAAAGTCTACAGGCACCAACTGAAATAGTCCTTTGTTGACCTGAAATCCTCTGCTGAAACCAGCCGTTTGCAGACGGGGATGACTCTGTAAGTCTTTGTCTTGGAATTCAATATGATTGTGAGTGTAAAGAGAGTCCGACGAGTGTAAGCACATCATCCAGGATAGGAAGGAGGAGGAGGGAGAAGGGTTCACATCCGGAGACCATATCTCTGTTTTTAAAGATCAATTGTCTTTCCCAATATTAGCAAAGATCAATTCTCAAGATGTCTTTTTTTTCACAGGAGGGGTCCCGACTGTTGCACTCACAACTACAACCTCGTAGGAGTGTGTTGCCTTTGGCTGTTGTGCTAACCGAGGCCCTTGACATTTATACATCTGGCTTCTTCCGAGATGCCATTGAGGATGCCAGAAACACTTTGCTGTTTACATCAGATTGCTGCGTAAGGGAAGCTTTCTCACTGGGGTTCCCGAGAAACAGACAGTCTGCTTCTGTTCACTTCCATTTTCCAGAGAATAACAGGCACAGTGAGTGTTGCACACAGAGTCCACTGACTCTGTAAAGACCTTCCATGCCTGGTGAGTACCTCAGGACAGGAGTGCATCATCGACCCTCTTAATCACATTTTGGTTTATTGTTTTAAGTTTCATTTGTGATTCACTTTTTGTTTCAGTCAGTATCCCTTCAAGGTGCTGGTCCTTAAATTTAATCTTTCTGTTTCTTTTTTGACTGCATTTAATTGGTCATTTGATTTCCTCAAAATAGTGTTGTTGGTAGCTCGCAACCCTCATGTAACAGAGGAGGCAGATATAGCAGCAATTTGTCTAACATACAATTAAAGGGCATGGGTTAATCCCCACTGCTTTGTATGCTGGTTGCATGGTCCATATTATCCAAAAAGGTTGCAGTTTGCCTCAGGTAGGTGATTGGTTTATTTCTACTATACAATGAATAACGAGGTTGGCACAGCTCTCTCATATACAGATTATTCCCAACTGCCATACACAGTCACACATGACTACTAACATGACTGTTACATCATGATCCGCATCACTCATTGCCATCACTCCTCCATTAACCCATTATTCCGTGGGCACACCAGTTCTTGGGGGCCCAGTGTTAATTGGTTTCTCTGTGATTAGTTCTTGTCCAGTGTGCTTGCTGCTCCAACTAAAGCCAGCCTCACGAGAATTTCTCCAATTTTGCTTCAAATGAAATGTCCAGTGCGTCAGATCACTGCATATTCCTCAAGCAGAATAGAAACCAGCAAAGGGTGATAAACACATATTCACACATACAGCGGAATTTTGCTATCTCACCCGCTATAGGAATCGTAACAGGCAGGGGCGGACCATTGACTTTAAGCAGGAATTTCTGGCCTTGGGGCAAGATCAGCCAGAAAATCCCACCCACAGAATCCCAGCAGTGCAGAAGGAGGCCATTTGGCCCATTAAGTCTGCATGTCTTGCTCAAGCCCAATCCCCGTAACCCCATTTACTTACCCTGCTAATCTCCCTAACCTACACTTCTTGGGACAATTTAGCATGGCCAATCCAACTAACTTTCACATCATTGAACTGTGGGAGAAAATTGGAGCATCTGGAGGAAACCCACACAGACATGGGAAGAATGTGCAAACTCCACATTGTCAGTGATCCAAATCTGGAACTGAGCTGAGGTCCCTGGCTCTGTGAGGCAGCAGTGTTAACCACTGTGCCACCTGCGCTGCCCCTTAGTCAATCAGATCTGCTTAATAGGAATTTAGCTTTATGGAGGAGATGTTTTCCGCCCTTTACTAATCCCCAATCCATCTAAAGGAGATTTTACAAATATAAGGATGGTACTTTGGCAAAATGGTTAGCATTTCTGCCTCACAGCACCAGGGAACCAGGTTCAATTCCTGGGCTTGGATCACTGTCTATGTGGAGTTTGTACATTCTCTCCGTGTCTGCATGGGTTTCCTCCCACACACTAAAGATATGCAGGTTAGGATTGGCCGTGCTAACTTGATCCTTGGCATCAGGGGGACTAGCTAGGGTAAATGCATAAAGTGATGGGGATAGGGCATGCGTGGGACTGTGGTTGTTACAAGTTCGATGGGCTGAATAGCCTCCTTCTGCATTGTAGGGGTTCTATGATTCTATGAATGCAATAGAAAAATTGCAATTTTATTTGAACAAAAATGTCTACATTAACGGGTATTCGTTATACTTCCAGATTCTCTGTTTCTACAGAAAGCTACTAAAGTATTCCTTACTTTGAATATATCCTTCAGGGGCTTTTTTTTTCCACATTTTGATTAATTAATTGTTTCCGAGCTCTCTGAATTGTGGTGTACTAAAAGATCTCTCAATACCTCAGGGATGCCATTGCCCTTCTGTAACTAGGAAGGACACTATGAGAGCAGTGGTATAGTGACATTACTCAAGGGGTCTGTGTGCAAACGGGGAAAGAGGCAAGCATGATTGTAAGCCAGTGGCTGTGATTTAAAATAGATGTTCGATGTATCGCACAAGCTGCTTGAATATAAGAAGGATATCAATGTTTTACGGACTATTTCTGTAAGAGAATGGATATTATTCAGCTTCTTAATGCACTGATGTTTATAGCCCAAAAACCATTGAAATATCACAGCAGCAAATATTGATTAAGTATTTGATGATTGAAGTGCAAGTTTAATACACTCATAAACAAGGCAATATCTCTCATTATTCTTCTGTCGGGATTATTTTTACACATATTGCATTACACATACAATCTCAAACTCCAATACGTTTTGATGTACAATTATATTATTTAAAGCACATTAAAAGAGATCATTTGAAACAACCCTTCAACTGTGTCTGCCAGTAGAAGACAACAATTTATAACTTTGAATGAAAGCGTTATTGAGACAGCTCACTGTTTGTAACTATGCTTCCCCAGTTTCTCTTGAATCCCTTGTAATGAAGAAAAATCTATAAATTCTAATTAGTTAGCCTGGAGATTCCTGATTTAAAAAAAAATTTTTTTTAATTTTTGCAGCATGAATACTTCAAGAAAAGAACAGTAATGTCACTTCACAGGACATCATGGGATGTGGGAAGGTGATTCTCCCAACCCCACTGATTTGCTCAAGCTGTGCAGCAGACAGGGAGATAGATATCAGCGGGGACTATTGTGCTGGGTGCCTCAGCCTCTGTAGCTACAATTGCCAGTTTGATCAGCTCAGTGCTGGAAACTCGGCGTGGAGATGATTACAATATGGGAATTTCCATTTGCATTTCATTAGCGGGCATGGGACTGAAGTCTCCTGGCCCACCAGTGTTTGCCCCCTGCTCCTCGCCCCCGTCACGGTTAGTGGTTCACTCCAGCCAGTTTTACCTCTATTCCCCACTAACAGAGAATAGGCAGCCTGGCCCCACTAGAGGGAAGAGAAACCATTCAGGTCCTTCCAGGAAGTAAAGGGGGGCTACCCCTTGGGCAGTTTCAGCCTGTCAATTCCAGCCTGGCACCCTGACACTGCCAATGGGCACCTTGGCACTGACCACTGGGCATTGGGCAGTGCCAAGGGATTGTGGCTAGAGGACAACTGGGCTTATTGGGGGAGGGGTAGAGCCTACTGGGGGCATGATCGGTGGAGCTGTAGGCACCTGTTGCCACTGGGATCACTGGGAGAGGGAAGGAAGGTGTGACAGGTGCTGGCCATCTGGGTAGGAGGGTGAGGCTGCCAGAATTATCGAGATTATTGGTGGGGGAGAGAAGGATGGGTTGGAAGTATTGGGGATTTGGGACTGTCGAGGGGTGATCGGGATATCGGGGCTGATTGGATAAGGATGGGGTCAGGGAGATCGGGCCTGGGCAGGGGGGTTGGTGTTTAGGATCTGACCCGAAGTGGTCACGAATTGAGCTGATCAGTGATCGGGAGGCCGGCAGTACGGGACTACTGAGCATGCACCGATCTCCGCTCTGACAGATTGGTGCGCGCACAGTGGCCTGTTCAGTGCTATTTCTGAGGGAATCCCGCACGGGCCCTCTGTGAAGCACAGAGTGTCCGAGATTCATTCTGGAAATCATGCTAACAAAGCAGTGGGATTTACTCCCATTTTCCTACATGTTGGGGATTTAGAAATTTTTGGGAGAATTCCAGCCCATATACTTGGAATTACGTACCCTCTCTAATGCTGAACTCTCCCTTTCAAGAGATTAGAAGCTGTAAGTTTTGGTTTTAGAGCTCCTGAGATTTCAGTGTTGCTTTCATTCACCTCCCATTTTAGAACTAAGATGGCATCTGTGCCATGTTTGCCCACTTCTGGTTCACAGCAAATGAGACATTATCTTGACAAGGACATTAGTTTGAACATTAGCACCGTGTGCTCGGGATATGCCAAGTATATGGTTCTGGGAAGGGATGTGAGAGACCCTGGCAGAGTCTCAGTTAGGTTTGGAGCTGTACTCTGGACATAACACGATTAAGTGACAATGTTGACTGTAAGATTTTGCGGGTGTGAGCAACAGCAAAGTTTCAGCAATTGTCTTGGCTCCATAGTTCAAGGGTCATCAGGGTCAATAAATTAACAGCTCACAATGAAAAAAATGAACATTCTTTTGCAGCACACCCAGAAAGAAAAAGCATCAGCTGTGAGTATGATACTTTTTCTCTGGTATTTCTGGCTGTATCAGAGCTTCGTATGGGCTCCTGCTCTGCCCAAGACAAAAGTTCCTGAATGTAGCCCAATCCATCATGCAAACCAGCCTCCCATCCATTGACTCTGTCTACATTTCCCGCTGCCTCAGCAAAGCAACCACATCATTAAGGACCCCACACAACCCAGACATTCTCTCTTTCTTCCTTCGGGAAAAAGATACAAAACTCTGAGATTGCGTAC
Organism: Sphyrna mokarran; assembly: GCA_024679065.1. NCBI lineage: Eukaryota > Metazoa > Chordata > Chondrichthyes > Carcharhiniformes > Carcharhinidae > Sphyrna > Sphyrna mokarran. The sequence continues at coordinate 120,873,940 of JAGIQG010000008.1, read as the reverse complement.
CAACCAACTCAAGAACAGCTTCTTCCCTGCTGCTGGCAGACTTCTGAATAGACTTACCTTGCATTAAGTTGAACTTTCTCTGCACCCTAACTGTGACTGTAACAATATATATTCTGCACTCTCTCATTTCCTTCTCTATGAATGGTAGGCTTTGTCTGTATAGTGTGCAAGAAACAAGATTTTTCACTGTATCCCAATAATGTGACAATAATAAATTAAATCAAAATAAAAAATAAGATGTGCAAGAAAAATTCTCTTGAGAAAATGTCCCAAGTCTGTAGTTAATAAAAGTGCTGGTTCTATAATGGAACAATAATCACAGCATAGTCGATTTAGGTTTAAATCAATGCCTATAAAATAAGATTCATTACAGATAGACTTAAAAATGAAACGTGAAGCAAATGTTAAATCCCGATAAATTAGTATTATGATTTTTTGCTTTTTGGTGTACAACTGCAATCACTAATTCATCAAGATTCTGACACCAGACTGCCCTACAAAATTTGCCTTCTTTTGATGATATTCTTTCTGGAAAATACACAGATGAACATATATTCAGCTGTGGGAAGGACATCCCACAAGACCAATTGAAAGAGAAACTTTCAGGTTAGTTGCTGATTAATCTCTATTGAGTTTATGTTGGAGGGCACAGGATGTTTCCAGCTGTGTTCAGCTGGATACAGGTCTGAGCCTCAGGGAGAGTTGACAATTCTGGAGTAGCACAGGAAATGTATGAGGTTCCGTCAGCATTCCCAAGTGCACTATCCATAACTGAAAAGACGTAAGGGGAGTTGTTTCTAATGTGAACTGTTAGCACAGTTGTTAGGGCAGCACGGTGGTTAGCACTGCTGCTTCATAGCTCCAGGGTCCTGGGTTAGATTCCTGGCTTGGGTCACTGTCTGTGTGGGGTCTGCACATTCTCCTTGTATCTGCGTGGGTTTCCTCCAGGTGAACATAGAACATAGCAACTTCAGCCCACAAGTTGTGCCGATCATATCTATACCTACCAGGCCATAGAGCTATGTGTAACTTCCAATCCCATTAAATCCCATGTACTCATCCAGAAGTCTCTTAAAAGACCCCAGCGAGTTCGCCTCTACCACCACTGACAGCAACCGATTCCATTCACTCACCACCTTCTTCCTAACTCACAGATCACAATGAATAAGGATAGTATCAACACCTCCTCCACAATCATCTTGAACACTAGTGCACCTTACTATGCTTCTTATACACCTACAATGGTGTGGCTAAAGTCTCCTCCAATTTGATTTTCAAGTTTGGTGATGACACCATTGCAGCGGGTCAGATCTCAAATAATGACGAGACAGAGTACACAAATGAGATAGGGAATCTGGTGAATTGGTACGGCAACAATAATCTCTCCCTCAATGTTAACAAAATAAAGGAGATTGCCATTGACATCAGAAAGCATAAAGGAGAACATGCCCTGTCTACATCAATAGAAATGCCTATTGATGAATAGGCATCCATATTCATCAATAGGGATGAAGTACAAATGGTTGAGAACTTCAAATTTTTAAGTTCCAGATTACCAACAACTTATCCCAGTCCCCCCATGCCGACACTATAGTTAGTAAAGCCCATCAATGCCTCTACTTTCTCAGAAGACTAAGGAAATTTGGTATGTCTGCTATGACTCTCATCAACTTTTACAGATGGACCATAGAAAGCGTTCTTTCTGATTGTATCACAGTTTGGTATTGGTTCTGCTCGGCCCAAGACCACAAGAAACTGCCAAGGGTGGTGAATGTAGCCCAATCTATCACACAAACCAACCTCTCATCTATTGACTGTCTACACTTCCCGCTGCCTCAGCAAAACAGCCGGCATAATCAAGGACCCCATGCACTCCGGACATTCTTTCTTCCACCTTCTTCCTTTGGAGAAAAGATACAAAAATCTGAGGTCATGTAGCAACTGACTTAAGACAGCTTGTTCCCTACTGCTGTCAGGCTTTTGAATGGACTTATCTTGCATTAAGTTGATCTTTCTCTAAATCCTAGCTATGTCTGTAAAATTACATTCTGCACTCTCTCCTCTCCTTTTCTGTGAACCGTCTGTATCATGCGCATGAAACAATACTTCTCACTGTGTACTAATACATATGATAATAATAAATCAAATCAAATCAAATTAAACATCCCAGTAAACCTTTTCTGTACTCTCCCCAAAGCTGGACCAGGGCCAGAATGTGCATAGGACGGAGATGGTAAAATAATTCAAGCTCTCCAATACAGGCCACCCTTCACCAGCTGGCATCAAAGCGGCATTGGCCACAATTGCATGGATAGTGACTGTATAAGGGTGTTTGGCACAGCAAGGGTTAATACGGGCTAGAGAAAAGTACCGCCCATGGTCTGATGTAAAGAGAAATATAATGCTCATTTGGTGAACTGATACCGATACAATGGACCAAATGGCTTCCTTCTGCTCCATTAGAGTTCTGTGATACTGTGATGATAGACTGTGTGCAGACATCGAGAAGGAACTAGCATCGAGACGGTTCCACTCAGGGTCATATTGCAGAAATGTAAATATATCTATAGGTTGCTAATAAATGTTCTATGTTTAACCATACAGGAGAAAAACCGGGGAATGGTATAAAGTCATAATGCTCATTAGGAAAGTCGGTGCAACGCAATAGGCTGAATGGCCTCCTTTTGCACTGTAATAATTTTGAGATTTTGTGATACCCACTGCAGGACACTTAGCGAGACACTAAACAACCTTAGAGCAGTCACACTATCCTCTCATCTAGTTTACTGGGATCTTAGTCATAACGGACTAAAAAGAAAATGCCAAGAAATGGAAGTAATTACAGAAATTGGCACAAAAATGACTGGATTTTAAAATTTGAGAGTCTGTATGAACCCCTAGAGGGATGGCTTAGCATCCAATCTAAGCAATTGGATGCTCTTGATTGTGAAGCTATGTTTGCAGTTGAAGAAAGAGATCTTACTTTAAGATGACAGAGTAGGTAATACAAGCGCTTCTGTCGCTAGATGCTATAAGAACATAAGAAATGTATATTGAAGGTTTGACAACATATATAAATTCTCTAGAGAACAGTCTACATCATTATGTACATATATGAACCAGTAGCTTTGTACATGCCTTTCAAATCACCTTATTGCTGATTTTCAGTTGAAAATCTGCAGACAGAGTCTCGTTCACTTCTATAGTGCCAGGTGTTGAGTGGTCGTTCCCTTGTTGGGTGACATTCAAGCACCTTTGATTCTAACAGAAGCTAACAGCAACATCTGGTGGTAAGGTGCTAATGAGTCAAAGCCATGTCCTGCACGTGTAAAGTGAACCAAGGATTTGACTTCACTTAGAAGAGTCGGAATAACAGGTTCGTGTTGATTGAGGATCAAATATCTCGGTCATTTGGAATTCAAGGACAAGCGCAGTAGGTCATTTACGCTAAAAAGAGAAATGTAACCTGCTGGCATTGTGGTGTTTCAGAACTCATGCAGCACCTCAAGCTCCTCCTGAACTTCTATCATAGTTAAATATAACTGTTATCACTGACAGAACAGATTTATTTTCCAAGCCTTCCTCATAGCATGCCTGACCTTCAAATCTATTTTGATTGTTATGGAAATGTGTTTCTAAGTGCTTAGCGATTGTGTCAAGTTTTGTCACATCAGATATTGCATGGGTGAGGTGTGATGTCAATTGGTTGAACAAAAACAGCAATTGCTGGAAAAACTCAATCTCTATCACCTCGCTCGCCCTGGAATCAGAGTGGGCGAGGGTCCGACAACAGAAATCTCCATGGATCTGAAGCAGGAATTTCGGATTTCACTCGAACTAGCCCACTAGGTCATGCAGCATCTTTGGAGAGAGAAACAGAGTTTCTCTGGGTGACTTTTTTTTCAGTTACTAAAGAGAGGGAGGAATATGATGGATTTTATTTTGTATCAGAAAGGTGGAACAGAGTAGAAGACCAATGAATGGCGGGAGCTGGGAGAGATTGTATTGAAATATATGGGAAGCATATATTTCCCATATATATGCATAATGGAGGAGAGCATAAGTGGAGGAGAGAGTTCTAGTGTTGCATAAAGGTAAGATATCAGAATGTGTTAGTAGAGGATAAAGGTCAGCACTCAGTAAAGGCAAAACTTAAGAACAAGTAACAAAGGCTGTAGTGGGGGAATGGGAGGGCAGTTTTTGCACTGGGACAATAAATGTTTTGATTTAAAAAAAACGTCAATGCAGAAGAGAAATCTGTTCTTTTCAATGTTGATTTCAGAGGGTTGGAACACACTGAATCAGAAAATGAGGTGTTACTCCTGATGTGAGCAGGAGAGTAAGATACTGAGCTGAAATCACAACCAACAGAAAGGTTGGGGACATGCTGGGGGTGTTCCACAAAACAATCAATCTGTCTGCATTTAGTCTCCCTGGTGTAGAGGAGAACGTATTGGGAGCAACGAATACAGTCGACTAAACTGAAGGAGGTGTATGTGAAACATTGCTTCACCTGAGTGTTTGGGAATAGTATGGCAGGAGGGGGTCAAGGGACAAGTGTTGTTCTTTCTGCTGTTGTAACCTTTTTGTAATCATCAATATTTTCTCCAGCCATTAATGTTTACTCTGCCTTGTCACCTACACATCCTTGCTGCAATCTCTCCTGGCTCCACCAATCACTGATCTTCCACTCTGCCTTCACCTGGTCTGCACCCTCTAACACAGAATAAAACCATCAGATTCCTGCCTCTCTTTAATTCTGAAGAAGAGTCATTCCGACTCGAAATGTTAACTGGATTTCCTCTCTGTGCAGATCTACCAGACCTGCTAGGTTTTTGTTTTTGTCTCCGATTTCCAGCATCCACGGTATTTTGCTTTAATTTTAATTGTCCTCTGAACTCCAGCTTGACTTTAGAACCATCAGGTTCTTCCTGGTGGAAAAGATTGGGAAAGGTCCTTCATCAACTTCTCCAGGATCTAGAAGATGGAAACTGTTAAATGACTCTGAACAGTGAGAGCTCCTTTTTGAAAACAGTTTGAGGCTTTCAGTTTTGCATTGTTCCAGTGACTTCACTTCAACAAAGTAATTTTGTGTACTGCTTGTACAGTCTATTGTGTTCAAAATGGTATGGCTTTTATTTTTGACATAAAGAGTGGGATTTTATGGCCTAACTTGAACCAAAACTGTAAAATCTCATCCGAGATCAACAGATGTTCCCATTGTCCGCACTTCAACTGCCCCGATTCCCGTGGTGGGCGGGAAGGCAAAATTCTACCAAAAATCTCTAAGGTTCCAAGATCTAGAATTCCCACCTCACACTCTGCCTCAATACCTCTCCACCTTTAGTTTTTGATTTTTGATTCAATTTTGATTGGATTTGATTTATTATTGTCACATATATTAACGTACAGTGAAAAGTATTATTTCTTGCAAGCTATACAGACCAAGCATACCATTCATAGGGAAGGAAAGGAGAGAGTTCAGAATGTAGTGTTACAGTTATAGTTAGAGTGTAGAGAAAGATCAACTTAATGCAAGGTAGATCCATTCAGAAGTCTGACAGCAGCAAGGAAGAAGCTGTTCTTGAGTTAGTTGGTACATGACCTCAGGCTTTTGTATCTTTTCGCTGAAGGATGAAGGTGGAAGAGAGAATGTCCGGGGTGTGTGGAGTTCTTAATTATGCTGGCTGTTTTGCTGAGGTAGTGGGAAGTGTAGACTGAGTCAATGGGTGGGAGTGATGGCGTGGGTTACATTCACGACCTTTTGTAAGTTCCTTGCGGTTTTGGGCAAAAGAAGAGCTATACCAAGCTGTGATACAACCAGAAAGAATGCTTTCTATAGTGCATCTGTAAAAGTTGATGAGAATCATAGCTAACGTCAAATTTTCTTGATCTTCTGAGAAAGTAGAGGCATTGGTGGACTTTCTTAACTATTGTGTCGGCATGGAGGAAAGAGGACAGGTTGTTGGTGATCTGGGCACCTAAAACTTTGAAGCACTTGACCATTTCTACTTCATCCCTGTTGATGTAGACAGGGCATGTTCTCCTTTACACTTCCTGAAAACAATTTCCTTTATTTTGTTGACATTGAGGGAGAGATTATTGTTGCTACACCAGTTCATCCGATTCTCTATCTCATTTCTGTGCTCTGTCTCATCATTATTTCAGATATCTCCTTTAAGATCCTTCTTGAAACTTACTTTTTTGTCTCATCTGACATGGCTTGCTTGGTATTTTGATTCATACTACTCCTGCAAAATACCTTGTCATGTTTTAATACATTTAAGGCATTTTACAAACATAAGTAGTGGCAGTTGTGGATGATAGTTGTATATATAATTGATCTGGAGGAAAATGTGGGTGGTCTGATTAGTAAGTTTGTATATGACATGAGGATTGGTGGAGTTGCTGGTAGTGCCTGGGATTGTCAGATGATAAAACAGGATATAGATAGATTGAAGACTTGGGCACAGAAATGGCAGAAGGAATTTAATCCGGACAAATGCAAAGTGACGTCTTTGGAGGATCAAATTTAGATGTGAATTACACTGTAAATGGCAGAACCCTTTGGAATATTAACATACCGAAGCATCTGAGCGGAGAGACTACAGTTCCCTGGAAGTGGTAACATGGGTGGCCAAAGTGATTAAGAAGGTATATGGCATGCTTGCATTCATCAGCTGGGGCATTGAGTACATGATTTGGGAAATCATGTTGCAACTATATAAAAACTTGGTTAGACTGCATTTTGAGTATTGTGTGCAGTTCTGGTCACCACACTACTTGTAGTTAAGAAAATCACCAACGCCTCTAATTTCTCAGAAGACTGAGGAAATTTGGCATTTCAGCTACAACTTTCATCTACTTTTACAGATGCATCATAGAAAGCATTCTTTCTTTCTGGTTTTATCACAACTTGGTATGGCTCCTACTCTGTCCAAGGCTGTAAGAAACTACAAAGAATCATGAAGGAAGCCCAGTCCATCACTCAAGCCAGCCTCCCATCCATTGACTCTGTCTATACTTCCTGCTGCCTTAGAAACGCAGTCAGTATAATTGAGGATCCCAAGCAGGTCAATGCACTTGACTAGCAGGTCTTTCAGGCTGTGGAAGGAAACAGGAGCATCTGGAGGAAACCCATGCAGACATGGGGAGAATATGCAAGTCCACCACATAGATAGTGATCCAAGCCAGAACTCAAACCTGGGTCCCTGGTGCTGGAGACAGCAGTGCTAACCCACTGTGCCACTGTGCCGCCCATAGATATTATGTCAGGCAGTGTATTCCAGATCACATCAATTTGTTGTGTATTTTATTTCATGTCACCTCTGGTTCTTTTGCTAATTATCTCCAATTTGTGTTTGCTACTTACTGATCATTCTGCCACAGTAAACAGTTTCCCCTTATTAACTCTGTCAAAACGCTTCCTGATTTAGAACATTCCTTTCAAAACTCCTCAACCCTCTCTGTTGAAAAGAGAATGCCTATATCTTTTCTTGCCTCTTCATGTATCCGAAGTTCTGATTGTAGTAAATATCCTTTCTACCCTCCCAAAGACTTGGCATCTTTTTCTAAATTGTGGTGCTCAGAGTTGTCCACTATGCTCCTACTGAACCTAACCAGTGTCTCATCAAGGTTTACCATCATTTCCTTGCATTGGCTCCTGGCTAATGCATCCAAGCAAGACAGAAATGGGGTAAGTGGGGATTCAAATTAAACAGTCTTGCCATTTGTTGCTCCAATGGATCCTAATATTGGGAGCCTTATATTTTGCTGCAGTGTAACAACATCAGTCAATTAACTCGCATTGTTTCACGTTCCATTTTAATTAAAACATGCTGTAAAATTCATGGCAGATCAGAATTTACTGATGTATTGTAAATGGTATCAAAGAACCATTTATCTTAGTAATGAACTAAACACCTGCTGATAAGGCTAATATCCTTTCACTTCGTTACAGACAGTGATTGCAATTTTTTAACATTATAGCATTTTTTATTTTTTATTTTTATGTCATTAAATTATTATTTGAAATACCTTTTGTAATAACTCAGGAACCCGATTGGAAAGGAATATTGTTAGACATAGAATAAAGCTAATACTCCAAGCAACACAAGCCCCAATTATTTTTTTATTCAATGTTCCCTCCAAATACATCGTAATCCGAATACATTATAATTTCACAATGATTAATTGTTAAAACAACAATGTCAATGGTTAATATACCTTCCTTAATAAAGCAGCAAACAACCTCCCTGACAATGAAAATGGCACCCATTGTATGTTGTTATCTGTCACCTTCCAAGGTTATGCCATCCGGGATTTCACATCGTGGATTTCGCCATCGTGGATTTTATCATCCAAGGATAAATCATTAATTTGGCCCATCCTCTGTAGAGTGATGGTACAGAGTTGACTAGAACCATAGAACCATAGAACATTACAGCTTAGAAACAGGCCTTTTGGCCCTTCTTGTCTGTGCTGAACCATTTTTTGCCTCGTCCCACTGACCTGCACTTGAACCATATCCCTCCACACTCCTCTCATCCATGAATCCATCCAAGTTTTTCTTAAATGTTAAAAGTGACCCCATTTACCACTTTATCCGGCAGCTCATTCCACACTCCCACCACTCTCTGCGTGAAGAATATCCCCCTGCCCCCCAATATTCCCTTTAAACTTTTTTCCTTTCACCCTTAACCCATGCCCTCTGATTTTTTTCTCCCGTATCCTCAGTGGAAAAAGCCTGCTTGCATTCACTCTACCAATACCCATCAAAATTTTATACATCTCGATCAAATCTCCCCTCATTCTTCTACGCTCCAGGGAATAAAGTCCAAACCTATTCAATCTCTGTCTGTAAATCAGCTTCTCAAGTCCAGACAACACCCTTATAAATCTTCTCTGCACTCTTTCAACCTTATTTACAACCTCCCTGTAACTAGGTGACCAAAACTGTACACAATACTCTAAATTCGGCCTCAACAATGCCTTATATAACTTTGCCACGACACTCCAACTTTTATACTCAATGCTCCGATTTACAAAGGCATTTATAAAGACGAGCAGTGAGATTCTCCAGCCTTCCAGCCACGTTTCCTGCTGGCGGAATATAGCACATTGCTTGCTAGCGGCGGAATTCTCTGGTCCTCTGGTATGGCCACCTAGCAGCACCAGGGACCCGGGGTTGACTCCAGCCTTGGGTGACTGTCTGTGCACATTCTCCCCATGTCTGCATGGGTTTCCTCCAGTACTCCAGTTTTCTCCTGCAGTCCAAAGATGCCTAGGTTGGGTGGATTGGCTATGGTAATTACTTGGGATTACGAGGATAGAGTTGGATGGTGAAGATAAGGGATGGGGAGATGGGATGGCGTAGGTGAGGTGATGTTTCATAAAGTCGGTGCAGACTCAATGGGCCAGATACCTTCCTTCTGCAATGTTGGTATTTTGTGGTTCTATGGAACTATTCTATGGCAGTGATACTGCTGGAGTGTTGTGTCCCATTCTGAGCATCATGTGTTAGGATGAATGTGCAGTCTCCGTAGTTAATGCAGAAATGACTTAAGAGAATTATCCCAGGGACAAAAGACTTCAGTTACATAGATAAAGGGAGAAAGTAGAATGAAAATTGGAGAGAAGTGTTCAAAATCTTGAGGTTTCTGCAGAGAGTAAACAGGAAAAGCTGTTCCTACTGGGGGAATGTTCAGAAGTCAGCGAGAACAAGTTTGAAGTGATTGGCAAAAGGACCAGAGGGGAAGCTTTTCCGACATAGTGGATGATTAAGACTTAGGACTACACTGCCTGAGAATCTGGTACAAGTAGGTTTACTTGTGGCTTTCAATGTGAATGAAATAATTTATCTGCTGGGCTAAAGGGAAAGGTGTGTATGGGGAGGGGGGGGGGGGGGGGGGGTGGAATTAGCTGAGTTGTTTTTACTGAGAGCCAGAAATGTCAAACAGGCTGAATGGTCCCCACAGCACTGTGACCATTATCTGATACAATGATTTCATTAAAACAAGAATCAATGCTTGTGAATGACAGAGAGAGAGAATGAAGAACGGAAAGCCAAAGAAGCAAATGGAAGGAATTAAAGATCGGAGGAGAGTTACAGCGACAGGCAAAATTTCTCTTTGTCAATGAACAAGGGCAGCTGGGAGATCAACTGGTATCCAATAATAACTTATTTACAAGAGCCAGAGACACGAAGGAGAGAATCAAATTACCATTCTAAGCAAAGATTTGCTTTGATTCACCAAGCAAAAACACGTTTCAATGCAGCTGGTGTAGTTTTCATGGGCATCTAAATAGCAAATTAATAACAGTTTAATACTTGATGTCACATTTACTGAAAATTAGATTGAGACTGTCAGTATTTGTTATTTTTATAAGACATTTTATCAGAAGCGGGCATAATAACTTCTATCACGGCTACAGTGAAATCTAGGTCCCAGAGGCAAACAGATCCTTCAGATTAGTATCCTCATACATTGTGCCATTTATTTCCTTAATGCAATGTGGCATATTTTGTGAATTGGTGCAGTCATAATATGGGAAGGCCTGGAGAGTGAATGGGAATGATTACAGTGCGTCTACTTGCGACATTTTAAAAATGGGATGTTAGTGACTTTTCTCCTGAAATATAATTAGTGAATGCAAAAAGAAACCTATGTCATCACTGAACATTGGAAAAAACAGCTAGAGAAATTCAAATGAATGTGACAGAAAGGGGTGGACATTTTGCCACATTTTGCTGGGACATGTGCTCTGGATTACAAATTAATCTTTAAGACTGTCAGAGATTGTGGATTTACTCACAAGCAGCTTTCCAAGAACTTAAAAGCTGGAGCAGAATAAAGTCAAAGTAGTTTGGATTCATGATCTTGCTTAAGGTCATGCATGAGTTCCAATGTGACTGAGAACTCTCTCTTGCCTTCCACGATGCTGATACTCACCTTCAGCTGTCAATTTACTTAAGTTTATTTAATATTGTCACATATAGGCTTACATTAACACTGCAATGAAGTTCCTGTGAAAATTCCCTGGTTGCCACGCTCTGGTGCCTGTTTATAATACATGTAAATGATTTGGGGGGAAATGTAACTGGATTGATTAGTAAGTTTGCGGACGACACAAAGGTTGATAGAATTTCTGATAGCGATGAGGACCATTACAGAATACAGCAGGATATATTTCAGTCGGAGACTTGGGCGGAGATTTGGCAGATGGGGTTTAATCTAGACGAATGTAAAGTAATGCATTTTGGAAGGTCTAATATAGATAGGAAATACACAGTAAATAGCAGAACCCTTAAGAGTATTGATAGACAGAGGGATCTGGGTGTACAGGTACAGGAAAGTAGCAATGCAAGTGAAGAAGATGGTCAAGAAAGCAAACAGCATGCTTGCCTTTATCAGTAGGGGCATTGGGTTGAAAGATTGGCAAGTCATGTTGCAGCTTTAAGAGCCTTAGTGAGGCCGCACTTGGAATATAGTGTTCAATTCTGTTTGCCTCACTACCAGAAGGATGTGGAGGCTTTGGAGAAGGTACAGAAAAGATTTACCAGGATGTTGCCTGGTATGGAGGGAATCAGTTATGAGGAGAGGTTAGAGAAACTTGGTTTGTTCTCACTGAAATGATGGAGATTGAGAGGTGACTTGATAGAAGTCTACAAGATTATCAGGGGCATGGACAGAGTGGATAATCAGAAGCTTTTTTCCAGGGTAGAAGAGTCAATTCCGAGGCAGCATGATCAGAGCAAGCTTGGAAGGCTGAAGGTCCCTGTAATTTTCTTTCTTTTTTTTTGTTTTTTGTTCTGCACTGAGAAAGAATTTAGCACAGTCAATGCACCTGACCAGCACATCTTTCAGAACATGGAAGGAAACCAGAGCACCCAGAGCGAATCTGCGCAGACATAGGGAGAATGTGCAGACTCCACACAGACAGTGACCCTGGGCTGGAATCGAACCTGGGTCCCTGGCACTGTGATGTAGTAGTGCTAATTACCGTGCTGCGATGCCACCCTCAGGTTTGTCCACCTACCACGGGTTATTTAAAGCTAATTCATGTGATCTGAAAAAGCTTGGATTGAAGTATCTGAGCTGATTTCAGCCTGGGTTATGGGGAAGTCCCCAGAGTTGGCCTCAGTATTCTAGATGAGGGCGAGAGAAAACTGGTTGCTGTGTTTGCTGATGAACACTATCCCGTAACCCTAGATTAGGAATTTATGTGACTGTGAGATATCGGGCTGATGAATGTTTTGCTAACAATCTCACTCCAGACGCACATTTAAATAGTTACCCTTACATCAAATCAGAAGATACTCATAAACAAAAACCTGATTGAAATGTCAATGTTTTATGAGAAGGTTGGTGAGGAAAATGACTAAAATGAATACGTAAGGGAGGAAGAATAAAATAAATGTTTCTAAAAAACATTTCTGTGACACTGGCAATTAATAATTCTTTTTTAATGAATGTAATATTTTTATCAATACCAGTTCTATGAATTGAGATCTAAAAATATGAAATCTGAACTATTATATGTGGTGATCGATCAGAAATTTTGATTTATGTAAAAAATATTTTCTTTATTCATTCGTGGGACATGGGCATCACTGGCTGGGCCAGCATTTATTGCCCATCCCTAGTTAACCTTGGAGTTGAGAGTCAACCACATTGCTGTGGCATTGGAATTACGTGTAGACCAGACCAGGTAAGGACAGCAGGTTTCCTTCCTTAAAGGATATTAATGAAGATGGGTGAGTTCCTGGATTAATAGTCTAACGATAATACTACTAGGCCACTACCTTCTCCTATTATTCATTTCATTGGCAACATTCGGGGGATTTTAGGTGATTTTCACAGTACCTTCATAACAGTGTTAATGTAGGCTTACTTGTGACACTGATAAATAATCTTCTAAAAATTTTAAGGGCTGAATTTTACCATACTGGCCGCCACAGCAATCCCAAAGGTAGGGGAGTCTAAAACTAGAGGGCATAGATTTGAGGTGAGATGGAGAGATACAAAAAAGTCCAAAGGATCAATTTTTTCACACAGAGGGTAGTGAGTGTCTGGAACAAGTTGCCAGAGGTAGTAGTAGAAGCGAGTACAACTTTGTCTTGTAAAAAGTATACAGTTACACGGGCACGATGGAATATAGAGGGATATGGGCCAAATACGGGCAAGGGGAGTTGCGGTTTAAAAAAAAGGGTGGCGTGGATAACTTGGGCCGAAGCATTTCCATGCTATAAACTCTATGACTCTACAATTGGGGGTGGGGGCTGGGGGTGGGGAGGTCGGTGGCAGGGTGTATGTGGATGGAGCCTGGAAGGATCTGTTGGCCTTAGATGTGTTTTTCTGTTTTTGGAGTGAGTGCAGCTGTAAAATCGCACCCTAAACTTTACTCTTGAACATTAAATAAACATAAACATTTTGGACTCTGATTATATGGCCAGGAAGCTAAATTGCTTGAATTAAATAGCTCACACTTCAGAGCAGCCCATGTGAATCCCATGCATCGAGCTCATGCATTTCTGTACAATAGGGAAACATGTTGACATCTTGATCTAGGATGTACAAGGATTTTTATATATATGATCATCCAGAGAGCTGTCGACACTCTAATGCATGTATCCTTTAGTACTTGACAAAGTTGCCTTACTAAAATGCCAAACAACTCTTTGCAACAATTTTTATACTTTTCTTTTTAACATGGACAGGATGTTTGATCAACAGCTTCATACTGTCCTATCAAAATCCACCATAAGCTACAATTGTCTATCTAATTCTGAATCTTTCTTCAAATAATAATATTAGAAACTGTCTTGATGGCATATGTTTGTTTCAAATTTTCTCCAGTAATCCCATTATCCATGCTTCTACAAATCTCCTCAAGATTCTTATCAACAAATCCAACAGCAACTTCATTTTCTAATGACATACATTTCAACAAACACAAAGTAATTAAACAATTTGGAGAAACTTGTTCTCACTGCAATGGTAAAAGTTGAGGGGTGACCTGATAGATTATCAGAGGCATGGACAGAGTGGATAGTCAGAAGCTATTTCCCCGGGTGGAGGAGTCAATTACTAGGAGGCGTAGGTTTAAGGTGTAAATGGCAATGTTTAAAGGAGATGTATGAGGCAAGTTTTTTAACTCAGAGAATAGTGGATGCCTGGGAACTCGCTGCCAAGGGAGGTAGTGGAGGCAGATATGATAGTGACTTTTAGGAGGCATTTTAACAAGTACATAAATAGGATGGGAATTGATGGTTATATCCCCCAGAAGGATAGGGGGCTTTAATTCACATTGGCAGCATGGTTAGTGCAGGTTTGGAGGATTGAATGGTTTATTCCTATGATGTAATTTTCTTTGTTCTTTGTTCTTTAATATAGTCCCTCAAATTACTTATTTCCAACAAGTTGTTGCTTACAAAATTGAAGACAGAGTTCAACTGATAAAACACATTAAAACAAAATGCCTTGTGGAGTCAGTGTCTCTGTGTTTTAAAAAAAATACCGATTCCCCTATCTTCCATCAGTGTGAGTTTCTGTCTGTTCCTGAAGCTCTCAGAACAAATTTAAGTCAGCTGAATTTTTTTAAAACGTTCTCAATCTTATCTCTGTGCTTCCAGACACCAGAGCTTTATGTTTTTGTTGTGCACAGTTATCACTACTCATTGGTTTCATTCTGACTTTATGACTTTGTGTCTCTTGCTAAATATTCCATAGCATCAAATGTGTTATATTTTCTGTGACTCTGTTCAGGAAAATATAAAAAAAACACAGATTGCAGCTGTCAACAGGTTACCTTAACTCAATATGTCATTTGGCCTTCGCAGTGCATGCTGGTCAAATCTGATCGATGTCTGTACATCTACAAACAGTAAACAGCTTTGTGCTTTTCATTTGGATTATATAACACCTTGGTTCAAGTTTCAACCACAAATCTCAATTAAAAAAATGATTAACACCATTCAAAAATAATGCAGTCAACAGTTTATAACAGCATGCAATGCCTAAGAGAGGCAGTAGCTCTTTGAGGCACCTCTAATTTGCCCTCTGATTTGCCCTTTGATTTTGTCTCTAATTTGCCCTCTAATATGACCTCTGGTTTGCCCCATCAAGCAGAACTTAAATGGACAACCTGGTAAAATGCATTTAGCAAGATAAAATATTGTCCTTCCCCCTTCAAAGAATGTGGCCCAGAAGGACTCAAATCCCATCCCTGATCATTTACTCTCCTAACTTCCTGGTCAGCATATTCAGTCCATAAAACCATAAGAAACAGGAGCAGAAGTAGACCATTCAGCCCCTCAAGCCTGCTCCGCCATTCAATAGGATCATGGCTGATCCAACATTCCCCAACTCCACTTTCTTGCTTGAGTCCGGCCTCGGGTCTCTGTCTGTGTGGAGTTTGCACATTCTCCCCGTGCCTGCTTGGGTTTCCTCTGGGTGCTCCAGGTTCCTTCTGCACTCAATTGGCCATGCTAATTTGCCCTTTAGCCTTCACAGATGTGAGGTTGGAATAATTACCATGATAAATGTGTGGGGTTCTGAAGATAGGACAGGGGAGAGAGCCTGGTGGAGTACTCTGTCAGAGAGTCAGTGCAAATTTCATGGGCCAAATAGACTACTATAAGGATTCTATGATTCTCCAAAATCCTTGATTCACTTATCGGTTAAAAATATATCTACCTGAGCTTTAAATGAACTCAATGAAGAGGTGATTTGACTGTCACACCTCACCGGCTAATGGGTAGGATGAGCCAGGAAGGTCACAAGGGAGCTGAGAAATCAGCTTCATGCCTGATTTCTCACCTCCTGCAATTTTACAGCCCTGGATATCTGGGGAGGTCGACCTCATGCCCATTTTTGGTGGGATGCAGAATAAATTATTTAAATTCCATTTAAATCAATCCTGCGTTGAATTAACAAGCCCAGGATGCGATTGGCCTGGCTAACTTGCCTCTGTGGCCTTGCCAGGAGTGGTTCCCTTCGGCGAGAATCACAGCTGATCCCAACTCTGCTGCTAGAGAGCTGTACATGCACAATGGTGCCTTCTGCTGCTCTCAGCCAGCTTTTGGGTGATTTAAATGCTATCTCCTCCTCGTACAGGCAAGGAACCATTTTTGAGAGTTTTTTTTAGTTAAATGCATAAAATTGCATTTCTGGACTCACCTAAAAAATGGATCAGGAATCTCTCATTTTCACGCTCATCCTAAACTTAGAATTTTTTTTTTAAGAGCGCCTCCAAGGATTCTGCTCCCACAGCTCCCATACCCCATAACCATTTCAGTCACCCCTCTTCATCACTTAGCCCAGGGTCTATGCAGTCCCAGGAACAGTCCAATCTTGCTGAATGAGCCGATAGAAATGAAGCCTGAGACCTTTTATCATAGCACCTTGGGCATCATCATTCCAGTGTGAGGAATTCTCCCTCCACCCTGCACATCTTCCAGAATGGGTGTACCTGTTGTCTTTTATTTCTAAGGAAAATGCTTCTAGTCAATCCTGGGTGATTCTACTAGTAACTGTGTTGAAAGCTGTTATCATTCTCAGCTTATTCCCAGTGTTTACTCAATGCTGCGATGGGACAGCTTTAACTTGCCTGACGGTAATGTTCAATTCAATGTTAAAACTCATTCTTGATGTATGCTGAAATATAAGGAACACAAGGAGAGAAAGACTTGCATTCATATAGCACCTTTCAAAGCCACCCAATGTCTCAAAGTATTTTGTGGTCAATTAGTATTTCTGAAGCATAATAAAAACAAAGAACAAAGCAAAGCATAGCACAGGAACAGGCCCTTCAGCCCTCCAAGCCTGTGCCAATCATAATATCTTAACTAAACTCAAAACAAACCTCCTGCCCTCACTCAGTCCATATCCCTCTATTTCCTCCTTGTTCATGGATCCATCCAGATGCCTGTTAAATGTTGCCAATGTGCCTGCTTCCACCATCTCCTCTGGCACCACCCTCTACGTGAAAAACTTCACCCACACACCTCCCTTAACCTTTCCCCCTCTCACCTTAAATCTGTGTCCCTTTGTAATTGACACTTCCATCCTGGCAATAAAAAAGTATCTGACCGCCGGGTCTATGCCTCTCATAATTCTATAGATCTCTGTCGGGTCTCCCCTCAGCCTTTGTCTTTCCAGTGAAAATAATCCTAATTTATTCAACCTCTTCTCATAGTTAATGCCCTCGAGACCAGGCAACATCCCAATGAACCTTCTTTGTGTCCCCTCCAAAGCTTCCATTTCCTTCTGGTGGTGTGGTGAGCAGAACTGCACTCAATGCTCCAAATTTTAACATTTTTGTTTCTTTTCGGGAGAATCTCAGAATCTCTCACTGCATTTTCAGCAAACTAAGGACTCTCCCACTGATCTCTACTATCTTAAGATCATAATAAGAACATAAGAAATAGGAACAGGAGTAGGCCATCCAGCCCCTCGAGCCTGCCCCGCCATTCAATAAGATCATGGCTGATCTGAAGTGGATCAGTTCCATTTACTCACCTGCTCCCCATAAGCCTTAACTCCCTCATTAATCAGAAATCTATCTACCCATGACTTAAACATATTCAATGAGGTAGCCTCCACCACTTCAATGGGTAGAGAATTCCAGAGGTTCATTACCCCCTGAGAGAAGAAGTTCCTCCTCAACTCTGTTCTAAACTGACTCCCCCTTATTTTGAGGCTGTGTCCTCTGGTTCTTGCTTCTTTTCTAAATGGAAAGAACCTCTCTGCCTCTAACCTATCTGGCCCTTCCATTATCTTAAATGTCTCTATAAGATCACTCCTCAGTTTTCTAAACTCTAATGAGTACTGGCCCAATCTAACCAATCTCTCCTCATAAGCTAACCCCTTATCTCTGGTATCAGCCTGCTGAACCTTTTCTGTACTCCCTCCAAGGCCAATATACCTTTTCACAAATAAGGGGACCAAAATTGCACACAGTTACTGTGGCCTCACCAGTACCTTGTACAATTGCAGTAAGACCTCCCTGCCTTTATATTCTATCCCTCTCACTATAAAGGCCAACATTCCATTTGCCTTCTTGATCACCTGCTGCACCTGCAGACTGAGTTTTTGCAATTTGTGCCCAAGATGTCCAGATCCCTCTGCACATTAGCATGTTGTAATTTTTCACCATTTAAATAATAGTCCAATTTACTATTATTCCTTCCAAAGTGGATAACCCCACACTTGCCAGTGTTATACTCCATCTACAGATCTCTCTATCTCTGTGCTGGATGGCTTGGAAAACATGAAGAAGTTTGGAATGGAATTGAAGGAGGAAATGCAGAAGATAGCATCTGATTTCAAAATTGGAGAGAAAAACCATAAACTTTCTTTTCACAAGCCAGACCCTTGAAATTACACAAAGGGAACATACAAATCATGAGATGAAACAAAGTTTTTTTTTCACTCCAGCTTTTGTTTTGAAGATTTAATTTAGTTTAATTTAATTTTGTGTTGATTTGTAACAAAATCAGTTCAATGTCACACCTCTAAATCTATTGTATAACTGTCAAGGGTTGGATTTTATAGTCTGAACAACGTTTTCACGTTGCGTACATTTTCCAAATTATTTTTCCTTGCTTTGCTAAGCTCAGCTGTAATAATATTTCCTCGCTTGCAAATGCATTTCCTTTTAGGGTTCAGAACCTTGCAGAGAAATCCTTGTACAGCTGGTGAAACATGTACCAGTCAATTTAGCTTCAGAACTGTTCTACTGTTGCTCTTTGAGGGGGCAACGCTCAACACACTGTAGCACCAACAGACTGTTGCTGTGAGTCTGAACTCTTCAGAGGATGCTGACATTATCATGCAGACTGTTGTCTGTGGGGTGTGTGGAAACACTTCAGTGTTTTTTGTGTTGGTGCAACAGCCTTAAGTTAAATGTGGGGGTTTATGGCTTCTGTGCTTTCAGACAGACATCTGGCTGCTCAGGGAGCACAACTTGGAAAATTTGGGTACCACAACTTATTTGAACCATGCCAGCGATGTACCTTCCCAGCAGAACTTCCCAGCATCCTGCGATACCCCCCTTAATGTCCTAACTTGACAGAATGTAGAAATAATTATAATCATTGCTACCATGTTGGAAATGCAGCAACTAACTTTGCTCAGAGCAAATGCCAAAACCAGCAATCAGACAATGGCCCAACAGTCTCTTTTTTTTATTCATTTGTGGGCGTCGCTGACTGGCCAGCATTTATTGCCCATCCATTGTTGCCCTTGAGAAGGTGGTGGTGAGCTGCCATCTTGAATTGCTGCAGTTCATGTGTGCTGTGTGTTGATCCACAATGCCGTGAGGGAGGGAATTCCAGGATTTTGACCCAGTGACTGTGAAGGAACGGTGATATATTGCTGTTTGTGACATAGATTGAGGGCTAAATATTGATTCAGACACTGGGGAGAACTCCCCCAATTTATCTCTGAAATCATGCCTTGGGTTCTTTTACATGTGGATGAGAAGGTAGACATTAACGTTTTTTTCAAAATGCAACAGCTCCAACGGGGCTTCACTCCCTCAGTTCTGCGCTGCAGCATCAGTCTTGATTTTTGCACTGAAGTTCCAGGAGTGAGATTTAAATCCACGACCCTGTGATTGACAGGAAGAGTGCTACTAACTCAAGGGCAGCAGACGCATATAAGGCATGGCATGCAATGCCTGTCAATAAAATCTGTAATATTTCCATGTCAAAATTTACAACTGAAACAAAGTGCCCATTAATAATAGAATTCCCATTTATCAGTATTTTATCATTGGAATGTGTGACATGTAAGCAGTGGTGTGTCAGGGAGTTCTCCAGCTGCTATGTGGTGCTACAACTGTTGTCATTTCCGTTGTCACCTGATTTCAGGTGATTTTTATTTGGCAGCTGGGTTATATTTTTAATTTTCTTTTAAAGGCATTTTATGGAAACAGCCTGGTCTTCTCCTCCCTAATCCCTCAAAACAAAATATAATGGCTCAGATCCTCTCATACAAAATGCATTTGAAAGCGAATTTGAGGATTAGCACATTAAAAAGTTTTACTTTATTCAAGTGCAGTTTTATGAGATTATCTTCAAATTAAAAATGAGTTTTCCATTCTTCGGCTGTGAGAAACCGGATTTAATATCACTGAAAGTAACTTCAAAAACTGACCCATTTATTCATTCACTAGTGCGCACGTAAATTAGTAAATTAATTATTTGCTTGATTTGATAAGGCTGCTAAAAGATGTTTACCAAAGCTTATGTGCTGAAGAAAATGAGTACAATTTGAAAGGATTTCTCGAACCACCATAGAACTATAGAATCCCTACAGTGCACAATGGACCACTGAGTCTGTGCTGACTTTCTGAAAGAGCATCTTACCCAGACAAACAACCAACTAATCCCTGTAATGCTGCATATTTACTATCACTAATCTATCTAATGTACACATCTTTGGACACTCAGCAGCAATTTAGCATGGTCAATCCCCCCTAACTTGCACATTTTTTGACACTAAAGGGCAATTTTGCACAGTCAATCTGCCTAACCTGCAAACCTTTGCACTATGGAAGGAAATCGGAGCACCTGGAGGAAACCCACACAGACATGGGGAAAATGTGCAGAGTCCACACAGGCAGTCACCCAAGCCGGGAATTGAACCCAGAGCTGTGTTGCTGTGAGACAGCAGTGCTAACCACTGTGCCACTGGACCACTCCAATCTATCCTCATAACCGAATTTTCTCATCCCTGGAACCATTAACGTGACGTACAGGCAGTCTTGCACACAGGAGCTGATTCAGGTGAATTGAACCTTGAAACCCGCGTGAGTGACTGTAGAAACATCTTATAAAGCCACACAACTAAGCTTCAAATTCTCCAATTTTTTTGGCCAATTCTGATTCAATTATGCTGGAACCTGGGTGCAAATATAGCAGAAAGAAACTACCTCTTTTTATTTCTGCTAACACAGCACTGAGTGTGAACCCAAGTTATGTGCTCAGCTCCCAGTATAGAGCTCTCTATATTGGAGGTGGAAGTATTACTATTGAATTAGAACTGAAGTCTCGAAATATCCAGTGGAACATTTTATGTTCTGTTGATAATATAAAGATATGAAATTATCATCTTGTGTAGCAATGGGAGATCATTTCTTTGATGATATACTAACCGACTCAAGAACAGCTTTTCCCTTGCTGTTGTCTGACTTTTGAATGGACTTACCTTGCATTAAGTTGATCTTTCTCTACACCCTAGCTATGACTGTAACACTCTCTCATTTCCTTATTTATGAATGGTATGCTTTGTCTGTATACCGTGCAAGAAACAATACTTTTCACTGTGTGTTAATACATGTGACAATAGTAAATCAAATCAAATCAAATATCGTATTAACTCAATTTATAATGGCACAATGCCATCCCACCAACCATTAGTTATAGTCCAGTAGTTAACTTTCAGTTAAAGATAGGGGGCAGAAGTTTCACTTGTTGAGTGCTGCTGGCCAATCAGAGGCCTTGTGCTCATCACCCATAATTCATTCTGAGTCAGGAAGTTGGAAGGATTCTGGTCCTCCATCATCCTACTTCCTTTCCATCTCCAAGATGGTCACCAGTAACAGGACACCATTCCATCCAGAAAGCTTCAATTTCAGATTTCCAGCAAAGGGATTTTCTGGCACCCTAATGGCATATTTTTAGGCAGTGCCATTGGCCGCTGTCGGGATATCTGCAGTGTTTTGTATGACTCACCCTCCCCTTATCCCAATGGGAAACCCACCACAAAGTGGGGGAGGTGGTAGTTGGTTACCTTCAGCTGGACTGGAAGAACCCACCTGCAGGAAAGACTGGAAAATTCCAGTCTATATAAATATATTTTTGAGCAGTGGAATGAACAAGAACAAAATAGCAAATATTAATTCTTTACGCCAAGTAACATAGACAGATCCTGGGTGAAAATGATCCAATTTCAACAGTAAAGCACGTACATTAAGAGCAGGAGTAAAAGTCAATCCAAAGTTCATTGGGCTGATATGCTTATTCCCTCAGCGTGACATCCATATTTATCTGAAATACAGGTATCGGGAAGAAGTCTCAATTTTTTCAGTTCCTACGATGCTAGTCGGTAGATTTTTCTTCATTCTGTATTTTCTCTGCACTATAGGGTTTGTCTGATTGGTTCTGGGAAGTCATGCACTGGACAATGCAGAAGATGATACCGTAAACCTCCTTGCTGAGATGATTGGCTGCTTCCACTCTGGGTAAAAGGAAGCCTGAATCTGACCATCTCTCCCCAGCTTCTTCAATTGAGACCTCACTATCTGACAACATCCCAATTACCGTGTGCAATTAATTCCTTCCCAATATCTGTTTTTCATTTTCTACACAATAATTTCAAGATATTCGTAGAATCATAGAACCCTACAGTGCAGAAAGGGGCCCTTTGGCCCATCAAGTCTGCATTGAACACAATCCCATCCAGACCCTACCCCCATATCCTTACATATTATACCCACTAATCCCTCTAACTCACACATCCCTAGACACTAAGGGGTAATTTCTTAACATGGCCAATCAACCTAATCCGCACATCTTTGGGCTGTGGGAGGAAACCAGAGCACCCGGAGGAAACCCACACAGCACGAGGAGAATGCACAAACTCCATACAGACAGTGACCCGAGCTGGGAATCAAACTCAGGACCGTAGAGTTGTGAAGCAGCAGTGCTAACTGCTGTGCTACCGTGCAGGGTAGATATTGATTCTATCTTAGCAATAGGAGAAGGCAACAGAGATTTATTGGGATGTTAATGGCAAGGAGGTATGGGTGGCACAGTGGTTAGCACGGCTGCTTCACAGCGTTGGGGTCCCACTGTCTGTGTGGAGTTTGCATATTCTCCTCGTATTTGCGTGTGTTTTCTTCGGGTGCTCTGGTTTCCTCCCACGGTCCAAAGATGTGTGGGTTAGGTTGATTGGCCATTGATCGTAGAGTTGGAGGAGTAGCAGAGTGAATGTGTGGGGTTGCAGGAATAGGGCCTGGGTGGGATGTAGGTAGTCTAGATTCGATGGGCTGAATAGCCTCCTTCTGTATTACAGGGATTGTTTAACTGTACGATTCAATGAGAGCTCAGCAGGAGCATGTGAGAAACTTAAATATTTACTGGGTCACTGTTTCAAAATACTGTTGCCCGTTTAAGACGGAAATGAGGAGAAATATTTTCTCTCAGAAGAACATGAGCTTTTGGAACCGTTTTCCTCAGAATACAGTGGAAACAAAGGATGGGATTTTCTGGCTGCATTTATCCCAAGACTGGAAAATCCCACCCAAGGTCACATGGACTTTGGCATGGTGTGTGCCCCGCCCACGACCATTCCCATGGTGAGCAGCACGAGAAAGTTCCAATCAGATTCTTTAAGCATTTTTAAGGCAGAAGTGGATATGTGGATCGAGAGTGAATGTTTTTCAGAGAAAGATGGGAACAGGGAGCTGAGTCAGATCATTCACACACTTATTGAATGGTTGAGTGAGCTTAATGGGCCAAATGGCCTACTCCTGCTCCCAATTATAATGTTTGTTTGTTTCTCAGAGATGAGAGGTTGAAGGGTGTATTTAGAAGAACCTCAAAATTATAAAGAAAATGAGGAAAATATCTGCCAATTATTTCCAGTCCCGAAGAAGATGATGATAGGTTTGAGAGAAGTGCAATAAATCTTGAAGGAGAGATTTGAGAACATTCTTTCTGAGTTGTGAATGGGATGGGGTAAGTGGGGGATGGTGGGGGTTGGGGAGGATGCACTAGTCATTGCAATTAGGAATTCTCTCCCATAAGCCAATCAAAATAACTTCTTAGGCTGGTAATCCTTCCCTATCATAGAATCATAGAATTACCCAGTGCCCTTCAGCCCATCAGGTTCATATTGACACATCCCCGCTAATCCCATCTGCCAGCGCTTGGCCCATAGGCCTGAATGTTATGATGTGCCAAGTGCTCATCCAGATACCTTTTAAAGGATGTGAGGTATCCTGCCTCTACCTCACTCCAGATAACGCATTCCAGACCGTCACTACCCTCTGGGTAAAAAAAGTTTTCCTCACATCCTCCTAAACCTCCTTCATTTACAAACTATCTCCACACCTCAGAGTGCTTCAGAATCCAGAGTGTCAGTAATGCTCAGGCAATCATTACCTTAATCAGGGAGCTTATATTCCAAGAGTCCAACCTTAGGTCTCACTGAGGTCATTATATCAATATTGAAAGAAATTCAGAAATTCACTTTGAAGTGGAAAGTTGTTGCCTGAAAAAGAAAAACATCAGATTGATTTACATTGCACTTTAAGCACAGAACTGCTTTTTGTAGCCCAGATAATCTATGATGGCATTCATCCTCCACAACAGCCTCATTCTCTACTTCATCTCACACTATCACCATATCTTCTATTCCTTTCTCAGTAATTTCTTTACTAACTCCCCCTCAAATCTATCTATACCATTTGCCTCAACACTCTGAGTAACAGTAAATTCCACATTCTGGGCATTTGGCATAATAGGTTTCTCTTGTCTCTATGAGAATTATCAGTGACTGTCTTAAATTTATGATCTTCAGCTTATGACATGGCAGTTTTTAATCTATTTGTTGGATGTGTCATCGCTGGCTAGGCCAGTATTTATTGCCCATCCCTAATTGCCTTTGGGAAAGTTGTAGTGAGCTGTTTTTTTAAACTCGCTGAAGTCCGTGTAGGTACGCCTACATTGCTGTTAGGGAGGGGGCTCCAGGATTTTAACCCAGCAACAATGAAGAAACACTGATGTATTTCCAAGTCAGGATGATGAGTGATTTGGTATTCTCATGGTATGCTGGCACAGTGGTTAGTACTGCTGCCTCACAGCTCAAGGACCCGGGTTTGATTCCTGGATTGGATCACATTTTATATGGAATTTGTACATTCTCAGTGTGTTTGCGTGGGTTTCCTCTTGATGTTGCGGTTTCCTCCCAGGGTCCAAAGATGTGAGGGTTAGGTGTAGTGGCCGTGATAAATTGATCCTTAGTATCAGGAATACTAACCACGATAAATACATAGGCTTATGCCGGTGAGATCTGTACGGGATTAAAGTCAGTGCAGACTTGATGGGCTGAATGGTCTTCAATGCACTGTAGGATTCCGTGATTCTATAATCTTCTGCCCTTGTCCTTCTAGGCAGTGCTGGTGGTGGATTGAGAGGTGCTGTTGGAAGAATCCATTTGAAGTCATCGCTTAGCCTTCTCTTTTTGAAAAGACCCCAACAGATTCAGTTTCTCCTGGTAAGCAAGCTTCTCAAACTTCTTTGCAACTTCAATAATGGCAATTGTTTTATATATATAACTTATATAACTTGAAGTACTGTGTACAGTTCTGGTTGCCTCACTATGGGAAGGATGTGGAAGCTATTGAGAGGTGCAGAGGAGATTTACAAGGATGTTGCCTGAATTGGGAGGCATGCCTTATGAAAATATGTTGAGGGAGCTAGGTCTCTTCTCCCTGGAGAGACGAAGGTTGAGAGATGACCTGATAGAGGTTTATAAGATGTTGAGAGGAATAGATAGGGTGGATTCTCAGAGGCTATTTCCCAGGGCTGAAATAGTCACTACGAGAGGACACAGGTTTAAGGTGCTGGGGGGCAAGTACAGAGGAGACGTCAGGGGTAAGTTTTTCACTCAGAGAGTGGTGAGTGAATGGAATCGGCTTCCATCAGTGATGGTAGAGGAGAATTCGCTGGGGGCTTTTAAGAGACTTCTGGATGAGTACATGGGATTTAATGGGATTGGGAGTTACAGATAGTTCTGTGGCCTGGTAGGTATATATGTGATCGGTGCAATTTGTGGGCTGAAGGGCCTGTTTTTGCTGTAGTGTTCTATGTTCTATAACATGGAGTCTAGTGCTATAATAACAATGAAAAACACCCTGCCATTGCCCTCAAACTCAGTAAAGTTTTACAACACCAATTTTAAATCCAACCAATTTATTTGATAGTAAATCAGCGAGCTTTCAACTTTTTGTCTTGCCCTCAAACCCCAGGAGGCTGCAAAAATGATCTTGTTGTTCTCCCTGCCTTTTCAGTATGCTGTCCACTCTCCTTTGCCTCTTCTCATTTCCCCAGCAATCCTTTGAACTTCTTGGTCATTTCCTGAAATGTGTTTTTTCTATTGGCTGCTGCATTTCTCATACAAGTTGCATCACATCCAGCAGCACATTTCATTGGCTGGAGCTGTTGGTTAACCCTGCCTCTGACTGGCCTGTCTCTCCAACTCTCAGTTTCCCAGGGCTCTTTTCTCTATAAGAAGCTGGAAGTAGATACAAGTTGTATCCAAGACTCTGACTGCTCTCAGCACAGTCGTCTAACATGCTGACACTATAGTGAAGGAAGCCCACCAACACATCTACTTTCTCAAAAGGCTAAGGAAATTTGGCAGGGCAGCTATGATTATCATCAACTTTTACAGATGCACCATAGAAAGCATTCTTTCTGGTTGTATCGCAGTTTGGTATGGCTCCTGCTCCAAGTTAGCAAGGAACTACAAAAGGTTGTGAATGTAGCCCAATCCATCCCGCAAACCAGCCTCCCAACCATTGACTCTGCCTACACTTCCCACTGCCTTGGCAAAGCAGCCAGCATAATTAAAGACTCCACGCAGCCCAGACATTCTCTCTTCCACCTTCTTCAATCGGGAAAAAGATCCAAAAGTCTGAGGTCACATACCAACTGACTCAAGAGCAGCTTCTTCCCTGCTGCTGTCAGATTTTTGAATGGACCTATCCTGCATTAAATTGATCTTTCTCTACATCCTAGCTATGACTGTAACACTACATTCTGTGCTCTGTCCTTTTCTATAAACGGTATGTTTTATCTGCATAGCACATAAGAAACAATATTTTTCACTGTATATTAATACTTATGACAATAATAAATCCAATCAAATCAAATCAGTAAGAGTTTGTGAAGGAACATTGCACAGAATCTAAGTTCATCCCATTCCAGTCTGCTGCTTATTAATTTGATCATAAGTTGCAAGATCAAACTTGAGAAAACAATATTCATGTAATTTGACAGGTGGGAAGGAGGAGGTGGTGGGGTAGCTCTACTGCTAAGAGAGGGAAGAAGTACAGTTCTAAGGGATGATCTAGTTTCAGGGGATATGGAGTCAATTCGGATGGAAGTGGCAAATACCAAAGACAGGAAGAGAGTGGTAGGAGTATTACACAGGCTCCTGAAAAGTAGCCGCACAGTAGGAAAGAAATAAGAATTATATGTAAAAAGAGCATTGCATTAAACATGGGCAACTTTAATTTTCATATAGATTGGGCCAATCAAAGCGGAAATGGCAGCCAGGGAATAATATGTTGTTGAGCCAACCAAGGATTCAAGCTATTTTGGATTTGGTAATGTGTAATGAAGTAGGTTTAATAAATGATCTCAAAGTTAAGGATCCCAGAGGAAGCATGATCACAGTATGATAGAACTTAATATTCAGCTGAAGTGCGAGAAAATTGAAACATCAGTGTTAGACTTAAAGAAGGGGAATTACAAGGGTATGAGAATGGAATTGGCCAAAGTGGACTGGTCATTTAGATTGGTCAGTAAGACAATAGATGAGCACTGGCAGACATGAAGGATAGGTTCAGAGATGGAGTAAAAAATACCATCAGGAAGGAGAAAATAAACTAAACGGACAAGCTAAGGAGATACATAGACAATAAGACCTTTCTTAAATGCACTAAAAGGAAGAAGAAGTAAAGGAAACAACTGGCCCCTTAGAAAATGAAGTGGGAGAAGTAATTATCGGGAACAAGGCAATGGCAAAGGAGTTAAGTAGATATTTCCCATCTGTCTTTATTGTAGAGGATACAACAAACACTGCAGAGATGGTCAAAATACAAGAGAGGAATTAAATATAATCACCATCACCAGAGAATTAGTTTTAGGCACATGGTTGGGATTAAAGAGTAAAACTCCACTGGGCCTGATGGTTTGCATTCCCAGGATCTGAAAGGATGCAGATACATTGTAGATGCATTGGCAATCATTGTGCAAAAATCCTTGGATTCTAGATCTGTTCCAAAAGATCAGAATACACTGTGGCATCTTTGTTCAAAAAGGGAAGAAGGCAAAATGCAGGAAAATATAAGCCAGTTAGTCTAACTTCAGTTATTGGAAAAATATTCAAATCAATGATTAAGGAGAGAGGCAATGCAGCCATTTGCCAAAGGTCCTTAGATAGCATCTTCCAAACCCCACAACCACTTCCATCTTGAAGGACAAGGCAGCAGATACATGGGAGTACTATTACCCACAAGTTCCCTTCCAAGCCACTCACCACCCTGACTTGGAAATATATCACCATTCCTTTAGAGTCGCTGGATCAAAATCCTGAATTCCCTTTCTAACAGCATTGTGGGTAAACTGCAGTGGGCAACTAGGAATGGGCAATAAATGCTGGCCAGCAGTGATGCCCATATCCCATGACTGAATAAAAAAGAATAAAAATAGCAGTGTATTTGGAAAGTCATAATCTGGTCAAGCAGAATCAAAATGGTTTGATGACGGAGAAATCATCTCTGAAAAAATTACTAGAGTTCTTTGCAGAGTTATCAGCCAGAGTAGATAGAGGAAAGTCTGCCAATTTTGTATCTTCAAATTTTCAAAATGCATTTGATAAGGTGCCACATAAAAGGCTGCTAAGCAAGCTAGGATCCCATGGTATTGGAGGTAATATTCTGGAATGAATATAGGATTAACTAACTAACAGAAAGCAGCCAAATAAGGATTATGTGATTAGACAGGAAAATGGACTCAATGTGTGTTAGATTTGATATGACTTGAATAAATGGCGGAATGGACTTGAAGGGCTGAATGGCCTCCTCCTGTTCCTATTTCTTATGTTCTTATGATATTGATGAGCATATGCATATATATTAATCAGGCTGTATCTATGCATGTATTTGCAGCTGGGGTATTCTCAGTGAGGTTATTATTTATAAGAATGTGGTTTTATCTGCTCAGGTGTTACACGCACTGCAAAAAGTGTTCTTTCTCAATGTATCTGATGGGCAACACGACAGCTCAGTGACTATCGCTGTGCTGTGCAGATACATGGATTTGGGCCTGTGTCTGTGGGAGTTTGCGCGTTCTCCCCGTGCTTGCGTGGGTTTTCTCCGGGAGCTCCGGTTTCCTCCCAGATCCTAAAGATGCGCTCTTAGGTTAATTAGCAAAACAAATTCTCCCTAAATTGTCTCAAATTTGGTTTTTATTCCATAGATCTATAAACATGGACAGGGATTGCGGGTAGAGGTGGGAACATCAGGGTGGCGGCGTGGGCTCGTTGGGCCGAAGGGTCTGTTTCCCGTGCTGTTTTGTTCTTTGTTCTTTGTATCCACAACTCATTGAGTCAGAATCACGATATGAAAAAAAAGTCTCTGTTTTAATCGCCTCTCCTGACATCATGGCCAGAAATATCCCAAAAAAGCTAAGTGCCCAAAGGGCAGAAAAATGGGGGAATTTCCCATCGATTTTTTAGCAAACTTACTTGAACAAATCTCCGGCAGTCTGTGTATCCCAGAGTGCCTGAAAGAGATACACACTGGAAAGCAAGGCCACATTCCTCTGGGAGAGGCTGGAATCAGTACGCTGGGCGGGCAGTGAGCATGAGTCGATCTGTCAGTGAGAAGATCGGAGCATGCACACCGACCAGCCTCATCGCTGGGCTCCTGATCACTGACCTCCCAGTGTTATCCCCAAATTCCCCAATCCTCTGCACCCCGCCCCCCCTTCAATTGCCAGCCTCCCTGACTCCCACCCTGATCGCTGGCATACCCAAATCCCATCGGGGCCGGACATGATGCTCCCCCGTGCTAGCTCCACTCTCCCCTGTGCCAGCCCCACCCTTCCCTATGCCAGCCTCACCCTCCGTGTGCCAGCCCCACCCTCCCTCGTGCCAGCTCCACTCTCCCCTGTGCCAGTTCCACCCTCCCCCGTGCCAGGCCCACCCTCCCCTTGCCAGCCCCACCCTCCCCCACCCTCCCCTGTGCCAGCCCCACCATTCCCTGTGCCAACTCCATTCTCCCCCTTGGCCAGCCCTACGACCCCCCCCCCCCCACCCCACCATGGTGAGCCCCAATACCCCCATGGCAACTCTGATTGTTTTCCTCCCTCCCTTTCTCCCACACCAATCCCATTATAGAATCTGCACTGGTCCTCCCCACCACCACTTGGCCCTCGGTAGGTTCCATCCCTTCTGGCCCCAATCTTTCACACTGCCCGGTGTCAGTGGACACTGTGTGGTTCCTGCGGGCAGGATATGGTGCCAGGGCGCCAGACCAGCACTGCCCAAGGGACACCCTATCTGCCCCTATCTCCCAGAGGGGTCTCAGTGGCCTCTGTCCCCAGCAGCGAGGTGAGCACACCTGTTCCCCAATGGGAGGGTGCATTTGGAAACCCGCTGCCAGTGGAAGGAGTGACACTCACTGGCACACATGAAAATTGAGATTTCCTTATGATAATCAGCCTTACGTCCATTTCCATTGCAGAGCTGATTATGTCAGATATGAGGCCTGGAAGACTCATAATCAGCTGAATGCCAGTCACAGGTCCTGCTACAGGCCCCACACAGCAAACTGGGAGAATCCTGGCTCAGTTGCTCCACCAAGAATGTATCCCACTAGACTGCCTCAGGGGAACTCATTGTATTAAAGTGTTTTACGCTCACTGCTCATCTCCTTCTCAATATAACAAAATGTGCGGTAATTATTGATTCACACTGCTGTTCCAATTCTGACCTGTACCAAATTCTTGCTACCGTTGATCCTGCCACAGTCTCACAGTCCCACCGATGGCTCACTCCTGCTACGAGTTTCCTGGCGGCAGGGGGTTCATTCAACAGGAAATCCTATTGACAATGCAGGGCTGTGCAATCCCACCGCCAGCGAGTGTGTGCCACCTCCTGCCACCATGAGATCCCCAAGCACAGATTCCTATCCAATGAAGGTGTGTTCAAAAATCAAACCACAGATGAACTAGTCGCCTATTGGCAAATGTTTTCATAGAATCTCTACAGTGCAGGACGAAGCCATTCAACCCATCGAGCCTGTGCTGAATACAACCCCACCCAGGCTCTATTCCTATAACCCCATTCACCCTGCTAATCCCCTTGATACTAGGGTCAATTTGTCATGGCCAATCAACCTAACCTGCATGTCTTTGGAGCACCCAGGGGAAACCCACGCAGACACGAGGACAACATGCAAACTCCACACAGACAGTGACCAGAAGCTGAAATTGAACCTGGGTCCCTGACACTGTGAGGTAGGAGTGCTAACCACTGTGTCACTGTGCCAGCCCTCACAATTTAGTTTGTAAGTTTGAGTTAATAGGATATTCAACCCAGCTACGAAGTGACAATTCATCCATCTAAATATTGTAATGATATGGGAGGGATATTTTGTTTGCATGATTTTCTAAAATCTTAATTGCCCCAGACTTTGGTGTTTTCAATCAGCTAATTCCCCAGGCTTTACAATACTCTAACCTGACAATGTATCACTAAGCAGTAATTTCAAAAATTAATAAACTCCAGAAGGTTGATAAATTGTAAATGTGATACTTTCTTTCCATCTTGTGTCCTGCCTTGTGGATATTTGACAACTTATCCCTCACTTTTACTTATGCAGCATTAGGAGAAAATAATGTGCTTGGCCGCACTTAAGACACGTAACCAGAACTTGTCCATTCCTCAGAAATGGGTCAATTACAATTGAATGATTTGATTGCTCGAGGAAGGGGAGGGAGGTGATCCTGGAAGGAGCCGGGAGGGGTGGGTGAGTGAGCGCAAGAGTTGTGGGGGGGGAAGTGGGAAAGCAAAGGGTGGGCCCTGGTTGGGTGATGGTTCCACGGGGTGGGGGACGGGGTCCCAAGCTGATGCAGGGAGCTTGTTAATAGTTTTAATAAAGTTGTCACCAGTTTAAAAATAAAGTTTTGTTAATTGTTCATGATAGATAGTGTCAGATCCTGCTTTAATTTACCAAAAACAATTGTCTCCTACTAGACCACACACATTTTTATAAGGTTACAAGATGAGGTATATCCCTTTGAGAGGTTCCGAAGTTAAGCAGATGGAAAAATCACCTCCTTGTCGTCATATTTGCATAATGCTGCAGCTGACTAAAACCCTGGTCAGACCCCACTTGGAATACTGTGCTCAGTTCTGGTC
This sequence comes from Sphyrna mokarran, assembly GCA_024679065.1. Classification (NCBI taxonomy): domain Eukaryota; kingdom Metazoa; phylum Chordata; class Chondrichthyes; order Carcharhiniformes; family Carcharhinidae; genus Sphyrna; species Sphyrna mokarran. The sequence continues at coordinate 120,841,712 of JAGIQG010000008.1, read as the reverse complement.
ACCTCATTACAGGAAGGATGTGGAAGCCATTGAAAGGGTGCAGAGGAGATTTACAAGAATGTTACCTGGATCGGGTGGCATGCTTTATGAGGATAGATTGAAAGAACTTGGTCTTTTCTCCTTGGAGAGATAAAGGATGAGAGATGCCATGATAGAGGTGTATGAGATGTTGAGAGGTATTGATCGGGTGGATTCTTAAAGTTTTTTTTCCCAGGGCTGAAATGCCTGCCACAAAAGGACACAGGTTTAAGGTGCTAGGGAGGAGATGTCAGGGGTAAGTTTTTCACTCAGAAGATGGTGGGTGAGTGGATTTGGCTGACGGCGGTGGTGGTGGAGGCAAATTCGATAGGGTCTTTTATGAGACTTCTGGATGAATACATGGGACTTAATAGGATTGAGGGTTATTGGTAAACCTAGTAGGTAGAGATATGATAGGCGTAACTTGTGGGCCGAAGGGTCTGTGCTGTAGATTTTTTATGATTCTATGAATACCCCAGATCCATTTCTTTATGCAAAGCCTCCACAGCTATTAACATCATCCAGAATAAGAGTGCTCACACTCAATTATTTTCCCTCCATTCCTTCGAACCTATCAGTGGTTTTGTCCACTATTAACCAAATACACCAAATTAGATTGAGGAAAGACACAATCTGCTTTTCTCTCCTCTCTCTCTCTTTCTCTCTCTCTCCCCCTCTTTTTTTCATTCACTCTCTCTCCAAGTAGTTTTCTTTGTTGCTGATGTACCATACATTTAAAATTCTGTTCTACTTAAGTGAAGGTTAGAAATTACATTTGTGGTCAGCAAAATAACAGGGGAAAATTAGCTTAAAAATGCAATTTTCATTTGTAAATTGAATGGAGAAACGTAGAAAGTAAGAGAGGGAGTAGACCATTCTACCCTTTGAGCCTGTTCCACCATTCAATATAATCACGGCTGATCCCATATTTCAATGCCTTACTCATCCCTTGATGCCTTTAGGGTCCAGAAATCTACATCTTTCCTTCAATGATTTCACCTCTGCAATCTTCTGTTGTAGAGAATTCCACAGGTTCATCTCTGAGTAGCTTCTGCATTTCTTGAGATTGTGAACCCTTGTTCCAGACTCCTCCCAATCAGAGGAAAGATCATTCCTGCAGCCAGTCTGTTCAGGCCTGTCAAAATTTCATATGTTTCAGTGAGATCCCCTCTCATTTTTCTAAATTCTGATGAATACAGGCCCAGTCAACCCAATCTCTTATTTTACGACAATCCTGCCATCTCAGGAATCAGCCTTGTGAACCTATTCTGCATTCTCTCTATGATAATATTAGGTGTCCAGATCACGAACAACCTGAACAACCCACGGTGACACTATAGTTAAGAATGCCCACTAACGCCTCTACTGTCTCAGAAGACTAAGGAAATTTGGCATGTCAGCTACGACTCTCACCAACTTTTATAGATGCACCAAAGAAAACATTTTTTCTGGTTTCTCAGAGCTTGATATGGCTCTTGCTCTGCCAAAGATGCAAGATACTACAAATGGTTGTGAATGTAGCTCAACCCATCATGCAAAGCAACCTCCCATCCATTGACTGTCTACACTTCCCACTGCCTCAGCAACGTAGCCAGCATAATTAAGAACCACACGCATTCTGGACATTCTCTTTTCCTCCTCCTTCCATGAAGAAAAAGATACAAAAGTATAAGGCTAATACAAATCGACTGAAGATCCACATCTTCTCTGCTGCAACGGAATTTTGAATGGATCTACCTCACATTAAGTTGATCTTTCTGTAAATTTAACACTACATTCTGCACTCTCTCCTTTCTTTCCCTATGATTGGTATGCTTTGTCTGTGTAGCGTGCAAGAAACAAATTGTATGTAAATATATGTGACAGTAATAAAATGAATTTAAACAAAAAACAAATCCATGTCTATCCTTTTTCAGGTAAGGAAACCAAAATTGCAGACAATATTTCGAGTGTGGTCTCATCAAGGCCCTGTACAGCCACACTGAGGCATTCTTGCTCCTGTGCTCAAATCCTTCTGTGATGAAGGGAACAGCAATAGCCCATAGTGGAATCCTGTTGTTGTTTCAGGCTCCACTTGCAAAATACGTTTTAAAAAATTACATTTTTGTGATCTAGATTAATTTTCTCCTGTAAGCCATTTTGACTCTTATTTTCTAAAGAACCGTGCAGGCCCTTCCTCCTTCTGACAGATTTTGTATTTTTTTTGGTTTTAACGTGGTAAATGCGGGGTCACTTTTAACATTTAAGAAAAACTTGGATGGGTTCATGGATGGGAGGGGTGTGGAGGGATGTGGTTTAAGTGCAGGTCAGTGGGACTAGGCAAAAAATAGTTTGGCACAGACAAGAAGGGCCAAAAGGCCTGTTTCTGAGCTATAATTTCCTATGATTCTATGATAAAGAAATGGTCATCTAAAACCCATATATAAACAAACCCCTCCACCTCATCCCAACCCCCACCTTACCTGCTCTATTCAGTGTCATGACAATGGAGAACGCTTGACTGTCAGTTTCAGGAGTTGAAGCCAGTGGGTTTTGACAGTGTTTTCTTGTTCCAGTGGGAAACTGGGCAAGGGGATGAATGTTTCAAATGGCAAGAGGCAAACTTTTCTCAGATTTGGAGTTTCGCTTCTGAAAGAGACTGCATTTGTATCTGAGGACCTGGACACCAGCCCAATAAACCTGGAGTAAGGTGTCCCCATGAAGAGGATGGAGCGGTGATGGTGAATGAGGTTGGGAGGAAGATAAAGAGACCAGTGATAGTAATGATAATGACAGCATGGGAATGGAGGGAAGGGGGTGGTGAGCTGGATAGTTTCCTGCAACCCTTACCTAAAGACCGTTTACAGACACTGCCATCTCCTCGTTCTTGTATGTTACTTCCAATTGAGAAGAAAGAAGTAAAGGAAATGAAGGGGAGGGAAACAAAAATAAACATTAACAGGGGAAGGAAAAGAATAGACAGAGAAGAAAAGGAAAGGATGCATTTCAGGTTTTGCTACCTGTAGGGAAATGATAAACATAGTGGAATAAAGGGTTTGTCATTGAGGAACTGTTGAGGAGTCTGTGTTGTATTCGTTATAAGGGATTGGGGGGAGGGGGGGTTCTAACTGAAACTTACAGAATACCGAGAGGCCTAGATAGAATGGATGTGGAGAGGATACTTTCAATGGTGGGAGAGGCTAGAAATTGAGGGCACAACCTCAGAATGAAGGGACACTTCTTTAAAACAGAGGTGAGAAGGAATTTCTTCAACAGGAGGGTGGTAAATCCGTGGAACTCATTGCCACAGAAAGCTGTGGAAGCCAAGTCATTGAGTATATTTAAGACAGAGATAGACAGATTCTTGATCAATAAGTGATCAAGGGTTAGAAGGAAAAGGTAGGAGAATGGAGCTGAGAAGCATAACAGCCATGATTAAAAGAGGAGTTCATAAAAGAGGAGTTTTGGATTGGATTCCCATTATCTTACCTTTTGTGTGAAGATCATAAAGAATGCCATTGTGATATTGCCACCAATGTGAAAGATATCTCTGTGTTCTCGTGTGGAATGACTAAACATCATGATCAAAGGAAACGTGATGGTATCAGATGAGGAACAAGAATGGAAAGGAAACATTTCCTTATAGAGGAGATGGAAAATGAGAGGTTGGGTCAACATTTTTCACACATTTTATGGCACAGAGTCCAATTGACAGAACACTGTGAGAAACAATTGTCTACTCCTAACCATGGCTGGAGTTGTTGTTTTGCAGTTATGAATCTTCAGGGTGGTCGATTGACAACACACTCTTGTTTGTTTTACATCTCACTCTTAACCACCCCATTAATTATTTTAAAAACTTGCTGTATTTGCACATTAATTTCCCATTAATTCACAGCAGAAAGTTAAATTGAGCAATTAAGACAACAAGAAATCTTTTTAACAATGTGTTTGTCAGCAGTGCAATGTTCATCAACCTCTTTACCCCAACATGAGAAAAATTGAAACAATTCAAATTCATTCCTGTTGTTCAGTGCTGTGATGACCTAAACACAATGACTATAAATTTTAGTTTTTCTTGCTTTTCTTTTCAAATGTTTCCTTTCTTCCTGATTCCAATTTTTAATTCATAAGAACTTAAGAACTCAGAGTAGGAGTTAGCCATCTGGCCCCTCGAGCCTGCTCAAGGATGGATGAACAGAGATATCCACTGCTCGCTGAAGTCCAGGTCTGAGGCATTCAAGTCAGGTGACACTGACCTATACAAGGAAGCCAGATGTGATCTAAGCAGATCCATAATTATGCCAAAAATTGTGCCAGCCTAGAGTCCCAGGCTAGTCACACAGGCCCTCACCAACTATAGCAAGATCTGCAAGACATACAGGCTATAAGATGAAGGCAAGTAAAATCACCAACATCAACACATCACTCCCTGATGAGTTCAATGCATTCTATGCCCATTTTGACTAAGAGGTCAGCGATAGCATGCCCTCCAATCCTGATGCCTTGGATGAGCCTGTATCTGAGGGACTGTGTGGAGTTTTGGTGGCCGCATTCGAGGAAGGATATATTGACCTTGGAGGGGGTGCAGAGAAGGTTTACTAGGCTGATACAGGAGATGAGGGTCTTGGATTATGAGGAGAGACTAAATAGGCTAGGTTTGTACTCATTGGAGTTTAGAAGGCTGAGAGGGGATCTTATAGAAACGTATAAGATAATGAAGGAGATGGATAGGGTAGAGGTTGAGACACTCTTCCCACTTAGCAAGGATAGCAGGACTAGAGGGCACAACCTCAAGATTAGAGGGGGGCGGTTCAGATCAGAGTTGCAGAGGAATTTCTTCACGGAAAGGGCGGTGAATCTTTGGAATTCAATGCCTGTTGAAGTGGTGGAGGCTTCCTCGCTGAATATATTTAAGTCAAGAGTGAATAAGTTTTTGATTGACAAGGGAATTAAGGGCTACGGGGAGAAAGTGGGAAAGTGGTACTGAACCACTACAGATCAGCCATGATCTTATTGAATGGTGGGGCAGGCTCAAGGGGCTGGATGGCCTACTCCTGCTCCTATTTCTTATGTTCCTATATTCTTATGTCACCATTGCAAATACTAGAACAGCTTTCTCAAAGGTCAACTCACAGAATGTGACTGGCCTAGATGGGGTCCCCAGACAAATACACAGATCCTACACAAATCAATTGGCAGAGGCAATCACAGACATCTTCAATCTCTCTTTACAACAATCTCAGGTTCCTGTCTTCTTCAAGAAGATGACTATCATCTTGATACCAAAAAAAATACATAAAGTGTGCTTTAATGACTATTGTCCAGTCGCTCTGACATCCATCATTATGAAATGCTTTGAAATGTTAGTCATGGCACAAATCAATTCTGGCCTCCCTGATTGACTGAATTCATTACAGTTTACCCATTGGTGCAATAAGTCCTCAGCAGACAAAACCTCTCTGTCCCTGTATTCAATCCTGGAACACTTAGATAACAAAGACATATTTTTAAAATAAAATTCAAAGTAAAGTTTATTGATCAGTCACAAGTAAGACTTACATTAACACTGCAAATTCAGTTATTGTGTAATTCTCTGAGTTGCCACACTCCAGCGCTGTTCGGGTTAATGCATCTACTCAACACGTCTTTCAGACTGTGGGGAGAAACCGGAGCATCCGGAGGAAATCCATGCAGATTTGAGGAGAATGTGCAAACTCCACACAGACAATGACCCAAGCAGGGAATCGAACCCGAGTCCCCAGCGCTGTGAGCGCCTATGACAGCTTCCATTTCTCAACTACAACTTAGCATTCAATACTATTATTCCTATGAAACTCATCTCCAAACTCTGTGGCCTGGACCTCAGCTCCTCCCTCTGCAACTGGATTCTAACCCACAGATCACAATCAGGCAACAACACCTCCTCCATGAACATCTTCAACATCGATGTCCCACAAATCTGTGTTCTCAGTCCCTAACTATATTCCTTATTCACATATAACTGTGGCCAAATTCCCCTCCAACTCGACTTTCAAGTTTGCTGATGACACCAGTAGTTGGATCTCAAACAAAGACCTCTGAGACAAAGTACAAGAAAGAGAAAATCTGTTGAACTGGCAAGAACAATAATCTCTCCCTCAATGTCAACAAAATGAAGGAGTTATTCATTGATTTCAGGAAGTATAAAGGAGAACAGGGATGAAGTAGAAAGGGTCGAGAGCTTCAAGTTTCTAGGTGTTTAGATCACCAGCAACTTGTTTTAATCCCTCTATGCCGACACTATAGTTAAAAAAGCCCCACCAACACCTCTACTTTCTCAGGAGACTAAGGAAATTTGGCATGTCAGCTACAACTCTCACCAATTTCTACAGGTGCACCATAAAAAGCATTCTTTCTGGTTGCATCAGAGCTTGGCATGGCTCCTGCTCTTCCCAAGACCAGACGAAAGTATAAAGGCTTGTGAATATAGCCCAGTCTATCACTCAAACCAGCCTCCCATCGATTGGAAAAGCAACCAGCATAATTGAGACCTCGCACACCCCAAACATACACTTTTCCACCTTCTTCAGTAAGGAAAAAGATACAAAAGTTTGAGATCACCCAACAACTGACTCAAGACCAGCTTCTTCCTTGCTACTATCAAACTTTTGAATGGACTTACCTTGCATTAGGCTGATATTTCTCAACATCCTACCTGTGATTGTAACACTACATTCTACACCTCTTGTCTCCTTCTCTATGTACAGTATGTTTTGTCTGTATAGTGCGCAAAAAGCAATACTTTTCACTGTATGTTAATACATTTGATAATAATAAACCAAATCAAAATCTCTGCCATTTAATAAGAACATGTCTAATCCTTCTTGTTATTTTCATTCTTGTACCTCATTGAACCCTAAATCACTTCTCCGATGTCTCTTTCTCTATCCTTAATAGATAGAGGTTGGTTGCTGCAGCTCGATAAGATCACAGATATACTGTTGTCCTCATGGCATTTTTATCAGCTCATGTACCCAGCAAGTTTATAGAATCGTACAATTTCTGGAGTGCAGAAGGAGGTCATTTGGCACAGCGAGCCTGCAACACCAGCAATCCCACTCGGTCTAATCCCCGTGACACCACACATCCCCTTGATACTAAAGAGCAATTTAGTTTGGTCAATCAACAGACATATCTTTTGAACTGTGGGAGAAAACCCATGGATATATGGGGAGAATGTACAAACTCAGCTAAACTGTCAACCAAGGTCAGGATTGAACCCGGGTCACTGGCACTGTGAGGTAGCAGTGCCAACCACTGTGCCAGCGTCACTGAGCATAAAACGATTAGGGCTGAAGAGTGAAGGAAAGTGCATAATTAATGGGATATCCTGAGAGACAACACCTTCTAACCCAATAAAAAAGATTCAGTGGAGTTGACAACATGTCAGTTTCCCATGAAGTTCAGTTCACAGAAGATTAATTGGCAGATACAACATCAAATCAAAAGGGGTTGAAATGAGTTGTCTTGGAATCTAAATTCAGTGTGAGAAATGCTGATACATTCTTTTTTATTTGACTGAATGAGGCCTAATGGGACATCTCACTAATATCACACCGCGCTGCCTTTCAGACCCATTATTGATGCCATAAAATCAACCTCGGGCTTTCTTTTGAAGTTATTCACAAATGTAATAATGTCAAAGATTGAAACCTGTTCTAAACTCTGCAATGTTTGAAATATTTCTCACGTACTGCTCTTTGACTGAATGCAGAGTGTAATTGAATATGCATGTTCATATTTATATTCCCTTGAATCTGATTTCACATGTTGTTTGAAGGAGTTGCACTGGGATTGACATGCTTGGAAAATCTGATTATCCTATTCCATGACCTTTAAATGTTTTGCAACCCATTCAGCATCTTCAGCTAAATATATAAACATGTTTTTATTTGGTATAAATGGATCAATCATATTACACTCCAAGTACTATTTTCTTTTAAATGCAGACTGTGGAGTTGAGTTACTTGATTGCCTGAGGATCAGTTTGGCTGTAAAATGCCATCAAGATGCTATTATATAAATCGCTATACATATACAAATACCAGCAATGCTAATGCAATAGGCAACTGCTGTTTAATTGCACTGCATGTGTCTTCGTGACCCTGCTGTTTGCTGGTCTTTCACAACACAATACCACCAAACTATGAGAAAGAAGAAGAAGTTTCACAATGTCCGAACATAGAACACTACAGTACAAACAGGCCCTTCGGCCCACAAGTTGCGTGATCATATCCCTATCTACCAGGCCTATCTATAACCCTCAGTCCCATTAAATCCCATGTACTCATCCAGAAGTCTCTGAAAAGACCCCAATGAGTTCGCCTCCACCACCACCAATGGCAGCCGATTCCACTCACTCACCACCCTCTGAGTGAAAACTTATCCCTGACATCTCCTCTGTACCTACTCCCCAGCACCTTAAACCTGTGTCCTCTCATAGTGACCATTTCAGACGTGGGAAATAGCCTCTGAGAATCCACCCTATCTATGCCTCACAACATCTTATAAACATCTGTCAGGTCACCTCTCAACCTTCATCTCTTCAGGGAAAAAAGACCAAGCTCCCTCAACCTACCCAGGTTAAAATCCAACAAATTTATTGGAATCACAAACTTTCAGAGTGCTGCTCCTTCATCAGTTGAGTGGAGTGGACTACAACAGTTTACTGCAAATCTAGTTCCACTGATCACTACACACATTGGGGTTTCTCCAACTCCACATGCTTTAAGATTGGCCTCATCATTAACCTAGTAATTAGACCATGAGCCATTTGCTCACCATGCAAGCTTGACATTGGAACGGGGCGCAAAAAACAAATCCTATGACTACCCTGGTCCGATCATTGCTCACTGCATATCGTACAAACTATGAATGAGCCTAAGTGTAATGACCACAATGAGACCCAGGAGGTTGGTCTCTTGGAGTATGATCTCCCTGATTGAGGTCATAATTACCTGTCCAATCAAGGAGCCTCACCTATATACAAAACTGGGATTGTCAGGTTCATTAGAACTCCTGATTCTGACTGTGTATCTGAAGCATCCTAGGTGTGGAATACAGTTTGTGAATAAAGGTATTCTGGTGAAGAGACATTGAGAAGCTATTTCACTAAGGTTGCCACTTTCTGTCCTAAAAAGTGACTACTCTACCTAAGATTATTGTGTTCATTCAAGTTGAAATGTTCAGTTATTAATTCACAGCCATTTCTCCCCTCCCCCTATCCTAACCCAGCCATCCTATTGGAAACCTCAGGCTATGTTCACTGGACACCCACCCAACCCACTCACTAGCGCATTCTTCCCATCCCAGTGGCAGAGGCCATCAGCCTGAAGGTTGGTGAGGTTTAAAAGTGGCTTCCTTCCCCTGTCGCCAGTCTGTAAAACCGGATACAGGAAGTAGTCACAGGGAGGCCTGTGCAGGAGTTTTTTTTTCACCTGGACCTCCATAAATTGGGATGGTGAAGAATCCCGATACTCTACACGCGTAGAGTATCCCAACCCTCCCCCCTCCTCTAACCTAATAAAAAAGGAGAGCGACTAGGAGTGTGAGCAGGTAAGATTAAGTTTATATTTGTTTCTGTGTATTAGGAAGTAATAGGGATGGCAGTGCAGGCAGTGTGATGTACCTCCTGTGGGATGTTTGAGGTGAGGGACACTGGTAGTGTCCCAGCTGATTACACCTGCCAGAGGTGCATCCAGTTCCACCTCTTTGAGGACCGTGTTAGGGACCTGGAGCTGGAACTGGAGGAACTAAGAATTATTAGGGAAGCAGAGATGGCTATCGATAAAAACTACAGGGAGATAGTTACTCCTAAATGTGGTACATGGGTGACTGTTAGAAGGGGTAAGAAGCAGTCAGTGCAGAGTTCCCCTGAGGCTGTTCCTCTACGTAATAAGTACTCTGCTTTGGATGCTGTTGGGGATGAAGATACAACTGGGATAAGCCATGGAGTACAGATCTCGGGAGTTGAGCCTGTCCTTGATGCTCAGGTGGGAAGGGGGAAGAAAAGATCTGGATTAGTGATTGGGGACTCCCTAGTTAAGGGGATAGATAGGAGGGTCTGTGGGAAGGAGCGGGACTCGCGGTTGGTATGTTGCCTCCCAGGCGCTGGGGTCAGTGATATCTCTGACCGAGTGTTCGGGATCCTTAAGGGGGAGGGGAACCAGCCCCAAGTTGTGGTGCATGTAGGTACCCATGACGAAGGTAGGAAAAGGGATGGGGATATAAAGCAGAAATTCAGAGAGTTAGGGTGGAAACTTAGGGCTAAAACAAATGGAATGGTTATCTCTGGTTTGTTACCTGTGCCGCAGGATAGCATAGAAAAGAATAAGGAGAGAGAACATTTGAACTCGTGGCTAAAGGGATGGTGCAGGAGGGAAGGGTTCAGGTATTTGGACAATTGGGGCTCATTCTGGGGAAGGTGGGACCTCTACAAGAGGGATGGTCTGCACCTGAACCGGAGAGGTACCAATATCTTGGGGGGTAAATTTACCAGTGCTATTCGGGGGGGTTTAAACTGATTCGGGGGGGGATGGGAACCTGAATTGTTGTGCCAGTATACAGGAGGATGTGAATAGGGAGGTCACGGATAAGGTTTCTAGGTCGCAGCAGTATAGTGGCAAACGGGAGGGTGGTTTGAAGTGTGTATACTTTAATGCGAGGAGCATACGCAATAAGGTGGATGAACTTGCAGCCTGGATTGGTGCTTGGGACTTCGATGTTGTGGCCATTTCAGAGACGTGGATAGAGCAGGGGCAGGAATGGTTGTTGCAGGTTCCGGGGTTCAGATGTTTCAGTCAGAGCAGAGGTGGTGGTAGAAGAGGGGGAGGAGTGGCATTGTTAGTTAAGGACAGCATTACGGTGGCAGAAAAGACGTTTGATGTGGACTTGTTTGCTGAGGTAGTGTGGGCTGAGATTAGAAACAAGAAAGGAGAGGTCACACTGTTGGGAATTTTTTATAGGCCTCCAAAAAGTTCCAGAGAAGTAGAGGAAGGGATTGCAAAGTTGATCCTGGATAGGTGTGAAAGTAACAGGGTAGTTGTAATGGGGGACTTTAACTTTTCTAATATCGATTGGAAAAGCTATAGTTCAAGTACGTTAGAGGGGTCAGTTTTTGTTCAATGTGTGCAGGAAGGTTTCATGACTCAGTATGTAGATAGGCCAACAAGAGGTGAGGCTATATTGGATTTGGTACTGGGTAATGAACCAGACCAGGTGTTAGACTTGGAGGTGGGTGAGCACTTTGGTGATAGTGACCACAATTCGGTTACGTTTACCTTAGTGATGGAAAGGGATGGGCACGTACCGAATAACAGTAGTTATAGCTGGGGGAAAGGTAATTATGAGGCTATTAGGAGAGATTTAGGATGCATAGGGTGGAGCAGGAAATTGCAGGGGCTGGGGACATCTGAAATGTGGAGCATATTTAAGGAACAGCTTCTGCATGTCCTTAATAAATATGTACCTGCCAGGCAGGGAGGAAGTGGTCGAGTGAGGGAACCATGGTGTACTAGGGAAGTTGAATCTCTGGTGAAGAAGAAGAAGGAAGCTTATATAATGATGAGACGTGAAGGCTCAGTTAGGGCACTGGAGAGCTATAAATTAGCCAGGAAGGAGCTAAAGAGGGAGTTGAGAAGAGCTAGAAGAGGACACGAGAAGACTTTGGCAGATAGGATTAAGGAGAATCCTAAAGCTTTTTACAGGTATATAAATAATAAAAGATTGGTTAGGGCAAGAATAGGGCCAGTCAGAGATAGCCGTGGGAAGTTGTGCATGGAGCCTGAGGAGATAGGAGAGACACTGAATGAGTATTTTTCGTCTGTCTTTCTCCTGCGTGAATACTATGTTGTCGGGGAGAATACTGCAATACCAGGTTGTAGACTGGGCAGGATTGAGATTCATAAGGAGGAGGTGTTAGCGAATCTTGAGGGTATGAAAATTGATAAGTCCCCTGGGCCAGATGGGATTTACCCTAGGATTCTCTGGGAGGCTAGAGAGGAGATTGCAGAGCCTTTGGCTTTGATCTTCATGTCGTCATTGGCTACAGGTATAGTGCCGGAAGACTGGAGGATGGCAAATGTTGTCCCTTTGTTCAAAAAGGGGAGTAGGGACCATCCTGGAAATTATAGACCGGTGAGCCTGACTTCTGTTGTGGGCAAGGTCTTGGAAAGAATTATAAGGGATAGGATTTATAAGCATCTAGAGAGAAATAAATTGATTAAGGATAGTCAGCACGGTTTTGTGAAGGGTAGGTCGTGCCTCACAAACCTTATTGAGTTTTTTGAGGAGGTGACCAAAGAAGTAGATAAGGGTAAGGCAGTTGATGTAGTGTATATGGATTTTAGCAAAGCGTTTGATAAGGTTCCCCATGGTAGCTACTGCAGAAAGTGCAGATGCATGGGATTGAAGGTGATTTAGCAGTTTGGATTAGGAATTGGCTAGCTGATAGAAGACAGAGGGTGGTGGTTGATGGGAAATATTCAACTTGGAGTGCAGTTACAAGTGGTGTACCTCAAGGATCTGTTTTGGGGCCACTGCTGTTTGTCATTTTTATAAATGACCTAGATGAGGGTGTAGAGGGTTGGATTAGTAAATTTGCTGACAATACCAAAGTGGGGGGAGTTGTAGACAGCGAGGGTGGATGTTACAGTTTGCAGAGGGACATAGGTTGCAGAGCTGGGCCGTGAGGTGGCAAATGGAATTCAATACGGATAAGTGTGAGGTGATTCACTTTGGTAGGAATAACAGGCATATGAAATATAGGGCTAATGGAAGGACCCTTAATAGTGTTGTCGAGCAGAGCGATCTTGGGGTACAAGTACATAGCTCTTTGAAAGTTGGCACCCAGGTTGATAAAGTTGTTAAGGAGGCGTACGGTGTGTTAGCTTTTATTGGTAGAGGGATTGAATTTAGGAGCCGTGAGGTTATGTTACAACTGTACAAAACTCTGGTGCGGCCGCACTTGGAGTATTGCGTACAGTTCTGGTCGCCGCATTATAAGAAAGATGTGGAAGCATTGGAAAGGGTGCAGAGGAGGTTTACCAGGATGTTGCCTGGTATGGTGGGAAGGCCTTATGAGGAAAGGCTGAGGGACCTGAGGTTATTTTCATTAGAGAGAAGAAGGTTACGTGGTGACCTAATTGAGGCGTATAAGACGATCAGAGGACTGGATAGGGTGGATGGTGGGAGCCTTTTTCCTCAGATGGTGATGACCAACACGAGAGGACATAACTTTAAATTAAGAGGTGGTAGTTATAGGACGGATGTCAGAGGCAGGTTCTTTACACAGAGGGTGGTGAGGGCGTGGATGCCCTGCCTGCAGCAGTTGTGGACTCGCCTACTTTGGGGGCATTCAAATGGTCGGTGGATAGGCATATGGATGATATTGGAATAGTTTAGGTTAGAGGGTCCACTGGCTGGCGCAACATCGAGGGCCGAAGGGCCTGTACAGCGCTGTAATGTTCTATGTTCTATTTAGGACTGAGATGAGGAGACATTTCTTCACCCAAAGAGTAGTGAACCTGTGGAATTCATTATCACAGGAAGTAGTTGATGCTAAAATATTGAATGGATTGAAGAGACAGTTGGATATAACACTTGGGATCAAAGGTGATGGGAAGAAAGCAGGATCAAGCTATTGAGTTGGACGATCATCCATGATCGCAATGAATGATGGAGCAGGCTCAAAGGGCCAAATGGCCTCCTCATGCTCCAATCTTCCATGTCCCTTCGTTTCTATATTTCTATGTTATTTATGGCCATGGTATCCAGGGGGGCATAAACTCCTGACCATCTGCATTTGTCACACTGCTGATTTTCCAGCTACTGTATAGAATTCCAATGATTTCTGCCAATTTTTTATTTTCAATATCAGCAAAGCATTGCAAATGATATCAAGGTTAAATGACTGTGAGCCAAGATCAGTGAGGGTAACCTTGGGATGAATTGCTGGGAAGGTCTCCTTTCAAATTGTGTGTGCAGTTTTGGGCTGCCCACTTTCAGATATAGACAGAAGTGTTGGAAATAACCCAGAGAAGGAAGACAGGTGGTTTTGTAAGATTTTGGACTTCACTTTACCACAGACTAACAGGATTGAATTTATTCTGGTTAAGAAATGTGGAAGGTTAAGCAAGAGTATAGTATGGATCTCTAAAACATAAACAGGATTGTATAAATGTAGATGCTAGCAGGTTGTTTAAAATGGGTTGTCACCCCAGCACAGATTCAAAATCAGTGATCCTCTGGAATATGAGAAATTATTTGCTTTGTGGGACAGTGAGTATGCAAGGGGACAAACTGAGAAAAAAGTATTAAAATAAAACACATACGGAATCTTTGGCTTCATTATTAGTGTCACAGTGTACCGACACAGAGTTTGGATGGGATTTTCATAGCCACCCATCATTGGGATTGACCAGATGGGGCAGGACCGTGCAAAGAGGCAGCACAGTGGTTAGCACTGCTGCCTCACAGGTCCAGGAATCCGGATTCAATTCCCGGCGTGGGTCACTGTATTTGCACATTCTCCTCATGTCTGTGTGGGTTTCGTCCGGGTGCTCTGGTTTCCTCCCACAGTCTAAAGATATGCAGGTTAGGTGGATTGGCCATGCTAAATTGCCCCTCAGTGTCAGGGGAACTAGTTACGGTAAATACATGGGGTTATGGAGATGGAACCTGGGTGGGATTGTGATTGGTGCAAACTCGATGGGCTGAATGGCCTCCTTCTGCATGGTAGGGATTCTATGATTCCATAACATGTGGAGGGATTTTCTGGCCTTGGGATGAGCATGGCTGGAAAATCCCACCCTTTATTTTAAACCTTTATCAAATGCCAATTAGTGCTCAGCCAGAGTATTGGATTTAATTCAGTGTACTACAATTTTAAATAGGATGGCAAAACATTGGGGAAGATATAGAAGAGGTTGACAAAAATAGTCACTGAGATGAGGGGATTCAGACAGAGAATTGTTTGGATTTGTCCTTCTTCCAGGAGAAGAAATTGAGAGGAGATTTGATAGAATTATTCAAGGTCATAAACAGTTTTGACAAAGTAAATAAAGAGGTTTCTTTGCCCCAGTTGCCGAGCAGCCATGAACCGGAGAACCTGAATATAAAGCAATTGGTAAAAGAGCCAGAGGCGACATAAGGAAATAATTTTTGATGCAGTGAGTTGTTCTGATTTGGAATCCACTTCCTGACAGGGTGAAAAATACAGTCATTTTCAAAAGGAAGTTGGATAATTGCATTCAAGGATGCAATATGCACAGCTAAGGGAAAATAGGGGGAGTAGGGCTAAATGGATAGCTCATTCAAAGGGCTAGCACAGGCATAATGAACTGAATAGCCTCTTTTTGTGTTACCATTGTGGAATGGAGCCGCAGCCCATTATTTTACATCAGGTCGCATTCAATGAGAAATAACAATATCAAATAGTAGGAACACCCAGCTTTACTTGCAGAAACGTTGGAGAGAAAAACAAATTGTTTTGGGTTGGTGAAGGTTTGTCAGAACATTCTTTTCTAATTGTGGTAATCTGACTCTGCCAGTTTCTAACAACATATAAACATTTATTAATGAACTACACCTAGTTACAGGTTGATGCAGATTCAATATCTCCAGACATGATGGTAGGTTCGAGCTGCTGAAACAAGCCCCAGACAAATTGGAATGATGCCCCAACTCGGTTCTCCATTGGTCAGCCTGGGTCACGTTTCAGACAATTGTCCCTTAAAGGAGCCAGACACTATAGTAAGGCGAATAAATATTACAAGAGTAAGTATGGAGTATAACGATTCCAAGGAATAAAACTGGAGCTAATTTCATTGTGAGTGTTTCACCAATAGAATGCACACAGAGTGGGAAACCTGGCCTGTCCTCAACTAAACCTCGCCTCTCCACATTGCAATTGTTTGGGCCGAGCTGCCAATTCCTGTGACACCTCCAAAGGCAGCTTGACTTTAAGTCCAATTGGAATTTAGATCTGTTGACTCATTGATGGTGACACTTGGGTGGTTCATGGAAGCAAGTGAAGCCTGACAGAGTTCTATACTGCTGGCTGGGCCCTTCTGCTCCGTCCAGCCACATGGGAGACTGATTTATTTAGATTTCCAGAAGGCCTTTGATAAGATGCCACATGGGAGATTGTTAAATAAGTTAACAGTAAGATCCTGGTATGGATAGAGGATTGGTTGACTGGCAGAAAGCAGAGAGTGGGGATAAAGGGACCTTTTTCCAGATGGCAATCAGTGACTAGTGATGTGCCTCAGGGGTCAATGCTGGGATGACAACTTTTCACAATGTACATTAACAATTTGGAGGAAGGAACTGAAGGCACTGTTCCTAAGTTTGCAGATGATACAAAGATGTATAGAGGGACAAATATATAGGGGGACTGCAGAAGGACTTGGACAGGTTAGAAGAATGGGCAAAGAAGTGGCAAATGGAATTCAATGTGAGATTATGCACTTTGGAAAGAGGAATAGAGTCTTAGACTATTTTTTAAATGGGAAAATGCTTAAGAAATCAGAAGTACAAAGGAACTTGGGAATCATTATTCAAATGTCTCTTAACATTAATGTGCAGGTTCAGTCAGCAGTTAGAAAGACAAATGCAATGTTAGCATCCATGTCAAGAGGGATTGAATGCAAGAGCAGGATGTACTACTGAAGCTGTTTAAGGCTCTGGTCAGACCACATTTGGAGTATTGTGAGTAGTTTTGGGCCCTGTATAGAAAGAAGGATGTGCTGGCCTTGGAAAGGGTCCAGAGGAAGTTCACACGAATGCTCCCTGGAATGAAGAGGTTGCCATATGAGGAAAGATTGAGGACGCTGGGTCTATAATCATTGGAGTTTAAAAGCTTGAGGGGGGATCTTATTGAAACTTATAGGATACTGGAAGGTCTGGATAGAGTGGAGGTGGAGAGAATGTTTCCACTGGTGGGAGAAACTAAAACCAGAGGGCACAACCTGAGGCTAAAGGAAAGATCCTTTAAAACAGAGATGAGGCAGAAGTCAGGTCATTGAGTGTGTTTAGGACAGAGATAGACTCCTGATCAACAAGGAGATCAGAGGTTATGGGGAAAAGGCAGGAGAACAGCGATGAGAAAAATATCAGCCATGATTAATTAGCAGAGCAGACTCGATGGGCCAAGTGGCCTAATTCGGCTCCTGTGCCTTGAGGTCCATGGTCTTATGGCCTTGTAGGTGGTTGCCCTTGAGCATTGGTGATGGATGAATTGAGTGCCTGTGGAAGGAGCAGCAATCAAGCTTCATCCTGGTCGTTATCAAACTTCTTGAGTATTGTTGGAGTTGCAATCATCCAGCAAAGTGGATATTTCTCCATCACACTCTTGATATCCTTGTAGGGTAGTCCTGATTTTTACATTTTAAATGGAAATAATCTAAAGATGATCTGAAATTTATTCACTTTGCTTCTTGTATCCTGTGGGAGTTTAGCTTTCAAGAGACAGAGGGAGGTATCGCTCATTAATTGGGTAGATATTTCTTCTGGATACCATGGTAATTAATTGGCTTCACTCATTACTTGACTTAATGGTTTATTTATCTGAAACGCTGTTATTATGACAAGTAAACAAACTGGCACTCCACCAAAACCAGTGGTAGAGAAAATTAGCCTCGGTGTTAAATGGCCTGTTGATTTTTTTTTGCTTTTCTCTCAAAGGCCAATTTCACCTTCTAGATTTGAATATGTTGGCAAAAGTCAGCCATCATTCTTGAGAGAAATGAAGTCCAGAAGAAAGATTTGCATTGGTATGGCACTATTCATTGCCTTAGGATATCGTGAAGGAGTTCAGAACAAACAAAATACTTTCTAAAATGTCAGTACTGCTGTAATGTAGGAAATGTGGCAACCAATCTGATTACAGGAAGTTCTCCACAAGCATGTGATAATGAGCAGATGATCAATTCTAGTGAAGATGGAGATGAATATTGACGAACTTCTTTGGTAAAATAGTGACGTGGTGTCTTTGGTATCGACCTGGGCAGGTTAAAGGGGGAGGGGTTCCTATATAACACCTCAGCTGAGAGACGGCGCTGCCAACAGTGTAGCTGTGCCCTAGTCCCGCACTGGAATGTTAGCCCTGATTGCAAATCCTGGAATGGGACTTAAATCCACGGCTTTTGGACCCAGAGACAAGAGATGCTGTCCATGAGTGTTAGCTGGATGAGTAAGTAATCTCACAACACCAGGTTAAAGTCCAACAGGTTTATTTGTTAGCACGAGCTTTCGGAATGCTGCTCCTTCCTCAGGTTAGTACAAAACGTGTTTCGCAAATGGGGCATATACAGACACAATGGCCCAATTTTATTATTTTCGTTCTAAATGCAGATTCTGGGCGCAGTACAGATCCAACTTAGAAATCCGCTTTCTGGCCCTTGCGCAGTTAGAAAAAGAATTGGAAAAAGTGAGCCCGTGTCAGATAGCTCCCGAATTGAAAGCAGAGAAAGCAGCCTGGGAGTGAAAAGCGGGAGCGAGGGTCCATCCCGGGGGGGAGGGGTGGTGATCGATCTGGGTAGTGGGGGGTCGGATAAGAGGGGGCGTTGATACGTATGGGTAGTGGGTGTGTGGATAAGGAAGACACACACACACACATACACATATCACTGCCCCTTGTCCAACCCCCACTACCCAGATTGATCACCACCCCAGCCCCCCTTCCCCCCAGTGAGTGGCAGCGGACTCACCTGCCCCCACCCACCACAGACCCATCTGACCGGCCTCCCTCTTCATCTCCCAAGACAACGATCTGTCCTCACTCCCCCTCCCAACGATGAACTTGACTCACTCAGGCCCCACCACCCCCCACCACCCCACACCAAGAGAATGATCTGGCCTCTCTCCCTCTTACCTCCAAGAGAACATCTGACCCGCTTCTCCCCCCCGACAACCAGACAACGATCAGCCCTCCTTCCTGCCAGAGATACATCTGATCTCACTCCCTTCTTTCCCCCCTCCAACCAGAGAATGATCTAACCTGCCTCCTCCCCATCCCCGTCACTGACCTGAGTCAGAGAGGCATTGGAAACACTGAATGCGCTCTTCAAAAGCTGGAGTGTCCGATTCAGAGTTTTATTCAGCAGGTCTCTCAAGACATGGTTCCAGATTGGCATGTGCGGTGGTAAAGGGGGAAATGCTGATAGAGTTGGGCTAGCACCTCATTAATTCAATTTAAATGGAAGTAAATGGGTGTGATTTGGGTGTGGGACAGATCGCTACCATTCACGGGTCTCGGTAAAGTGGAAATCTGCACAGACTCAGGTGCAGATCGCGATAAAGGCCTCACACCCAACTTTATCACGATTACATACCCGAAAACGGGCGCAAATTGTTGGTAAAATCAGGCCCAAACTCAATTACAAGATATTCCAGCTATTCCAACCATTATCTTGTAATTGAGTTTGTGTCTACATGTGGTTTGTTTATGAAATAAGTCCTGCACTCACCTGATGAAGGGGCAGCGCTCTGAAAGCTTGTGCTACCAAATAAACCTGTTGGATTTTAACCTGGTGTTGAGAGACTACTTACTGTGCCTATCCCAGTCTAACACCAGCAATACTTCTTCATCGTAACTGGATGAAGAATGGGATTGAAGATGAACAGGACAGATACAGTTGGCCCAAGTACACAATAGATGAACATGAACATCCTGCTCTCTTCCTCCGTGACTCACCGACAACAAATTAGCTATGGCTGTTGGCTGGAAGGATGAATATTGTTCGAATTCTACTTGGAATGGTAGCTGAAGATGAGTAGATTGCCAAACACCATGAATGAGTCACTATCATCTTCATTATCTACACCATGCTAGTCCCATGTGGGCCAGGAACATGTCCGATTTGATTATTTATATGATGCAGAAAAAGCAACAAAGTATAAACTTCACATGATTAAAAAACTGACATGGAGCAATAAAAACAGTTATTCATTTTTTGAGTGGATTGATGTTTCTACTCGACTACACTTTTGCTGTTCACTTGATTTACAAATTTGTAGCCAATCACCGACCAATTCTTAGCTCCTACATTCTATGTCACATATATGAGAAATGTGAGGAAAATATTGAGACTTGATAAATCTTTAACATTATAATCTTTGTCATTATATACTTGAGAAATAATGGATCATTAAACAAGCATGGTAGCTGGAATTCTCTGACTGTTCTTGCCAGTGGAATTCTCCAGTCCTGCCGGTGGCACACTCCTGTCCATGAATTTCCCGCTAGGGTGGGGGCAACCTCATTGGGAATCCCCGTTGACAGCAGTGGGAGCAGAGAATCCTGCCACTAGCAAACTTTTGATTTGATTTGATTTTTTTATTGTCACATGGAATAACATACAATGAAAAGTATTGTTTCTTGCGCACTATACAGACAAAGCATACTGTTCATAGAGAAGAAAACGAGAGTGTGCAGAATGTAGTGCTACATCATAGCTAGGGTGTAGAGAAAGATTAACTTAATGTGAGGTAAGAACATTCAAAGATCTTACAGCAGCAGGGAAGAACTTGTTCTTGAATCAGTTAGTCCGTGACCTCAGGCTTTTGTATCTTTTTCCCGAAGGAAGAAAGCGGAAGAGAGAATGTCCGGGGTGCCTGAGGTCCTTAGTTATGCTGGCTGGTTTGTCAAGGCAGCGGCAAGTGTAGACAGAGTCAATGGATGGGAGGCTGGTTCCCACTGCGCCAACTTCCGCTGGTGGGAAACACAGAGCTAGGAGGCTGGAGAATCATGCCTGGTATATTTCAAAATCAGTCTGAGATTTAAACTGCATTGTTCTCTAACTCTACATTGCTGGATAATAGCACAGATATTTAAAGCATGTTCCTGATCAATGAGTAAAATGTATAACTAACCAGACTGTATACATGGAATTCTCTGGTTGTTCACACTGGCGGAACTGTCCAGTTCCTTGCCGGCACTTCCCCTTCTGTGGGATTCCTGATGATGCGTGGTGGTTTCAGTGGGAATCTCACTGACAATGGTGGGAGATCCTGCCACCAGCAAATGACATGCCCCCTCCCAATGTTGAGAAAAACACTGTGAGGCGGCCAGAGAGTCCCACTCATTATATATGAAATAAAGCCAGAAAATGCTGCTAAATCCAGCAGGTTTGACAACATTTGTGGAGAGAGAAACAGAGTTAACATTTCATATCCATTGACCATTCTACAGAACTGGGTATAATATAAATATATAAATAACTAACCACGCAGTGCAGTGGCACAGGTTGGCATTGTTACCTAACATTGCCAGGATCTGTGTTCAATTCCCACTATGAGTGACTGCGTGGAGTTTGCATGTTCTCTCCGTGGGCTTCCTACAGCTCCTCCGGTTTCCTCCCACACTTTAAAATTTACACCTTGTAAAATTACACTCAAGTGTATAAGTTTAAGTATCACTTCAAACGTTATACAAGTTTGAAGATATCGAAAATGCAATCTACTCTTTTTATACGGTGTATTTACAAACAATCATCACAGTGGTTGTGTAGGTTGGAATAGATGGGTTAGGGTTAGGGTTAGGTATATGGGATATGGAGGAGGACAGCACCTGGGTGGGATGCTCTTTTGGAGAGTCAGTGCAGATTCGATAGACCAAATGGCCTCTTTGTGCACTGTAGGGATTCTGACCATACTATCTTCTTCAGACAACTGGATATGATGTTGTTGAAAAGTGCATTCAATATTTGTTATTTATTCATGAGAACTGGATGTCACGTGAAAGGTCAGCTTTAATTGCCCACCCCAGTGTCCTTCAGAAGGTGGTGGAGAGTTACCTTTATGAATCATTGCTTGTAGAGGGTCAAGGACCTCCCACTTTGGGATTCTCATCAGAATGATCTGAATCAGGGAGCCGCTGGAAACTCTGAACTCGCTCGTCAGCAGCTGGAGAGCCCGATTCAGACATTTATTCAGCAGGTCAATTACGGTGTGGTTCCGGATTGTCAAACGCGGTGGTAAAAGGGGAAATGCTGATAAAGATTAATTCAATTGAAATACATGCAAATGCATTTAAATCGCTGTTGTGCCCATTTCGGCGCGAATCAAATCTCCACATTCCTGGGTTTCAGTAAAATCTCAATCTGCGCGGATACGTTAATGGTGTCACAATGACTTTACCACAGTTTTCCCCCCTAACATGGGCATGACACAATGGTAAAATCAGGCCCACAGTGTTAAATTCTCATGGCGTTCCAGTGGATTGAGGATGGCATCAGTAGCAAGAGTGATTGTTCTTTCTGTTCATTCAAGGACAGCATTCATTGCCCATCTCTAATTGCCCAGGAACAGGGTAGCTTTCTAAGCCATTTCAGAGGCATTTTTCATAGAATTGCTACAGTGCAGAAAGAGGCCATTTGGCCAATCAGGTCTGCACTGACTCTCCGAAAGAACATCCCAACTGATCTGCCCCTTCGCCACATCCCTGTAAATCCATGCTACGGCCAATTCATGGGAGGGTTAGGTAAGATGCTCTTTTAGAGAGTCGGTGCAGACTCGATGGGCTGAATGGCCCCCTTCTACTCTGTAGAGATTCTATGGCTCTAGGAGGGATCTTCATAAATGCATTAATTCAGAATTGTACAACATCCACAGAAAGATACTGGGACTATTCCATAGAGAAACAAACTAAATATGGAGGTAAATATGAAAGAAAATCAATGGTTTCACTTTCTCTTGTCGTGTTAACATAACAACCAATTGACTCCCCTGAGGAAAAAGCAGATGCACATCTGTTGTGTCCATTGGGCTCCATTGTAGCATCAAATACCATTAAAAACTGCCAGTATTCTTTCTCCATTACTCTCTCGTGGGATGAAGGTATCTCTGGCCAACCCAGTGTTTGATGCCCATCCTAATTGCCCTTGAGCTGAGTGATTTGCTCGGCCATTTCAGAGGGCAGTTGAGAGTCAGACACTGGCTCTGGAGTCACACGTAGGCCAGACCAGGTAAGGACAGCAGATTTTTCTTGCTAAAGGCATTAGTGAAGCCAGTGGGTTTTTACAACAATCAATGATTGTTCTCATAGTCATCGTTACTGAGATTGGTTTTTATATTCCAGAAATTAATTAATTGCATTTATGATGAGATTTAGTCATAGAGTCATCAAGGTTTACAGCGTAGAATAGGCCCTTCAGCCCAACTTATCCATACTGCCTCTTTTTTAACTTGTAAGCTAGTCCCAATTGACTTCATTTGGCCCATATCCCTCTAGACCCATTTTACCCATATAACTGTCTAAATGTTTTTTAAAAAACAAAATTATACTCCATTCTACTACCTCTGGTAACTTCTTCCAGACACTGAACACCCTCTGTGTGAAAAATTTGCCCCTCTGGGTACTTTTATATCTCTCCCCTCGCACCTTAAACCTATGCCCTATAGTTTTAGACTCCCCTACCTTTGGGGAAAGGTATTGACCATCTGCCTGATCTGTGCCCCTCATTATTTTATAGACCTCTTTAAAATCACCCCTCAGCTTGCGACATTGCAGAGAAAAAAGGCCCTAGTCTATCCAGTCTCTGCTTATAACGCAAAC
Source organism: Sphyrna mokarran (assembly GCA_024679065.1). NCBI lineage: Eukaryota > Metazoa > Chordata > Chondrichthyes > Carcharhiniformes > Carcharhinidae > Sphyrna > Sphyrna mokarran. The sequence continues at coordinate 120,818,119 of JAGIQG010000008.1, read as the reverse complement.
TTATATTTGGACCCATTTCTTTAAAGCATTAACCTAGAACACCAGTGACATTACCACCCTAACACCATTTCCTTCAATATAAGTTAATGGAACAAGGTGTGCATTTGCAAGGGTTAATTAATCCTATTTCAAGGCAATTGTCAACAGACAGTCATGGTAACTATAGTAGCTCATGCAGTTTAATATCTGCAGGCTGTATCATTTTTTACTGGGTCAGTCCTAATTACCCCTTCAGCCATTGATTTATAACCCCAGCAGCCTGGCGAGAATGGGGAATACTTGGATATAATGAGCCTGACAATTTTTTTGGGTTGTGCTTCGACTGCAGTCAAGAACTAATCAAATTGTATTTATGCAAAACCCTGTCTCCCTTACCCATCTTCATGCACACCTTGCCATTTTTTCAAAGAACGCATCTTGCATAGATTCAAAATCACTTCCTTCCCTTCGACACTGATTTTCATCTCTCAAGGATATATTTTAAAATATTCTATCAGGTCAGCACGAGGAGCAAAGTTAAGTTCAATTTCACAGCCAGGAACAGAGTACAGCAATAGATACAAACATAGAATCATCCAATCTCTACAGTGCAAAAGGAGGCCATTCAGCCCATCAAGTCTGCACTGAGTCGCTCTGACAGAGTACCTTATTTAGGGCCCTTCTCCCACCCTATCCCGTAATCTTTTATATTTACCATGACCATTCCATCTTATTTATATATCTAAGGCACGAAGGGGCAATTTAGACCACCTAACATAATCATCTTTGGACTCTGGGAGGGAACAGAATTACAGAATATAGGATTAATGGAAGGACTCTTGGTAGTGTTGACAAGCAGAGAGACCTCAATGTAATGTGCATAGATCCCTGAAAGTTGTCACCCAGGTTGATAAGGTTGTTAAGAAGACGTACAGTGTGTTAGCATTTATTGGTAGAGGGATTGAATTCCTGATCCGTGAGATCATGTTGCAATTATATAAAACTCTGGTGTGGCCGCACTTGGAGTATTGTGTACAGTTCTGGTTGCCGCATTGTAAAAAAGATGTGGAAGCATCGGAAAGGGTGCAGAGGATGTTTACCAGGATGTTGCCTGGCATGGTGGGAAGGTCTTACGAGGAAAGGCTGAAGGAATTTGAGGTTGTTTTCGTTAGTGAGAAGAAGGTTAAGAGATGACCTAATTGAAGCACACAAGATGATCAGATGGTTAGATAGGATGAACAGTGAGAGCCAATGACTAACACGAGGGGACATAGTTTTAAATTAAAGGGTGGTAGTTATAGGACGGATATTAGAGGTGGGTTCTTTACCCAGAGGATAGTAAGGGCGTGGAATGCCCTGCCTGCACAGTTGTGGACTTGTCAACTTTAAGGGCATTCAAATGGTCATTGGATAGACATATGGATGACATTAGAATAGTTTAGGTTAGAGGGTCATTAGGTTAGTTCCACTGCTCAGCGCAACATTGAGGGCCGAAGGGCCTGTACTGCGCTGTAATGTTCTATGCTCTATGTTTTAGGAGCTCCCTGAGGAAAGCAATGCAGACACGGGGAGAATGTGCAAACTCCACACAGAGAGTAACCCAAGGCAGGAATTGAACCTTTGTCCCTGGTGCTGTGAGATGGCAGTGCTAACCACTGTGCCACCAACATTGACATATATTTTAAACCAAATTATGGTCAATTATGTGACCAAGACAAACATTGCAATGCTGCCACCAACACAAGTACTTGCTTCACTTCAACTTGCACATGTGCTGTCCCCACACAATGACAGCAGGCTTCGCTAACAGATTCTCAGGGCCTTTCATCGTGGGTGCCAATCCCTTCATGGTCCTCACTTACAGGAGAGGCCAGAATGATATTTGCAGTGGCAAAATCTCGGTTTGAGATCTTCCCTGCCCCTGCCAGCGATGTAATCAGATTCACACCCTTGAAGTCAGATGGTTTTAAATCTTATTCTAAGGCTGTTGTTTCAGAGGCAGTTCAGTGATCCCCTTTCACACTGGCAAGAATCACTACTAATTTTCAAAAACAGTGTCAAAAACAATGGGATGGTGGAGATGGAGAGCACTTGAATTTTCCTTTGAAATTGGGAGACCCCTGTCCCCTTGCCCCCTCACCCCTTCATCCCGTGCTGTTCTGTTCGATCAGGCTAGTAAAGGTAGCTATGAAACCAGTGTATTCCATTCAGCTTTCCTCACCTGCTCCAGCACTCTGTGCAATTTTGGGAAATTTCTGTCTGATGCGAAATAATTTTTCGAGTAGAGATGACTTTAGCTAAAAGGTTAGATATTGTGCAATTATATCACAATGTCCAATTTACCTGCAGTTCTGCAAACTCCAGCATTTTGACACTGATATACAATTCCCTCCCACATAAATCCTTGCATTATAAATTAACTTGCTTCAATACAACAATGGCAAAACATTTCAACAATTCCAATTTTGCTCTGTACTCAGGCACTTTCAGATAGAATGTGGCTTTATCAATGCCATGGTTTCTTTCAATATCGCAAACACACAACTGCTTTCTTACTGCAATTAATGGGACTGGTCATTCATTTATACAATCTTTATTGTGTCAAACTGCAAAGTACAATGATATCAAAAATAATTCAGGTCCTTGGAGAACAGTAGAACATTAAGAAACTAAAATTATTCTTTCTAATCCTATCATGTCAGCCAGTGAAATTTAAATTCATTGAACTTTGGCGGGGCTGTGTGCAGTTGTGGTCGCCACATTATCGGAAGGATGTGATTGCATTGGAGGGGGTGCAAAGGAGATTCACCAGGATGCTGCCTGGGTTCGAGCATTTAAGTTATGAATAGAGATTGAGTGGGCTTGGGTTGTTTTCCTTGAAGCAGAAAAGACTGAGGGAGCGATCGGATCGAGGTATATAAGGTTATGAGGGACATGGATGGAGTGCATAAGGAGCAGCTGTTTCCCTTAGTTGAAGGCTCAGTCACAAGGAGACATAGACTCAAGATGAGGGGCAGGAGATTTTGGAGAGATTTGAGGAAGAACTTTCTTCCCCAGAGGGTGGTGCACTTTCTGGGCGAGTGGTGGAAGCAGGTTGCCTCCCCTTTTTACTCTTTAAAAAATATCTGGATGAGCACGTACCACATCGTAACATTCAGGGCTATGGGCCAAGTGCTGGCAGATGGGATAAGGTGGGAGTTCAGCTGTTTTTCATTTGCCGTGGCAGATTCGATGGACTGAAGGGCTTTTTCTACATTGTGTGATTCAATGATTGTAAAGTAAAACAGGAAAATTTTGCTTTTAATTATTGACTGTAATCTAAGACAAAATGAACATATCAAGTGATGTTTCCTCTGGGTTTTCTTTTATTCTTCCACAGGATGTAGATATCATTTGCTGAGAAGCATTATCATTGAATCTTAAATTTACCAATTTCTCTCTCACTGGAAGTTCAATGCCAAGGGCAGAACATAATGCACGTCCACCTGAGGTTTGTATGATCCTGCCCAAGGCCAATTCTGAACCTCATCTGCCCCTGGAATCAGGGTGGGTGTACTGGTAAAGTTCCAGCCAAAGTATGTGTTGAAAATGGAAAAGTTTGTGCAAGAGTCTCTGAAGGAGGGAAACATTCAGACATTGGCAACTCCATGGCTTTTTTGCATTTCTTAACAGGTTTCAAACCAAAGAATGCCAATGCCATCACTGAATTTGTTGAAGGCTGGGATAGACAGATTTTGGTGTCTCAAAGAATCAAAGTATTTGGGAAGCAGACAGGAAGGTGAACTAGAAGCCATAATGGTAGTGATTAGCGAAGAAAGCTCCAAGAACTACATGCTTTCCTGCTCCTGCCTCTTACGTCTTAATGTTCTCTCCTTATCAATTCATCCAGCAAGTGAAACATTTCTCTCAGGAATTCTCCCGCGAACACAAATGATACAGATATTTTCTTTTAGTGCTAAATGAATTAATCTTTCATTGTGAAAACCTGGCCTATGTCCCAGAACAATGCTAAGAGTTTTCATCTTAAGAGTAGCAACTAATAAAATATTTTGACTCAATACTCAGCTTGCTCAAAGGACCCACGCTGAAACAGGATTGATTGTTGGAGCAATGCTTTAATCTTGCTTTGCTTCTTCTATCTATTCCTTCATCAATTCATTGTTTCTGAGCATGATTGATGCATTTCCACATGCCTCTATTAAGGAAGAGGTAGGGTTTATAAGGCAGTGAGGATTACTGCTTAGTTATAATTGCCACAATAGCTGTTCTATCTTCAGAATGAGAAGGCTAGTGGTGTTATCAATAGACTATTAATCCAGAAACTGAACTAATATTCCAGAGATCTAGCTTCAAACCCCGTCACAGCAGATGGTGGAATTTGAATTCAATAAAAGTGATTGAATTAAGATTCTACTGATGACCATAAAAACCATTGTCAATGTTGGAAAAACCCAGCAGGTTCACAAATATCCTTTAGAAAAGGAAATCTACTGTCCTTACTTGGTCTGGCTTACATGTGACTCCAAAGCCACAGCAATGTGGTTAGCTTTCAATTGCATTCCAAGGGAGGGGCAATAAATGCTGGTGAGCCAGCAACACTCATATCCCACAAATGGATACAAAAAAATATATAATGTGCAAAACTTGGGCCCAAATTTGAACAGAGTGCCAGTCACTGCTCCTTATCACTTACTTTTGTCTGGAATTTCATGTTTCTCATTCAGGATTCTGGTGGGAAATGTGCAACATTGCAGCTTCAGGGAAAGTGAAGTAACACCCTCTTTTTATACCACTCACTGCCGTGAAGAAGTTTGGTTTAAAGGTCTCCTTTAAAGTCCCTTCAAACCTCAAAAACGTTTGAGACACGGGACAGACCTACCCCAAGCTGTTCCACAACTAATTTAAGTTTCCCAACCCATTCACGCTGATCACCATTTTAACTGGTGTGGAAATTGCAACCAAAAGTGAGATCAGATTCAGCGCTTTCGAAGACTTTCTCAATTTTGAATGTCCCTGTGTTTGAGATCTTCACTGAGGCAGGTGTGTCCCAGTGAAGCTGTGACGTACATGAGGTCAGTCAGTTTGTGCACCTTGAGGGAAACCTTCTTTGTCAAATAAGGAATCTTTTAACAGATAAACTTAAAAGACATTGCCAAAGTAACCACTATACGCTAAGTACATTTTTAATGCAGGGATTGACCATACAGTTCTGTCCTTAAAACATAAATGATCATTAAATTGATCAGAATTGTATAAGAGTTCAGATGTATCAGAGTACTTTTTATAGGATAAGAGGTCCTCTACATTCAACAGCATTGAGAGCAGATATTAATATGTCACCAGGATTTTTATATTGATTTTAAGTTCAGCTATCTGTTGAGCCTTTCAGAAGATCTGGGATGGAATTTTATGAGAAAAATTCAAAGTGTCCAGCTAATGTGAAAATGGGAGAGTTCCAGAATCGTTTATTGGGCAAGTTTTCACTCCCAATCTTGTGGACATGCTGCTTGAAAAAATGGATTAGACCATTTCCAGCAGGATGAGGCTCAAATTATGGGCAGCACAGTAGCAGAGTGGTTAGTATCAGCGCCAGAGACCCGGGTTCGATTCCATGGGTTCCCTCCAGGTACCCAGTTTCCTCCCACATTCTGAAAGACATGCTGGTTAGGTGCATTGATTGAATATCTGCATGGAATTTATAAGTTCTCCTCATGTCAGCGTGGGTATCCTCTGGGTGCTCTGGTTTCCGCCCACAATACAAAGATGTGAACTGTGAGATTGGCCATGCTAAGTTGTTCTTTAATATCCAAAATGTGTAGGTTTGTGGGATTAGCGGGGTAAGTACATGCAGTTATGGGGATAAGGCCTGGATAAGATGCTCTGTCAGAGAGTTAGTGCAGACTTGATGGATGAAGTGGCCTTCTGCACTTTAAGAATTCCACAATCTATGACGTTTGAAAGTACAAAAACTAATAATTCAAACATAATTTAAAATTTGGATAAATGTTCTGTCTGTTCCCAAAACACTAAAGCCAAAGATTTCCATATCCTCCATCCAGGGTTTTGGTGTTTTTCAGGGGAATTGGATTTCTCCATCATAAGGAATTAATCACTCAGAAGCCAACCTATCAACAGGCCTCGAGATCAGCTAGAAATTGTAGACATTAACCCCGGCAAGGCCAAGGAGTCTAATTTATCTGCATAACTCTTACAGTCCATCCAGCGCACGCACCACAAGTAGGCCTCTCTCTGCTGCTTTCCAAAATAGCCTCTTCTCCTCTTGGATTCAGACCTGCTTGAGGCAATGCTTAGCACACATTTTGATTTTGTGCGACAACATAAAACAGGTGATTACAAATCAGCATCGTCTTTTATATGTATTCCAATTTTTATATCCATTGGAGTCCATAAAACAGTGAAGAGTAATAATAATGTGGAGAGATGTAAAATGGACTGCTGATTCCCTGTCAATTGTTTAACTACATTATCACACAAAGATGAGATTACTCCTGTGTGAGAGCTTCCACAAGCTTCAGCTGCTAAAACTGAAATAAAATGGTCAAGCTCCCTCCATCTTGTGTGCCAGGCACCTGAGCAAAACCAAGCTCCTTCTGTATCCTATCTTTAAATAACGCACATCACTGTTGTTTACATAAAATTGGGCTTGGGCAGCACGAGAGGCTCATGTGTGTGCCAACTCCTTGGAGGGCAAGGTGACAGGAAACTGGGGAAGGTAAAAGGATAGTAGGAAAATGGGAAATGGGGAACACCTTCCTGAGCACATTCTGACCAGAAAAGATTTGCCAGGATGCTACCGGGACTTGATGGTTTGATTTATAAAAGAGGCTGAATAGAGTGGGCCTTTTATCTCTGGAGTGTAGGAGGCTGAGGGGTGATCTTATAGAGGTCTACAAAATAGTGAGGGGCACAGATCAACGAGAAAATTAGTATCTTTTCCCAAAGGTAGGGAGATCTAAAACTAGAGGACATAGTTTTAAGGTGAGAGGGGAGAGATACAAAAGGGTCCAGAGAGGCAATTTTTTCACACAGACAGTGGTGAGTGACTGTCAGAGGTAATAGTAGAGCCAGGTACAATTTGTCTTTTAAAAAGCATTTAGACAGTTATATGGGTTCAATGGGTATAGAGGGATATGGGCCAAACTCAGGCAATTGGGACCAGCTTAGTGGTTAAAAAAAGGGTGGCATGAACAAGTTGGGCCAAAAGGCCTGTCTCCTTGCAGTAAACCTCTATGACTCTGTGATTCCATGACTCTGATGCCCGATTCCTCAAGTTGCTGCCCAGGAGTGAGTAAAAACTCTGGCAAAATGGGAATGAAAAGATCATTAGACTGACAGTCAAGCATCATCCAATTGGGTTTTCTTTCCAGTTGGTGTAGGAAGGCCAAGATGAATGTCACCAAGATGAATGTGTTGACCTCCAGGGATATATTTAATCACAACTGGCAGTATAACTCTCCTCTCCTGAAGCACACTCTGTCCTGACAGACCTCCAAATTTCTCTCAACTCCTCATCAATTCCAGCATCACTCCCTCATAGTTTCAAAATCCTTCGCAAATCTGTTCACTAACAATCTGCATACGGACAACACAGCAAAGTCAAGAACATCTGATATTCCATACTGGTCCGTTGTGCAAGGAAATACAGGTCCAGATGAAATTGTTTAAAAGAGGGAATTAAAAGTCCTGTTTTCTCTCGACAGGTGAATCATAAGATCTCTACAATGCAGAAGGAAGCCATTTGGCCCATCGAGTCTGTACCAACTCTCTGAGTTATCTCCATACAGTCAGTGAAGTAAGGCTGGAGATGAACCCAGGTCTCTGCGTTGCAGCAGTGTTAACCAAGTGACACACCTGGTCAGACCTGCTAAGATTTTTTAGCATTTTCTACTTTTGTTTTGGACTCCAGCACCCTCAGTAATTTGTGATTATATTAGCAGTAAAAACATGGTCCAAAAATTGTAGTTAGTTTGATGCCACAATCTACCCAATTTGCACAGTTCTGGCGCATCCAAGCTCATCCTTCCAACCATGGCATGGTATTAAGAACCGTGAGCCCAGGTTGGAGATAATGATTTGGCCTGGAGATACGCAAAGCACTTCAACAAAACAAGATACTCACTGCTGCGAGGCACCAAGACCTTGAAACTCATGCTTGCCCCAGTAACAGGGAAAATGACATCAATATTAAACAAGAGAAGTGGTTCTTGTTTGACATTTGCATGGAAGCAGTGATTAAATTTGTTTCTGTCACAGAAGACTGGGCAAATAGCATTTCAAATGATTTGGCAAAAGTGACCTCCAGCTGGACAAATAAGGACTTGTTTCAGGAGATCCGCACGGGAGTGACTGAAGAAAAGAACATATAGAAACCCGACAGTGCAGAAAGGGGCCATTCAGCCCATCGAGGCTGCACTGATGACAATCCCTCCCAGGATCTATACCCATAACCTCATGCATTTACCCTAGCTAGTTCCCCCGACACTAAGGAGCAATTTAGCATGGCCAGTCCACCTAACACACTTTATACTGCAAGAAGAAATCGGACAACCTGGAAGAAACCCACATGGACACGGGGGAATGTGCAAACTCTACAAAAACAGTGACCCAAGCTGGAAATCGAACCCAGGTCCCTGGTGCTCTGAAGCTAACCACTGTATCACCCCATTCCTTCATTCGGCATCAACAGTCAGACTTGATGAATTAAAAAGTTTTTTGGGCCATCCGCTTAATAGTTAAGATCAATGAGTGTTAAGATGCAAGGCATAAAGTAACGGCATTCATTTCAAATGCTGCTCTTTAGCACAGTTCAACTTGATCTATTCCAAATTCACTGCTAATCAGAATCTATTACCTTGCTGTAAATGTAATGCCTTTTTTCAATACATTTTAATCTCTTCAAAATTTGTAATTTTTCCCCCAGACTGAATTTACAATGTACTTTTTACAGAGAAAGAGATTAGAGCAGACATTCAGAATATCATTAATTTTACAATCGAGTGTAAGAACATTGTCTGGATTCTAAAGGTGCTTTTATAGATTTCAATACTTCTCCTCACATGTCAATGTAAGTTTGATGTGCTAGATAAAGATTACTGCGAATGAATTATTCCAATCTCATTGATTATCAATGCCAGGTCTGTTTAGTAGTAAATTCAATGGCCAATTTTCCCATTTCAGGTCCTATTTGAAAAGATGCAGCTATCAAACTGGCTAGGTTTTTTCTTTAAATATGCAAATCAAGCTCAAATTACCTCACAAGGTTCCATCTGCCATTCTAACCAGCGGCCCAACCTGGAGTGAGCAATTGTGCCTTTCTTGCCGAATCATCCAGTGGAGAACATGACTCAGGGCCAGACACCATCATCCAAAACTTCCTGCCTCACCCATGAATGGGACTTTCCAGTCCCAAGGCAGTGAATAGAGTTTTGGCTGAGTGCCAAAGTCTCGCTGGCAACAGTGGTGGGAAGGAGTGATATTGGACAATCTGGTCTTATGTAATCACTGACACCCTGAACCCTCTCCAAATTTAACGAGGGCATCGGGTAGTGATCTGAATCAGGCTACCATTCTTCTTCACCTTGGCAATTTGAGATACACGTCCAGATGTGCCGGTTAGGCCATGCTGAATTGTCCCTTAGTTTCAGGGGACTAGCTGGGTAGATGCATGGCGTTATGGGAATAGAGCCTAGGTGGGATCCTTGTAGGTATAGACTGAATGGGCCAAACGGCCTCCTTTTGCACTGTAGGTATTCTATGATTGTATGTCTGCACATTGCTTATCCAAATTTAACTTTCTGGCATCTCTGTTTATTTCACTCTGAGTCCACACCCTGGCTTAACCAATCAAGCACAGCAAGCACAGATCAGTTGCCACACACCATGTAATCAACCATAGAAAAATGGAACAATTGAAAGCTGGAGGCAGGGAAGCCACACAATTGCTTGGATACAAATGCCATCTGTTAAAAAAGCAGTTGGGCTGCAGTGAGGTTATTTGAGTCCAATTTTCATATTTAAAGGGGCCTGCCAGCATTATAGTTACTTTCAATGACCAAAGGATTTAGTTAAAAAGCAATCTCATGACACATTCTGCAAACAGTCTTAAACCAATTAGCACGATAGCCAGAATTCAGAATATGTGCATCGTAATTCCAAAGAGATAAATTGAGTTAGATAGATTATTCATGAGAAGCAGAATATCAAATACGTATGCAGCTCACTTATATTTTTGTCCCTGTAGAACTTGGCTCATTGAAACGTAGAATTGCTAATGACTGCATCCAATCGCGACTTCTCATTAGCAGTAAAGGGAAATGAAAGTTCTGTTGTAACTAATGTAACCTGTCCACTTGGTTCAGATAATGCTTCAAGAGATTCTCTGCAGATGATTTTTGATATATTAATAAGCTTGCCTGATCTTATATATTAGAAATACCAAGGCGATCCATTCACACAAGGCATTCTTTATGTGAACCGTGACCAAACAGACCTTGCGTTGTGTTTCAAAGCAGCACATTGCACTCAGGCAGCTGCATCCTGGCTCTAACTCAAAACCCTCGTTTCATTAGGAGATGGAAAAGAAATGCCAACAAACAAATGAGCAGAAATGTGTGCCGATGGGTGTGAGATCAGTTCCAAATAGCACAAAGTCATATTTTCTTCCAATTGCTAATTTGCACATGAATTGGAAAAGCAAAATGAGTGAAAAGGTAGAGGTGGCTGTAAGAATGACTAATGAACAAATTGACTTTCCCCACTCCTCTCAATACCTCTACCCTTTCAAAACTGTATCCATGACAGCCCTGACAATAAAACTGTGATGAACTTTATCCTCGATGTAGTGCCTTTTAAGCCCAGTAATAAAAGATGTGTACAATACTCCTGGGCTGCCTGACTGAATCAAAAACCATATTTTACTTCAGTCCACGGCTGGCATTGAGAGGAAAGGACAGCAGGAGTTACTCGAAGCATAACCACTGCAGTGAAACCCATTCATTGTAGAAATCTACAGCTGTAAACTTCTTATTACACTCCCCTGCCAATGGATTGTGCAGCAAGCATCACCATGCAGGCAGCTCATTATTAATGTGAGGATAAGAATTTACAAAAGGAGTACAAAAATAAAACTTTAAAGAGGATTATGTCTGTATTTTCACTCGCCTCCTCTCCCCACCAACATCTCATCCCTGTTCACCTGTAGACCATCACATTATCTTGGATTGTTTTGTGTAATGCCTGAGAAAATAGACTTGGAGATCAAGCATAAATGCTCATGGGGACGCAATGGCAAACTGAAGGAAGTAGCAGGAGCTTCATTTTTCTCTTAATTAGGGTCCACATTCATTCCGAGCAGCTCAGGGGACCTAGCTGAAGGACCAAGCCCATTAAATGGAATGACACCGGGTTGAAAACAGCAGGGGAGCAGTGTGAAAAGAGGTTGTACTGAGATAATGCCAGACTTCAGTTTAAAACATTTATGCATTGGATTTCTAAAGCTTTCATTTGGTTCTTTATCAAGAGTATGGCCAATGTTGGCAGGCGATAATTGTCTTTGCTAATGTTACTGCTCTCCACAGAGTGATTAGTGCTGCATCGAAAAACCAGACAGTGACTGAATCAGTGCTGGCAGTTATAGACAGACCCAGACAGGAGGAAGATAAATGGCGTGTTATCTTAAATGCTGAGGAAACTGTCAATAACTCTGAGAAAACTGACTTTGATGTTACCCGCTCAGTTCCACAATGAAGAGGAACCAAACTCCTGTGTCTTCCTTACTGCTGTCAGGCTTTTGAATGGACCTACCTCATATTAAGTCAATCTTGTGCTACACCTTAGTCATGACTGCAACACTACCGTTGGATTTCTACTGCCTCATCCATCACAGAATCACTACAGGATGAGGGAAGGACAATGGAAATATCCGTTGACTTGGGTGGAATTTTCCCATCTCACTCAAAGACACCATAAAATCCTGCCCTGCATTCTCTCTCCTTTCCTTCCCTATGTTTTGTCTGTATAGCACGCAAGAAACAATTATTTTTATTGTTTGTTAATACACGTTTCAATAATATATCAAATCAAATTTTTTTATTCATTCATGGGACATGGGCGTTCCTGGCTGGCCATCATTTATTAACCATCTCTAGTTGCCCTTGTGGGGCAGTTGAGAGTCAACCACATTGCTGTGGCTTGGAGTCACATATAGGCCAAGCCAGGTAAGGACAGCAGATTTCCTTGCCTAAAGAACATTGGTAAGTCAGGTGCAATCAATAATGGTTTCATGGTCATCAGTAGATTCTTATTCCAGATAATTTTTTTTATTGAATTCAAATTCAAACCTTCATGGTGGGATTTGAACCATGGTCCTCAGAGCATTTGCTGAATTTCTGGATTAATAGTCTTGCAATGGTACCACAAGGCCACCATCTCCTCAAAACAATTCAAATTCTTTGACTTATACAATGTCCCAACTCCAACTCATGTTAACCGGGCGAAGGTGCTCAAAGCACCTGTTAACTGGATTGGGAGAAGCAGTAGCAGTGGATTACTTGCACTTGACACTTGCAGCCACCAGCTCAGATGCAGGTACCACTGAAACTGTAGAGGGGTGAGATCTGGATGTGATGAGTCTTGGGGCACAAGTGGGTACAGCAAGCCAGAGGGTAAGGATGGTATGTGTGCTGGCTCATCAGGGGCTGACGTTTCTTCCTGTTACTCTATCAATGCCCTCATAATTTTATACACCTCAACCATGCCACACTCTGCTCTAAGGAAAATAACTTCAGCCTATCCAATCTCTTTTTATAAGTAAAACTCACCAGCCTGGACAACATCCTGGTAAACATCCTCTGCACTCTTTCCGGTGCTTTCTCCTCACTCCCAGAATGTGGATCCCAGAAGTATGCACAATACTCTCACTGTGGCCTAACCAACATTTCATACAGTTCCAGCACAACCTCCCTGCTCTTAAACTCTATGCTTCAGCGAATAAAGACAAATGTACTGTATACAATGGATTGATGGTTAAGATCAGGATCGAATTTAAACATTGCAACTTATTATTGTGTAATATAAAAAATACAAATTCTCCACACACAGAATCTTTACAGAGCAGGAGGAGGCCACTCAGCCCATTGAGCCTGCACCAACAACAATTCCACCCAAACCCTATCCCTGTAACCTTACGTGTTTACCCTATTAGTCCCCGTGACACTAAGAGGCAATTTAGCATGGCAAATCCACCTAACCTGCACATCTTTGGACTATTGGAGGAAACCAGAACACCTGGAAGAAACCCACACAGACACAGGAAGAACATACAGACTCCACACAGGCCAGGATTGAACCTGGATCCTTGACATTGTGAGGTGGTTGTCATGTTACTTCACTTAAACAAAATAATTTCTGATCATAAACAGAAAGAGCTGCGATAGAAGTGTGATTAGCACGGCTGCCTCACAGCACCAGGGACCAAGTTCAATTCTTAGTTTGGGTCACTGTCTGTGTAGAGCTTGCACATTCTCCCTGTGTCTGCGTGGGATTCTACCAGATCTCCAGTTTCCTCTCACAGTCCGAAAGACGTGCTGGTCACGTGCATTGGCTGTGTTAAATTCTCCCCCAGTGTAATTGAACACACACTAGAGTGTGGCAACTCGGGGATTTCCATAGTAATTTTATTGCAGTGTTACTGTAGCCTAGCTGTGACAATAATAAATAAACTTTAAACTTTAAATCCTCGGCTGATCACTTTGTAACTATTCGGAAAAGAACAGATAAGCTCATATTTTAGAATTCAACTCTTCCTTCTCCCCATTCTATCCTGTAGTTGAAGATGCCTCCAGCCTTTCACCCTCTAATTACCTTGCAGTGTTCTGTTTCAAATACCACTCACCATCTGCGGCCAAAAATTAAAATCCTATTTGGTCTCCTGCCAAACTCTCAGATCCAGAGATTCCCCAACACAATAGCTGTGAGATGTTAAACAATTACTAAAGCAAGCTAACACGTTGCTTACTGTTTACAGTATATGAGAAAGCAATATCAGAATCAGTTCATTAGCATCTTAAACAGTTGCCATTTAGACATTTTTTTAATATTTATCGTGATTCAGAAATGAAGTCATTTTCTAAATTTAGACTATGAGAAAATGGTCAAAAAATCCAGAGATATGCAATCAGGATCCTTATTCTCCATAATTCTCTGACGAAAAAATTGCTTTTCACACAATTAACTGCTTTTCATAAAATAATTTTCTCTTGAATTTGTTGCTTTTAATCTGTTTGCCCGGTTTACAATAGACTCTGGTTAGTCCTTTTATAGTAGTCATGGTAACGGGCCTACATTTCCCTGGATCATGCAGCTGAGGTAATTCAAACAGTAATCCAACAAAAAGTTTTAATTCTACTGTTCCTTTGCTTTAATTTTATTTTTTTTTTTACAGTTCTCCACTTTTATTCCTTTATTGTCTTTCTTCATTTTTCTTTCCCCTCCCCACTCTTTCTCCCTACTTTATTCCCTTCCCTTACCTTTTCTCCCTTTTGCTTCCCCTTTTCTAAATCTTACCTCTGTATCCTCCATTCCTACTCACCCACCACCACCACCCCCGCCACTCCACTCCCCCCATATTAGTTTCTCTGCCATTTGGCCATTCACACCCTTTATTCTCTCTGTGGGCTGACATTAGCAATCTTTTTCCCTGGTTTCTGTGACTGTGACTCATCTTTCATTCCCTGGTCCTGCAGAATAAATGTCTCCCACTTTCTGTGCCTTTTAGCTTTGACAAAGGGTTATCTGGATTCAAAATTTTAGCTCTTTCATCTCCTTACAGATGCTGCCAGACCTGCTGAGATTTTCTAGTGTTTTCTCTTTTGGTTTTTAATTCTATTGTCAATGAGTTTCACAAAATTTCCACCATTGCTTTCTTCCACTCTTTCCACACTGAAGTTTTAAGATTTTTAAAGTGTTCCAGTTCTTTTAAAGGTCACTGAATGACATTAAGGATTTAATATTCTCTCTTGCCAGTTCATGACTGATACTTTTTCTGGCAGAAGTGAAACATTCAACTTTTCTTCCTAATCTTTTGCAAAATGCAGTCGTTTTAAGAAATTTATTTGAGTCATGTTTCTGTGTAGGGTTTTTTATTAAGCAGTCTATTCTAACACAGTCCCACTGGGTCCGTAACTGGCAATTTCTGCTGTTACTTTAGCAGCAAATTGTTCCTAATTGGTAGAATGTTGCTTTTAATCTGGACTAATGTTGTTCTGTTATTTCAGTGTTTTCCCCTGATGTTTTTCAGAACCAGACTTGATTGGATTGATTGACAGGAAAAGTTATGAGTCTGGGTGAAATTAGGCTTACACAGAATAATCAAGTCCATTGCTGTTTGGGATCTTTAGAAAGAGGTGGATTTTTCTCTGTCTCTTTCTCACTCTGGATTTGGAATCTGGGATCTGCCAGAAAATAAATCCCTTTCTCTGGAGGCTGCTGCACGGGAGTCAGGAGACCAATGTCTTTCTGCATCTACCCAGAAGGGTTAAAAGGTTGAAAACAAGGCACCCAAGTGAGCATATCTGTTTTTATGCTAATTGAATCTGAATCAGGATGTATACCTGTGGGGTTGTTGCATATATTGGAACTTTAAAAGTAGTCTAACCATTAAAAATTAAACAAGTTTAAATATTTCAATGAGTAAAAGCTTTGCTAATTCTTTTTGTAATATTTTAAGTGTGTTGTTAAGTAAAATTTGTTTTAATAAAAGCTTCCTAATGGGTTAATAGAATTATACCTGGAACAAAACATCTTATGCTCACCATAATGCCAAAATTAAAAAATGTTGGGGTTTAGGCTAACTTCACAATTTATCTTGGAGTGTCCGATCCAGTCCTGAAAACTTTATTTCTCAAAGAATCATAGAATCCCGGCAGTACAGAAGGAGGTCAGTTGGCCCATTGAGTCTGCACTAGCAACAATCCTACTCTATCCCCATAATAATATTACATATTTACCCTGCTAATCCCCCTAAAACCAGGGTCAATTTAGCATGGCCAATTAACCTAACCCACATTTCTTTGACTGTGGGAGGAAACTGGAGCACCTGGGGGAAACCCACGCTGACATTGGGAGAACATGCAACTCCGCACAGAAAGTGACCCAAGCCAGGAATCAAATCTGGGTCCCTGGAGCTGGGAGGCATTAGTGCAAACTCTTATGCCACCGTGCCACCCCAGATCTGCGGACAGTTTGCAGCCACAATGTTGGGTAAGGTCACCATGGTTGGATAAACCTGATCTAAAGAGCATACAGCTTCTTCAATTATCCCTATTCCCATTGGAAAGTCGTCAACTGCACGTACACTGCCTCTCCAAGGCACAAAGAACTACTGGAAACTCAGCAGCCTGAAGATTACATGTTGATTACAAAAATGGTTTAGAGGCTTCATAAAAAAACTCACATCCTGACTCCTTAAAACCCATCCACTATCATTAGAACATGAAACATAGAACACAGAACAGTACAGCACAGTACAGGCCCTTCAGCCCTCGATGTTGTGCCAAGTTTTGTCCAAAATGAAGATTAAGCTAACTCACTCACTATCATTCTGGTGTGCTCCATGTGCCTATCCAATAACCGCTTGAAGGTTCCTAAAGTGTTCAACTCCACTATCACAGCAGGCAGTCCATTCCAAACCCCAGCCATTCTCTGAATAAAGAATCTGCTTCGGACATTCCTCCTATATCTCTTACCATGAACTTTATAGTTATGCCCTCTTGTGACAGCTACATCCATCTGAGAAAATATTCTCTGAATGTCCACTCTATCTATCCCCCTCATTATCTTATAAGTCTCTATTAAGTTGCCTCTTATCCTCCTCCGCTCTAAAGAGAAAAGTCCTCAGCACAAAGCACAAGATGGAATACTCTCCACTTGACTGGATAAGTGCAGTTCCAACATTACACATAAGCTCTACACCATCCAGGATGAAGAATCAACTTGATTAGTACCCTATGTAGCATTCAGTCCCTCCACTGCTGACACACTGTAGCAGCCATGTGTACAATCTACAAGATGTACGCAATAACTCACAAAGTTTCCTTCAGCAGAATGATAGAAACATCATAACCTGCAAGCTCCCCTTCCACTTCATTCATCTGAATTGGAAATATATCATTGTTCCTTCACTGTCACTGGGTCAAAATCCTGGAACCTACTCTCTACCAGCAGTGTGGGTGTGCCTACACCACATAGACTGCAACGGATCAAGAAAGCAGCTCACCACCACCTTCTCAAAGGCAATTAGAAATGGATAATGGCCACGTCCTACAAAAAATCCTGCAACCATAAGATTGCTTACTAAAGCCCTTTACCACTTGCTTCCAACATTTCTTATACAAATCGTTTTGAAAAATAAGTTTTAACATCTTCATTCAGATTTGAAGGGCCAAAGGGCCTGTTTCTGTGCTGAGTTTTTCTTTGTTTTTTTGTTTTTATTCCCACCTTCCCTTAGACAAGGAAATCAGGATCTATGGGGTGGGAATGGGAGCAAACAGGACTAATGGGTGAGACCAAAAAGAGATTAGCCATGATCATATTTAATGATAGTAGATTCAAAAGGCCAAATGGCCAAATCCTGCCCGTATACCTTATGTCATTGTGTCCCCAGCTAATCCATAGAGGGCCCAATTTGATCTTTAGATTTTTCTGGATACAAATACAACCAGATTTATTTTAATATCCTCTGCAATTGCTTTTTATTGTTTGTCGTTATCAGTAAATGTTATTTTATCATAGTTTAGTTTCGTACATGGCAGACTTTTTCCTAAATCACCATTGGTAAAGAATGTTTCTTATGATTTATTTTCCAGTGTTTGACTAATCTTCTCAATTGAAGAGTGTTGTACTGGGCCCGACTATTCCAATGTTCTGATGGTCATCGCTTCATAATAAAATTCTGCTACCTGTATCCTCCCACATAGCAATTCCTCTTCACCATCACTGCAATCACAGTCAGTTCCCTGACAGAAGGATGATTTCTGTTGGATATCATGACTTGTGTTTAAAAAAAAGGTGAAGTTGCCACCATCCCAGATGACCAAAGGTTGCTCTCTCCTTAGAGAGGGAAGATTGTGGTGATTTAACCTGAAGATCTCTACACCACAGGTGACAGGCAAGGTTGAAAAGATGAGATCTCATTGAATAACCTCAGCCAGTATGGGAATTGACCCTGTGCTGTTGGCATCACTCTGCATCACCCATCAACTGTCCTGCCAACTGAGCTAAACCAACCCATACATCATACATTTCTGATGTATGAGGAGAGATTGACTAGATTAGGATTGCTTGCACTGCAGTTCAGATGAATGAGGGGAGATTTCTTGGAGACTTATAAAATTCGAATAGGATTAGACTGGGTAAGTGCTGGGAGAGTGTTCCTGAATGTGGGGGAGTCCAGAACCAGGGGTCACAATCTGATTCAGAATGGACTATTTAGGATGGGGGTGAGGAGGCATTTCTTCACTCAAAAAGTGGTGATCCTGTGGAAGTAGTTGATTGCAAAACATTGAATGTACTCAAGAGGTGGCTGGATATAGCCCATGGGGATGAATGGGATCAGAGGTTATGGGGAGAAAGCAGGATTAAATTATTGAGTTGAATGATCATCCATGATCGTAATGAATGGTGGAGCAGACTGAAAGGACCAAATTGTGAGGCCATTTATTCTCCTAGGATTCTCTTATCGTAGGAGAAGATAGGATCCTGCTCCTATCTTCAATGTTTCTATGATCCCTCTGATTTGATTTGTGTATCCCCGGATGATTCAGTATGCCAATCCTGGAGCCACAAGTCTTTGAGCAGTGGGCTTGGGGCTGTTGGCAGCTGCAATATCACTCCTTCTGCCTGTAAGACAAAATATGTAATACATTGTCCACCCAATCGTGTCTTACTGCCATTGCCAATGAGAACAGAGAATGTGGTGCTCAGGCAAATCTCGGTTCACTGCGGGGGACAAGGTCGGAGAATCCCAGCCCGTTATCTCCAAGTATCAAATTGCGGGTATAAATACATAATTGATTGCTTATTAGAGATTAGCATCAATAATTAGTATCAGATTAGTTTGTGGTAATTATGCATAATTATTTACACCATCAAAATTTCCGTGGTCCATTCGTACCAAAGAGAAAAATCCTCTTTTACAATTGAAATATTAAGTAATACTGGTAACAGTCATCAAATTATTACACAGAGAATGTTCTTTCAATGTTCAAATTATGTGTTTCACAAAGCTAATACTTTGTTCATTTCCCTCCGAGAACTCATTTATTTCCTGTGAATTAAAAGGGGAGTTAAAATTTCTGCCTAAAGTTCCCATATAACAAAGATTTTAACAATTTACAAACAGAATTAGCAGCTGAGCAATTCAGTGATTTAATTTCTGAGCACACCAGTCTAGTGATAGGTTTGCTGGAGGCAGAGAACATTTCGACCGTGTAATGTTGTGACAGTGAATATCATGATAAAGATTAATATTTGGTTATGGTTTCTTCTCCTGTTTGGCAAACTTTCCCATTTTCTTTGGCTAGTAGCCCAGGACAATCTAACATTGCAGGGTGGCAATTGAAAAGTGCTGAAAACTGGGATTATGTGGTGCTAGTCAGCAACAATTTGCAATTGCTTGCACTGGCCAAATTATACTGAAGCCTATTCAAAACTAGAGAAATTATTCTGATTATGTTGTATTTTCCATTAACAATTGCCCAAAGGGCTAACTAACAATATTTGATTTTTTTTATTTGATGGTGACTACAACAAAAACTTGCATTTACATAATCACAGAATCACAGAACCCTACAGTTCAGAAGAGGCCCTTCAGCCCATCGAGTCTGCTCTGATGCATGAAATGTCCTCACCTGTCTATCTAATCCCACTTGCCAACATTTGGCCCATAGCCCTGAATGTTATGGCGTGCCAAGTACTCATCCAAATACTGTTTAAAGGGTATGAGGCATCCTGCCTCCTCTACCCTCCCAGAAAGCGCATTCCAAACCCTCACCACCCTCCGGGTAAAAAAGTTTTTTCTCAAATCACCCCTAACCTCAGACCCCTCACTTTTAACTTGTGTCCTCTCGTAACTGACCCTTTAACTAAGGGGAACAGCTGCTCCCTATCCACACCATTCTTGCCCCTCATTGTCTTAAACATCTCAAACAGGTCGTCCCTCAGTCTTCTCTGCTCCAGAATAAACAACCAAAGCCAATCTAAACCCTCGTTATAACTTAAATGTTCCATCCCAGCAACATCCTGATGAAGCTCCTCTGCACCCCCTGCAGTGTGTTCATGTCCTTCCTATAATATGGTGACCAGAACAGCACACGGTATCCAGCTGTAGCCTCACCAAAGTTCTATCTCTATTATGACCTCTCTGCTTTTGTAATCTATATCCCGATTGATAAAGGCGAGTGTGCCATATGCTTTTTTATCACCCTATTAACCTGCCTTTCCACATTCAGAGATCTATGAAGAAACATGCCAAGGTCCCTTTGTTCTCTGGAAATTCCCAGTGTCAGGCTTTCATAATACCCTTCCTTGTCAAATTATTCCTTCCAAAGTCCATTGACCTCACACTTTTCAGGGTTAAATTCCATCTGTCATTTATCCACCTATTTGACCATCACGTCTAGATCTTCCTGTAACCCAAGACACTCAACCTCGCTGTTAACCACACAGCATATCTTTGTATCATCAGCAAACTTACTGATCCTACCTCCAACATAGTCATCTATGTAATTTATATAAATGATGAACAATAGAAGGCCCAGCACAGATCATGAAAACAGCCGTCTATCACCACCCTCTCTCTCCTAACACTAAGCCAATTATGAATCGATCTTGTTAGATCACTATGAATCCCATGTGCATTGGCCTTCTTAATCAGTCTCCCATGTGGGACTTGTTGAAGGCTTTGCTAAAATCCATGTAAACGAAATCAACTGCACTACCCTCGTCCACACCCTTGGTTACACGCCTTGAGGCGAACATGGCCAGAAAATCCCAATAAGAAATCTGACAACATCAGGTTTAAGTCCAACCGGTTTATTTGACAGTAAACTCACAAGCTTTCGAGGTTACCCTCTTTGTCAGACTTCTTACTGTGTTTACTCCAGTCCAACGCCGGCATCTCCACATCATGACTACTATCAGAAAATCCCAGCCAGGGTTTCTGAGGAATTGAGGGATCAAAGGTGCTGAGAATCTGTGAATTAGAAGAGAGGTCTGGGGAATCTCATGGACCATTGTATAATCATTCCACGTCTGGGATTAGAATCAGTTCCGAGTCATTACAGAAACCTTCCTCTGCTTGCTGTAAGGATCTATATGAAATGAAACTGCTCTGTATAAGCGTCCAAATGGTGAAAATCTCCAGTCCAAACTTGCCCTCTGTGGATTTAATTTTCATCTTTTTGATGCTGCGATGTCTCTTACTTGTACATTCACTGCATGCATGCTCAGGAGATCATTTCCATCATCTCCATATTTCTTACGTGATAGATATAGCTTCCCAATATCTTGGGAAAATATTGCTCCCACAGTTTGTGTTTTTTTGCAATTTATTGTCAAATCTTGTCAAGTGGTAGAAAAACAAAAGCTGGTAGCAGTGGGCAATTTAATAAATGGATAAATGATGTCCATGGCAATTTGTGGATCTAGTTTTAATCCTTGTAGAATTTCCTCCTGATGTTAATCTTTGTTAAATTCACAGTGCATCTCATGATCCATAAGTGGGAGGCAACAGAAGCTATGGTATCTTCTTTTTCATTCAGATTCATCATTTGGAGCTTATGATATATTACACAAAAATACCAACCAAAATCTTAAGTAAATGCACTGAGATTTAAGAATAGAGCAAGACTCAGGTGGCACTTTAAAACAATAAAATGAGGAGCTGAAAGTGGGGGAGTTGCAAATGTTATAACTCAGCCAAGACGGATTAAAGGATGAACTAAAAGCTCAAGGTTGTACACTAGAGATCAACACAATGGCAATGATCTGCTTTAAGAAACCTCTATGCACAAGCACTGCTCTAAAGCTCTTAATACAGTGATTCCCAACACCAATACTAATGCAATGTATCAAGCTATCCTGCAAACAAAACAGGTTTCACACAGAAATCCTCTTCATGCTTATTTCGCACTCTCATTGAATAAACAGAACAGGCAGACTAACACTTACAAGGATCCCTGTCTGTTCAGGTCCCATTTACGAGGTCTTATTGTTCTTTTCCCTCATTCATTGAATTCCCTGCTGCTCAGAAAAGGCCCTTCGAGCCATCGACTCAGTATCGACTCTCTGATCGAATATCTTATGACTGACAAATGTAACCTTCCACTGGACAATCAAACTCTCTGGCCTGGATTGGCATTTAAATTATCCATGCAGTGGAAACCGGTGACCCCCGATAAATCGTCTCAGTGAGATCTAGCAGATCACTGCGCATCTCACTTGGAAACATTTCCTCTAATGGATTCCCAATCGTTTTCTCAAACTGTACCTTGCAGTATTTTATTCCAGTCAAAAGTTGATGGTCAGTTGTTGATTTATTATTGTCAGATGTATTAGCATACAATGAAAACTATTGTTTCTTGCGCACTACACAGACAAAGCATACTGTTCATAGAGAATGAAACAAGAGAATGCAGAATGTAGTGCTACAGTTATAGCTGGAATGTAGAGAAAGATCAACTTAATGCAAGGTAAGTCCATTCAAAAGTCTGACAGCAGCATAGAAGAAGATGTTCTAGAGTCAGTTGGTACACGACCTCAGAATTTTGTGTCTTTTCCTTGAAGGACGAAGGTGGAAGAGAGAATGTCCTTGTAGAGTTCAACAGGAAAACCTGTGAGAGCACTCAGTGCTTCACATAAATATACAAAACTAGCAATTGGCTGAATACATTCCTTTCGCTCTCTCTTTCGCTATCAGTAAACTACACGTAGCCAATGTAAAATTCACTATCAAAAATCAATTCTAGGCTGCCCAGTGCAGCGAAAAGAAAAGTGGTATCAGAAAATGCTAACACACAATGTAAAGCCTGCTGGATTATTACAGAGTGAAAGCCAGTTTGTGTAAATTTCTCCATTAAACAGAAGCCAAGCTGAGCGTGAGAGTTCGAGAGCCATTTGCAATGCAGGTACATAAAACGTATGTGCATGATGGCTGGCAGTGACTTAAGTTAATTGCTCTACTTCCAGTGTGTGTGAACACACATTGCCTGAGGGCAGCTTTGGCTGTTGTATCACCAATAGCAGTTACTGCCGGGGCTTTCAACTCACTGCACAGCTGAGATTGCAATGATTATCAGGATCTCACTGTTACGACCTGGAGAATTGAGTAAGGGCCGGTTGGGAATTCAGTGAGAACTCTTTCTCTTCAGGGTCGGAAAAGTCTAACTTGATATTAATTTGCCCAATTTCAAAGCAGTTTGTAGATCACAAATATATTTTAAATGGACTAACATCAGTATCAAAATGAGCAAATAGGAATTTATCCACTTGTCTCACCCAGCCTAATTTCAGGTCTTCATAGAAGCATAGAATCTCTACAGTGCAGGAAAAGGCCATTCAGCCCATTGAGCCTGCACTGACAACAATCCCACCCAGACTCTATTCCTATCGGATAGATAAATTTTTGAACAGTAAAGGAATTAAGGGTTACGGTGAGCGGGCGTGTGAGTGGAGTTGAGTCCACAAAAAGATCAGCCACGATCTTATTGAACGGTGGAGCAAGCTCGAAGGGCCAGATGGCCAACTCCTGCTCCTAGTTCTTATGTTCTTATAACACCACGTGTTTACACTAATAATCCACCTTGATAATCTCCCTGACTCTAAGAGTCAATTTAGTATGGCAATTCCATCCAACCTGCGCATCTTTGGACAGTGGGAGGAGCATCTGGAGAGGAAACCCATGCAGACATGGGAAGAACATGCAGGCTCCACACAGACAGTCACCTGAGGCCAGAGTTGAACCCGGGCCCCTGGCGCGACAAAGCTGTAGTGTGACCCACCATGTCAGTCTTGCATTTTGTGCTCATTAGATGAGTGTATTCCTGATTGGTCGGGAATATTGTTTTCACATTTTGGAACCCATTTTCAGTATAAAACATCATGGGTGAAGATAGCCAGGTAGAGTTTCTGAGCTCAAGGCTCAGAATGGGGAATCTGTTCTCCTTCCCAGGCCGGTCATTTTTCCAACCATCCTAAACAAGGCTGCCATTTCAAATCCAATTCCAATGAAAGGGAAATAAAAGCAAAATACTGCAGATGTTGGAATCTGAAACAAAAACACAGACATTGCTGGAGAACCTCAGCAGTTCTGATAGCATCTGTGGAGAGAGAATAGAGCCAATGTTTTGAATCTGGATGACTCTTGGTGTCAAAGCTGAGTTTAAGTGAAGTTAAGGGCATATGGGTTAGAATTTTCCAGTCCCACTTGTGGTGGGAACTGCTTCAGGTGGTGATCGGAAGTTTGGAGAGGGAGTCAAAAGCCTATTGACTTTCAGCGGGGCTGGAAAATCCAGGCTGTAGGCAAGTCAGGAATGAGCTGCCAGATGAAGAGGTAAATGTGGGCTCACTCTTAACATTTAAGAAAAACTTGGACAGGTGCATGGATGAGAGGGGTGTGGATGGATATGTCCAGGGGCAGATCAGTGGGACTAGGCAAAAAAATGGTTCGGAACAGCCAAGAAGGGTCAAAAGGCCTGTTTCTGTGCGATAGTGTTCTATGGTTCTTTGGTTTTATGCTTGTCTCATTTCAAGAAATTAGATATAGCTCTTGGGGCTAAAAGGGACAACGGGATATGGGGAGACAGGTGGATCAGGATATTGAATGGCATACTCTTGCTTCTAGTTTCTATGTTTCTATGTCCTTCGTAGCCATGTGTCGGAGTTTAAAGCTACGCTGAGTGCTTTTTCTTCTTTCGAGCCTGCCATTTCATCTGACTGCTTCCAAGGTCAATGTGTGAACAGTCGGTGATATCTCCACCTGCAAGCTTCTGAAGTCATTTAAAAAGGGGGTTAAACTCGAAGGAATCTGCTCCAGACGGCTGGTGTCCTGCTGATATACATTAATTGATTTACTGGCCCTGGGGCAAGACTTCCTTTGGTAGCAGGAGATAAAAGTTCAGCTTCTGCCTATTATCAAAATGCGACAATAACCCGTGACAATAAAAGAGAGAAATTATGCATCAAGTTTGCAGTGTTGAAGACGTAAATATACTGTTGTCCCTGAGCCCCTGCTGTCGTCTTTGCTGCCAGTCCTCGGAGATAAGAAGTAACATGATCGGCAGCTGAATTATAGTCTGGGAAATGGATGATTTAAATGTGACTGACAGCAATACTGTGCTGACATTGTTGTTCCCGGAGAGAGAAAAAAAGTTCTGCTGCAACCATTAGCTGCAACCCTTGTGATTTTGATTAAAACCCCAAGATAGCAGTGTGAAGTATTTTTGTAGTGTAATGCTAATCCCTTAACATAGGCTTGCCCTGAGAGACACCAGGGAACTTGAAAGGATTTCAGTTGCACAGACAACATGTCAGACAGAATGAAATACAGTTGTCCCAATACTGTCAACAATCTCAGGTAGCAACGCTTTGCAGAAATGAAACATTTTGCCGTCGCCGTTCACTCTAAAAATCTAGGCTGGATTTTTACCTTCACGCCTGTCCCAGGATTGGAGCGATGTAGAGATGCCGGCATTGGACTGGGGTAAACTCAGTAAGAGTCTGGCAACACCAATTTTAAATTCAACCGATTTATTTGATAGTAAACTATCAAATAAATCGGTTGAATTTAAAATTGGTGTTGCCAGACTCTTACCAGGATTGGAGTGGGCAAGGCTCTCAAAAAGGTATTCTCTATTAGTGTCCGGCAGGAATTTACGAGCCTTGGGAGAGTGAGAATGTACAATTCCGGCACTGATGCTTAGTTTTACTTTTGTTTAAACACCCTGCAGATTTCTCCCAAGCACGAGGAGAAGGAAATTAAACTTTTACAACACTGATTTTTTTTTCCTTCTCATTACATTTCAAATAATTCTCTCAACTTTCACTGTCTTTTCTCTATGATGCACAGTGCACCGTTCACCCCCACAGTTCACTTGCAGCATTATTTTGAGCAAAGATCATTCTGCAGGGTAAGTTTGTCAATTTATCCATGTTAGCGTTCTGGAAATGAGTTGAACCTGGGGTTTCCCGGATAGATTTCATCTCCCAGCGGGTGTTAGAAAACACAATTCTCATCATTTAACTCACTTTTTCAAATTATTAGCAATATGGTTGCTGATTGGCAATTTTTCCTCCTATTTGCCCATTGAATGATACTATCTTTAGTCAGAATTCACAGGTCTTGCGCACCCCACTGCCACTGCCAGCGGTAGAGAATTTGCCTCTCAGTCAAATCTCCATTCACTGCAGCGGGACTGGAGAATCCCAGCCACGGGCGAAGTCAGGGAATTCCGGTCTCTTGTTTCCATTTTGCAGTAACACGATTTGAACCTGTTCCTATATTTTGCCCAATTGACACCTTTGACCGTTGTTATGACCAATTTTAAATATACTGAGAGAACCTTTCCTTCCTCTCAGTTTCATTGCGTAAGTAGCAAAACTTTTTGTCCCCATTCCAATTTCCTCTGAGACCAGTTGAGTCCATTGAAAGTACTCAGCTCTGTCACGCTGCAGTTAAAACACAATATCTTCTCTAGGCTAGATAGACCTGCCATTACATCGACCATTGGACCCAGAATCTAAGGGACAGGTTAATGATGTTGTTTCAAATATTTTGTAACTGCTGAATTGAATGGATTGTGATATATTTGTCTGAATGAACTGACACAGAGAATCCCAAAAGCAACCTAAAATTTAATTTATACTCTGCTAATGTGGAGCCATTGAATTGTCTCCCACTCCATTTTGGAGTTTGCCTCTTTATAATTCCCTCACATGAGTGATGTTCACACTTCCAAGGGTCCCCATTCTTCTTTCAGACTTATCCCCAACTCCCAATATTGTGCCTTTACTGCTCTCTCACTGGTTTGTTCCAAACATCCAGCTTCATCCCCTACCTGTTCCAGCCTCAAACACTCCTCCCTCCAAAAATTATTTTTTAATAGGCAAGAATCATTTATTACTGTCATAAGTAAACTTACATTAACACTGCAATCAGGTTGCTGTGAAAATCCCTCAGTCACCACATTCCGGCACCTGTTCGGATACACTGAGGTGTGATCTAGCACTGCCAATGCACATCCTTCAGACTGTGGAATGAAACCAGAGCACCCGGAGGAATCCCACGCAGATGCGGACAGAACATGCAAACAGATTAATTAACAATAATTGATTTGCAGTACTCTCGTTAATGATAAAGATGTTTCGATTTATTTGCAAAATTAAATGCATGCAAATCTCTCCCACCCCCCAAGATAAGTTCACAAGACTGGCTAAATGAGATGATCCTAGAATAGTTAATTTTATAGAATTGTTATTTACTTGTGAGTGAAGTATCCACTCCAGGATTTAAGAGAGTGTTTCTTTTTTTTAATTGTCTTTCTGGGTACTTACTTGTTCAGATGATCCAAGCTCAATTTAGTGGTATCCTGACTGCGATGCAATTAGATTTCAGTGTATTATTATTCTTGGCAATTAGCGTTGATTAATTCATTGTAGATGAACTCTAACCCTACTCCTGGACTCAGAAGGTCAAGAGAATGTATCTACCTCAGTCAGATGGCAAATTCTAATTTCTCTGCAGAATCATTAGGTGGAGTGTCACAGTGAGGAAACACACTTATACTGAGTGCTCCTGCTATTGGAGTGTAGACAAGTACAAACACTCATAACAAAATTATATTAACTTAACAAATACTTACCCTGACCTTCCATCAGGAGAAAGAAACAACTTCATTGCCAGAGGGTGGATCAGAAAATACTTCTGCTCAAAACTAAACAGTGACCAAAAGATCCAAAAACATAAATAAGTTTTGAAATTGGTATACATTGTGCCTTCTTCTCAATCAGAAATAATGGTGGGATAATCTGCATCGAATCACAGTTGTAGACCCCAATTCAACAAATTCCAGATGAGCAGAACAAACATCAGGATTAGTGTTCCACAGATTGTACCAATCCCCTCCCTATCTCCCACCCCTACCTTCCCTGGCAACTATAACCCCACTTTCTCCCCAGCAATCATTCACAAAGAATATCCATGCTAAATGAATTTGTATTAAACCTTCTCATGGAGTGAGATGGAATAGGAATTCCTTTTGCCCGTCTAAACTTCACCATCCTGGTGATTAACCCTTTCCCTGCCAGCTCACCCAATGGCCACTGCTGATATCTCTTGTTCTCTCCCTGCTAATGTGGGTGGGATTCTCCGTTCTTTGGAAAGTATGAAACACTCACTAGAGCTAAATCTTGGCTCAAAATACCAGCCCAAATTAATTTCTGTCTCACCCTGAATCCCAGATAGAAAATGTAAATCAAATCAATGTAGCATTTCACTAAAATCTCAGTAAATTTTATCAAGTCATAACAAAGTGGTTTAGTGCAGTCAAAAGAGAAAATGCTGGAAAATCTCAGCAGGTCTGGCAGCATCTGTAAGGAGAGAAAAGAGCTGATGTTTTGAGTCCAGGTGATCCTTTGTCAAAACTTTTTCTTTTCTCTCCTCATAGATGCTGCCAGACCTGTTGAGATTTTCCAGCATTTTCTCTTTCTGTTTCAGATTCCAATATCTGCAGTAATTTGCTTTTATCCAGTGGTTTGCTGCAATATTGGACTAAGTATTGTGTTTTACCTGGGAGCGAGTGCATGAGAGCGAGTGAGAGAGAGCAAGGGAGAGCAGAAAGAACAGAAAGTGAGAGTCAGCTGGAGTGAGTGAGAAACAATGATGGAATTGTCTATCTGTTATAACCATCTAATTTCCACCCAGTTAATGCCAATAGAATTGACACAGGATCTCCACTTTGATGGTCCCTGTGGGCTGGGATAGCAGGAAGGTCTGGCCAGAATGGCAGAGACATAATGCCCAACAGCTGTTTGCCCTGTGGCCATAGGGATTACCAGGATTGAATCACCCAATCACTGGTAAGCCAATTGAAGCACTTAAATGATCAATTAACGGTCACTTCCTCCTATCACTGCCTGGAATTTATCAGCGTTAAGGGAGGGAAGTTTTCAGCCTACCAAGAATGGTAAACAGGTGGCCAGACAAGGGGTCAGGGGTCAACCCGCTGTGTATCAGTGAAATTCCACCACAACCACCCCCCCCACCCACTGAGGTTCCCCTCTCTACCCTGCCCTAAAGATCCCTCCACCCCATCCACAACATCCAGAGCCTGCCATTTTGGAGCAGAGGAGACCCTGAACCCCATGGGCTCACATTAAGACCTAACTTCATGATGACATATCCCCTTCTGGGATTGCAGTTCCAGTAGTGACCTGCAGTGCCAATACCACTGTTGGGATGAGAGAGTTACTGGAAATTGTGTTGCAGCTCCCAGAGGTGGGATTCAAGCCAACTAACGGCTTAAATGGCTGCAGAGTAAACCAGACAAATGGGCCTAGGCTCGACCTGACTTTCACCCAGAGACAACGCTGACATCAGGGTAATATTCAACTGGGGAAGAGGAAGGGGGGATATCTGATGGGCCAACCACATACTTACAATCACCACTGAACATTGAAATTCCATCTTGGTGAACCAATTCTATAATTACAATAAAGGCTATCTGATTTTTGCAGAGCGGAAATATAACTTGTTAAGAAAAAGATGAAGAGAAAGGAGTGCTAAATATTAACACATTCATTTCCGATACGTCTGAGTCTTCAGCAGGACTGTCAAGAGCAAAGGTGTATTTCTGATGCTGTCTAAGGTACTGGTCAGACCCCATTTGGAGTACTTTGGGCTCCATATTGAAGGAAGATGTGCTGGCCTTGGAAAGGGTCCAGAGGAGGTTCACAAGAATGATTCCTGGAATGAAGAGCTTGTTACATCAGAAACAGTTGAAGATTCTGGGTCTGACTTGCTGGAGTTTAGAAGGACGAGAGTGGAATCTTATTGAAACTTACAGGATATTGAGAGGCCTAGATAGAGTGAACATAGAGAGGATGTTTCCGCTAGTAGGGAAAACGAGAACCAGAGAGTCCAACTTCGGGTTAAAGGGATGATTCTTTAAAACAGAGATGTGGAGGAATTTCTTCAGCCAGAGAGTGTAAATCTGTGGAACTCTTTCCGCAGAAGGCTGTGGAGGCCAGGTCATTGTGTGTCTTTAAGACAGAGATAGATATGTTCTTGTTTAATAGGGGGATCAGGGACTATGGGGAAAAGGCAGGAGAATGGGGATCAGAAAATTATCAGCTATGATTGAACGGTGGAGCAGACTCAATGGGCCAAATGGCCTAATTCTGTTCCTATGCCTTATGGTCTTCTGACAAACATTTTAACAATAGGACATTTTTGGAGCGTGGTAACATCATGTGATTCAATTTACTGAATGTTTCCCTGTATGGAGCCTTCTTGTAAATGAGCTGCTTGAGTCTGTGACCAATTCCACCAAGCTTTGCCAGTTACTTAAAATAATTCCACCATAATTACTTCATTAGTCTTCGAGTGCAGTCACAAAGCATTCGTGCCCAAGGCCTTGCCAGATCATTGTTGCAGTTACAAATTACATTTTTGGTTTTTATTCTGCATCACAAATAGGAAACAACTGGAAGGAAATATATATATTTATACTCACCAGAATGCTTCTCTTCAGGCAAATGGTCCCATTCAGCTTCTCCATGGGGGACTGGAATCGATACATTGAGTGGCTCCAGTTTTATTTTCAGAATTAGAGAGGAGGCAGTGTCATTCTCCTGAGTGTGTGTGGAAACCAAACTCACAATCTTATTCAGAGTTTCATAGCCTCAAGGGTACCCAATTCCAAATCATACAGTCAGCTCAGGGAAGAATCATTTTCAACACAAACCATCAGTCACAACCCAGTGATTAAGTTTAATTTGTGGGCGAAAACCCCAGGTGATTTAATTGTGTTGCACATTGCTAAACAAAAGCAGTTATCAGAACATTATGATTTCGGAGTGGCCCTAAATGACATGCTGCAGGATTGGTTAGTTTGTGACATGAGCAATGTCACCATACAGTGTCTAATACTAGCAGAAGTTAGTATAAATATCAGATGGACAATGGAGATGGTGCTGGCCACGGAAAATACTGAAAAAGATTCACAGGAGCTGCAGAGACACAAAATAGTCCCATTTACCAATTGGCTAGCTGTGGTGCAAAGCCAGACAAAATAATCAGAAAGCGGGTATCCTTTCTATTCACCCACAGATTGCGGAGGCAATTGGACAATGATTCTTGAAGTGAAATGTCACGGTTTTTGGGCAATCATGCCCCTGAATCATGAAGTATTAAGGAGGCTGCATTTCATCATTGTCACAGAAGAGCATATTCGATAAAGCAGTGCAGATCTAATCAAATCTGCCAAGAAACCAATCAGCCATATTGCCACAAGTTCACAACACAAAAGAGGGCACCGTTGATTCTGATAGTTCCTCTCTATTTCATCTTAAAGATTGCCCCGATTACTGTAATTCCCAGAGTAAATGGGAAGTCTTTTATGGTGGAAATGGACACAGAGGCATCAGCCAGTGTGATACGCAAGCATTCATTTCAGTATCTGAGAGCGGGAATCTAACCTGTGAACATGGAGAGAACTTTGGCCAAGTTAAAAACTTACATGGAAGAAGCAATGAAAGTAAGAGGTGGCACCGTGGTATTTGTAAACTCAGGACAACTGTCTACCCAGCTTCCAATGATAATAGTGACGAGCAAATCATCAAGCATTCTCAGCCATTATTAATGCAAAGAAATCAAGTTGATTTGGGCTGAGATATTTTGAAGTGTGGGAAGGCAAACTGTCAGTATTGTTAAGAAAATACAAAAATGTTCTTTGTTGCAAATTAGGCAAAATTAAAGACTTGCTTCACAGAATAACACAATAGTCCCCAGAAGTATTAAAAATAACAATATCTCTTGTGACAGTATATAAACATACCTAATTTCTGAAACACATCAATGCTATGATGGAATATGTTCATTCATCTAGATTTGGTGCAGCCACAACACTTGGAAGTACAGCACCATCCTCCTGATTGGAAACTCACCCATTAACCGAAACAGCCACCCCCTGAAGTACTGACATATCACATGTTCAAAATGAGTTACAATAAATCACAAGGCTTTGTATCTCCCAAACACACAAACCCAGCATATGGTTCAATGGAAACATTGTCATTCCCTACGTTCTCTCCAAATCATACAGAATCCAAACTAGCACATGCATCAACATTCCTTCATCTCCTCTGATTCAACATTGGACATGAGAGTTCCTTCACCTGTGCTTGCACTGCAGTGATTAAAGATTATCACCACCATTTCCTTAAGTTCATTAGAAACAGACAATAAAAAACAATTCTTCCAGCAACCCCTGATTTTATTTTTAAGTGATATTGTGCCTGATGAAACAGGGTAACATTGTGAAGTCAGCAATTAATACCAAAACCAAATCAGGTTGCAGCTTGAACTAGATCTTTAGTGAGAATGTCAGTGAGAATAGGAAGAGCAATATATATTTCACAGTACATCTTCAACATTTAGAAAATTTTAATGATGAACCCATCACCTATTTATGTTTGAACATATGTCAGGATATCTATTGGATATTTAATTTAAACAGTCATGATTTTCTTGCAATAACAATAATCTTGGGAGTTGTCTACTGCCTTTCTCTGAGTAATTGTGATTTTTAGACATAAACGATAATTTTGTTGACTTCTCACAGAATTCTCCGCGCTGAGACTCTGCGAGCACTTTGCATGAAATTGCTGACCCTTATTTCTGGCTCACTTTTTTTCTCCTAGTCTAATTTTTCAACATTATTCAATGAATGGGACTTTTTGATTTGAGTTGATTTGTTATTGTCACATGTATCAACATATAGTGAAAAGTATTGTTTCTTGCAAGCTACACAGACAAAGCGTACCGTTCATGCAGAAGAAAATGAGAGAGTGCAGAATGTAGTGTTACAGTCATAGCTAGGGTGTAGAGAAAGATCAACTTAATGCAAGATAAGTCCATTCAAAAGTCTGATAGTACCAGGGAAGAAGCTGTTCTTGAGTTGGTTGATACGTAATCTCAGGCTTTTGTACCTTTTTTCAATGGAAGAAAGTGGAAGAGAGAATGTCCAGTGTACGTGGGGTCCTTAATAATGTTGGCTGCTTTGCCAAGGCAGCGGGAAGTGTAGACAGAGTCAATGGATGGGAGACTGGTTTGCATGATGCATAGGACTGCATTCACGACCCTTTGTAGTTCCTTGCGGTCCTGGGCAGAGTAAGAGCCATACCAAGCAATGATACAGCCAGAAAGAATGTTTTCTATGGTGAATCTGTGGGTGCCACTCACTATGCCAGCCTTTATTGACCATTGTTAATTGTTCTCGAGAAGATGATGTGAACTTCTTTCTTGAACTACTGCAGTCTATGTTAGAATCAGTTGCAATAATCTCCATGAGCAGCTCTCATCATGTCATAATAACAAAAACAATTTACTGTGGATGCTGATAGAATCACAGAATCACAGATAGAATCACTGCAATGCAGATGGAGGCCATTTGGCCCATCAAGTCTGCACCGCTTCTCTGACATAGCTTTGTAACCAAGCTCTCTCCCCTGCCCTATCCTCATAACCCTATACACATTTACCACATTTAATCCCCCTAATCTATACAACTTTGGACACTAAGGGTCAATTTTGCTCGAGTAATCCACCTAACCTGCACATTTTGGAAACCGAAACACCCAGAGGAAATCCACACAGACACGGAGAGAATGTGCAAACTCCACACAGACAGTAATCCGAGGCCAGAATTGTTCCTAGAGCTTTGAGACAGTAGTGCTAACCACTGTGCCATGATGATAGTCTGAAATAAAAACATTATTGTTTGATATTTCATCTTGTTTCACTTTTATAACTGGCATGAGGAATTATCCTCACCATATTTATTATATTTTCCAGATGTGATGATACCTTGCTTTGTCTTCAATTCATGTTCCTGAAACTCCCCTTGCTCTATTATTCATTCAAGTCTTCCTTCCATTCACATCTTAATTATCTCCTCTCAGGTCTTTCAACCATCTTTCCCTGCAACACCTTCCATGTTGGAGGCTTTTGTAGTCCATATTTTGTTTGCCTATCATTGGCTTCATTTTTTAAAAATTCATTCATGGCATATGGGTGTCACTGGCTAGGCTAACATTTATTGTCCATCCCTAGTCACTCTTGAACTGAGTTGCTTGTGAGGCTATTTCAGGATCAACCACATTGTTGTGGCTCCAGAGTCATATGTAGGCCAGACCAGGTAAGGATGGCAGATTTCCTTCCCTGAAGCACATTAGTGAACCAGATGTTTTTTTTCCGACAACCAACAATGGTTTCATGATCATCAGTAGATTCTTAATTCCAGATATTCTTTATTGAATTTAAATTCCATGATCTGCCATGACAAGATTCGAACCTGGGTGCTCAGATCATTAGCTGAGTTTCTGGATTAATGGTCGATTAATAACAATAATACTACTAGGCGATCATCTCCCCATGAATTATGAGTTACTTGAATGTTTTTTGTCTTTTATTTCCTATTCACTACCCCACTGAGATATATTTCCACAACGCCCAGTTTTCTCCTGGAGATTAATAATTGTCTCGATGAGATAGGACAGGACTCAACTATTGCGAATCATGATTTAGAATCCCTACAGTGCAGATGGAGGCCCATTGTGTTTGCACTAGCTTTCTGAAGCTCTATCCCCATATATTTACCATGACTAATCCTACTAACCTACAGATCTTGAGTGACTAAAGGGCGATTTAGCATAGGCAATTCACCCAACTGCACATCTTTGGATTGCGAGAGGAAACTGAAGCACCCGGAGGAATCCCACACGGAGACTGGGAGAATGTACAAACTCCACACAGACAGTGACTCAAGCCAGGAATCGAACCCTGGACCCCAGCACTGTGAGGCAGCAGTGCTAACCACTCTGCCACCATGCGCCTTGGATCTCCTAGTGTTCTCCCTAATTCCTTCAACCTCACAAAGAGACTCGTCGATTATCCCATTTCGATCACTGACTCAGGAGTCAAACAGAAAGCAAATGGTTTTCACCTTCTCTTTTTTAACATGGGATGATTGGTTGCATTCATTCCGAAGTTGTACCAAAGAAGTTTCTGCACTATCACCAGCTCAGTCTATCAGAAATACAAGTGTTATGTTAAATAAAGCAGTGGTAATGCTGATTTAAATGAATGGAGTTTTAATGATATAAACAGAGAGGTTATTGCTTTTGTCTTCAGAAAAACCGGTAGCTGTCACTGAAAATAAGTGAGTCTTGACAGAACTGTGATACAGGCAGTTACCAAGTCTGTTTTAATCAATATTCAATTGCTTCAACACATTCTGCTCGCTGCCAGGTTGAGTTAATTAAATCAATAATTTAACACAATATTTTTGATGATTTAATTACTTTTGTTCTACTTCAAAGCTTTACATCTGGTCTAGAAGTGGGGAGAGATATCATTTTGGTGCACCATATTTAAAAAAAAAATTACGGCAAACTCATTCTCACAAACAGTGGAGAATATACCAGAAATCTCAAGTCTGACGTAGCTCAAGGTTGTGATGGCTTTACAAAAGAAATTTCAGAAACCCATCTAAGTTACAGTAAGTTAAACATTCCAAAGTGGTGCGTGGGAAGGGCAGAGGGAATGGGGGAGGAGGAGAGAATGTATTCAAGAGCTTGAAAAAAGGGGCTTTATTTTTCTGGGTTTATAAACAACACTCATGATGTATTTTTTGGTCTTCCCCATTTTGTTAACTTCCCCCAGATCCGTGGATCCTTCGAGATCTCTGCACTTCTCTAATCCTGGCATCTCTGATTTTGGCTCCCATATCTTCACCACCCCATGGGAAGGGTTTTATGGACTCAGTCAAGTGAGACCAGAAATTCCCACCTGAAGTCAATGGACATTTCCACTGTCCATCCCCTCACCCGCTGTGACTCCATGGCGGACAGGGCATTAGAATTCTGCCGCATGTCTCTCTCCTTTTAGGCCCTTCTAGAAATCTGCTTTGAGCCTAAATCACAGTATCACTGAATCGTTACGATACAAAAGGATTGTTGGTTCTCAGTTCAGGTGTTTGGGGCTGGCTCTGGCCAGGCATGTAGAGTATTGAGGATATTACTTTCAAGTAAGGATTGCAGTGGGCAGTTTTGTAAGAAGTAGAGGCAATGCTGAGAGGAATGCCAGGAAATTCTCTTGAGCTGCCCATGACCAGACAGTGTTACTTAATCAGAAACGGGGCAAAATCTCCGTCTAGTTCCCCAGTCGTTCAGTTCAATCAAAGAAGTGGCTGAGGAGGAAATGTTAGGTAATGGCAGCTTTAAAAAAATGCCATTCACATCCCGCTGCTGCTATCAGAAAGGACAAAGAATTTGATAAAACATAGAACACTAGAGCACAAACAGGCCCTTTGGCCCACAGGTTGTGCCGATCATATCCATACCTACCAGGCCTATCTGTAACTCTCAATCCCTTTAAATCCCATGTACTCATCCAGAAGTCGCTTAAAAGACCCCAACGAGTTCGCCTCCACCATCACTGGCAGCAGCCGATTCCACTCACTCACCACTCTCTGAGTGAAAAACTTACCCTGACATCTCCTTCGTACCTGCTCCCCAGCACCTTAAACCTGTACCCTCTCGTAGTGACCATTTCAGCCATGATGCTCAGCCAAATCTCTGTTCACTGCAATGGGATGGGAAACAATGTATGATGCTGAACAGCTAGCTATTTTCATTGCTCCAATTGTATGCAGCACCCCATTGAGATAAATCCCTCCTTCAGAACCAGTTTGCACCAAAAGCTTGTATTTTCATGTGACTGCTGGAGTTCTAGTTTTTAATAACTCTGGGCAGAGTTCCAGACAGCAGTTTCCAGAGAGGGATATATTCTTAAACATCAGAACTTCATACAGACAAATCTAGTTTCTGACAGATCCCAGTCTCCAGAATTAAGAGACTCAGAGCCATTACTTCTTTCTACAGCTCTCAAAAAAAGCAACTGAGCTTGATTTCTACATGTAAGCCTAGCTCCACCCAATCACCTGACATTACTGTCAATCAACCCAATCGAGTCCTGCTCTGCAAAGACCCAGGGGAAAACACGAACAACAACAGAACAGCATTAATGCAGATTAAAACACACATTCTAACTGTTAGAAGCAATTAACGTGTATTTATTAGTCACAAATAAGGCTTACATTAACAGTGCAATGAAATCACTGTGAAAATCACCTAATTGCCATACTCCCACACCTGTTTGGATCAATGAACCTAACCATCTTCTTTCAGACTGTGAGAAGAAACCAGAGCACCCAGAAGAAACCCACCCAGATATGGGACAACATGCAGACTCTGCACTACAGCCGGGGATCGAATTCAGGTCCCTGGTGCTGTGAAGCTGCAGTGTTAACCATTGTGCCACCCAATACTGCTGTAATAACAGGGCTATTGGATATCGACAAAACAACACCAATATTTAAACAAAAACTGCTAAAATATATCCTGAACAAGAAACATAAAAAGTATATATCTTAAAGGCACAATGGTCACAGGAATGGGTTTGGAATGTGTGGAGTATGTGCTCATTAACACAGATGACAGCAATTTCTGAGTTACATTAACAAGAGCAGTTCCTACCGCTCAATGCATTTGGGAAAAAGCTATAGTTTCATCTGAACAAAATATGGGATGTAATGGATAAGAGACCAACTTTGTTGATGAGATGCTGGGAAGCAACTAACAATTCATCTTGGCATACATGCTGATGCTCATATTATTGTGCAGTGATAACTCCACTGGAAATATCAGATAAATTGGAGTTATTGCTGTAATTCCCCCTCATTTTCAGCATCGTGGTTGGGATTTGCAGCAATATTTTCAGCGAGGTATACAAATGGCCACTGGACTGAAAATGTACTCAGTTGACAGTCTAAGAATCCTAACTCAGCCAGCGATGGAGCATAATGACTCTCACTCGATGTAGATGAATCCTCACTTGCTGTCCCTCAACTGCTTTGAAGAGAAGAAAAAGTCAAAGTGTTCAATAACCAGCAGTGAGGTCAGTCCTTTTCTTACATAAACGACTATCGCACTGTTCCTCAGGGTTAGAGGAATGGAGGCTTGATTAATTAAATGGGAGATAGAGAATCAAAAGAAATCTAAACACTTCCAGAAATTGGTGCGGAAAACCTCTCGTAGTAATTTTGAGCAATTTTATAATGATCTTGATTTTACTCTTGCCAGTTCAACTTACCAAGTGCCAGGATTGATGTCTGGTCTATTATTGTCCTGTGTCATTGGTGCATCTTTTATTCCTGTCTGTTTGGTTCAATCAGGACTGGATAGACTTAGAATAGATTTAGAATCCCTATAGGACAGAAAGAGGCCATTCAGCCCATCAGATCTGCACTGACCACAATCTCACCCAGGCCTTACTCCAAGATCCCTACATATTTACCCACTGATTTCACTCTGTATTGGTTAATCTCACTCTGTAGCCTCTAAATTTCACATTATAAATCTCACTCTGTAACTATATATACATATATCATTCTGTATCTCTAAATCTCACTCTGTATCTATAAATCGCAGTCTGTAGCTGTAAATCTCACTCTGTATCCATGAATCTCACTCTGTAGCTGTAAATCTCACTCCGTATCTATAAATCTCACTCTGCATCTGTGCCCCAAGTTTGTTCATTGATTGAAGCTAAAGGCATTATGTGGGATTTTATACTAGCTGGTCACGAAACCATAAAATTCTGCTTGCAGTCAATGGACCTTTCCATGGTTCTCCCCTTATCCATTCTGATTGCCTCGGCAGGCAAGACAGTAAAATTCTAACCTTTGTATCTGCTCGCTGAGTTCTCTATCAAGACATTGTAGAAAACAGGAGCTAGCAAGGGATAGGAGATTACTTTGAAGAGGATTTCTTTGCAGGAATTTAATGAGATAAAAGTAGAAAGGATCTGGCTCCACACCCTCCCCCCAGCTCTACCTCCCCCCTCCACCTCCTCCCTTCCACCACCTCACACCACCCCCATCCTGCAGCTTTCCACCACACCCTCACTCCCACCTCACACTCTCATAACACATCCCCACCCAACACCTCCAACAATTCGCCTCCCCCCCACCCCCCTCCCCACCCCCACCACCACCACCACCACACCCCTGTCCTGGCCACTGCCCTCACCAGGCTGTATGGTTACCCACACGGAGTGTACCTGGCTCACTGTGTGATGAGGCCCTTAAATGATCCCTAAATGAGCCCATGGAAGACTTCTACAGAAAATGCAGATGTGTGGAATAGAGGGTGATTTAGCTAATTGGATTAGGAATTGGCTGGCAGATAGAAGACAGAGGGTGGTGGTTGATGGGAGATATTCATCGTGGAGTTCGGTGACGAGTGGTGTGCCTCAGGGGTCTGTTTTGGGGCCCCTGCTGTTTGTAATTTTTATAAATGATCTGGATGAGGGTATTGAGGGATGGATCAGTAAATTTGCAGATGATACTAAAGTTGGTGGAGTGGTGGATAGTGAAGAGGGGTGTTTTAGTTTACAGAGTGACTTGGACAAGTTGCAGAGCTGGGCCGAGAGGTGGCAAATGGAGTTTAATGTGGAAAAGTGTGAGGTAATGCACTTTGGCAGGAACAATAAATGTGTAGAGTATAGGGCTAATGGTAGGGCTCTTAATAGTGTTGAGGAACAGAAGGATCTTGGTGTATGTGTCAATAGATCCCTGAAAGTAGGCAGTCAAGTGGATAAAGTTGTTAAGAAGGCATATGGAGTCTTAGCTTTTATTGGTAGGGGGATTGAATTTAGGAGCCGCAGCATCATGTTGCAACTGTACAAAACTCTAGTGCGGCCGCACTTGGAGTATTGTGTGCAGTTCTGGTCGCCACATTATAAGAAAGATGTGGAGGCATTGGAGAGGGTACAGAGGAGGTTTACCAGGATGTTGCCTGGTATGGAGGACAGGTCCTATGAAGAGAGGTTGAAGGATTTGAGGTTGTTTTCGTTAGAAAGGAGGCGGCTAAGAGGGGATCTTATTGAAGCATATAAGATGATTAGAGGTTTAGATAGGGTGGACAGTGTTAGCCTTTTTCCTAGGATGGAGAAGGCTAGCACGAGGGGACACAGCTTTAAATTAAGGGGTATGAGTTATAGGACGGATATCAGAGGTAGGTTCTTTACTCAAAGAGTGATTAGGGAGTGGAATGCCCTGCCTGCAGCTGTTGTAGATGCGCC
The DNA here is from genome assembly GCA_024679065.1 of Sphyrna mokarran. NCBI lineage: Eukaryota > Metazoa > Chordata > Chondrichthyes > Carcharhiniformes > Carcharhinidae > Sphyrna > Sphyrna mokarran. The sequence continues at coordinate 120,777,645 of JAGIQG010000008.1, read as the reverse complement.
AAGTTTGGTGGCGTTTAAGAGGTTAGTTGATAAGTATGTGGAAGAGAAGGGAATGGTTTAGTTTGGAGGGGCATTGCTTTTTATTTTGGTCGGCACAACATCGAAGGCCGAAGGGCCTGTTCTGTGCTGTATTGTTCTATGTTCTATTAAATATGTCAACTGTCTTCTGGAGAAGGTTAAGATTAATTGGGTAGAAAGGGGAAAGCCACAACACCACTCCCCCCCCCCCCCCCCCCCCCCCCCCCCGCCCCCAAAACCCAGGCCACCCTGTCTCCAGGGCAGAGGGAATGCCAAATCTAGCAGCACTGTGAAGGCCTAAGTGAAGATTTAGAGGGCAAGAGAGTCTGCTGGTCATTTCCTGCATGGTCTGAGAGTGATCACTAACTCACCCAAGGAGGAGAATGCTGATGTGTCCCCTGTGGTGCTTCAGAAGACTCTGCATGTGGGCACTTCCAGCAGCATCAGTATTCACTAGTGTGAAGCTAAAGCACCAATAAAGAACATACATGGACAATAAACACTGGCCTTGCCCAAAATAATGAAAATGTGCAGGCAATGAGGTTCAGAGAGAATTCCTACAAGAGGAATTAGTATCCAGAGTAACTTAAACCTTCCTCATGGAAGAAACACACCTCAACCACATCAACTGAAATTACATCCTCAGAGCCGATCTTTTCATTTTAATTCAGTACTTTCGCTGTCATAGAATTCCTGCAGTGAAGAAGGAGGCCATTTGACCCATCAAGGCTGCACCAACTGCAATCCTACTCAGGCCCTGTTCCCGTAACTCCATGTATTTACCCTAGCTAATCCCCCTGACAATAAGGGTCAATTCAGCATGGCCAATCTCCCCAACCTGCACATCATTGGAATATGACAGGAAACCTGAGCGCCGGAGGAAACCCACGCAGACACAGGAAGAACTTGCAAACTTCACAAAGACAGTGACCCAAGCCAGGAACTGGATCTCGGTCCCTGGCTCTATGAGGCAGCAATGCTAACCACTGTGCCACCTTGCTACCCATTCTATCATCTACTGTTTGCTATCTTGCAAATTGTCTTCACTTCCTTCTTTTTATATTTGTTTTAGCGATGTGGACGTTGCTGGCAAATCCAACAATTATTACCCTGATTGTCCTGGAAAAGAGATGTTGGATAACTAACCTGAACCATTGCATTCCATGCGGTGAAGTTATTACTTAAAATAATTATCTAAGTGTTTACTTTTTCATTTTACTGCTTCTTGGTGTCTTTTCTTTGTAAGCTATTGCTCCCTGAGGTGTTGCAGGTAATATTGGCCAATCCCTTTGTTAGTTCTAATAGTTGTTTCTAACAGCAAAGTTCTTCCATCTTATTGAAAACAGATTTGGGTCAGCTGTTGTTCTTTAATATTCACTACTCTGCATTCTACCCTTGCAGTTAAAAAAAAACTTTGTTCTCCTTTGTTTCTCTGTGCCTCTTACCTTCTTAAAGCGTGGAATGAAGTGGTTCCTCCATACAATGTCACATCATTTCACTACAAATCTCACTTTAATCTGTGCTGACATTGATAGTCCCCAATGGAATCTCTCAAATACTTTTAGAATGAATAATCTTTCATCAATTTTTGTGATCCTTGTTGATATTAGATGGCTTCCCCAGTAGGAACCTATCAGAACAGCTGTAATGCTGTCATAAACATTTCTTAAATAATTTTCTTCCCCCCTAGAACCACTACACTATACAGCTTGGCAACACTAATAGTTGAACAGAACAAACAAATTGTGCGAAAGCACCAACAATGATAGAATTTACAAAATGTATAAAGCGTTATGGGTCAGGTCAGAAACTCCAAAGTGCTTTTTGGAGACCGCCTGGACCATGAGTTTTCTTTCTTGAATTTGGCTAGGATAATCATGATATCAATCGTGTACGATTCAAAAGACTCACTAGGGAGCTTTTCTCAAACAAAATTTAGTTAAGAATATAGTTAAAATGTATAGAGTAAAAAAATAGTTTTTATCAATTATAAAAAAATACAGAGAGAAAATAACCACAATAGTACATTAACCCTTAATTAAATATGAAAGGTGGTCCAACAAACCAAAACCTTTCATAGACAAAACCGTTTTCACAGGTTCAACACAACATAGATTACAGTTGCACCTGACTGGAATTGAGTCTTTTCAAAGCCTGTACTTCCCTGCCTGAAAGCAAAACATTGCTTTGAGAGAACCAGCAGAATTTCCAAATAGAACAGGAAGTCAGAGAGAGAGACTTCAGCTCCTTTCTTGCTTGATGCCCCTGCTAAAACTAAAAACTAAACTGCAGCCTCAGAACTCTCAAAACTGAAACTTAATCTCACTGAAGAGAGAAAAAAGGTCCAAAACCAAATGACTTTTTCTCCTAACAATGCAGGATCGTAAAACTAATCCCAGAGTAAAAACACAAACAACCCTATTGAAATAATAACTATTAACTTAACAATAAAAGGACTCATCATTATCAGCAGGCAACAATAGTGACATCACTGGAGCTATGAACAGCAGAAATCATGTTTAAAAATAACCTTTCTTAAAGGTACACTAACATCACAAGAGGAGAACTAAGACTTTCAAGATAACTAGCTCATATTGGCATTAATATTCCACTCATCATTCTCCTATCTTGCCTTGTCTAATTTGATTAGCATCACCCTCTAGTCCCTTTTCCTGCATAGACCTCTTTAGATTTTCTTTAAATGCTTTTATGTAGCATGATGCTATAACCGTTCCCTGTTGTCACAAGTTTCACAGTCTCACAATTAATCCCCTGGGTAAAAAATATTCCTTCAGAATTCCCTTTTTGAATTCATGGTGACTATCAGATTTTGATTTACACCAATTTAAGAAGCTTTTGTTATCTAATCGGAAAGGAGTATTCCCTGGAAGCTGCCAAATTTGTATTTAACAGATGTTCCAGGCAGTCGCTAAACCTTGCTTTTAAACACAATCCCATGGGCTTCTTCTCAGGGGACAAGAGAAGGTCGAGAGTTGATGTGATTGCTGTTTTTAGAATTATAAGGGACTAAAAAATGTAGACCAGTGTGAGCTACTTCACCTTGTCCGGAGGACATGATGTCCTCACCTTGTTCAGAGGACATATAACATGCTCTTAAAAGTGGTTAGTTTAAAACAAATTTGCAGAAATAATGGTGGAAATTCTAGGCCCCTCACCAGATGTGGTTTGGGCTAAGAGGAAATGAAATAGAATTGGTGACTAGTCTGCGATCTTCCCCCTCAGCAATATGCAGTGTTTCTCATAATATGTTGGGCAGATAAGGCATTAATCAGCCCATCCACCCATTGGCCAATTGAGGCAATTAACTAGCCAATTAATGATCAGTTATGGGCCTAATTCTCCAAAATCCAATGGACAATGAAAAGAAGAGAAAAGTGACTCACCCACTTACCCCCCAGTGAGAAAACTGGAAGAGAGTGGGGGGGTTACTCATTTGGGGGGTGTTCTATGAGCATCTGGGCAACATCCATTGAGATGAATCTGCCCTTCTCTGACCCCCAACAGAAACCAAGCCCTCTCATCCTCCCTGGGGTTCCTGAGTCCTCCTGACCCTTCATGCTATATATATGTTGTCTTTCTTTCCAGGGCTCCTTGCTGTCCCAGCTTTGCCCCCTAGAGTGGTCTGCCACAATTTTGACAATGATGTGGCGTTGGACTGGGATAAACCCGGTGTTGTCAGATTTCTTACAATTTGGACTACTCAACTGTTAGCCAATTAGACTGTCCAGGATGTATTGATATATCTTAGTTTCCTTAATCAGACTTCTTAATCTTTTTGTGATGGTCAGGTTACAAATAAATGTGATTTTATTTTTGGAATGCAGGTAATCCTCCTTATACTTCTATGGCCATGTGACCAAATTTCATTCCAACTTGATTTTCAAGTTTGTGGTGACACCACTGCAGTGGGTCAGACCTCAAACAACGACGAGACAGAGTGTAGGAATGAGATAGAGACTCTGGTGAACTGGTGCGACAACAGAAATCTCTCCGTCAATGTCAACAAAACAAAATAAATTGTCATCGACTTCAAGAAGCGTAGAGGAGAGCATGCTCCTCTAGACATCAATGGGGACAAAGTAGAAATGATCGAGGGCCTCAAGTTTTTTGATGTCCAGCCCAACAGACTGTCCTGGTCTCCACATGCTGACAGCATAGTTAAAAAAAGCCCACCAACGCCACTACTTTCTCAGAAGACTAAGGAAATTTGGCATGTCAGATACGACTCTCACCAACCTTTACAGATACACCATAGAAAACATCCCTTCTGGTTGTATCACAGCTTGGTATGGCTCCTGCTCTGCCCAAACAAACTACAATGGATTATGAATGAACCCCAGTCCATCATGCAAACCAGCCTTCCATCCATTGATTCTGTCTATATTTCCCGCTGCCTCAGCAAAAGCAGCCAGCATGATTAAGGGCCCCATGCATCCTGGACATTCTCTCTTCCACCTTCTTCTGTCAGGAAAAAGATACAACAGTCTCAGGTCACCTACCAACCAACTCAAGAACAGCTTCTTCCCTGCTGCTGTCAGACTTTTGAATTGGCCTACCTGTCATTAAGCTGATCTTTCTCTACACCCTAGTTATGACTATAACACTACGTTCTGCACTCTCTCGTTTCCTTCTTTATGAACAGTATGCATTATATGTTTAGCACGCAAGAAACTATACTTCTAACTATATACTAAATAGTGACAATAATAAATCAAATCAAGTCAAACCATCAAACCATATTTTTATCCAGTGAATTACATTACATTATTTGTCTTTCTTCGATCCATGCCCAAGAAGAAGTTTATTTTTAATTTTAGAAATGAATTAACTAAAAGCATAAAGGCCAATAAATTTCTGTCGTGCCTTCCCCAATTTAGGAACCGGAGCCAGTTGTTGGCTTTCCAACAGAGTTTTAACATCAAGCACATTTTTAAGATCATTCATAAATCCAAATCTTTTCTGTGAAATAACTAAAAGAATCTGAATCCGACAAACAGGTGTCCAAAATTAATAGCGGCCTGATAACTGCCCTTGAAATTGAAGGAGATATTCAGATGTCTTGATGAGATTATTGGCTAGGAGGCAGTTTGTGAATCCCTGCAGTGCTGAAGGAGGCCATTTGGCCCATCAAGTCTGCACTGGTGCTCTGACAAAACATGTCACCCATGCCCATGCATCCCGTCTTTTCCCTGTAATTAACCCATTTATCCCGCTTGTTCCCCTAACCTACATATTTGGGACAAGAAGGGATATTTTACCGTGGTCAATCCACCTAACCTTCTGCAATGATATTTACAAACTTTTTGCCACAACTAGTTTTATATAATTTTATCTGCTGCTCTGTTTGTTTCCTCATAGAAACTGCACTGTGTAAAACACTTTCCACATTTAGAATGATCAATGATTGCTTTGATAGCGGTATATTACTTGATTTGTGTATAATGGGCAGAATAAATGATTTCATTAGTTTCCTCCAGCAGATTAAAGCCAGAAATGTGTCATTAGTGATGCGAGATATGTCAGTTGCTGTGTAACTATGGAGACATAAGGGGATGAGTTGGAAGTTCCTGTATAAGCACACAGAGCTTGCAATCCACAATTACCCCGTACCTATTCAATGTGATACAGACAGCATGCCAACTTTGTACAGCCTGCTAATTACCATTTTCGCAGTGTGTAAGCCAGTGCTGTCAAGTGGCTGAGTGCCTCATTGTGAGAGGCCAGCTGAATTTAAAGCTATCCTGCACCTCCTGAAGGGAGATGTGCGGTGGCCCAAACGGGCTCGGAACAGCCTGCTTCTGTCAACAAGCACCTAAATAAACAACAGAGCCTTCTAACCAACGTTCCACGCTGATTCATTATCTCTAAGGCAATATGCCATGGTTTGGAATGATTCACACAGAAATGAAACTGTAGCTACTCTTTAATTCTGGAGCCTACATGGATAATTTATATTGCTATTGGAGTTTTACCGCCTTTTTACAGGTTCCTTGGCTCCATTACCAGTTTAAAGATGGATTATTCATTGTCCAAATTGTTTTTCACTATTTAGCTCTAAACTTATGAGATAAACACAGGCTACTTTGTTAAGTGTAATAGACTCTAAGCATGTTTGAATTACATTATCTTCAAGGTTTCTTATCAGTTTTTCAAACAGATCCTCCGGCTTTACAACAGTTAAAACTTTAAGGGGCCTAGTTTTAATTCAGGTCACTATTTATGTGGATCTGCACTTTCTCCCCTTGTCTGCATGGGATTCCTCTGGGTGCTCCGGTTTCCTCCCGTGCTGGTTTGGTGCATTGGCCGTATTAAATTCTGCCTCAGTGTATCCAAACAGGTGCCGGAGTGTGGCAACTCAGGGATTTTTACTGTAACTATATTGTAGTGTTAATGTAAACCTACTCGTGACGAACAAATAATAAAAAACTTCAAATAAATTTCTTAAAACTAAGATTTTTATTCTGAAACATAACAATTATAAACTAGGTATTCACAACAAAGTTCAGTTGCTGTTGTACATTCAATCTGTGGCCCTCTTGGTGTAGATTCCAATGGTCAAAGGTATGCCAGGGAAATCCAGCAAACTATTCCACAATAAATGACTGAGAGTGACTGAGGTGACATCCTTGGAAGTACGTCGACTCTTCCCAAGATGACAGTGTTCGTCCTGCATTTCTGTCTCCCAGTCTCCCGGATGCCAGTCATCCAGAAACCCCAGGCTGTTGTCAGCTATGCTGAGGTGAAGCAGTCTGGAGCTGGATGAGAAAGAGTGGAGGTTGTCTTCTGAGGTCGCCTGCAATCTTCTCCATTGAAAGCAAACAGCCTCCTGCCAGCCTCGCTGCGATATCCCAAAGTGGGAACAGCCAATGTCACATGGAGGACAAGCATGAAGGGAATACACAGGAGTGACTAGTCTGAATTTGTGCATAATGACATGCTTTGATTTGGGAATTTAGTTGGGAATTTTTTGTTTTTGGGCACAGTGGCCATAGTCAGTGACAGAGGGAAGGTTCAGTGTGTTATATTGGCTGCATGGTGACACAGCAGTTAGCACTGCTGCTTCACAGTGCCAGAGACCCTGGTTTGATTCCTGGCCTCGGGTCACTATCTGTGTGGGATTTGCACATTCTCTGGGCTATGGAGGTAGATTCTGATGTTCACTACTTGGGCAGTAATCTGGTAGGGTGAGTCATTCATCCTTTATAGAATTCGTTTGACTTTCATACCATTGAATAAAAATCGTGTGGATTCTATCAGCAATTCTTTCTTTTCAGTGCGGCCTGAGTTAGATCAAACGATACCTCAAACATTTAAAGATATGATAGCAAAAGGCAGATAGCTAAAAGTTATTCGAAGGTTAATGGTATGGGAAACTTCTTTAAGATAAGTTCTTCCCCAGGCTAAAGACTCAAATGCAGAGAGAATATTCTGTTTGAGTTAAGTAAATGCCTTCCAAATGGGCATAGCATTCACCATCACTTTCAAGTATTTTTGCATGAATTTATGTTGTGTTGATGAAAAAAAGCAACTCTGATCATATTCATACCTATTGCAGAATAAAACTAAATTTGAATTAGTTCAGTATGCAGTCGGTGCTGCATTATTCTGTGCATCTATGGTGAGAGTATTAATTATTCATTATGTTATTACCATTGTGGGTCACAGCTGATGTTGTCCATGGTCTACTGGCTGGCATGATGGCACAGTGGTTAGCACTGCTGTCTCACAGTGCCAGAGAACCAGGTTCAATTCCTGCCTCGGGTGACTATGTGGAATTTGCACGTTTTCTCCATGTCCGTTTCCTTCAGGTGCCCCGATTTCCTCTCATGCCCTAAAGATGTGTGGATTAGGTTTATTGGCCATGCTAAATTGCCTATTCGTGCCTCAAACTGTGTCAATGAGGGGGATTAGCAGGGTAAATATATGGGATTACGTGGATTGGACCTGGTTGGGATGCTCTGTTGGAGAATCAGTGCAGACCTTCTGGGCTAAATAGAACATAGAACATAAAACATAGAACATTACAGCGCAGAACAGGCCCTTCGGCCTTCAATGTTGCGCCAACCAATTAGGAACAAGCAGTGACCCTCTAACCTAAACCATTCCCCTTTCATCCATAAACTTATCTACTAACCTCTTAAACGCCACCAAACTTGGCGCATCTACAACTGACGCAGGCAAGGCATTCCATACCCTTACCACCCTCTGGGTAAAGAACCTACCTCTGACATCTGTCCTAAAACCACCACCCCTTAATTTAAAGCTATGTCCCCTCGTGCTAGCTTTCTCCATCCTAGGAAAAAGGCTATCACTGTCCACCCTATCTAAACCTCTAATCATCTTATATGTTTCAATAAGGTCTCCTCTTAGCCGCCTCCTTTCTAACGAAAACAACCTCAAATCCCTCAGCCTCTCTTCATAAGACCTGCCCTCCATACCAGGCAACATCCTGGTAAACCTCCTCTGTACCCTCTCCAATGCCTCCACATCTTTCTTATAATGTGGGGACCAGAACTGCACACAATACTCCAAGTGCGGCCGCACTAGAGTTTTGTACAGTTGCAACATGACGTTGCGGCTCCGAAATTCAATCCCCCTACCAATAAAAGCTAAGACTCCGTATGCCTTCTTAACAACCTTATCGACTTGATTGCCAACTTTCAGGGATCTATGCACACATACACCAAGATCCCTCTGTTCATCAACACTATTAAGAGTCCTACCATTAGCCCTATATTCTACACATAAATGGCCTCTCTCTGCCCTGAAGGGTTGGGATTCTATGAAGATTTTTAGAGACTGCTGGAGTAAGGCTTTTACTTTTTATTCAACATTCTTTTATCTGTGTACAGGAAAAGGCAGAGGACAATGAAGTTTCACAAAACCATCTTTCCGTCAGCTGTGTCATCCTGTGATCTTCCTCTATTGAAAATGTATGTTGTCTATTAACATCTGTAACATCCAGTCTTTACACCATACCTCTCCCAGTCCGTAACACTTTTCAACACATTGGACCATAGCTTCTGAGTTCCACGTCTTTGTCTGAGCCCTGACCCAGCATGATGTCCCCACCCCCTGAGGCCTATCACTGCCAATCCAAAAGGAAAGCCATTTTTATTTTAGGTTCACATGAAAGCATGATGTGAGTTCCTGCTACTGGTTCTATCAGCAACTGCTTCCCTCCCATACCCACTCCTGCTGCTAATCTAATAGTGACTGCCCAGGAGACATGCAGACTGAAATTCACCAGCTAAAATGGTGCCTCTGGAGGCAACAGGCATTGGCTACTTTCTTAACATATCAAAGTGAGGCTCGAGGCCTATTTCTGGGCCGGCCTTAGGCCTAGACTGCATCTTGACCAGGCAAATCTCTATCACATCATCATATGGAAAATAAACTCCTCATGGTAGTGGAGGCAAGACAATGAGAAAAAAGACAAATGGGATGTCAAATTGAAGTGATCTCTCTACCAACTTCACCTGGATAATCCGAGAGGGGCCAAATAACTTTCCTCACATTACCTTCTGACTTGGTCAGCCAACTCACTCGCTAGGTGATGGCTAGAATCGTAGAATCATTGAATCCCTCAGTGCAAAAGGAGGCCATGCAATGTAAAGCTTATTTATTAGTCACAAGCACGCTTAAATTAACACGACATTGGAGTTACTGTGAAAAACCCCTAGTCGCCACAATCCAGTGACTGTTTGGCTACACTGAGAGAGAATTTAGCATGGCCATTGTCTTTTGGAGTGTGCGAGGAAACCCATGCAGCATGGGGAGAAGGTGCAAAGTCCACATAAACAGTGACCCAAGCCAGGAATTGAACCAGGCCCGTTTAGCTGTAGGGAAGCAGTGTAACCATTGTGCCTATGGGCTGCGAAGTCCATTGAGTCTGCACTAACAATAATCCCATTCAGGCCTTATTCCCATATCCCCATGCACTTATCTAGCCAGTCCCCCTGACACTAAGGGCAATTTAGCAACTGTGTCACCACGTCACCTAACAGTATTATTGCTAAATTATTAGCATGGAAACTCAGCTAACATTCTGGGTATCCTGGTTCAAATCCCACCATGGCAGATAGTGGAATTTGAATTCAATAAAAACGATCTGGAATTATGAATCTACTGATGACCATGAAACCATTGTTGATTGTCAGAAAAACCCATCTGGTTCACTGATGACCTTTCGGGAAGGAAAACTGCGATCCTTCCCTAGTCTGATCTACATGTTACAGTTGATTCTCAACTGCCCTCTGAAATGGTGTCACCACAACCATCACCTTCTCAAGAGCAACTAGGGATGGACAATAAATGCCACCCAGCCTGCAATGCCAACATCACATGAATGAATAAAATAAAGTTGCGTCTTTGTGAAACTCTGCCAGATGGAAGTATGTCTGTCTTCTTTTCTCAGTTGTGGGAGCACTGTGCTACACGAAGATCATTGTGCTCCACCAGGATCCCATTCTTTTTTGGGAAAATAACTGGGATCTGGTCCCAAATTAACTTGAAGTAACTAAAATATTATTGATTGGAATTCTGTTAGTTAGAAAGACAAGTCAAAAACAAATACTTGAATAATCTCTGCTAATTTAACGCTAAACTCGAGGAATTTGTGGCCGAGTTTTCCTTCACAAATACTTTAGAATGCACCTTAGAGTGCATTCCTTTCTGTCGACAGTGGTGAGAACTGGTGCTTACAAAGTTGGAGATATAATTTAGAGGTTTATATATTGAATCTATCAATGCTGTGGCATAAAATTGAATAGCGTACAGACACATTACAAAGTCTTTAATGCATAGGAATAGCTCTTGTGCATACCGTAATCAACTTAAATCAAATTGTGGAATGAAACCAACCCCATTCCGACTAATGTATGCCTTTTTACGGACACATTCAAGTGCAGTGTTCAAAGGGAATCTCAAAGGGCAGCTATCATATCATTCATCTGAGTGAAGGAAAGAATTATCCTCAGAAGCTCTTAAAAAAGCAAAAGTGCCTTCTCAATTCAGACTTTAAAATTCTATCCATGGTGTTTGAAAAGCATCTGGGGAGCAGTTGGCAGCTTTCATCACTGCAAGACGAAACGCGTTTCCTGGGAAAAAAAAAATCATAAGTAAAATTCTTTGATAACCTTGAAGGAGATATTAGTTCTGATAATGATCCTTGATAGCTGAGTGGACTTCCAGAATGACCTTGCTGGTTGTAATGGAAACCCTGGTAGCATTTTGAATTGTGGATTTTTGAAATGAATAATTGCTGCCTCACAATGTAAGTTTTGAAACTGGCTTTTCAGCAGTAAGGGTGATTTTAGCAAAACTTCCACTGAGCTACTAATTTAGACATAGCCAAAGAATCTACAGTGCAGAAGGAGGCCATTTGGCCCATCAAGGTTGCACCAACAACAATCCCACCCAGGTCCTATCTCTGTAACCCCACATATTTACCTTCTGCATCTCCCTGACACTAAGGGGCAATTTAACATGGCCAATCAATCTAACCTGCATATCTTTGGAGTGTGGGAGGAAACCAGAACATCTGGAGAAAACCCATGCAGACATGGAGGAATGTGCAAAATCCACAAAGACAGTCACCCAAACCAGGAATCAAATGCTGGTCCTTGGCACTGTGAGGCAACAGTGCTAACCACTGTGCCACCATGCCAATATATAGTCAATTGCCCCAATGCATGCCATACTCGGAACTAAAACACTGTTGAGGCTGTCTTGGAAAGAATTATAAGGGATAGGATTTATAAGCATCTAGAGAGAAATAAATTGAATAGGGATAGTCAGCACGGTTTTGTGAAGGGTAGGTCGTGCCTCACAAACCTTATTGAGTTTTTTGAGGAGGTGACCAAAGAAGTAGATAAGGGTAAGGCAGTTGATGTAGTGTATATGGATTTTAGCAAAGCGTTTGATAAGGTTCCCCATGGTAGGCTACTGCAGAAAGTGCAGATGCATGGGATTGAAGGTGATTTAGCAGTTTGGATTAGGAATTGGCTAGCTGATAGAAGACAGAGGGTGGTGGTTGATGGGAAATATTCAACTTGGAGTGCAGTTACAAGTGGTGTACTTCAAGGATCTGTTTTGGGGCCACTGCTGTTTGTCATTTTTATAAATGACCTAGATGAGAGTGTAGAGGGTTGGATTAGTAAATTTGCTGACAATACCAAAGTGGGGGAAGTTGTAGACAGCGAGGATGGATGTTACAGTTTGCAGAGGGACATAGAAAGGTTGCAGAGCTGGGCCGTGAGGTGGCAAATGGAATTCAATACAGAGAAGTGTGAGGTGATTCACTTTGGTAGGAATAACAGGCATATGAAATATAGGGCTAATGGAAGGACCCTTCATAGTGTTGTCGAGCAGAGGGATTTTGGGGTACAAGTACATAGCTCTTGAAAGTTGGCACCCAGGTTGATAAAGTTGTTAAGAAGGCGTACGGTGTGTTAGCTTTTATTGGTAGAGGGATTGAATTTAGGAGCCATGAGGTTATGTTACAACTGTACAAAACTCTGGTGCGGCCGCACTTGGAGTATTGCGTACAGTTCTGGTCGCCGCATTATAGGAAAGATGTGGAAGCATTGGAAAGGGTGCAGAGGAGGTTTACCAGGATGTTGCCTGGTATGGTGGGAAGGCCTTATGAGGAAAGGCTGAGGGACCTGAGGTTATTTTCATTAGAGAGAAGAAGGTTACGCGGTGACCTAATTGAGGCGTATAAGATGATCAAGGGATTGGATAGGGTGGATAGTGTGAGCCTTTTTCCTCGGATGGTGATGACCAACATGAGGAGACATATCTTTAAATTAAGAGGTGGTAGTTATAGGACGGATGTCAGAGGCAGGTTCTTTACACAGAGGGTGGTGAGGGCGTGGAATGCCCTGCCTGCAGCAGTTGTGGACTCGCCTACTTTGGGGGCATTCAAATGTTCGGTGGATAGGCATATGGATGATATTGGAATAGTTTAGGTTAGAGGGTCCACTGGCCAGCGCAACATCGAGGGCCGAAGGGCCTGTACTGCACTGTAATGTTCTATGTTCTATGTTCTATGATTGTTTAGCAGGGTTTCATTCATATTAGCTAATTTACTCTTCTGTGAAGCTCTTTACTCCAGCAAGGCTGTATATTTCCTGCCAGCCAAAGCTTCACTATCACCTACAGCCTTAATCCAGAGTCTTTACAATTTATTTTCTTTGATTCAATACCCTATCAACATAAAATAATTTGCTAAACTTCAGCCATTCATTATGGGCTGGAAATTGTTTCTGGCATTAACTGGAATACTTGTGTTACTGGAGGGTTACAGATCATTAATTTCAGCAATGTGCACATTGTACTCCACCATTCATTGCAAGCTGCCAAATTTCTGCTCAAAGGCAGTGATTTCAGTGCAGCAATATGCTGAAGATGCATGCTAGGGCAGTTAACGTTACTGCAGCTGTAACAGATACTAAAGCAAAAAGTGCATCTTACTGCAAATCTGTGACTCCTTGTTATTCATTCGTGGGATGTGGGCATCATTGCAAGGCCAGCAATTATTACCATCCCTAATTACCCTTGAACTGACCAGCTTGCTAGACCACTTCAGAGGGTTGGTCAGATTCAACCACATTGCTGTGGCTCTGGAGTCACATGTATCATAGAATCATAGAACCCGACTGTGCAGAAAGAGGCCCTTCAGCCCATCGAGTCTGCACTGATCACAACCCCACCCAGAACCTCCCCCCCCCATATCCCTACATATTTTACCCTCTAATCCCACTAACCTAAACATTTTTAGGGGCAATTTTTCATATGGCCAATCAACCTAACTTTGGATTGTGGGAGGAAACCGGAGCACCTGGAGGAAACCCACGCAGACACGGGAAGAATGTGCAAACTCCACAAGACAGTGACCCGAGCCAGGAATCGAACACAGATCCCTGATGTGTAAAGCAGCAGTGCTAACCACTGTGCTACCGTGCCGCCCAGAAGCATAGTGGTTAGCTCTGTAGCCAGACCCGGTAAGGACAGCAGATTTCCTTCTCTAAAGGACATTAGTGAACCAGATGGGTTTTTTTAATCAACAAATGATAATGGTTTCACAATGGTCATTGGACTTTAATTCCAGATTTTTACTGATTTCAAATTCCACCATCTGCCAATGATGGGATTCAGATCCAGCTTCCCAGAATATTATCCAACATCTCTGGATTATTAGTCCAGTGACAATAACATTGTGTCATCATCCCGGGCAAGGAGCTGCTCACCTCCATTCCAGTTTACAGGTGGGTAACTCGCTGTGTGCTTTGAGCTGGCTATTGTTGGATTTGACTTCATGAGTGCTACAATTAGCAACAGGAGCAGGTAAAAGGCCGGGCTTGGTTTCGGGTGCCTACAAATTATACCATTAGATATTGTCCATGCACAAGCAAAATCCAAAGTCCTCCACATGGTTACTGAGGGTAGCACAGGAGATTTACTAAAGGAGGGTGGGGTGTATGAAGAAGGTAGAGGCAAAATTGTATCATATCGTTCAGGAGGAAACATAAAACTAGGGAGCAATTGAAAAGTCATGGCGCAGAAAGTGGCCATTCAGCCCATCATGTTTGTGCCAGCTAAACAAACTTGCCACCTGCTCTAATCCCACCTTCTATACACCAAGTCCATTGCCAGGTATTGACCTCTCCACTGGAGGAAACAAGTCTTTCCTGACTATCTAGGCCCCTCGTAATATTGACCACCTCAATCAAGTCACCTCTCAGCCTTCTCTGTTCGAAGAATAACAACCCAAGTCTATCCAATCTCTCCTCATTGCTACAATCTTCAAGCTCTGGCAACATTCTTCTAAGTTGCCTCTGTTCTCTCTTTAGAGCAATCATGTCCTTTCTGTATGCGGTGACAGAGCTGTCCACAAAACGCAAGCTGTGTCCTAACCAGCATTTTATACAGTTCCACCAAGTCTGCACAGATATTCTGAAAGAGCATCCCAACCAGACCAAACTGTGCATCCTTACCTTATTAGTTCATACATTTACCATAGCTAACCCACCTAATCTAGACATCTTTGGAGTGTGGGAGGAAACTGGAACACTCAGAAGGAACTCACACAGATACAGGGAGACCATGCAGACTCAAATGTCTTCAGACTAACCACAGAGAATTAACACTAGTGAAACAATCTGAAGAGACAGGAGAGGCACCTTTTTTGTGCAAATCCCTGAACATAACCATCAATCATTTTTAATCACTGCATTCTCCAGAGTTTCTTTAGAAATAAGAGAATATTTTGGCCTTTTGGATCATCAAGTCTGCTCCATCATTCAGTAAATTCATGGCTGACCTTACTGTGATCTAATCTCCACTTCCCTGTACACTTCCATAATCTTTGCCTCCCTCCCCTCCTCCTCCCCATAAAAAATCTGGACTGAAAACCTCATTGATTTCTAAAACACTGATCTACTGTGGAAGTTTTGCAACTTCTTTCAAACTGAAACTAAGGACAGGATTTTCCAGCCGCACTTTTCCCGAAATCGGAAAACCTCCGCTCGAGATTATGGTCCGCCCTTTGCTTGTTCTGATTCCCGTGGTTGGAATCCTGAATTTTAGTTGGCTGACCTTCTGTTTTGTATATTTCTATCAAGCAGGATATGGAACAGATTGACCATTCACCAATTTTCATTCTGCTTCAACATCCAAGAATAATTTCCTCCCCGATCCATTTTTCCTCAGATTTGAGGGATTTGCTGCAAGTACAGCAATGATCTTTTTGGATACTGACTTCTATCCCTGCCACAGCCACCACTTATATAGGATAGGCACAGGAGGAAGGTGGGCTGCGGAAATGGTCACATCTATGCCATCAATCTCTCTGCACCCTCTCTCTATCCAGCCCTTGGTCAACAAACTCAAATTCGTCTCAGTTAGATGGCATTATTCTTCAGAAAAATTGCTAAATTGATAGCTTTCCTGCACTCCACTGCCTTATTCCACAGTCACAATTACACTTCACAGCTAATTGTCTGGATTACTGATTCACTTGCTGCATTACATGGTTTAATATGTGTGTGTGTGTGTGCGTGAGTGTGTGTTAAAGTGCATGCTCCAATTCCTGACCACGGAACTGTAAATTGAATGCAGAGGGATGGTAGAGGGAGTGAAACAGCATGCATTATAATTCTCAGAAACATTAAGTAACACTCAATCAACTCCTTCAAAATGATGAAACAGGAATTCTGAGATCACTGATTCATTCCAATGCAGTTTGAATGGTACTTTGTAATATTTCTTCATCCAGTAGTTATCAAAAATCTATTGCCACTATGTTAGAATAATCTTATTCTCAATAAATGCTCAGTGACATGCTTTGCATTTTGCTCCAAATCTGTGAAGATATGTTAGCCTTTCAAATGACAATCAAGGAATTACCTAAAGGAATATTTGAATGAAAGAAGGAGAATAAATGCAGAATTGTAGAAGAAAAAGGAAATTAACATGTATGTTAATACATGTCATGATGTAAAGATGCCGGCGTTGGATTGGGGTGGTAAGAACTCAGTAAGAATTTAGCAACACCAATTTTTAATCCAACCGATTTATTTAATAGTAAAATTGCGAGCTTTCAACACTCTTGTGTCTTCCTCAGGCAAATGCAGTATTCATGTGACAATAATACATCAAGTCAAACCATTGTGCAAAATCATAGTCAAATAAATGTTTACATTAAAGTTGTCTTTTTTTACATTATGTGTTTAATTTACAAAATAATTAGTTTTTATATTTTATATTTACAAAATATGAGTTTTGATTCCTTCACTGAAATGTGTTGTAGTTATGGTAATTGCTAAATGTTAAGACATCTCACAGCCAGTTGGTGAGAGTTCAGAGTTTTCCTTGGTTTTCAATTTATTCACAAAGTGGAACATTACAAATGTAACTCGACAACTTGTCACCAGTGTCAGTCAGTCTCTCTTAAACCCCTCCTATCAGGTTATTGTAAGGCAAAACCAGATAAAAAATAAAAGGAAACATATTCAATTAAAGTGTCATTGCCAGGAATGATGATGCGCTGCAGTGTCAGTGGTGCCCATCATTCACAAAGTCCACAAGTATATCATAGAATATAGAACAGTGCAGCACAGCAACAAGCCCCTCGGGCCCTTCCAAGCCTGCACCAACCATGCTGCTCAACTGAACTAAAACCCTCTACACCCTCTATTCCCATCCTATTCATGTGTTTGTCAAGATGGCCCTTAAAAGTCACTACTATATCCGCTTCCACTACCTCCCCCGGCAACAAGGTCCAGTCACCCACTGCTCTCTGTGCAAAAATCTGCCTCTTACATCTTTTTTAAACCTTGCCCCTTAAACCTGTGCCCCCTAATAATTGACTCTTCTGCCCTGGAAAAAAAGCCTCTGACTATCCATTCAGTCCATAATCATAATCTTGTAGACTTTTATCAGGTCTCCTCTCAACCTCTGTCGCTCCAGTGAGAACAAACCAAGTTTTTCCAACCTCTCCTCATAACTAATGCCCTCTATATTAGGCAACATCCTGTTAAGTTTTTTTTGGACGCTCTGTAAAGCTTCCACACCCTTCTGGTAGTTTGGCGACCAGACTAATAAATAAAGTGTAACATTTAAAGTTCCAGAAAGGTATCACTCTGTGTAAAAAAACTTCCCTCTCATATCTCCTTTGAACTTTCCCCCTCTCACCTCAAATGACTTTAGACATTTCAACTCTGAGAAAAATATTCTGACTCTCAATCTTATCTATACCTCTCATAACAGAGGAGGTTTACCAGGATGTTGCCTGGTATGGAGGGCAGGTCTTATGAAGAGAGGCTGAGGGGTTTGAGGTTGTTTTCGTTAGAAAGGAGGCGGCTAAGAGGGGACCTAATCAAAACATATAAGATGATTAGAGGTTTAGATAGGGTGGACAGTGATAGTCTTTTTCCTAGGATGGAAAAAGCTAGCACGAGGAGACACAGCTTTAAATTAAGGGGTGATAGTTATAGGACGGATATCAGAGGTAGGTTCTTTACCCAAAGGGTGGTTCGGGAGTGGAATGCCCTGCCTGCAGCAGTGTAGATGCGCCAAGTTTGGTGGCGTTTAAGAGGTTAGTTGATAAGTATATGGAAGAGAAGGGAATGGTTTAGTTTGGAGGGACATTGCTTTTTATATTGGTCGGCGCAACATCGAAGGCCGAAGGGCCTGTTCTGTGCTGTAATGTTCTATGTTCTATGTTCTATAATTTTATAGACTTCTATCCGGTATCCCATCAGTGTCTGCCGCTCTAGAGAAAACAATCTTACCAATTAGATAGGATGGGGGCCAATGTCTTCATAGCTACTTCCACAGTCATCTTCATTTGTAAGCATGAATACAGGAGGCTTCATATACTGGAAAACTTCTAAAAGAAAACTAAAGATAGGGGAGCCTAAAACTAGAAGGTGTAGGTTTAAGGTGAGAGGGGAGAGATATAAGAGGGTCCAGAGGGGCAACTTTTTCACACAGAGGGTGGTGAGTGTCTGGAACAAGCTGCCAGAGATAGTAGTAGAGGTGGATACAACATTGTCTTTTAAAAAGCATTTAGATTGTTACATGAGTAAGATGGGTATAGAGGGATATGGGCCAAATGCGGGCAATTGGGATTAGTTTAGGGTTTAAAAGAAAGGCCTGTTTCCATGCTGTAAATCTGAGTGACTCAATAACTTTAAATCACGATTGATAATCTCTGAGTGGATTCAAAACTTATGCCTTAAACAAAGAACTCAGCAAATTATTGGATATTGTATCTTAAAGAAAAAGTTCAGAGGACAAAATGGCCCTGTCAATTAGGAGCGGCAAATGAGCACAATGGTTAACACTGTTGCCTCATTACACAGGGACCTCAGTTTCATTCAGACCTTGGGTGCTGTCTGTAAGGGGTTTACACATTCTCCCCATGTCTGCGTAATGTCCAAAGATGTGCAGGTTAGGTGTCAATGCTAAATTGTTCCTTAATATCCAAAGACATGTAGGTTAACAGTTAACAAGTGCGTAAATATGTGCAATTATGGTGTTGAGTGTGGGTCAGGGTAAGATGCTCTTTCAGACAGTGGGTGCTGACTCAATGGGCTGATTGTAGGCATTCTTTGGTGTCATAGTAACCAAGGTCCATTTCCTGATAAGGGGAATAGAGGATTGAAACTATTGGGGACCTTTGCTGCAGCCAACAATCTGATAGGTACTGGAAGGAGAATCAGCCCAAAGAGCTGGTCAATTTTACAGTTTTGCTAATCGGAATAATTGCTATGAAATTATACTCAGGCAAATCCATGAAGTGTGGGCTGCAACAGGAGAGAAATGAATGGAAAGAACTAAACTGACAACCTGACTATCGCATCCATACTCACTCTGGGTGGGCATGACGAATGACCATATCCTGGACAGCAATAATACACCCACATACCAGGTTAGATCAATCCAAGATTACAGCAACCATAAGGGAATTGTTATCATTTATCAAGACTTCAAACGGTCTAGGGGAACTATTATCCAGGAGATGGGACAACTAACACATCATTAAAATCAGTTTGATAAACGCAACACTTTGATATTGAAAACAGGTAGACAGGAGATGTCCAGAAAATTATTAAAGCTAAAGCATGCAGGACAATGGATCTGTGTAATGAGATCATAAACAGAACTATAACCAACTCAAACTAAGAATTTGGTGACCTGATGCAAATGTAACACTTTCTAATGTAAAGAAATAGGTTTAAGAATATGTAGGAACCAAGGATCAGTAGATAGTTTGGAAGCAGGCTGGAGTAAAAGCAGCAGGTACTGTTCTTCCTCATGCATGTTGAATAAAGCCATTTTTGTTGAAGTTGTACACAATCTCTGAAGACTTAGTTCATTCATTTCCTCTTACAGCAATATGATGCTCAGACATTGTTGAAACATGCTGTTCCTGGATACAAAGTCACTTCATAGAATTATTTTCTCTGCTTTCTCAACCCGTTCAATCTATAATCATTTCCTGCAAGTGCTTAAGATTTGTGGCAATTTTAAATATGTAATGATAGACATAAATAAACTAACATAAAAGGTTTTTGATTAAATGATCAATTTATTTTCTTGTAATTTTTGGATCCAAATGAACTGTAACGCTGAATGAGCATTTTGTTTTAAATAAAAAATATTCTCTTTCTGTCTCTTTTGTTGATTCAATTGTGGACAGTGCAGTGACACAGTGGTAATCACTGTTGCTTCACGGTACTAGGGACTAAGGCTCACTTCTAGCCTTGGGTAACTATCTGTGTGCACATTCTCCCCATGTCAGTGTGGGTTTCCTCCAGATGTTCTCCAGTTACCTCTTACACTTCAAAGTGGATTGGCTATGTTAAATTCTTCCTCAGTTTTGATGGGGTAGGTTAGCAGGGTGGTTACAGAGATAGGGTCTGATTGGGATCATTGTTGGTGTAGACTTGACAGGCAGAATGGTCTTACTTTGAACCATAAGGATTCTGTGATTCAATGAATTCTAAATCACTCCATTTCTCAGTTGTGCTAATGTCTCTTTCTCAACTTTTAAGTGCCGTTTCTCCAGGAGATAGATATTGTTGGTTCCACAGGGCACACAGATCCCAGATGTTCTGTCTGACTTGCAACGCTGATATCAATTCACACTTACAGCAACTGAGAGTGCAAAAAAAAACTGGCCTAAGGCTGAAGAAAAAAGTCAAAGAGAGCAGCCTTAGTGTACAAAGAGAGTACACTCCATTAAGATCCAACCCTATCATAATTGATGCACCCTCAATAATGCTTGTGTTGCTCTAAAGATGAAAGATGTGTGACATTGTTTTCTCAATGGTAAATGCACTAGATCTGTTTTTTTTATATCCATGTGACCCAACATAGTCTAATATGTAAGAACATTCAAAAATAACTTCCAATATTGGCCTGATATGCTATTTTGTATTAGCTGCTTTGATTTGACAACTATGGTGGATTTTTAAAAATTTATTATTTATGGTCAAGAAGGCGTACGGTGTACTGGCCTTCATTAATCAAGGAATAGAGTTTAGGAGTCAGGGGGTAATGATGCAGCTCTATAAGACTCTTGTCAGACCCCACTTGGAGTATTATGCGCAGTTCTGGTCGCCTCATTATAGGAAGGATGTAAAGGCTATTGAGAGAGTTCAGAGGAGATTTACCAGGATGCTGCCTGGATTGGGAGGCAGGCCTTATGAAGATAGGTTGAGGGAGCTGGGACTCTTCTCACTGGAGAGACGTAGGTTGAGAGGCGACCTGATAGAGGTTTATAAAATGTTGAGAGGAATAGATAGGGTGGACTCTCAGAGACTATTTCCCCAAGCTGAAATGGTCACTACGAGAGGACACAGATTTAAGGTGCAGGGAAGCAAATACAAAGGAGATGTCAGGGGTAGGTTTTTCACTCAGAGGGTGGTGAGTGAATGGAACCGACTGCCGTCGGAGGTTGTTGAGGCAAACTCACTGGGGTCTTTTAAAAGACTTCTGGATGAGTACATGGAAAAGAATAGGATAGGGGGTTATAGATAGGTTTGTGGATTGGTAGATGTGATCGGCGCAACTCGTGGGCTGAAGGGCCTGTTTGTGCTGTATTGTTCTATGTTCTATGTTTTATTACAAAATGTGCACAAGTCTGAGGCAGAACCTGAAGGTGGAAGGGGAGGGGCTGTTTCATACCTGGGAGGGGTTTTATTTTATCTTGATACTTTTTTAGATCAGTGAGCCCTTTAAATCAGGTGCCCAACCTCTGAGGTTGCTGGTGAAGCAGGCTCTGCCAATGTTGTGCTACCTGCCTTCTGGATGCTTTTGATCCAATGGCAAAAAATGCAGCAAGAAAACCCAGAAATGGAGCAGGCAAGCTGTATTCTGTCCATCTCAACAGGTGGGGGGAGCCGCTGCTTCCTCTGCCATTTCTCTATTCCTTCTCAGTCCCCGTCCCCTCAGGCCCTGAAACTTCAAGGCCCATCATCTCACGGCCCTGCTCCCTTGGCATTATCACTTACCCTGCTGGGATGCCTGATGGGCCATGCCAGAGTGCCTGGTGGGCAGTGCTAGGGTTTCCAATGAGCAGTGCTAAGGTGCCCGGCAGGCACTGCACAGCCCTGCCTCCAAGCATTGAAGGGCTTTAAAGTCTCCAGTCCCATCAGTGAGGCCATCATGTCTGCTTCCCATTGGTGGGGACCATGCACAATTTTCAAAGTTGAGATCCTCGATCAGTGAGAGGGTAAGACCAAGTGAACCCCTTTTTGGGCGTGAAGCTGACTTCACCAACAAATCAGCGATCCTGATTTTTCACGTCTTCAATATTTTACCAGTTCACTCACTAATTGACTGGCGGGACGAGCTGATAAAATTGCCCCTTTGAACTTTCAACCCTCCTGAAACACTATTCCTATGCTATTTTATATTTGGATAATTGAAAGGTTAGTGATTATTAGATAATCATCAAAAGCTATAGTGGATAAACCGGAAAATTGAGCTGAGGCCACGATCAGATCGACTATGTTTATCAAATGCTGGAGAAGGCTTGAGGGGCCAAATGAACGAAACCACTCCAATTTTTTATATTTACACAACACTTGTTTGACTGTGGAGCAGAAAAATATATAATTTTGCCCAACCAGTCCAATCTGATGTTTATGTTCACTTTGAACCTACTTCAACCATTTAAATCTCTCCGTCTGACCATAGAATCAAAGAATCCTACAGTGTAGAAAGAGGCCATTTGTCCTATCGAATCTTCACAAACCACAATTCCATCCAGGGCCAAATCTCCATAACCCCATGCATTAACCTAGCTAGTTCCCCTTCCAGGGCAGTTTGGTATGGCTAATCCACCATTTTTGGGCTGTGAAAGGGAACCAGAGCGTCTGGAGGGAACCCACGCAAACATAGGGAGAACATGCAGACTCCACACAGTGACCTGAGCCGAGAGTCAAACCTGGGTCTCTGGCACTGTGAGGCAGTAGTGCTAACCACTGTGTCACCATGCCACCTTCTATCTATTTCTCACTTAAATATTTGTCCAATGTCCCCTTTAGCATATCTCGACTCTTGACTTTAACCACTCCCAGTGGCAGTGAGTTTCACAATCTTTTCACCTTTGAGATGAAGAAGTTTTTTCTGAATTCTCTATTAGATTTCTTGATGGTTATTAGAACATCTGAACATAAGAACAAGGAGCAGGACTAGGCCATCTGGCCCCTTGAGGCTGCTTCGCCATTCAATAAGATCATGGCTGATCTTATTGTGGACTCAGCTCCACTTACCCGCCCACTCACCATAATCCTTAATTTCTTTACTGTTCAAAAATCTATCTATCCTTGATTTAACGACATTCAATGAAGTAGCCTCAACTGCTTCACTGGGCAGGGAATTCCATAGATTCACAACCCTTTAAATGAAGAAGTTCCTCCTCAACTCAGTCCTAAATCTGCTTTCTCTTATTTTGAGGCTTTGCCTCCTAGTTATAGTTTCACCTGCCAGTGGAAAGAACTTCCCTGCTTCTATCTTATCTATTCCCTGCATGATCTTATACGTTTCTATAAGATCTCCCCTCCGTCATCTGAATTCCAATGAGTATAATCTCAATCTACTCAATCTCTCCTCATAAGCAAACTTTCTAAACTCCAGAATCAACCTAGTGAATCTCTTCTGCACCCCCTCCAGTGCCAGTATATCCTTTCTCAAGTAAGGAGACCAAAACTGTACACAGTATTCGGGTGTGGCAAAAGATGCAACATAATCTCGCTGTTTTTAAACTCCATCCCTCTAGCAATGAAGGGCAATGTTCTATTTGTCTTGTTATACCTGCAAACTAACTCCTTGACATTTCTGCACAAGGACTCCGAGGTGCCTCTGCATAGTAGGATACTGCAATTTTTTATCATTTAAATAATAGCCCATTTTGCTATTATTCTTACTAAAATGGATGATCTCACATTTGCCAACATTGTACTCCATCTGCCAATCTCACCCACTCACTTAGATTATCCATATCCCTTTGCAAATTTTCGGCATTCTCTCACACTTTGCTCTTCCACTCATCTTAGTGTCATCTGTGAATTTTGACACACTGCACTTTGTCCCCAACTCCAAATCATCTCTGATCTATCATTATACAATACTCTTTAGTTCATCGTTTTAGTTTTAAAGGAGTGTCCCTTCACTCTGAGGTTGTGGCCTCGGGTTCCAGACTCTTCCACAAGTGGAAACATCCTCTCCACTCTATTCTCTATTCTGTAAGTTTCAGTTCAATCTCCCTCAGAGCCTCATACAGTCTCAGCAGTACATCCAGCCTGTCAATCCTTTGTTCATGTGTGTACCCCACATTCCAGGTGTCATCCTTGTGAAACCTCTCTGTACTCTCTCAGCGTGCCAACATGACGAGCATGCTGTGCTCTAATTGTAGTCTATCCAAGGTTCAAAGGTGTGGGTGTTAGGTTGATTGGCCATGCCAAAATTGCCCCTTAGAGTCCTGAGATGTGCAGGTTAGATGGATTAGCGGGTAAATATGTAGGGGTATTGGGGTAGGGCCTGGGTGGGCTTGTGGTTGGTGCAGGCTTGATGGACCAAATAGTCTATTTCTGCACTGTAAGGTTTGTATGGTTTCTATGATTCCATGATTCAGTGCAGGTTTAGCACAAGGAAGTCATGAATGATGGTTTTGGGAGCAGATGAAGTGAGGTAAGGATGAGGTTATAGATGCAGTCATGGTGACAGTATTAATACAAGATCAAAAACATATCGCAGACACTGAGGTTGTGAACAGACTGGTTTATCCTCAGACAGTTGCCAAGGACATGGATGGAGTCAAAATCAAGGGAACAGAGTTTGGAATTTTATTTCTCGTTATTATTTCTGTAAACATATTGAATATTATGTGAATCTCTTTCTCATAAATATTTCAAGGCCACATGGCTCCTACTGCCCATAGTTTTAGATCTCATTATTTTATATTACTACCAATCTTATCTATGATATGCTATCAATGGATCAATGTTGTAAAATTCTGGGAAGAAATAGAAATTTCCATCAATGATCTATTCTAGTTGTAACACCAGGGAGTTGACGGGAGTTAGCTGGCCTGCGTGAGGTGAATTATGAAAAATCTCACATCTGTTGAATGTCTGGAGTATTAAAACTTTGTTATCCTTATCATCTACTGTTTGCTGAGAGCAAAGTACTCTGAGGGAAGCTTTTCTCTTCACAAAATCCCATTGTAAGTTTTATTGGATTAAGTTCTGAAGTTGAGCAATTATGAAGGACTGCAGAAAACAAACACTATTTTATTCATGAGATAACATGAATTCACATTGTAAAATACTTCGGCATAAAGCCAGTATGTCTTCTACACTGTGATTCCAATGGCTAAATGAGAATATTTGAATCTTTCAAGTTAGCAGTGGAATTAAAGACGTATATTTATATAGAAAACATCACACTGGTAAACATTGGAAATGGAAGTTAGTGTTGTAAAGTAGGAAGCACCTCAGCCAATAAAAAGCAGCGTGATAATTATCAGGTAGTTGTCTTTATGTGATTGACTGAGAGATTAAATATTGGCCAGAATCCAGCAGATAAAGTAAAATTTATTTATCTGTCACAAGTAAGGCTTATATTAACACTGCAATGAAGTTCATGTGGAATTCCCCTCGTTACCACACTTTGGCATCTGTTTGGGTCAATCAGCACATCTTTCAGAGCGTGGGAGGAAACCAGAGCACCAGGACAGAACCCATGCAGACATGGGGGGAACTGCAAACTCCACACAGACATGACCCAAGCCCGTCATTGCACCTGGGTCCTTGGCACTGTGAGGCAGCAATGCCAACCACCATGCCACTGTGCCATCCTAACCTCCCAGCTCTTCTTAAAAAAATACCATGGTGACATGGGATATTGTGCATCCACTTGAACAGGCAGGTGGGGTTTCTAGTTAGCATTCTGCCTGGGAGACAACCCCCCGACAATATTGTAGAGGACTACCAACTTTGATTTACATTCTTAGACCCAAGGAATGTCTGATGGGCAGCAGGGAAGAAGCTGTTCTTGAGAAGGTTGTTGTGTGACATCAGACTTTTGTATCATTTTCCTGATGGTATGTAACTTCAGCACAGACTTGGCAGCTTTAGAGAAACAGCATGAACACCATCACCCCTTGCATCAGAATGGAAGATCATAAAATTCTATTCCCAATTGTCAATAAAGAAGTCATTGTCTGCAACAGATTACAGCAAAGGCTTGGAAATGCAGCAACATAGGTAGAAATGGAAAAACTTCACTATAACTAAAATATTTAGATATTAATACTGTTGATGCAAATTCAAGAGATCAGGTCAGAATTTATTAATGAAATTAACCTTAAACTGTACAAGACAAGAAGAACTTTGCAAATATATTTATCACACCGAGGCTCAAGTGCAAATGCAACTCTGTGAGATAAATGAGAATTCTATAAAGTATGAATTACTCTGGTCTGAAAGCAGAGACTAAACAGTATAGCACGTCGCAGATGAAGGTTTGATACCTTACGGACTGTGTGCAGTCATTTTGGCTTTAAAGATAGACTATTGGCCTGTGTTTAGCAGAAATAGGGTTTTGTTGCAGTCAGAATTCGAAGAGAAATTGAAAACTGGTTTTGAAAATCTAACAACGAGTCCAGAGGGAATGATTAATCCACTGGAAATCTCTCCAAATAAACACTCCAATACAACTTTGTGAAACATTAGGCTAATTCTGCTTTTCTTTTAATTAGCCTTTACCATTGCCAAAAGTGTGCTTAAAAGCTTTGAGTCCACAGACAGATAAGATGGAAAAGCAGCTGGCAAACTGTTAACGCATGAGAATTTTTCTCAATATCAGTGAAACCTGGATTATTCAACAACCTTGAGACTAAAATAGCTGATTTCTGAGCAAGTACAGAGAACCGCTGAAAAAACTCAGCCAGTCTGTCAGTGTAGAGTGTTTTTTCAAAATGGGTAAAAAATATTTTCCCCTATAGAGTCATAGTGTCATAGACATAGGTTTACAGCATGGAAACAGGCCCTTCAGCCCAATTTATCCACGCTGACCTTTTAGTTTAAAACTCCTAAGCTAATCCCAGTTGTCCACATTTGACCCATAACACTCTATACCCATCTTATCCATGTAACTGTTTAAATTCTTTTTAAAAAAACAAAATTGTACCCGCCTCTACTACCACCTCTGGCAGCTTGTTCCAAACACTCACCAACACCAACATCCGTGTGAAAAAATTCCTCCTCTGTATTCTTGTTGTCTCTCCCCTCTCACTTTAAACCTATGCCCTCTAATTTTAGACTCCCCTAACATTGGGAAAAGATATTGACTATCTAGCTGATCATTATTTTATAGATTTCTATAAGGTCACCTTTTAGCCTCCTGCAGTCCAGAGAAAAAAGTCCCAGTCTGCCCAGCCCCTCCTTGTAACTCAAACCATCAAGTTCCAACAGCAGCCTTGTAAATCTTTTCTGCACTCTTTTTAGTTCCTATCTTGCTTTAACCATGAATAATTATTATACATTGATGGTCAAAATAAACTAACCAGGAACAAGCTGCATAGGATCAAGAAAGTGGACATTGTTCGAGGTCATCTTGGGTCAGCAAGTGTTTGTTTAGTTATTTATTTATTAGTGTCACAAGTAAGCTTACACTAACACTACAATGAAGCTACTGTGAAAATCCCCTAGTTGCCATTCTCCAGTGTCTGTTCAGGTACGCTGAAGGGAGAATTTAGCATGGCCAATGTACCTAACCAGCACACCATTCAGATTGTGGGAGACAATCAGAGCATGTGAAGGAAACCCACGCAGATACGGGGAGAACATGCAGACCCCACACAGACAGTGACCCAAGCCAGGAATCAAACCGGGTCCCTGGCACATTGAGACAGCAGTGCTAACCACCATGCCACTATGCCAAACCCATTCGTGCCATACTAGTGACTGGCAATGCTCATCTCATTCATTAATGGAGGGATTGAGTTTAGGAGTCGGGAGATAATGCTGCAACTTTATAAGACCCTTGTTAGACTGCACTTGGAGTACTGTGTGCAGTTCTGGTCTCCTCACTACAAGAAGGATGTGGGAGCTAATGAGAGGTTGCAGAGGAGATTTACAAGGATGTTGCCTGGATTGGGAGGCATGCCTTATGAAGATACTTGGAGTATTGTGTGCAGTTCTGGTCACCTCACTATAGGAAGGATGTGGAAGCTATTGAGAGAGTGCAGAGGAGATTTACAAGGACGTTGTCTGGATTGGGAGGCATGCCTTATGAAGGTAGGTTGAGGGAGCTAGGTCTCTTCTCCCTGGAGAGATGAAGGTTGAGAGGCGACCTGATAGAGGTTTATAAGATGTTCAGAGGAATAGATAGAGTGGATTCCCTGAGGCTATTTCCCAGAGATGAAATGGTCACTATGAGAGGACACAGGTTTAAGTTGCTGGGGGGCAAGTACAGAGGAGATGTTAGAGGTAGGTTTTTCACTGAGAGGGTGGTGAGTGAATGGAATCAGTCGCCGTCAGTGGTGGTAGAGACGAACTCACTGGCGTCTTTTAAGAGACTTCTGGATGAGTACGTGGGATTTAATGGGATTGGGAGTTACAGATAGTTCTATGTCCTGTAGGTACTGATATGATCGGCACAACTTGTGGGCCAAAGGGCCTGTTTGTGCTGTAGTGTTCTATGTTCTAAGATAGGTTGAGGGAGCTAGGTCCCTTCTCCCTGGAGAGACAAAGGTTGAGAGACGACCTGATAGAGGTTTATAAAATGTTCAAAGGTATAGATAGAGTGGATTCTGGAAGACTATTTCCCAGGGTTGAAATGGTCGCTATGAGAGGACACAGGTTTAAGGTGCTGGGAAGCAGGTAGAGAGGAGATGTTAGGGGTAAGGTTTTCACTCAGAGGGTGGTCAGTGAGCGTTTGCTCGTTTGTCAGGTGAGTGGGAGTTCTGATTACAAACCCTGAAAGCTAGTAGCGTTTACTACTAAATAAACCTGTTGGAATTTAACCTGATGTTGTGAGACTTCTTGTTGTGTTTACCCCAGTCTAACACCGGCATCTCCACATCAGTGCACCTACACCACATAGATTGCAGCAGCTCAAGAAGCTCACCATCGCCTTCTCAGTGCAGGCTTAGTAGGCCAAAGGGCCTGTTCCTGTGCTGTACTGTTCTTTGTTCTTTGTTTTCATGAGCAATTAGGGATGGGCAACAAATACTGGCCTAGACACATCTCATTAAAGAATAAATAAAAATAAAAATCAAGTTCCTTTCTAAATTCATTCAGGAGATTTGGGCATTGCCGGCTGGGCCAACATTTATTAATCATCCCTGAATGCACTTAAGTGTGAATTACATTGCTGTGGGTCTGAATTCACTACTACATACTCTGTGCTAAAATAATAAAAATTGCAAAAAACATTTAAATGTTAAATTATAGGAATAAGCGACCACACAAATTAAGAGAAAATATTGCGATTGAATTATATGAATGCAGAGAAGCCATGAGTGATATTCAATAAATTGATGCAGGGAAAGGAGCAGATCTGGTGCCACATTATCATATAGCTTGTAGAAGGGAACATCTAATTTAACCTCACTCTGCCGAATATACAAAACACATTATTAGAAAAAATGGTAATAATTATCACAGCCAGATATGAATATGGAAATTCTAATCCCTGAAAGTAGGCAGTCAAGTGGATAAAGTTGTTAAGAAGGCATATGGAGTCTTAGCTTTTATTGGTAGGGGGATTGAATTTAGGAGCCGCAGCATCATGTTGCAACTGTACAAAACTCTAGTGCGGCCGCACTTGGAGTATTGTGTGCAGTTCTGGTCCCCACATTATAAGAAAGATGTGGAGGCATTGGAGAGGGTACAGAGGAGGTTTACCAGGATGTTGCCTGGTATGGAGGGCAGGTCCTATGAAGAGAGGTTGAAGGATTTGAGGTTGTTTTCGTTAGAAAGGAGGCGGCTAAGAGGGGATCTTATTGAAGCATATAAGATGATTAGAGGTTTAGATAGGGTGGACAGTGATAGCCTTTTTCCTAGGATGGAGAAAGCTAGCACGAGGGGACACAGCTTTAAATTAAGGGGTATGAGTTATAGGACGGATATCAGAGGTAGGTTCTTTACTCAAAGAGTGATTAGGGAGTGGAATGCCCTGCCTGCAGCTGTTGTAGATGCGCCAAGTTTGGTGGCGTTTAAGAGGTTAATTGATAAGTATATGGAAGAGAAGGGAATGGTTTAGTTTGGAGGGGCATTGCTTTTTATTTTGGTCGGCACAACATCGAAGGCCGAAGGGCCTGTTCTGTGCTGTAATGTTCTATGTTCTAAGTTCTATGAAGTGTCATTTTTTACTGAACCAATTTATTTTACCTCTCAGCAAGTGTATGAGAGGGTTAGCAGACTTGCACGCACAATCCTGAAGATATAACATTTAAAGTAAAAGTAAAGTTTATTTATTTGGGTCACATGCAAAGCTTACATTAACACTGCAATGAAGTTAGAGTGAAATTGCCCTAGTCACCACAGTCCAGCATCTGTTTGGGTTAATGCACCCTAACCAGCACATCTTTCAGATTGTGGGAGGAAACCAGAGCACCCAGAGGAAACCCACACAGACGTAGGGAGAGCATGCAAACTCCACACAAATAGTGACCCAAGCTGGGAATCGGACCCCACTCCCTGGCACTGTGAGGTAGCAGTGTTAACCACTGCGCTACTGTTAAACTTGGACGATTTGCCAGGTAGTTTATTCCTGTGATTATTGAGCTCATGTTTGTGATACCAACAATAGATGGACAACTGTATTACTTAACTCATTTTCAGTGCATCATAGAATTTATATTGGTTTTCCATGGAATGTGTTTCATTTCTGACTCAAATTGTAATCTTGTTCTTTGACTGGGATGACATGCTAATTGGAATTCTCTTGCAGTTAGGGTTTATTACTTCATTCTTTGAGGCGTATTGTCCTTGTGGGGTCAGTATAGCTCAGTTGGCTAAATGGTTGGTTTATGATGCAGCGTGATGCCAATAGCACGGGTTCAATTTCTGTACTGGCTGGAGTTATTCATAAAGACCCCACCTTCACAAAATTGTTTGTCACCTGAACTGTGGTGATCCTTAGGTTAAGTTGCCGATAGTCATCTGGGACTATGTCTACCTTACCTTGTTTGTGGTAGTGTGGTCCATTTCAGGGGTGATCCTCAGCAGGCCATGTGACTGGGCTGGATCCAATAGAACGTGAGTGAATAAATCTGGGCCAATCGTGAATGAATGTGAGCAGTTCTGGGTCTGGAGGGCTTCAGTTGGAGTTAGTGTGTTGTTCAGAATAACCTTGTATTAGTTGTGATGTTAAACTCTTTGTGTTGATAGTTCTTCTTACCAATAAACCCTTCAGTTGTTTGTTTGCCATATTGAGTTACCTCGAGTAATTGCAGTGCTCATGCCTCATTTCACTCCTATGTCTTTTATCTTCCAGGTACTTCAGTCCGCCTTGTTGTCCAACAAGGGGCATACACGCGATGGGTCATGAGAGGGCTGCTCTTGGATTTTTCAAGAGTATCCTAGTGCTTCACATCGTAAGTGTACGCTTAAACTGGACCAGTTGATGGGCAACACGACAGCTCAGTGACTATCGCTGTGCTGTGCAGATATAGAGAATTGGGCCGGTATCCGTGAGAGTTTGCACATTCTTCCAGTGCTTGCGTGGGTTTTTTCCGGGTGCTCCGGTTTCCTCCCACACTCCAAAGGTATGCTCTTAGGCTGATTGGCAAAACAAATTATCCCTAAATTGTCTCCCCAAATTGGCTCCAATGCAGATTTCCAGAAACATAGAGAAGGGTCATGAGTGGAAGTGGGAATGTTAAAATGGCGGCACGGGCTTGTTGGGCCGAAGGGCCTGTTTCCTGTGCTGTGTTGTTCTTTATTCTTTGTTCATGTCATTGTTTATGGTCCTGCACAGTTTTCCAAATGAAAAGTCTTGGATAAAAATGAGATTACTCATGCTTTGGGCATGAGAGTCGCAATTTATAATTAGTCCATGACCAGTCTCAATGAGATACGCAGAATGCAAATTGATGTGACCACTTCTTTCAAATGATTATAAAGTTCAGTGACATGCATGATAAGCACGTGTTTCAATGAGAAGGCAAAGCTGTACTTAGTACACTACAGCTAAAGTAAATTTTATTTATTAGTCTCAAGTCAGCTTACATTAACAGTACAATTCAGTTACTGTGAAAATCCCCTAGTCGCCACATTCTGGCCCAGTGAGGGAGAATTTAGCACGGCCAATGCAGCTAATCAGTACATTGGCATCACTCTGCATCATAAACCATTTCTTTTGAATTATTGGAGAAAACCCACACAGACACAGGGAGAACATGCAGACTCTGCACAGACAGTGACTCAAGTTAGAAATTGAACCCGGGTCTCTGGCACTGTGAGGCAGCAGTGCTAAGCACTGTGCCACCGTGCTGTTTGCTAGTGCTCTCTGCCTAGAGTTCCAGTGGCTGTAAGGAGAAAGATACCAAAAGAAGCAGCAGATAAAGTGGGAGGACCTCTGTCTCCTACACTCCAGAGAAAAGAGTCCCAGTCTATCCAGCCTCGCCTTATCATCACTGTCAAGGCAAGAAGGCTTTTTTCAGCCTGCCTTGAATATCTTAGGGCATCTTGAATATCCTCCTCAGTTTCGACGATACAAAAAAAAAGGTTATGATCGGTAAGAGAGGTTTCCCTCTAGAATCTGATTTGTTCAGCAAATAGCATCTTCTATAATCGTAACATCACACTGAGGTGATCCACAATCTCACTTGGACAAGGAAAATGGAAGACATTTAGTCGTCTAAATAATTTGAGATATCAGGTAGCCTGTTCATACAGATGTTTTTTCAAAAGTGATTGAGATAGAGAAAATTTTATTAGATATTGTCAGATCAAATTCAGAAAAAAAATGTGTGAAATCCCAGGCAAACTCCTTCACAGAAAAGTTTGAAAACATTTGAAATGGATGTTTTCACTCCTCTGTGAAATGCATTACTTCAAAGAATTGATGCCATCAGCTAATCTCTGCAAATGGTTGATAAAAACCTGGCAAATACTGCACAACTGTCAGCCCCAGTTAAAAGATTCATCGTGAAATTTCGAAATGACAACAGCTCAATGAGAGTTACAGGAGGAAGGGAGAGAGAGGGAGGGAGGGAGGGATAGAGAGGAAGAGAGAGAGAGAGGGAGGGAGGTGGAGGAGGAGAGAGAGAGAGGGAGGGAGGGGGAGGGAGGGAGAGAGGGGGAGGAGAGAGGGAGAGGGAGAGAGAGAGAGAGAGGGAGGGAGAGAGAGAGAGGGAGGGAGAAGTGAGGAAGGGAGGAAAGAGAGAGAGAGGGAGAGAAAAAGACAAAGAGGGAGAGAGGAGAGAGAGAGAGGGAGCGAGAGAGAGAGAGAGAGGGAGAGAGAAAGAAAAGGAGGGAGAGAGAGGGAGGGAAAGAGGAAGAGAGAGGGAAGGAGGGAGAAAGAGATGGAAGGAGAGAGGGACAGAGAGAGAAGGAAGGAGGGAGGGAAAGGGAGGGAGGGAGAGAGAGAGGCAGGGAGAGACGGAGAGAGGGAAGGAGAGAAAAGGAGGAAGAGACAGAGACAGAGGGAAGGAGAGGGAGGGAGGGAGGGAGAAAGAGAGGGAAGGAGAGAGGGACAGAGAGAGAAGGAAAGAGGGAGGGAAAGGGAGGGAGGGACACAGAGAGGGAAAGAGGAAGACAGAGAGAGAGAAGGAGGAAGAAAGAGGGAAGGAGGGAGAGAGAGAGGGGGAAGGAGGAAAAAGAGAGGGAGGTAGGGAGAAATGGGCACTATAGATGTGGGTGCCTCTGTGCAACGATGACAGTCAGTCTTGTTGTCAGAGACAGGGAGAGTCTTCACCTTGGCAGTTAGCACTGTCTGCCAAGATGGTTCTGAATTCAGTCAGCTTGCTCTGGGCAGCTGCAGCTGGTGAAGGAGGGCACAGCAGAGTTGGGGTTTTTCTCTAAGACGTCCTGGCTTCTTCTCAATCCTCCTGCAGCCAAGCAGGCACAGTCTGCCACCCTCCCCCCCCCCCCCCCCCCACTTCCCCACCTCCCCCCCTCCACCCAGCTCTGCAAAGGATCAGAAACATAGATCAAAGTAACTCAACCATCAGAAAACATTTCCATTTCTAACTCTATTAGCTTGGTAAAATTATTGGGTTCGGAGAAATGGAAGATTCCCACTCTTGCTCCTTGAGAAATGAGCCTGTGTAAGGTACAGTCATTTACTGGCATTTTAGCCTCAGTGGAGCCATCAGCATTGTCTTGGTTTTTTTCTGTGTTGCTCCCAGGCTTCCTCAGTCCACATCTCCATCTTATCCATTGATTTTCCATCTTCCTCGCCTGTTCTCATCCTGCATTGTCCGTAAATGTTTAATTGGCTATTTCCCCTTCTGAGTCCTGGATTTCTACTTTTGATCTAAGCCACTCATTTGTCTGTCTGTCCATCCAGCTAATGTCCAGGAGAGTGTGGGACAAATGAAAATCAATTGTCCTCGATCAAATCCCGAACACAATACCGTTAATGACAGTGATCGCTGAAATATCCTATCCCAATTAGTCTCGCAATGTAAGACAACTTTGTGATTTGACAGAAGAGATTAAAAAGGAATCTCGCTAATGTGTCACCTCCTACCCCACTTGTAGAATCAGCACCTTCAACAATCATTCTGGAATTGAACAGAAAGAACTGATGCAGGATTGGTACAATATTGAATCTTTTACGTATATTTATATGTGGATTGTGTCCCAGCCAGAAGTCAGGAAAGAAAATATATATTTCAACATCAACCTACTCAATAGAATTACTGTTGTATTTTGACATGGACCAAGGCTTAACTCTGACTAACCATAATGACTCATATTAGAGCAGTTAGCACTGTTCTCTCACAGTGCCAAGAACCTAGGTTCGATTGCCAGCTTGGGTCATTGTCTGTGAGGGATCTGCACATTCTCCCCATGTCTCTGTGGGTTTCCTTCGGATGCTCCAGCTTCCTTCCACACTCCAAAGATGTACAGGTTAGGTGGATTGTCCATGCTAAATTATCCCTTAGTGTCCCAGGATGTGTGTGCTTGGAGAATTAGTGGGATAAATGTGAAGGACTACAGGGATGAGGTAGGGAGTGAACCTGAGTAACAAGCACTGTCAGGGGGCTGCTGCAGACTCAATGGGTTGAATGGCCTCCTTCTGCACTGTCAGGATTCTATGAAACACCAGTTGGAATCCCATTATCTTGAAAGCAACACTAAAGACCTTTTTTACAACTGACAATTGTTATGGTTCAGGTGAGACACCCCAAAGTCTTTTATGAAGCCCACCTGAATCATAAGTTTTACCTGTTGAATGTGACTGGGGTGAGCATGAGATGTTCTACTTCAGGTATGATTCAAATAACCCATTAGGGAGCTTTTTATCAAACAAAACAAAATTAATTTAAGCATATTGTTAATATTTATAATTAGAAAATTAGCAATAACATCTTGCAATTACAAACAAAAACAAAACAACCACAATAATGTATAACCCTTAATGAATATACCTGTAAGTTATCATGCTACAGTCAGACACTGAACCGCATTGAAAGTATCTCTGACAAGATCATTCAGTGGCAGATAAATTGGGTTGCTGACCTGAAACATTAATTCCCAATGTTCTTCCTGTCCCATCTCCTAATCCAATTTCACTGGGTTGAGAAATGGTTCACTCTCTGCGTATACTTACACAAATTCTTATGTCATCCCTCAGCCATTTTTCAGGAAAATATAGAACCAGACTGTTCATCCATCCCTGATAACTGTAATCTCACATTTCTGGTCTGACCATAATAGATCTTATTTCCAGCTCTTTCCAGTGTTGTTCTATCCTTTCTTTATAATATGGTGATCAAGGCACAATTACTCCAAATACTCTCTAATCTGAGTTCCACAAAAATTCTGCACAAATTCTCCACATTCAAGTTTCCAGAACCTTGGCACCCGATTTGTTTCTCTCTCTCTTTGACCTTATTAACCCGAGTCACTTCTTTCAGTGAATCAGCCATGCATAGCAGTAATCAAATATCGCTGACAAAACAAATCGACTTTCACAACCCCTAAAGTGACCTGGGAAGCAATCCAACATTCGTTCAAAATCGGAATCACTCTCTGTACAGATGGTTCAATTCTCAGTGGACCTGAATCCAATTCTGAGTTCCTCATAATCAGGAGTCGATCAAAGAGAAACCAGGTTAACGAATTTATATAATTAGTGGCAGATTATTAGTGGTTGAAGCTGTACTGAAATAACATTATTCATTCTTGTGAAAGGTTGTTCATCTACAACATGGACTTGCTCATTTGGAAAGCATGTAAAGGCGTGATGGGCCAAATGGCCTACTGTGTGGTATCAAATCTGTGATTTGTAATGCAAATAAATGACCTTACTGCCTACTCACCCAAACTAAATTCTCAACATTCCATTAAAATGCAAAGTTTATTTATTAGACACAAGTAGGCTTACATTAACACTGCAATGAAGTCACTGTGAAAATTCCCTGGTCGCCACACTCTGGTGCCTGTTCAGATTACACTGAGGGAGAATTTAGCAATGCACCTAACCAGCACATCTTTCAGACTGTGGGAAGAAATTGGAGGAAACCCATGCAGACACAGGGGGAATGTGCATTCCACACAGACGGTCACCCAAGCCAGGATTTAAACTCAGGTCCCTGGCGCTGTGAGGCAGCAGTACTCACCACTATACCACTGTGCTGCCCCATAATATAATATTCTGGAGTTATAGCAGTGAAGTCTCTGCTCTACTTGGGACTTCCCTGGATGTATTGTAAGGGATAAGTCTCATTCACTTCCAAAGAGGCAGATTTTGACTTCTGCATTGCCCAGAGTGTGGCAGATTTCAGTCTTAAACTGCACTGAAGAAACAATGGTGAATTACACCGCTTTTCCCGCCAATTCAACACAGAATTTTTTTGGAAGCATCGCCCCCTGTGTTTGGAGTTAAGGTTAAAGTTGGGGATGCTAGAAACCAATAATCCCCACTTCCACAACAGAAGGGAACCTATGCACCAAGTGAGAGAAGGTATAGAACATAGAACAATACAGCACAAACAGGCCCTTCAGCCCACGAGTTGCGCCGATCACATCTACCAATCCACAGACCTATCTATAACCCCCTATCCTGTTCTTTTCCATATACTCATCCAGAAGTCTTTTAAAAGACCCCAGTGAGTTTGCCTCAACAACCTCCAATGGCAATCGGTTCCATTCACTCACCACCCTCTGAGTGAAAAACCTACCCCTGACATCTCCTTTGTATTTGCTTCCCTGCACCTTAAATCTGTGTCCTCTCGTAGTGACCATTTCAGCTCGGGGAAATAGTCTCTGAGAGTCCACCCTATCCATTCCTCTCAACATTTTATAAACCTCTATCAGGTCACCTCTCAACTTACGTCTCTCCAGTGAGAAGAGTCCCAGCTCCCTCAACCTATCTTCATAAGGCCTGCCTCCCAATCCAGGCAGCATCCTTGTAAATCTCCTCTGATGTTTGCTGGCCTCTACAAGATATATTGACTCATAGAATCTTTACAGTGCAGAAGGAGGCCATTCAGCCCATTGACTTTGCACTGACCACAATCCCACCAGGCTCGATCCTCATAAGCCCATGCATTTACCCTAGCTAATCTCCCTGACACTATGTGTCAATTTATCTTGGCCAATCCACCTAACCCGCACATTTTTTGGATTGTGGGAGGAAACTCATGCAGACATAGGGAGAACCTGCAGGCTCCACACAGAGAGGGATCTGAGCCAAAACTCCAACCTGACTCTCTGGCAATGTGAGGCCTCTCACTGGTTAGGTCCAGTCTAGGCAAACAGCTTGGACTTCCAAAGAACTTCAAATATTTGTAGATGCATCTTATTATGGAGTCAATAAGACAATGCTCCCCACCCCCTAATTAGGGAGTGAGCTGCTTAGATGTTTTCCTTTCAATGGGTCAAGGAAATGTTAGGACAAGTACGGATTCTCCATCCTCTTCGGAAACTATTCTCTCTTCAAAAGATTTGCTCATTTCTAGTTTCCCTTCTGTCCATCTGATGTTGTTATGACTAGTTCGAATAAATTCTGTTCTACTTCTGCTCCCATCCAGTGTGATATCTTATGAGTTCCTGTGTCCTGTCCTGGGGAATTCCCAAAGAATATACACAGGACAGGTCAGGAAATTAGACATTCTGTTTCTATGACAGTGCAGACACCACTTGGCACCTGGCTCATATCCCCAGCATGGCTGTCTGTGAAAACTAGCCTCAATAATATGTATGGCCAGATGTTAAAACCATTTCACACTGAAATTGAACTCAGAGTGGAAATCTGACACAAATACATGAAATAACATTGAAACGAAGCAAGGTGTGCAATCATTAGTGAACATCCAAAATCTGACCTTATGATGGAAGTGAAGTCACTGGTGATGCAGTTGAGGATGGTTGGGCCAAGGTCACTGTCCTGAGGAACTCCAGTCGCTGACATGATTGACCTCCAACAATCGCAATCATCTTCTTTTGTGCCAGGTATGACTCCAACGAGCTGAGAATTCCCCCACTGATTCCCAGTGACTCCAGTTTTGCCAAGCCTTCTTCATGCTATACTTAATCAAGTGTCGCCTTGATGTCAAGGACAGTCTCTACCTCACCTCGGGAGTCCATGTTTGGATATTTGAAGCATTGTTTCAAGAAGGTCATCCCAATCTCCACTGTGGACAATTGATGGTAAATCAAGAGAGATTCTGCTGAAGATTTGACAAGATATGGGGAAATTCTAAGGGAATTTCAGTTCCATCTCTTGTACACGTCCATAAAACAGATTTATTTTCTGTTTACTTTTGGACATACCACAGCCAACCTGCATCTGTGTTAATAACATGCCATATCTCATTATATGACTCCCTTGATATCATAAGCTTTTAACAGAAGCCCACTGTGCCTCTTCTGTAGAGAAGATTAAGTGTTGTACAATTGATTTAGTGATATGCACTTTGCTCAGGGACATTAACCTGGGATTGAAAGGAGCACATAATTGTAATCACTCAGCTGTGAACCACATTTTCAGTTTGGATATATGGATGGATTTCTCTCCCTGTGCTATTCAAAGCTGATCCAATATGTTCAGATGCATTGGCTGGAATTCTTTGGCCATTGACACCAATGGGATTCACTGGTCCTGCCGGCAGCACGCCACCACAAGCAAGTTTCTCGCAAGCGTGAGGTGATCTCATGGGAATTCCCATTGGCAACGACGGGACTGGAGAATCCTACTGCTCACAAATAACATGCCATCTCTCTCTCGTGGGAAACAGTCGGCTGGGAGATTGAAGAATTTCACCCAGGGAAATCTCCCTGTTTCTCAGGTTATTAATGGTTTTTAAGAGGTTTGCTTGTATTCTAAGCATGATGTGGAGTTGCTAATGTTGGACTGAGGTGGCCACAGTAAGTAATCTCACAACACCAGGTTAAAATCCAATGGGTTTATTTGGTAGCAAAAGCTTTCAAAGCGCTGCTCCTTCGTCAAGTGAGTAACTCATCCTATGAAGGAGTAGCACTCCAAAAGCTAATGCTGACAAATAAACCTGTTGGACTTTAACTTGGTGTTGTGAGACTTCTTACTGTATGCTAAACAGTAAAAGATAACCAACTGCAGCTGAGTGGCGATGCCAGTATTATCTGTTGATGATGGATTGCATTTTGCTTCACTATCCTTCCTTAATTGCAAAGTTTGTCACTTTAAGAGCCTGAACCATGAACATAAGCAGGAGTAATGTGAAAAACGTCTCACATTGTCCTCTCCTTACCCTGATGAGTAGCATACACAGCGACACATCACAAGTACACTTTATATCCATTAACCATAAAAAGCTCCAATTAATCACGTTCTACTTTACTGATTGTGGGATATGGCAGATCCAGGATGCACCGCACAGAATCCAAATAGTTTGTAATGAGCATCTTTAAACCATGTATCATGTCAGTGCTGAAGTGTGGATCAAATTATCGGTTCAATTCAAGCGAAAAACAAATTGGGACCAGATAGTTTATTGTAACTCTCTATATGTGCAACAGGCTAGGGCAGAGAAAATCGAACTTGAGTACAGAAGGAACATGGATGATGTATATGCCATTAGGGTGGCACGGTGGCACAGTGGTTAGCACTACTGCCTCACAGCGCCAGGGACCCAGGTTCAATTCCGGCGTTGGTTGATGGTCTATGTATAGTTTGCACATTCTTCCAGTGTCAAAGAACAAAGAACAAAGAACAAAACAGCACGGGAAACAGACCCTTCAGCCCAACGAGCCTGCACCTCCACCTCAATGTTCCCAATTCTACCCGTGATCTGCGTGGGTTTCCTCGGGGTGCTCTTGTTTCCAAGGATGTGAATGTTAGGTGGATTTGCCTTGTTAATTTGCCCCTTTGTGTCCAAAGGTATGTATGTTAGGTGGATTGACCATGCTAAATTGCCTCTTAGGCCAGAACTTCACCGACATGCTGATTCCAATTCCGGGAGCAGGTATGTAGATGTTTTGTTGGAGAGTCAGTGTGGTCTCGATGGGCCAAATGGCCTCCTCTGCACTGTCAGGATTCTAGGATTATAGCAACCAAATTAAACTCATATAATTCCCGTTTCCATCTGTAATTTCATATCACGTGGTCATATTCAATCAAAGAGTCACAGCAGAATGTAACATTGAAGACAATTCTTTGAAGTAAGCTATCTAAATTAATCCCATTTCCCCAATACATTTCCAATTTATATTGATGCTATTATATTCAATGTTTAAATTGCCATTATGTGCTGTGGCCGGGATTTTCTGTCTCCCCCACCTCAGCCCTCAGCTTGCTTTCGGATGGCAGAGGCAGCTCACCATTTGTTGTTGGCGGGACTGGAAGATCCTGCTGTTGGGAATGTCTAGAAAATCCCTCTCGATATTTTTAAGGGGAAACTTTTTGAGACTTCACATCAGCAGCAATGACTCACAAGATCCAGAACAAATTGAGAAACAGGGCCTAAAGGCATGGTGGAGACATCAGTGGCTTCATTATATTACAGATCATAACAGGCTTGCTGTTTGGTACACACACCACACTGCTACAATGCGGACTTCTATTACATTGCTCATATTTGACCAGGAAACCACTCCTTTGGCTTTTCTCAGGGTTGATTCAATCCCTTGATGGTTTGTAAGGGTGAGCTTCAGCAGCTCTGCTTGTTTCCTTAGCGATGATGACTCTATTTCATTTGTACAAGATACCATTTTTCGTTGTCAAAGAATAAAGATCAAAGAACAATGCAGCCCAGGATCAGGCCATTTAGCTGCACCGAACATGTGTTTCTAACTAGACTATCCGTCTGTACCCCTCTATTCCCAATCCGTTCATGTGGGGATTATCTAAGTAAGTCTTAAATGATCCTAGTTTGTCTGCGTCAACCACCTTGCTTCATAGTGCATTCCAGGTCCCCACCACCCTCTGTGTAAAAAATGCCCCCCGCATATCTGTATTGAACCTTGTGCCTCTTACCTTGAATGTATCTCGGGATGCCCAGTGTGTTCTTGTGACTAGAGGGGTTTCCTTGATGCTTTCGGCCCATGCGTCCATCATGAAGCCTTATGGTGCTTTGTTATAACTCAGGTCAGAAACTCCAAAGTGTTTTAGAACATGGAACACTACAGCACAAACAGGCCCTTCAGCCCACAAGTTGCGCCAATCACATCTATACCTACCAAGCCATAGACCTATCTATAACCCCCTATCCCATCAGATCCCATATACTCATCCAGAAGTCTTTTAAAAGACCTCAGCGAGTTCACCTCTATCACCTCTGACGGCAGCCAATTCCATTCATTCACCACCCTCTGAGTGAAAAACTTACCCCTAACATTTCCATTTTATGAAGCCTGCCTAGATCATAAGTTTTGCAAATTTAACTTGGTGCAGGTAAGCTTGCGATGTTCCACTTTAGGTACAATTCAAGTGACCCACTAGGGAGCTTTTATCAAATGATGTTTATTTAAGAATATAGTTAATATGTATAGTAAGAAAGTAAGCAATAATTTTTAACCTATTACAAATAAGAACAAAACCACAATAATATATAACCCTTAACAAACATACCAAAGATGTTCCAATCAAGCAAAACACAATCACAAAGGCCTTCCACAGGTTTAATACAACAAAGACTAACACTGACATGACACTGGAACTGAGTTAGAACATAGAACATAGAAAATTACAGCGCAGAACAGGCCCTTCGGCCTTCGATGTTGCGCCGACCAATTAGGAACAAGCAGTGACCCTCTAACCTAAACCATTCCCCTTTCATCCATAAACTTATCTACTAATCTCTTAAACGCCACCAAACTTGGCGCATCTACAACTGACGCAGGCAAGGCATTCCATACCCTTACCACCCTCTGGGTAAAGAACCTACCTCTGACATCTGTCCTAAAACCACCACCCCTTAATTTAAAGCTATGTCTCCTCGTGCTAGCTTTCTCCATCCTAGGAAAAAAGCTATCACTGTCCATCCTATCTAAACCTCTAATCATCTTATATGTTTCAATAAGGTCTCCTCTTAGCCGCAAAGTTCTTTGGATCCAAAGTTCTTTGGATGAATGGTGCATATCTCTTCAGGCGCACACAGACAGGCTTGGAGTCAGAACAGCTTCTTAGAACATCAGGGAGAGACTCTCATCAAGCCACCAACAGCAGATAGTCTACTCCAGGAAGGTAAGGATTCCCAAAATAAATCAGGCAGAGAGAGAGAGAGACACTTCTTTTTAGTTTGTTGTCCTTTCTAAAACTAAAAACTGCTACCATCCCCAAAACAGAAAATGAAACCTTCAATTTTCTTCGAAGGAAAAAAAATGAATTTTCCACATTCTGCAGAGAGACAGATTCACCCTGAAAATCTTGGGGCATGGCCTAATCCCACTGGAGAGGCCAGCAGCACAGCACTGAGTGGGCCACTGCGCATGAGCAAATCTGTCAGTGCTGAGATCAGCACATGCGCAATAGCCCTGTACTGCCCGTCTCCTGATCGCTGGGCAGTCATGAAAGCCCATACTGTAGGCCATATGACCCCCCCAACACAGCCCACTCCCACTCCCCGCAGTCCACCCCCACTCCCCACAGTCCACCCCAATTGGACCATGTCTTACTCAGACCTCTTCAGCTTACATCCAAACTCAATCTGGGTCATGTTGACAATCATTGTAACTGGTCTACAATCAGAGAAACAGTGAGTTCATCACCACTTGAATAATCTAAATGTTTCATTCAAAATAATCATGATTTGGAACAGTATGAAGAAAGTTTGCTTCATAGCTTGTGAATAACGACAACAATATCATTTTGTTTCAATAACCAATCAAGAGAACATTCTGAATTCCTTCAGCAATAATTATAAATGAATCCATTTGTTAATAATTTGGTCTTTAATTTTGTTTTAAGAAGTGCTGTTGCAGGGAAACGTTCAAATGGGCAATGATTTGGTGTGTAATATTGAAGAATAAACCATGATTTTGAGATAAAAGTAATCACTCACATTGAAAGAAGAATGATAATATCATGCAAATTACAGAGCAGTGAGCCCGAGAACTACAATATCTATCGCCTCCCAGGATTTCAATCCATTCCTGACTAAACAACGGAAGTCTGCTTTCTCTTACAGTTCTCGCATTCTGTAAGCTTGAATGTGCAATACATTTGGGAAGACTTAACAAAGAACCAAATAAGTTCAACAACATGCTTATTTTTGCAAACAAGCATTAAATTTACTATGTTGCCCAAGAGAGTCACAAAGAGATTATAACAAGAAAAATACACACTAGCATCTGGATATCTGAATTCATTAATAAGAAGTCTCACAACATCAAGTTAAAGTCCAAAGGTTTATTTGTAGCAACAGGTACTTCGTTCTGCCT
The DNA here is from genome assembly GCA_024679065.1 of Sphyrna mokarran. Classification (NCBI taxonomy): domain Eukaryota; kingdom Metazoa; phylum Chordata; class Chondrichthyes; order Carcharhiniformes; family Carcharhinidae; genus Sphyrna; species Sphyrna mokarran. The sequence goes on along the minus strand of JAGIQG010000008.1, from coordinate 120,733,543 downwards.
TGTCTAACAAGGGGCATTCACGCGATGGGTCGTGAGAGGGCTGCTCTTGGATTTTTCAAGAGTATCCTAGTGCTTCACATCGTTAGTGTACGCTTGACCTGGACCATCTGATGGGCAACACGACAGCTCAGTGACGATCGCTGTGCTGTGCAGATACATGGATTTGGGCCTGCGTCTGTGAGAGTTTGCGCATTCTCCCCGTGCTTGCGTGGGTTTTCTCCGGGTGCTCCGGTTTCCTCCTGCATCCCAAAGATGTGCTCTTAGGCTGATTGGCAGAACAAATTCTCCCTAAATTGTCTCAAATTTGGTTCTAATGCATAGATCTATAAACATAGATAGGGATCACGAGTAGAAGTGGGAACATTGGGGTGGCGACGCAGGCTCATTGGGCCGAAAGGCCTGTTTCCCGTGCTGTTTTGTTCTTTGTTCTTTGTGTTTACAGCAGTTCAACGCTGGCATCTCCACATCATATCTGAGTTTCTGGCATGAAGTGTGAAAGGAATATGCATTTAGAAACTGAACATTTAAAGTATATACATTTCAGAATGAATGAGAGCATTTGTAGAATTCCTGAAAAATATGTATAAAGTTAGAATCATACTATGTCAAAGGTGGCCATTCAGCCCATCAAGCCTGCACAGACCACAATCACACCCAGCTCCTATACCCACAGTCCCATACATTTATCCTAGCTAGTCCCCCTGACACTAAGGGGTGATTTAGCATAGCCAATCCACCTAATGCGCACATCTGTGGGACGTGGGAGGAAACCGGACCACGCAAACAAAACCCACGCAGACACGGGGAGAATGTGCAGACTCCGCACAGGCAGTGACCCGAGGCTGGAATTGAACCCAGTGGCGCTGTGAGGCAGCAGTGCTAATCATTGTGTCATTGTGTCACGCATTATTATTTATTAGCCGTAAGTAGGCTTACATTAACACTGCAATAAAGTTACTGTGAAAATCCCCAAGTTGCCGGACTCCAGCACCTATTCGGGCACACTGAGGGAGAATTTAGCATGGCCAATGCAGCTAATCGGCATGTCTTTCAGACTGTGGGAGAAACCGGAGCACCCACGGGGAGAACATGCAGACTCTACACAGACAGTGACCCAAGCCAGGAATCGAACCCAGATCCTCGGAGCTGTGACTTAACCACTATGCCCCGTGTATCTGTGTGTTTCAGAAATAACACCATTGCAAATATTGTATTAATTTGAGCAGCAAAGTTAAGATTTTGATAATGATTCACAGAGTGAGCAGTAATATACCTGGCTTCATGCAGCATAAAATTAACGTCAAACTGTGATTATGATGACAAAGCTGGAAAATGTTCAAGCATAAATGATCATTTCAGAGACATTTTACATCATTTACATCATTCACCAAGGAAAAGATTTATTAATGTTATGAATTACTAAAAAATCCTTGGCAACGTTTTCTTTAAACACCATGTGTGTGTGGGTGTGTGTGGGTTTGTATGTGTGTGGGTGTGTATGTGTATGTGTCGGTGTGTGAGTGGGTGTGTATGTATATATGTGTGTGTGTGGATGTCTGTGCGTGTGTGTGTATGGGTGTGTGTGTTTGTGTATGGGTGTGTGTGTACGGGTGTGTGTGGGTGGGTGGATGTGTGTGTGTTTGTGTGTGGGTAGGTATGTGTGTGTGTGTGTGTGTGTGTGGGTGTGTGTGGGTGTGTGTAGGTATGTGTGTGTGTGGTTGTGTGGGTGTGTGTGTATGTGGGTGTGTAGATGTGTGTGGGTGTGTGCGTGTGTGTGTATGTGTGTGTGGGTGTGCGTGTTTGTGTGTGTGTGGGTATGTGGGTGTGTGTGTGGGTGTGTGTGTATGGGTGGGTGGGGGTATGGGTGAGGAGGGGGTGGCAGGATGTTCCGACTTCCTCAAATGGTGGGCGGTAATCCCGATGCCCTGCTGAATGGGGCATTGGTTAAAAATCAAAATTCCCGATGAGCATGAAGGTTCTTCGGATTCACCCGGCCAACCCCACCCCTCACCCCCACCCCCCACCTCCAAATTGGGTTATGATGCAATACATTCATTTGAATATCATCAGCTGGCCAGCATTTTTGCCCATTCCTAGTTGCCTTTGAGAAGGTGTTAGTGAACTGCTTTCTTGAATCACTGCTGTCCATGTGCTGTGGATTGACTCACAATGCCATAAGGGAAAGAATTCCAGGATTTTGACGCAGCGACTGCAAAGGAATGGTGGTATATTTCCAAGTCAGAATGAAGAGTAGCCTGAATGGGAACTTGCAGGTGGTGGTGTTCCCAAGTATCTGCTACCATGTGTCTGCTGGAAGTGGTCGTAAGTTTGAAAGATGCTGTTGAAGGGTTTTTGGTGAATTTCTGTAGTGCATCAGAGAAAGCTTTCAGTGCAGGCCAACACATTCTACATCATTGTAATCTCTTTTGCCTGACACAGCTTTGCTCTGCATTGAGTTATTACAGAAGGAAAAGTTTCAGAGTGCAGTCTTCAGAAAGGATCCTAGTCGTTCACCACTTTATGTGAGTCTGTGTATGTACCAAATCTAATTACCTCATAGGGATTGAGGGCACATTGTTTGTTCCTTGACAAATTTCATGAGCCTCAGATGCCCTTTCACTGTCTCCAATATGAACCAGAAGCATGGCGGCACTTTGCAAAGGACTGACTTTGTGTTAGCAATGGAAGGTCAATTTATAATACTCCAGTCACATGTATTGCCCAAAGAACAAGCTTTCCGCGACTATGGCATTGAGACTGCATTATGGGCTCCATTATCTCTAATTATTTCTGTAGGCAATGACTGGATTAAGCAAAATGAGTGTTAAAATTAGCTAAGATAAAAGACATTAGCATGTGATTCCTGCATTCTGAAAATGATCCAATACCTGCTAATGATGGGAGCGAACATCTCAACATGTTTTATGTTGGAATAAAAGACTTTGAGCTGATTAAAGCATTTGGCTTCACCTTGTGCTTTAATCAGCTTTTAGAGCCATTTTTCAGGATCAAACACATTGAAACATTCATTATTATCATATCATGTATCAATTTCAATTGTGCATTACTGTGGTATCATTAGCATCAAAGTAGGATAGCAATGAGCTTTCTGCATACTCTGGTAGCTGGGAAGCTAAATTAGAAAACGGCTAATAGGATGAACATTACATTTGAATGATTTTTCCATGTGCATTTATGATTCAAAGATATGTTAATTTATTATGAAGCTATTAATTTTTGTGACTAAGTTCCAAAGAGAGATGCAAAAGAAAAAAGAAATCAGGGTTTTGTATGCACTTCAACTGCTCATGTACGAAAGTAGTAAAAAATTAATGACCTCATAACTGAAGACTTGTGCAATCTCTGTGTGAAATATTCTTGCTTTGAAATGACATTTGCGTTGGGCAAACTAATGACCTCTAAAGATGAGAGCGTCAAATACTTGCTATGTTGTAAACTATCACCCATCCATGTCTTTATTGTTAGATAATTCATTCAAGATATGCTTAGTAAATCAAAGCTCGCTTGAATTTATACAGTGCTTATTAACATAGCAAAATGTTCAGGATGACTGCTGCTTTTACAATCCATTAGTGCAGCACTTTCCTCACTCCCCCCTTCATTTATTCCTCAACCAACTCATTTCCAGAATTCCTGAACAAAACAAATCACTATCCACTCCATGCCATTGCTGCAGTTCCTTCTCTGTGATTCCAGAACTGTGTCAGTATCAATTACTTAACTGCTTGGCACGGTGTTCGATTCCCGGCTTGGGTGCTTATCTGTATGGAATTTGCACATTCTCTCCACATCTATGCGGGTTTCCTTCGGATGCTCTGATTTCTTCCCACAATCTGAAAGACATTGCTGGTTACATACATTATCCATGCTAAATTCTCCCTCAGTGTACCCGAACAGATGCCATCAGAGTGTGGCAACTAGCGGATTTTCACAGTAGCTCCATTGCGTTTATGTATACCTACCATTGATATAGAGAGGAAAATATTTATAACTATCTACAGGGTCGAATTAAGCTCCGTTAGCTTAAGCATAAAGCATGGTGCAGAGTTAAAGGCTGATTGAATAAAGACAAGCAGACATAGCTGACAAAAAAAAACTGTAGATACACAGGTAAAACAATATGCTTAGCTTACAAAACAGAGAGAACCCTTTAGTAACAAATGTATTGTAAAATGTATTGAAGTTAGCAAACACCACAGCACATATTGGTTATTCTTAGCCAAGCATCATAAGGTGTTGTAATTGTCAGCCAACTGGCAATGTTGCAAGGAACTCTTATAATGCAGATTGTGTAAATGTGGACTGAGGTAAAGAATCTTGGAAACTGCCTCTTAGATCTCTGTCCCACGCTGTGTTGGTGCAAGCTTGAAATAAAGACTGCCTTGAAGTTACGCACTCAGACTGCAATCTCATTTGATTCTTCATAAGAAACCTTCCACCTTCGTAGGAAGCTGAACCAAACAAAGAACATTAGAAATATTTCAAGCCCCTTTTTCGGAATGAGGGATTATATAGTCACTCAAACTCCACCCCAATAGCTATATCCCTCTGAATTGAGCAGAGGAGATAGCTAAGCCTTTCCCAGAACTACATCTGACTTTACCCACTGGGACACTGTCAGAAATGCAGCATCAATACAATTTGCTCATGCAACAGGAATTCCATCATCTTCTGGCAAAATTACAGTCGTTGCGTTGGAAGAAAGTTTCAGAATACAGGGTACCTTACCCACTTCAGCTAGCCCCTTCCTCACCTTTACAAAAAAAATCAGAACAACACAGGAACAGGCCCTTCGGCCCATCAGGCCTGTACCGACACCTTCTAATCTAAAGAACATTCACCTCCACACAGTCCGTATCCCTCTATTCCCTGCCTACTGATATATCTGTCAAAATGTCTCTTAAATGTTGTTATTGTATCTGCTTTTGTCTCCTCCTCTGGCAGCACATTCCAAACATTTATCATCCTATGAATAAAAAACTTGCCCCTCACAGCTCCTTTAAACTTCCTCCTTTTCATCTTAAACCTATGTCCTCTAGTAATTGATATTTTTAGCCTGGGAAAGACTCCAACTCTCCATTCTATCCATGCCTCTCATAATTTTGTAAACGTCTATCAGGTAGTTCTTCAGCATCAAACATTCAAATGAAAACAAACCATATTTGTCCAATCTCTCCTCATAACTAATCCCCTCCAAGCTAGGCAACATCCTGGTAAATCTTTTCTGTACCTTCACCAAAGCCTTCACATCATTCTGGTAATGTGGCAACTAGAACATTTCACGTTTGGCCAAACCAATGTTGACAATTTTTATACCCTATGTCCTGACCAATGAAGACAAGCATGCAATACCATAAGACCATAAGAGCAGAGTTAGGCCACTCCGCCCATCAAGTCTGTTCTGTCATTCAATCATGGCTAATATTTTTCTCATCTCTATTCTCCTGCCTTTTCCCCATTACCCCTGATGCCCTTATTAATAAAGAATTTTTCTAAATTTGTCTTAAAGACACTCAATGACCTGGTCTCCACAGCCTTCTGCGGCAGAGAATTCCACAGATTCACCATTCTCTGGTTGAAGAAATTCCTCCTCATCTCTGTTTTAAAGGATCGTCCCTTTAGCCTAAGGTTATGCCCTCTGTATCTGGTTTTTCTTACTGGTGTAAACATCCTCTTCACATCCATTTGCCTTAGCCACTTGCGTTGCCGCTTTCAGAGAAGTGTGGACCTGTACGCCCAGATCCCTCTGTATGTTATTGTTCCTAGGCATTATATGACACCAGAACACAGAGAACAGAGACACACTATCATTGGATGACTATTGCGAGACATTGAAATGTCATACACCGGGGGAACAGCTTACATAGCCCAGGAAACAATCGGAAAAAAAAAATGGAAATAAAACATTAAAATGCAGTAAAAGTGAGCACTAATTCTGGAGACACAAAGAAGGACACATTTTTCATGTGCAAATGCTGTGCAGAGCATTTCTTACTGGGAAGTCAAAGGTCCATAGCCCATGACTTTTATTCATTATTAAACTTTGGGTAATGTGCTCATTTTATATTAACATCAAAAGAATCATAAAATGGGCTGGCAATTCTCCATAGCACAAAATCTACCTAACTGTGTATTTCCTATTCCTGGCACATAAAGCACCATTTTGAGTCATAGCAGCTGCTTTGAAATTAACATTGCAGAGATTTAGCGCACAATCCTCGCCTCAAAAATTAACTGCATGATTTGTATGCTGAGAAAGGTGGATAAAAGTTGTTGCTCGCAGAGAGCACTGAGTGTCACAGTGGTTGATGCGTAGAATGGGAGCATTTCTGGGACAGAGGGGTTGGGCAGGGGAGGGGATCCACTCTTGATTCTGTTTCCTGGGGCAAACCCTGGAGGAATTCAACCATGGGGGAGAGGCCAGTGGAGGTAGCACGGCGCACGAGCTAAAAAGGGTCGTCAATTTCACACTCATAGAATCAGAGAATCCTCACAATGCAGAAGAGGCCATTCAGCCCATTAACTTAGCACTGACTCTCTGACAGAGTACCTTACCCAAGTCTTCTCCTCTGCCCAACCCCGTGACTCCATACATTTCCGATCGTAATCCATCATCTCTGCACACTAAGAGCTTAATTTTACCATTAAGTTGCGCCTGTTTTCAAGCACGTAAACTTGGTAAAGTCAGACATGAGGTGAGTAACACAATTCATGCCAGCTTCACCCTGGTTATCCTTTACCAAGGGCCAAAAATGGTCGCCATCAGGCCCATGTCTGAAATGGGCACAGCGTCAATTTAAAGGCATTTAAATTCACTTAATGGGCTGCATGCCCAAACTTACCAGCATTTCCACCTTTACCACCATATTCACCCATCCAGAATCGGAGCGAAAGAGAGATGATCCACAAAGATTTGGACGCTCCAGATTCTGAGGAGATAAGTTCTGAACTTCCAGCAGCTCTCTGACTCGGATGGGGAGTTGTGGGGGGGGGGGGGGGGGGGGTGCGATGAGAGGGAGGCAGGTCAGATGGGCTTCTGGTGAGTGGAGAGGCAGGGGCAGAGGGGTCTGCTGCCACTCTGTGTGTGATCGGTGTGGGGGAAAGGGGGACAGAGAACTGCGATTGGTCTGGATGGTGGGGGTATGGAGGGGGATAAGGGGGTCAGTTATGTTATGGGGGTGGGGAAATGTTTGTAGGAGCCAGTGGGATGAAAAATCCATCCCGGGAGTGATGTGGCAGGGGAGCATTTTTCTATTTTTGCATACTGCATATGTGCAGTTGGAGGTGCCGAACGGAGCTGCAGTGTTTTGGGCGTGTTAAACCCCACCCATAGGCTTGTCCAGAATCACTGATATTTTTTCAGACAGAATGCATTTGGGGGAGCTTGAGAATGGGTCTAAAAGTCAAATCTGAAACATTCCCAGTTTCACGTCTGCCCAGAATTAAAATAGAGCTTTAAGAGGCAATTTAGCACAGCTAATCCACCTAACTGCACATCTTTGGAGTGTGGGAGGAAATTGGAGAACACGGAGGAAACCCATGTAGACATGGGGAGAATGTGCAAACTCCACACAGACAGTCACTGATGTCTGCAACAGAACCCAGCTCCCTGGAGCTGTGAGGCAACAGTGCTAATCGCTGCTGTGTTTTCAAATTTTGATAATAAAGATTTTTAGGACAGGGGTTAGTATAGTGTGATTACCTGTGAGTCAATGGTCCACAACTGTGTGGGGTTCAAAGGTAGCGATCTGTCTCAGGCGGGGCACAATACGGGACATTTTGATCGGGTCACCAGCCTGTTCGACACAGTGTCTGACACCAATCAACGGAGTTAAATATCTGGCACTGCGTACGCTGTATGGCCAATCAGACGGTGTTTAGTTGCTCTCCCAACAAAGTTAAATTTCTAGCTCCTGTAGTTTCACTGACGGATCAGTGAGGGAATTGGTTTGTCAAATAACTAGTATGTGGTCCAGCAGCAGGGGTTCAATTCTCATTTCGGCTGAGATTGGCTCTGGACCTGCCCCTTCACTCTGCCCCCAAGAGGTGAAGGCAATGGCAAACCACCGCTGCCAAAATAAACCAGGCAGAGGCACCAGCAGACAGTGAACCAAGGTGCTGACAGAGAGCACTGGGGTGGGATTGTTTAGAACTACAGGGAGTCAAAGATTCAGAACAAGTTCTTTGCAGAAGGGTTGAAGGCTGTGTGAAGACAAACAGCAGCGTGGCCTTCAGCTGGTTTGAGCCCTCCTTTATGGGTGGCATGGTGGAACAGTGATTAGCACAGCTGCTTCACACCACCAGGGATCCTGGTTCAATTCCGACCTCAGTACACTGTCTGTGTGGAGTTTGCACATTCTCCCCGTGTCTGCATGGGTTTCCTCCAGGTGCTCAAATTTCTGCCCACTGTCCAAGTTAGGTGAATTGGCCATGCTAAATTGCCTCTTAGTGTCCCAAAGTTGTGTAGCTTAGGGGGATTAGTGGGGTGAATACGTTGGGTTAGGGGGATAGAGCGGGCAATAGGACTACATTAGACACTCTGTCAGAGAGTTGGTGCAGACTTGAGGAGCCAAGCGACTTCCTTCTGCACTGCAGGGATTGGATGATTCAATGCTGGAGGATTACTTCAGTGAAGGTTGTGGAAAAGGAAGGGAGAAACAGCTGAAGGATTATGAAGCTGGCCTTTAGAGGGACTGGGGTCAGTAATCAGGTATCATGGGCAGAATTTCCCGACTGCACTCGCCCAAAACTGGAAAATTCCATCCAAGATTAATGGATCTTGGATGGGTTGCCCTCCCACCCCCCCCCCCCCTGGCCCCCGTGGGTTGCATGGGAAAACCTTCCCCCCCCCTCCATACCTCCATCATTCTTTTTGGATATCACACCACGCAGCTTTACGAATCTAAATCCAAGCCTGTCAGCTCAGTGATGTGTATTGTTAGATGGATCCTGCGATTAATCTTCATCAGTCATATTCATTCACAATGTGATGTCCCATTGGGTCAGCATGATTGGCTTCACCTGTATTTGTCCCCACATTAGGCAAGGGCAGTATGGTGGTACAGTGCTTAATGCTGCTGCCTCACAATGCCAGGGTCCCAGGTTCAATTTCAGCCCTGGGTTACTGAATAATGTGCAGGTTAGATTGATTGGCCGTGCTAAATTGCCCCTCAGTGCTGGGGATTGGCAAGGTAAATACAAGGGGTTACATGGCTTGGGTCTGGCTGAGATTATTGTCAGTGCAGGATGGATGGGCTGAATGGCCTTCTTCTGCACTGTTGGGCTTGTAGCATTTTGGGATTAGAATTCTGGGATTCGGCGCAACTTGTGGGCTGAAGGGCCTGTTTACTTTTCTATTTTCTATGTTCTATGACTATAAGACTACATTCTACACTCTTTCCTTTCCTGCTCTAGGAATGGTATGCTTTGTCTGTGCATCATGGAAGAAACAATACTTTTCACTGTATGTTAATACCTGTGACAATAATAAATCAAATCACTAGAATAACACCCATTGGTTAGCTATTTGACAGTGCAACATGAAATTATATCCCAGTGCATTGACAAAAGATCAGAAAAATGCTCAGAAAAAAAAACATTTTACAATAACAACTTCACAGATGATTCTATAAAACTTACACAAGCCCAATTCAGCGATAATCCTGTACTGGACTGAGACTTTTTTTATTATCTTGAAGAAAGCTCACGTCTGCCTCGCAGAGAGTGGGTGTCAGACGGAGCAGAATGATCAAGTGTGTGCAACTGTTGGCATTACTAGGTCAGGAGAACAGGTTAATAATTAGTCACACAGGAATATGATTTATAATAATGTAAAATATTGTCAAGCAACAAAAAGGAAATATGTGTGAACTTGCCACCTGGAATAATTTGGAGAATAGATCATACAAACACGGAAACATAAAAGATGGGAGCAGGAGGAGGCCATTTTGTCCTTCGAGCATGCTCCGTCATTCATCACGGTCATGGCTAATCATCCAACTCAATAGCCTAATCCTGCTTCCTCCCCATAACCTTTGATCCCAGTCACACCAAGTGCTATGTCCAGGCTTGAAACTAAAGTTTGCACTTCATAACTATCATGGTGACAGCTCAGATAAGGAGCAAGATATTGGTCCCATTTGTGCCATCTCAACACAGGTTCTACAGCAGAAAGAACCCCAACCCATCCCTCTAGTGCTACTTAAAAGGAAAATCAACTATTTGCAAGGTTATTGATGGTTGATTTTGTCTAGCTGTTGCTATGACACTACAAGTGCTCATTGCTGTCGAACATTACTTAATGTTACTTGAATTGCCAAACTCTATAAGGATTGGCATGGGTCGGAGTTTATTCTTCAGACTTCAAGGTTTCTGCATAAACCAGTTGCTCCCATACGCAAAGCATTCTTGTGATGGGAGCATTTCTCTCGGAATACAATGTGATTTGGAGAATGAACAGAGGTCATACAGAATCACACAAGCTGCTGGAGGAAGGAGGAAGAGGAAAGAGAGAAGGGATCACAGCAGGAGACCACATTCACTCAAGAAATTCAGGGAGCAAATTGTGATGTAAAGCTGTGTGTGAATGAATGTGTATGATGTTGACATTTCATTAAGTGTTTGTGACCCACTGTAGCCAAAACCGCTACCTTGGAGCATTGCTTGTGACAGTGAAAATATGAAGCATAATGCATCTGGCTCCTTCCAGATTACAGATTGAGATATTTGCAACATCTGTAGTTTGCTATTCACTGCCGTGTCAGGAAGATCTCTGGTCAAAGAAAGCCAAGCACATTTCCATAGGCAAGGTGATGGAATGAGTAAGCAGGTGTATCTGGTTTTCAGCCTTCCTCATTGTTCACAGTGCCATTGGCCACATGCACACAGTGTTATAGGTGCTGCCCTTGATTGAAAGGAAATGAATGGGAACCCAGTCCCACAACACCAATTGGTGTGCGACCAAAGCAGGGAATGATGGAAGTTAATGTTCATGAGTTCATAAGATACAGGAGCAGAATTAAACCCTTCGGCCCATCGAGTCCACTCCACCATTCGATCTTGGTTGATACGCTCCTCATCCCCATTTTCCTGCCTTCTCCCCATGACACTTCAACCTATTACCAATTAGAAATCTGTCTAACTCCTCCTTAAATTTACTCACTGTCCCAGCATCCACCGCACTTTGGGGTAGCAAATTCTGCAGATTCACAATCCTTTGGCAAAAGTAGTTCCTCCTCAACTCTGCTTTAAATTTATTACACCTACAACGGTGACCTCTCGTCCTTGAATGTCCCACAAGAGGAAGCATCCATTCCACGTCTACTTTATCCATACCTTTTATCATCTTGTATACTTCAATTTGATCTCTTCTCATTCTTCTAAATTCCAAGCTTAAACTATTCAATCTCTCTCAAATCCCTCACATCTGGAATAAATCTAGTGAACCCCCTGTGAACTGCATCTAATATCATTGCATCTTTCCTCGTATAACTGCACAAAACTCCAGATGTGGCCTCACCAATGCCTTGTACAGTTGCAACAATACTTCCTTACTTTTATATTCCATTCCTTCAGCTATAGATGTCAACATTTCATTCGCTTTCTTTATTACCTGTTCTACCTGCACGCTGGTTTTCTATGACTCATGAAAGAGGACACCCAGATCCCTCTGCACTGGAGCAACCAAAAGTCTCTCCCCATTTAGATAATGAGTTGCCTTCCCATTTTTGCAACCAAAATGCATTACCTCACACTTATCCACGTTAACCTCCCTCTGCTACATTTTGGCCCACTCTCCTAACCTATCCATATCCATCAGGTTCTTATTTTCTCATTGCAACTTACAATGTTGATATTCTGATAGCAGGTATGATTCCTTTTTTATAACATATCGGAGTATCACTAAGAAGGTCAACATGTTTTGCCCATCCCTAACTTCCCTTGAGGAGGTGGTGGTGAGCTGCCTTCTTGAAACACCACAATCCACATGGTATCGGTAGACCCACTTCATTGTTAGGAAGAGAGTTCCAGAATTTTGACCCAGAAACATGAAGTGAGAAGTGATATATTTCCAAATCAGGATGGTGTGTGACTTGGAGGGAAGCTTGCTGGCATTGGTGTTGTGATAAGTCCATTTACCATTCTAGTTGGCAGTCTGTAAATATTCTCTGGTTAAAAAAGAAACCAGATGACCTGACAAAGGGGCAGAGCCCCGAAAGCTAGTAGTATTTTCTACCAAATAAACCTGTTGGACTTTAACTGGGTGTTGTGAGACTTCTTACTGTGTTTACCTCAGTCCAATGCCGGCATCTCCACATCAAAACAGGAATCAACCAGCCTTCTACCTAAACTCGCCCTAAAACAAATTGTAAACATGATTCCTGTGCACCTTCAATTGTCCACTTGGTTCACATGAACACAATCTACGACCATTCTGTTATGTGGAGTTCCTGTGAGCATTCGTTACACGCTTACATCTCCCAGTCCCGGATTCATACGGCAATTGCGTTGCGCTGGAAATCGGCTGAGAGACTAGCATTTGATTAATAACTTACAAAGTATTCAAGGATTATTTGCAGGCTTGGGACTGAATTATCCACTCCCGCCTCACTAGTGTATTACTCCAGTGGGGATTAAAGTAGATTCCCACTTTCAGACAGTAGGGGAAGTGGTGCCTACTGGACATGGGCACCCTGCCAGCATGTTCTCCCAAGGGGCAAAGTGCTCATGTTTAAGGTGCACTTTGGAACAGCCCACCGGGCATGGTGGGAGTGTTGTCCCTTCTTTTCTCCCATCCATTGACTCTGTCTACGCTTTCCGCTGCATTGATAAAGCAGTCAGCATAATTAAGGATGCTGTGCACCCCAAAACATTGTCTTTTCCATTTTCTTCCATCGGGAAAAATATACAAAAATCTGAGGTCATATACAACCGACTCAAGAACAGCTTCTGCCCTGCTGCCATCAGACTTTTGAATGGTCCTACACTGAATTAAGTTGATCTTTCTTTGCACCCGAGCTATGATTGTAACACTACATTCTGTACTTTCTCCTTTCTTTCTCTATGAATGGTATGTTTTGTCTGTATAATGCGGAAGAAACAAGACTTTTCACTGTATGTTAATCCACATGACAATAATAAATCAAATCAATTCAAACCAAAATCAAATCTTCCTCTGTCTCTCTGTCTCTCTTGTCTCTGTCTCTATCTCTCTCTCTCTCTTTCTCCATCTATATTGTGCCACATTAAATAAACCCAGAAGTGGCCTCATTTAACCGATCGCAAAATATTTTCAAGTGGTGGGCAGTTGAAATCTTTAGAAAGGTTACCATGGAGTAAATGCAATTGAAGTGTATTGCTAAACATTATTAGATCTCTCTTTGCCTCTCTTCATGACCCATCTGGTAGATTGCTGCCTCTGCAAATAACAAGTAAGATGCTGAAGTAATCACATCACATAGATAAAAGTAGAAAATTGAAAGCAAAGTATGTAGCAAAATGGAAGAAATAAATTCCAAAAGCCATAAGGAAAATTAATTTATCTGTATTCCCTAAATAGAATCAATAATTATTTTTACGATTACCCCGTTATCTCTGTCATGTCTGTGCACTGCCCCATTTAAATTCCTGATTCTCCAAAAGGATCAATTTCAGAGAAGCAATCCTTTAGGATTTACTGTTTTCATTGATGTGTTGGCATTCCTATTTCTTTATGGAACTTTGCCCCTTGTGAGAACAGGCTGGCACTGCCAGGGTACCCGTGTCCAGAAGGCATCACCCCCCTCACTGCCTGACCCCCAAGGCTATCCTGATTGCCCCCCTTTTACACCAGCGGGATCAGGCTGCTGGCCGCTCCCGAAATGGGGATCTACTGTGATCCCCACTGGAGTGAAACACTGGTGAGGTGGGAGTGGACAATTCTGTCCCAAGCCCGCAAATAACCCTTGAATACTCTGCAAAATGCTTTTTAAATGCTGCCTCCCAGCCTATTTCTGGCACAGCGCATACGCTGCTACGAATCCAGGCCTGGGAGATGCAAGCGCAGTGGGAATGCTCACAGGAATTCCACACAGCGGAATGGGAGAATCACAGCCATGGACTGTGTTCACGTGAACCAGCTGCACAGTGGAAGGTGCACAGGAATCATGTTTGCAATTTGTTTCAGGGCGAGTTTAGATAGAATGCTGCTTGGTTCCTTTTTCAACCAGAGGATATTCATAGATTGCCAAATAGAATGGTAAATGAATTTTGAAAATGTGGGCAGCACAGAGGTCAGCACTGTTCCCTCACAGCGCCAGAGCCAAAGGTCAATTCCAGGCTTGGGAGCAACATGGGTAACACGACAACTCAGTGACTATCACCGTTCGCTGTGCAGTTACAGAGACCCGGGTCAGGTCTTTGGCTTGGATCAATGTCTATGGGAATTTGCACATTCTCCCCGTGCTTGCGTGGGTTTCCTCCCACACACCAAAAATGTGCTTTTAGGCTGATTGGTGTCAATAAATTGTCCTAAATTGGATCTCCCTTAATCTGGCACACATATAATTCCCTAAATTTGCACCCCTTTATTGTGGAGTCCACAAGATGTAGACAAAAGTGGTAGATAGAAGGATTTGAATAAGGCAGTCACTGAGGGTTAAAATGGGCGGCACAGGCTTGTAGGGCTGAAGGACCTGCTTCTTGTGCTGTGCTGTTCTTTGTTCTTTGGGTTGACTGTTTGTACAGAGTCTGCGCATTCTCCTCTGTCTGCGTATGTTCCTTCTGGGTGCTCTGGTTACCTCCTGCAGTCTGAAGGTGTGCCGGTAATGCTGATCGGCCGTGCTAAATTAGAGTTGGGGGATTTGCAGGACAAATACGTGGGGTTACAGGGAGCTTGCCTGTGTAGGATTATTGTTTTTGCGGGATGGATGGACTGTCTGGCCTCTTTCTGCACTCTCGGCATTCTACAAAATCAATGCTTCAAATAAGATTGTTAGCTCGGTGGGAAATAGAATGGAGTCTGAAGGGAAGAATTAATATGATGTGGACAAATTCCTTTTCCAATTAAGTTCATGCAGCATTGCTAATGGTGAACCTGGAGATATGTTGAGGGAAACCAACTGCCAACAGGAAGTTTCTCTCTTACCCACAGATGAGTGAGGAGAGAATTAAGGAAAAAGCACATACCTACAACAAAAACCTGATGGTGAAACCAGTCGATTTGCTAATCGTGAAACGGAAAGTACTAAATCAAAGTCTGAAGGATCATCCCACTTGCAACACATTGCTCATGGAACCAGGAAACAGAGTTTGGGTTTTTGAAGCATGAATATTTTAAATATCTTGTGCCCAATCTTGCGATCCAGAAACAGAGACCCGACATCCAGAAAACTAGCCGCCCAGCAATACTGATTGAAGATCCCCCCACCCCCACAGTTTCTGGCATTTTCTGAGGGAAAAAGAAAGGGTATAGTGTAGGAAGCCCACCCACTCCTATCGCAAGGCCGAGGGCAGATTTTTCACCACGGCAGGCAGGTTGTAGGAGCCCTTCATGACTCTGCTGAGAAGAGGCATAAGCGTTTGTAGTGGCAGGACTGAAAATCATGAGGCCTTTTGAAAGGAAAGTTCAGGTATTTTTCAGGGCTTAGAGGTGACATTCAAATTAACTTAACGTGGTCAGTCAGAGAGGCAGGCGCGAGAGGGAAAAAGTTCATCAAACTGCAGGATTTGGGTGAGACCAGCTCAGTTTCTGGGCAATGATTTGATCTGATTTATTATTGTCACATGTATTAACATACAGTTTGTTTCTCACGCACTATAAAGACAAAAATAATACCATTCATAGAAAAGGAAATGAGAGAATGCAGAATGTAGTTCACAGTAATAGCTAGGGTATAGGGAAACATCAACTTAATTCAAGGTAAGTCTATTCAAAAGTCTGACAGCAGCAAGGAAGAAGCTGTTCTTGAGTTTAATGGTATGCCCCGTCAGAGTTTTGTATCTTTACCCCGAAG
This sequence comes from Sphyrna mokarran, assembly GCA_024679065.1. Taxonomy (NCBI): domain Eukaryota; kingdom Metazoa; phylum Chordata; class Chondrichthyes; order Carcharhiniformes; family Carcharhinidae; genus Sphyrna; species Sphyrna mokarran. The sequence goes on along the minus strand of JAGIQG010000008.1, from coordinate 120,717,530 downwards.
GAAGAAGATTCAAGAGAGAATGTTCAGGGTGGTTGGGGGGGTCCTTGATTATGCCGGCTGCTCTTCTGAGGCAGTAGGAAGTGTAGACAGAGTCAATGGATGGGAGGCTGGTTTGTGTGATGGATTAGGGTGCTTTCAATGGGAACCCCCTAGAATGTTGATACTGGGGGAATTCAGTGATGGTAATGCCATTTGAATGGGGGAGTGGCTAATCTCAATGTGGCCTTTACCTCATTTTCCTGTCTGTTTCTTATCGTCCTTAATTCACTTGTGGATGATAACAAGGATTCTCTCTTTGGTTGTCTCTGGTAATACGCTGCATAATATCCAACATACAGGAAGTGATAGCCTAGGAGTAACCTTGCTACCTCGCAAGGATTATTGATAATTTACAAAGTCACGGCTTTGCTTGAATCATTTTAACTCCAAAGGAGGCATAATAAGAAAGGAAATCTCCACTCTGGAAAAGGTCAATACAAATCCCTGATTGTAAAAAAATTGGGTAAACGTTCTCCAAGGCGGCCTTCACTACACACAACACAGAGTCACTGAGCAGAGACTGATAGCCAAGTTCCACACACAAGAGGACGGCCTCAACCGGGATCTTGGGTTGTGTTCACACTATCTGTAATCCCCACAACTTGCCTGGACTTACAAAATTTCACTAACTACCCTAACTGGAATTAATACACATCTCTTTAACCTGTGCTTAACGCTCTCTCAACTCACATTGTCTGTACTTTTAAGATTGGATTACCTGTAAAGACTCGCATTCCAAATATTATCTTGTAAATTGAGTTTGTGTCTTCATATGCCCTGTTTGAGAACAGAACTCCCACTTACTTGATGAAGGAGCAGCACTCCAAAAGCTAGTTGCTTTTGCTATCAAATAAACCTGTTGGACTTTAACCTGGTGTTGGGAGATTTCTTACTGTGTAAAAAAATTACCAGATGAAAACTAATCTTGAATTCTAGCACACATTTGACCAATTGCAGTCGTGAATAAATAATATACCATGGTTCCAACAGAACTGAAACTATCACATTCTATAATGTTTGTCATGACCTATAGAGAAGTGATGGTTAGTGACATTGTCACTAGACTATTAATCCAGAAACTTGGAGGTGGGTACAATTTTGTCTTTTAAAAAGCATTTAGAAAGTTACATGTGTAAGATGGATATAGAGGGATATGGATTAAATGCAGGCAATTGGGGTTAGTTTAGGGGTTTAAAAAGAAGGTGGTATGGACAAATTGGGCTGAAGGGCCTGTTTCCATGTTGTAAACCTCTATAGCTCTGTGACTCTATAACGGTTGTCATTTTTATAATTTATTATTGTGAGATTGTATTCTGGTTTGTAATTTGAAAGTATTTTGTATCTATGAACTGTTTAAATAAAAAGAGTAAGAACTGATCTATACTCATTGCGCTTGATTGGTTAAGCCTGGGTTTGGAACTCGAGGAAAGTAAACAGACATCGCTGCTCGAGCTGGGATGAGCACAGTGCTGAGATTTTGTGATTGCAGGGTTGTTTTAAAACTCTCGCAAATAAACCTGTCGCACAATTAGAAAGCAGTGTCAGCTCTGCAGGGCTCTGTGAAAATCAGATATATTAAATGTTCTGCAAAGTGGTGAGATACAACAGAAAGCAGCAAATCTACGCTCACTCCCAGGAGCAGGAGGAAATGAAGTAACTAGCTAATGGTGTCAGTGGGGGCCACTGACATTTGCAATGAGCAATCTTTCTTCTTGTGCAGTGTTCTCTGATAGCCTTCCCAGCTACGCATGCCTTCAACTACAATTAATGGGGGGCAGTGACGGCAGGGACCAGGTGTAGTATTGCACTAAGAAGGAAGAGATCATTTTGGCTATCTCTCTGCTACTCTTTCATCATGCTCATTAATATGTACAGGGAGGGACAGTATAGCCTTTAAGAGATGGGAATTAAAGAGGAATCCATAAAAGACGGATTCCTGTCACTGCGGGGCAGTTATACTGGAGATAACACAAGAGTTGAATCATTGTTCAGATAATCAGCGATTCACAATGTTAAAGGCACACAGCAGCAATTCAATCTGTAGGACAGGGTCGATTCAGAAAGAATGTTCCCATTGGTGAAGGGAATCCAGAACTAGGGGGTCGTAATTTAATGATAAGGAATCAACCTTTTAGAACTGAGGTGAGAAAAAATTTCTTCACCCAGAGGATGTGGAATACACTACCACAGGATGTAGTTGAGACCAAACATCTGATTTCAAGAAGAAATTAGATGAAGCTCTTGGGCCTAAAGGAATTAAGGGTATGGGGAGGAAGGAGGGATCAGGGCATTGAATTTGACAAACAGCCATGATCATAACAAATGACGGAGCAGGCTTGAAGGGCCAAATGGCCTACTCCGCTTCTAGTTTCTGTGTTTCTATGTAGACATTCCAGTCGCTCATCGTATATATGTCTCAGAAAATGGAGATCAACTCTTCCTTTTTCTAGTATTTTCTGCATGAGTAAGTTGCAGAACTGAAGCTGCTCTTACATAAAAACAATCACTGCAACCATCGTTAAATGTTACACATTATTTCCCACCTCACTAACGATATGTCCCCACAAGTTGACCCAAACTGTGTCAGGAGCTATGAATAGCAGTTGAAGCTGTCAGGGGAACTCTCTCACATGATTGATCTCAAAGCAATGTCTGGTTTAAGATTCTGCCTGTTTAGCAGCCAGCAGAATCACCTGTGTGACCCCAAGAAGAACATACAACTCCACAGCTTCACAAAGATGTATCAACCTCACCCCAGCAATACTGCAGCAAGGGCACTGGCCACTGACCTCAAACAAAATCCCCTGCTGAGACAACTCACCTGCTGAGACTTTCACCTCTGTTGCTGTGCCGTGGTTCTGCAACTGATTACAAGGTTGTTCCTGGAAATTCAATCTCAATCACAGAGTCCCACAGTGCAGAAGAGGCCCTTCAGCCCATTGAGTCTACACCAATGCATGAAAGACCCTGATCTGCCCACTAATCCCACTTGCCAGAACTTGGTCCATCACCTTGAATGTTATGGCGAGCCAAGTGCTCATCCAGGTATTAATAATAATTTTCCTTCGTCCATATTTACTGAATTTCATTCCTCATTCGCTGGTAAAGCAAGAGGTACAATATCTTTTGTTGGGGAAGAATGGGTTTGAGTAAACTCAATTCAATTGCAATTGATCGAGATATGCTGCACAAAATTTCTGGCAGCACAAATTATCATTGCAAATCCAAGTTTCTTGAAAGATATTTAGTCCTGAAAACAGGGGTGAGAAAATATCATGGATCTGGAGTGATGTTACCAAGCTGTCCGAGCAGCCAATCACATAAAGCATTTTTGTAAACAATATTTCAGGAAGGACTAAGGATTAAGTTACAGCCACTTTTAAATGTTTAACACACAGCGAATTAAAATTTGGGACATATACATAGGTGGCACGGTGACACAGTGGTTAGCATTGCTGCCTCACACTGCCAGAGACCCAGATTCAACTCCTACCTTGGAAGACTGTCTGTGCAGAGTTTGCATGTTCTCCCCCTGGGTTTCTTCTGGGGGCTCTGGTTTCCTCCCACGCTGTAAGGATATGCAGGATAGGTGGATTGGCCATGGTAAATTGCCCCTTAGTGTTCCAAGGTGTGTAGGTTAGAGGCATTAGTGGGATAAATATGTGGGGTTATGGGATAGGCCTGACCGGACCATTCTATCAGGCTGTTGGTGCATGCTCAATGGGCCAAATGACCTCCTTCTGCACTGCAGGGATTATATGAAATATTCAGAAGAATCTTTCAAAAAGTGGTGTGATAATTTAGTTTAAAAATCCATCAATTAATCAAAATGGAGTCATTTAATAACATGATTATAACAGTATTTTTTTCAGGGACAGACTCTTCTTCAGCAATATTTATTATTCAGATCACCCAGTTACATCTGAGCATATCTGGGTAGCCCGTAATGAATTCTTATCAGCAAGGTCGTTGAATTTCTCCCTTGTTTGGGAAGCAGTGGAGAGAGGGAGAGGAGGGGAACAGAGCTGCTTGTGTTACAGCAGGAGGTGATAATGTGCATGGCCAGCTTTTCCACACTATAACCTGCACAATATATCCAACATCTTCAAATGGCATTCAGTTTCTATGTGACAGCATTAAATGATTTTGTGTCAATCCCCTCCCAATCTAATTTCCCACACCCCAAAAAATCTACACCATCATTCAATTGTGTGAACTTTGCATAATAGGTCCACATTCCAGGTTGGGAATGAGCACACAGTGGTTAAGGGAAACACTTTTACAATAGGTAACTTCTCACTCCCATTTTCAACACAAACTCCTTTTCCAGTATCTCAGGTTCAGAACGATAAAGCTCAATCCATCACACAAACCAGCCTCCCATCCATTCAGTCTGTTTACATTTCCTGCTGCCTCAGCAAAGCAGTCAGTGTAGTCAAGGACCCCACACATGCAGGACATTTTCTCTTCCACCTTCTGTTGGGAAAAAAGTCATGAACCAACGACTCAAGAACAGGTTCTTCCCTGCTGCTGTCAGACTTCCGAATGGACCTAACTTGCATTGAGTTGATCTTTCTCTATACCCTAGCTATGACTGTAACACTACTCTCTCTTTTCCTTCTCTATGAAAGGTATGCTTTGTCTGTATAGCACAAAATAAACAATACTTTTCACTGTGTGTTAACACATGTGACAAAAATAAATTAAATCAGATCAAAAAATCACGCTGTAATTTTATTTTGTGAAGCATATTTAGATTTACTGGCAATTGCATTGAGTTTACCCAAAGCCACTTTGCACAGAACTGTCTCAAACCAGAGAGATTGTGGGTGGGATTTTACAACATATTCATCCTGAAACCATAAAATCCCACCAGAGAGCAATGGAACTTTCCATGGTCTACTCCTCACTCTGATTCTTGTGGCAGGCAGCTCGGTATCTCCCTTCATCAGCTCCATATTAGAATGCAGTAAATATGGACAAGTTTATTCATTTATCAGTGGCGCATGTAGGAATACGTTAACATTGCAATGACATTATTGCCAAAATCACCACACTCCAGTCCCTGTTCGCGTACACTGAGGGAGAATTTAGGCTGGCCAATGCACCCTAACCAGCATGTCTTTCAGAGCGTGCGAGGAAACCAGAGCACCTGAAGGAAACCCACACAGACATGGGGAGAACTTTCAGACTCCACACACCAATGACCCAAGTCGGGAATTGAACCTGGGTCCCTGGCACTGTGAGGCAGCAGTGCAAATTATGCTGCCCACAAGTGGAAGTCATTGATGTTGGTGAACAATAGATAATGTTGCTACCCAATAATCAGTACTGGGACCATATATGAGACCATTAGTAATAAACTGTGATGAATGATTTGGATTTCGGAAGTAACTCAATATCGACATTTGCAGATGACAGAAAACTGGGGGAGAGGGCAGTGGTTATAGGTAACACTAAACAAGAAGATACTGGGATACTGGGCAAGCAACTGGAAAAAATGACAAGAAAACGTGAGGTGATGCTTTTTGGTGGGACAAACAGGAACTTTGTTTGGGATTCTGCACTCTCATCCTCCCCACCCACACTGCCAGTGAGAACAGAGCATAGAACATAGAACACTACAGCACAAACAGGCCCTTCAGCCCACAAGTTGTGCTGATCATATCTATACCTACCAGGCCATAGAACTATCTGTAACCCCCAATCCCATTTAATCCCATGTAGTCATCCAGAAATCTCTTAAAAGACCCCAGCGAGTTCGCCTCTACCACCACTGATGGCAACCGATTCCTTCACTCACCACCCTCTGAGTGAAAAACTTACCTCTAACATCTCCTCTGTACTTGCCCCCCAGCACCTTAAACCTGTGTCCTCTCATAGTGACCATTTCAGCCCTGGGAAATAGCCTCCGAGAATCCACTCTATCTATTCCTCTCAACATCTAATAAACCTCTATCAGGTCGCCTCTCAACCTTCATCTCTCCAGGGAGAAGAGACCTAGCTCCCTCAACCTACCTTCATAAGGCATGCCACCCAATGCAGGCAACATCTCCTCAGCACCCTCTCAATAGCTTCCACATCCATTTGGCGCTCAGTCAAAACTTCATTCACTGCGGCAGAATCGGAAAATCCCAGCCATGGGTGAGGCAGGAATTTTCCAGCATTAATCTATATTTTAAGAAATAAAAAATGCACGTGGTATGAGAATAAATAGATTGAGAAATTCAGGTGAACACATCATTGAAAAACAGAAGTGTTACTTTTGGCTAAGAAATTAAAAATGATAGTAAAGAATTGGAATTTGTTTCTGGATGTATAGAAATTAGTGAATGTAAATTAGTGAAATTATGTTGAGGTTATACTGAATAAGATCCTAATTAGGCCAGGCTGTGTGATGATATTGTGATAGCTTGTTATATTTTATGTTTAAGATGGGGTTACTCTAATAGATATTTTATTACAAGTGTCATTTTATCTGGGAAACATGCAGCAGATACTACGACTACAGACTAACAATTGATTTTAGCTAGAAATGTGTTACACTGTAAAAGTTAGTGGACATTTTGTTTATTTAGGTTCTCCTGAGATTTCAGACCATATGGAGTCATGTAGTTAACGGAAGGTGCTAAGCTTGCAAGAAAAAATATTGTTTCATTTTCATTTTAAAAATATAGCAGTTCCTGCCTGAGCTGCCTGAAGAAAATAGTATCTCTCTCCATCTCTCTCTCTTTCTCTTTGAAAGCTCAGTACCTAAATCAAAGCAAGTATGCCTGTGTTTTGAAAATTAATTTTAAAGAAAGGTTAAAGGCTATTGGAGGAAATATTGCTTGAATTGGAACTCATAGAGATAGGTTAGCAGCTAAGACTTGTATCTTGCCTTGTTTAAGTATTGTTCAATTGTTAGATGTTCAGCTAATTCATTTGTTATGGTTAAACTGTTAAACAAAGGTTAAGTTGCCAGTGCATCAGTAGAGTTGCACCTGGAGTGAAACATCCTATCCTCACACTAATATCAAAATAGAAAAAAATGTTGGAATCTAGTCTGGTGTCATAATATACCTTGGGATTTCTGATCTGATCCTCTAACAAATGTTGTTCATGGTTCTTGTTTCCATACTATAAAAGCTCATAGAAGCATTGGAAAATGTACAAGGAAGATTTACAAAAATGGTTTAAGAGCTCAGAGTTTGAAGTTTTCAGGAATGATTGAACACATTGGATTCATTTGAGTGGTGGGTCAAATGTGGGCTAGGAGGAGAAATGAGAGTCACTATGCATAGAATGACATTATTGGCCCATCAAACTGATGGAGAGATCTCTGAAGAGCAGCCCTTTCAGCCCAACTCTCCAGAATTAGCCCTATGGCAAGTTTATTGCCCTCAATTACTCAGACAATTTCCTTTAGAAATTATTGATTATCTCTGGTTCCCCTACCCTCAAAGACAAAGAATTGCAGGTCATTGCTACCTCTAAGCAAAAAAGATTCCTCCTCACATTCCCTGTGTTTATTCCCAAAATGTTAAACCTGTGTATTGGTCCTTGTAGCATCAGAATGACAACATATTATACACTCTGAAATCCTCCCTGCTTCTCACATTGAACTACCACCAACCTGCAATTCTAATGCTCATGAAAGATTCACAAAGCTACCCCCTTGGGAGAACAGGTATAACAGTTGCAAGATAGAAAAAGCACAGTACCTGCAATCCAGAGTGAAACCTGAGACCCCGTTACCTTCTGTAATAAATGCTGGTGAAAACAAAATAACATTTTACCAGGTAAATACACTGTGAATGTTGTCTAATAAGATGAGGAGAATAATTGGAAAAGACGTGAATAGAACACAGATGTTGGGGTTTCTGTTATATTTTAAAGCAAGCCCATTAAAGAAAGATATTTGTGGAAGTGAATGAATATACAAAGCGCAGTCGAGCAAGTTCAATTTTCTTTGTAAATCTCTGGAGGGGAACACTATTTTCAGTGGCCTGACTTAAGCATCCAGCATTCATGAACGCTCAGTTTGGTAGCTGATTTCCATTGGGTTCTTGTCCCAGTGGGGAAGCGATTGACTGCTGGTTGGTGCTGGTGCAAGATTACTTTGTGCTACACTGTACTGACAATTGACAGCTGGAGAGGAGTTTGAGTGTGCTTTTGTTTGTTTTCTAAAGAAGGAAGGAAACTATTGCCAGGTATGGTGGATGATTGTCCCTTTGAGGGCAACACAACAGAGGGGAACATCCTAAGGGATGGAGTCCTCTTAGGCAAAGTGGTATCTTGGGGGCTTGTAGTGAATCTATGGAATTCATTGTCACAGAAGGCTGTAGAGCAGGTCATTAACTGTATTTAAGACAGAGATAGATATGTTGTTGATTGGTAAGGGGATCAAAAATTAAAATCCCTACATTGCAGAGGCCACTCAGCCTATCACGCCTACACCTACAACAATCCCATTCAGGTCTTATCCCCATAAAGCCTCATATTTACCCTACTAATCTCTCTAAGGGGCAATTTAGCACGACCAATCCACTAAACCTCTATGTCTTTCGGACTGCAGAAGGAAACCAGAGCACCCGAAGGAAACCCACGCAGATACAGGGAGAACATGCAAACTCCACTCAGATAGTGACCTGAGGCCTGGTCCCTGATAACGTGAGGCAGCAATGCTAACCACTGTCAGGAAAAAAGCAGGAGAATGGAGCTGAGAAATTTGGCCATGATTGAATAGCTGATCAGATTTGAGGATGGAATGGCCTTATTCATAGAATCATAGAATCCCTACAGTGCAGAAAGAGGCCATTTGGCCTATCAAGTGTGCACTGACCATAATCCCACCCAGGCCTGATCTCCTGTCCTATATCTGTGGCCTTTGGGTTTAAACATAGTCGTGTGGCTGCTGTATAATTCTTATTTATAACTACCTCTGGCATTCATTAATGAAGTCTGTGAAAGTGCATCTTTGCAACAGGATATCAGCCCCAGCTTTGGATCTGAGGTGCACTCATTTCTGGTCTAGCAAAATAGTGATGAGTTCTCATTAAAAATAATGGAAACAGGTGCACAGCATCTGAATGAGGATCCATCTCAATATCACTGTTAAAGATTTGAGTGCTATTTTTAGATTTAGTGTCAAATTATTGGGTAGTCTAGCAGATGGCAACAGTATAGGAGACTTCATTTTGATATAAAAATGGTACCTGTTGTTGATGTTAAAACATGAAACAATTGATAGATCTATAAAAAGCAGGACATTTCCAAAAATTACAGACATAATTGGCACAAATTACTTGCTGGAATTGCATTATTGAAGATGCTGGGAAGTTCCCATGAGACAAAGATGAATCAAATATAATTAATTCGATACAATTGTTAAGGATAGTCAACATGCATTGTTGCTGATTGACAATGGGTGCATTAAATAAATGTCCTATGTTCCACATTATCTGGGGCAACACGGTGGCACAGTATTTAACACTGTTGCCTCACAGTGCCAGGGACTGGGGTTCGATCCCAGCCTCAGGTCAATGTCCCTGTGGAGTTTGCATGTTGTCCCCATGTCTCCATGGGCTTCTTCTGAGCGCTCCGGTTTCCTCTCACACTCCAAAGATTGGCTGTGCTAAATTGCTCTTTAGTGTCCTAAAATGTGCAGGTTAGATGGATTAGCCATGGGAAAAGTGGGAAGTTGCAAGGAAGGGGCAGAGGACATAACCTGGTTAAGAATGGCCTCTTCTGCAGTATAGGGGCTCAATGGTTGGGATTTTACAGTCTCATTCATCTCAAATCTATAAAATCCCACCCGAGGCCAATAGATCATTCCATTGTCCACCCCTCGGAGAAGCCACTTGGTTGACTCCAATTGGTGGCGTTAGCTGACAGTAAGTAAATACGTTCTGTCTGGCAAAAGGTCCCCAATGTATTTGATTCCCAGATGGGCAGACCAGTAAAATTCCAGCCAGTGATTCCATGATAGAAAACTGGGCTGCATTTCAGAAAATGCAGGGTGAGTCACAGAATGTTTGACAACAGAAACATGAACCTTTTATGATAGTTCAAGTAATGTTCACATTCAATAAAGAAAAGTAAATATCTTGGAGACCTGTGATTGTACTCACCTAACCTCGGGACCTTGTACTAAAATATTCCATTTCTTCAATACACTTAGAACCATAAACCATTGAATCCCTACAGTGCAGAAGGGTGCCATTCAGCCCATTGAGCCTGCACCAATGACAATCCTACCCTATCCCCGTATCCACCCTGCAAATCAGGGATAATTTAGCATGGCCAATCAACCTAACCTGCACATCTTTGAAGTATGGAAGGAAACTGGAGAACCCAGAGGAAACCCACACAGACATGGGGAGAAAGTGCAAACAGACAATCATCCAAGAGTGGAATTGAACCTTGGTCCCTGACTCTGTGAGGTGTAGTGCTAACCACCATGCCACTATGCCACTACTTACGGTTAGAAAAGTTTTGCAATCTGCAGCATGAGGTATTCATCTCTAAGAAAACAATTGGAATATCGATTTCAGAAAAAAAACCTCTTGTCGATATAATTGTCGAATTTGAAATTACATCAAAAATACATTTTGTTGCACAGAAATGTATAGACTCTTCCTGATCCTCTACTCCCGAGTACCGGAATATTTTCCTGTTTCATGGATTTGGGATTCAATGCCAAGGCTCACATTTTCTGCCCATCCTTAATTGCCGTTTGTGAGCCGCCTTCTTAAATTACTGTTGTTTCTTTGGTGTAGGTAAAGCCACAGTGCTGTAAGGGAGGGAGTTCCAGGCCAGTGAAGGAACAGTGATTTAGCTCTGAGTGACAATAGTGTGAAACTTGAAGCAGCCACGCAGTTCACTCCAATTGGTGACGTTAGCTGACAGTAAGTTCTCTCCAGCAAAAGATCCTCAGCGTATTTGATATCAACATCTCCAGAGGCAACACACTAAAGGAACTACCCTTTCTTTCAACAAGTTTAATAGTCGTGTTAATAGATACTGGCAAATTGTATATGGGAAAATTGTGGGTTCATGTCAGTACATTTTCAGTTCTTGCCACTGTACCATGTACAGGTTTTTGTTATTTTATACCACTTTGAATACAGCTCTCTTCTTCTGCCATTTCCCTATTGTAAACCTCTAATGAGGTCAGTCTGTTCTTTTTTAATCTCTGCACACCTCTCTCACTTTTCCTCTGTATTGCTGTTGACAGTATACAGATCTTACACACTTTTACGTTTGCTTTCTTTGGTTCCATTTCTGTAATAGATTCCTCTCTCATTTCCTTTCTTTTTGTGTAGATCAGAATGAGGATTGTAAATACCTAATAAACATGAATATGATCTCACCTCTGGAGATTCGAGGGCGAATGTTCTAGTGTGGCTCTGTCGTGTCTGTGAGGGGGGTGAGGGGGAGGAGGGCACCGGAGGGAGGGTGATACTGGTATGAGGAATGTTCACTCGATTGATTCCAGAGAAGAGGGGCTTGTTGCATGAGGAGAGATTGAACAGTTAAACCCATACTCCCTGGAATTTAGAAGAATGAGAGGGGAGTGAGGTATTCAAGATAATAAAAGATACGGATAAAGTACATGTGGAGCGGATGCTTCCTCTTGTGGGACATTCTAGGATGAAAGGTCATCATCTTAGGATGAGAGGTAGCAAATTCAAAACAGGGTTGAGGAGAAACTACTTCTCCAAACGGTTGTGAATTTGTGGAATTCACTACCCCAACCTGTGGTGAATACTGGGGCAGTGAGTAAATTTAAGGAGGAGTTAGACAGATTTTTAATTGGTAATGGGTTGAAGATTTATGGGAAGAAGGCAGGAAAATGAAGATGGGGAATATATCAGCCAGGATCGAATGGTGGAGTGAACTCAATGGGCTGAATGGCTTAATTCTGCTCCTATATCTATTAAACTTGTGTTAATGGATGGAATTTGCTTGTCAAATTGAGAAAAAACAGGGATTTAGGCTGAGAAAGGTAGTGATGAATCAATGGAAAAAGAATCAGAATAAAGAGGGATTAACTGCAGGACAATTGGGTGTCAAATTTGGGGGATTAACGACTGAAATAAAAGCAAAATAATGTGGATGCTGGAATCAGAAACAGGAGAAGAAAATGCTGGAAAATCTCACAGGTCTGACAGCATTTAACCAGAGTCCATAGTCTATGTTTTGAGTCTGGATGATGAAGACGCATCTCAAATGCTTTGTGAATCTGAATTCCTAATGCTGGCATTCATTTATTGAGGAGATGACATTTAAATCATGTTGGAGCAGTGCAGTAGCACAGTGGTTGGCACTGCTGCCTCTCTGCAGCCGGGGATCCAGGTTCGATTCCGGCGTTAAATCACTGTCTACATGGAATCTGCACTTTCTCAGGGTCTGTGTGAGTTTCCTCCAGGTGCTCCAGTTTCCTCACACAGTCCAAAAGACGTGCTGGTTAGGTGCATTGGCTGTGCTAAATTTCTCCCTCGGTGTACCCGAGCAGGCACCAGAATGTGACAACGAGGGCTTTAAAGGAGATGTACTAGGCAGATTTTTTTATGTAGAGAGCAGGGTGACTAGAACTCATTGTCGGGGAGGTAGTGGAAGCGGATACGATAGTAACTTTTAGGGAGCCCTTGACGAATACATGAATAGGATAGGAATAGAGGGATATGGTCCCCAGGAGCGTAAGGGGTTTTTGCTCACATGAGCAGCATGGTTGGTGCTGGCTTGGAGGGCCAAAGAGCCCATTCCTGTGCTGTAATTTTCTTTGTTCTTTGTTCTGTACCAATGATGATGGATGGACTGTTCACATCACATTCCCAATGCAAGCTTTGGCTCCAAAATCTGATGTATGTCTATGATTTCCTCTTGCTCTTGCTGACAACAGACCAGGAAAAAAATGGATTTGACATTGCATCACATTGGTGTAGGTTTGTTTGCTGCCTCCAGGCTGAAACTTTGTAATTAACCGTGGCAGTACAAACTGTCACCCCTTCCTCTGGAAATGTACAGTTGTGTTAATAAGATGCTGGACTGGCAATCAGAGCTCATTTTCAATGCACATCAAGCACTGCTCTTGCAATATGAAGAGCAAAGATTGTCAGCTGATGGAGTGGGCGATTCTCCTCAGATTGAAGTTTGAACTGAGCTGTCAGGGTGACTTCGGAATATGTGAAATCAGTATTGTGTTCTGCCAACTGCCATTGATAAATCATGATCATTAAATAAACATAGAATCATAGAATCCCTATAGTTGGAAGAGGCCATTCAGCCCATCAACTCTGCACCAAATCTGATAGGGTATCTTACCCAGACCGTCTCTCCCACTCTATCTCTGTAGCCCCACACATTTACCATGGCTAATCCCCCTAATCTACATATATTTGGAGTTTGGAAGGAAACCAGACCACCCGAAGGAAACGCAGGCAGACACAGAGAGAATGTGCAAATTCCGCACAGATAGTCATCCCAGGCTGGAATTGAACCTGGGTCCCTGGTGCTGTGAGGCAGCAGTGCTAACCATTGTGCCACCGTGCTGTCCTGTTACGGTAAGGAATGTCCAGTGGTTAGGATCTATATTGGATGGAAGCTGGGTCTCCAGAACATTAGCTGAGTTTCTGAATTAATAGTCCAGCGATATTATCACAAGGTCATTGCCTCCTGTATGTAGAGTATTATACAGTGTATTACCAGAGACAACCAAAGCGAGAATTCTTGTTATCATCCACAAGTGAATCAAGGGTGGTAGGAGACAGACAGGAAAGTGAAGTCCACAATGAGAGTAACTATCCTCCTATTCAAATGGAATGACCATCACTGAATCCATGTGGGATTACCATTGCCCAGAAACTGGTCCTACCCAATTTTGAAAATTGAAGCTTTATTTATTAATGTCACAAGTAGGCTTACATTAACACTGAATAAAGAACAAAGAAAATTGCAGCCCGGGAACAGGTCCCACTGATCCTGCATTCCCCAAAGGAGAGTCATCAACATAACAGACAGAAATATAGTTCAATCTGTTTTTTTTAATTCCTTCAGGGACAATTCATTCTGGACCAGCATTTATTGTCCATCCATAATTGCCCTTGAACTGAGTGGTTTGTTAAGCCATTTCAGAGGGCAGTAGGGTATTGCTGTGGATTTGGAGCCACATGTAGGGTGTCCGTGATGCATTCCCCTCTTAATGCCTACCACACGTAAGAGGAAATCTAATCCTCCCGCCTCCCACAATAGATGAGGGTTACTTCCGATAGTGCCCATTTGGCACTGCTCCTTGGCAATGTTGCAGAGGTGTCTTACCTCACAACCTCTGGGGATTCCAGAAACCTCTGTACCTCCCACGGTGTGCGTTCTGTTTTTGAAAACCAGTAGTGATTCACGCCTAGGTGGGGAACATTCATCAGCGTTGGATCAAATCAAGATCTCACCTGCACAAATTCATTATGGCGTTCTCACCAGATTTAGCAGTGACCACCAGATTTTCAACCCCCCCAATCCCGAGAACAAGCCCAGAAAGTCTTGCCCTTCCTTTTTGAAGTGATGTTGAACTTATCCAGAAGACTCATATTCCAGAAGCTATGGTAACTCTGTGCCAACAGCCATTACAATTGCTCAACTTTTATCCCCCAGTCTCCCATTCTTCGTCCTTTTTTTCGAAGATTGTCCAAATTCACTATTGGCCACAGGACATAATTCACTTGTGCCCCTCACCTTTGCAACAACTCCTGCTTTCTGGGTTGTAAACTCCTGAAGCTTTGTCAACTCAGTGTTGAACAGCAAGACAGAAGTCCAGCCTAAACCCATTTCTGCTTTCAAGGAAATCTTCCTCCAATAATCTTTTTCCCCTAAATAACCACAGCTTCCAAACTGGCCAAATCTTGCAGGGCTGTCAAGAGCTATACCCTCATCCTCCAGGTATTATTTAGCTTCATATCAACTATCTTTTATAGAGGTTCTTAATATAAAAGATACAGGGGAAGGGGATCAGATTATTGAATTTGATGATCAGCAGGACCAAAATGAATGGTGGAGCTGGCTCGACGGGCTGAATGGCCTTCTCCTGCTTCTAGTTTCTATAATGCTAAGTAATAGATATAACGGATGTATTGGTACCAGCTCTGACCTGCATAACCTTCAGTTTGCTTCCACTGTGAGGAACCTGGGAGAATTTGTAAACAAACATTTTCTCATCCTGGTTTTATTGATCCTGTGGAAGTTAGATTATTGAATTGTAGTTTTCACTGCTTAGTCTAGCGTAGGTACCGACCCTTTGTGACAAACACATTGACCAAGATTACTTGATTGTAAGCTTCAAAAAAAATCCCCAGAGGAAGTGTGAGTTTCCTCCGGGTGCTCCGATTTACTCCCACGCTTCAAAAATGTGCGGGTTAGATTGATTGGCCATGCTACAATTGATCCTTAGTGTCCTGAGATGCATAGGTTAGAGGGATTAATGGGTCAATATGTTGGGATATGGAGATAGGGTCTGTGTGGGATTGTGATCAGTGCTGACTCAATGGGCCAAATGCCCTCTCTTTCTGCACTGTAGGGTTTCTATGATTCTATGAGGCAACCTTGTATCAAATGGAATCAGTACCTGTGTAAACTGGGCTTTTAGCAAGGACTTAGATTAATGCAATAATATCAGACAACATGAGGCCACCTTATTCATTGATTTGTAGAAATATTGATCAAATGCAGCCAATAGCTATGTAAAGCATGAAGAAGGTGAACAAGTTAATTAATCAAATCCTCTTGAACAATTGTTAATTTCTCGATTATCAGTAAATTCTACAGAATCCTCACAGTGCAGGAGGCCACTTGGCCCATCAAGTCCGCACCAACTCTCTAAAACAGCATCTTATCCAGGTTCACTCCCATACCCCCCACACAATCTCCGTAACCATACGCATTGATCATGACCAATCCCCCTAACCTTTACATCTTTGGACACTAAGCGACAATTTAACATGGCCAATCTACTTCACCTACACACCTTTGAAGTGTGGGAGTAAACAGGAGCACCCGGAGGAAACCCATACGTAAACGGAGAGAATATGCAAACTCTTCTCAGACAGTTCTCTCCGAATGGAAATGAATTCAGGTACCTGGTAGAGGGAGGAAGCACTACTACCATGCCACCCGAGAATGACCAGCCTGACCCATGATGCAGCACCTGTTTGTCACTGCCACACTTCCATGACCAACTGAGATATCCTGATATCTCACAGTGAAATGGCGACTATGAGATACATGATCATACATCCATTATCCTGGCTCATATGAACATAGATTTTAACAATTTATATTTAACAACGGACCTGTACGGGTGTCTTTATCCACTGGACAGGCACAGGGAGGGATCAAACTTCATCAAGCTTACAATCTGAGATTCCTTTTCTTCCATTCTGTGATTCATCTCACCTCATCTCCTCTTCAAAAACTCAAATACGTATTCTTTGACACTGACTGAAACCTGTGCAGTTTCATGTATGCACTGGCCATAGGCATACCATCCAAATTGCTTTATTGCTATTACCTGACCTTAGGGAATTGTCCCAAACCCACTTAACAATTAAGAACCAAATTTTTGTTATTGGTTTCTGCCCATTTGATCGATGAGAAAGTCTCTGTTATCAGATGTGTTGATAGAGCCTCTTGCTTGAAAACAACCATTGCCCAATATCCTGCTGGCTTTATTACCTATCGTAAAACAAAAGCCATTTGTCACAATTTAGCAGAGCAGCCCACATACTCAGCCTGGAATTACAAATAATCTCTTGTCCTTGGGTTAACTATTATTTCCCATCAGGTCACAATAATGTCCTTTCCTTGCTTGGCCATTTTTGTATCAGACAATAGCCCGCTGGCCACACTGGATTTCCAGAGTGATTGTTCAGCAGCTAGTTGTACAGGAACATTGCTCAGCCTTTTATGGGGCAGCTTTGAAATAGGAATGCTACCTGGCAATGTGCTTTGTCGAGAATGCCGCTCGTTTTGCTGTGTAGAATCCACAGGCAGCATTGCAGAGAACGCTGCAGCATAGTACCTGCTTAGGGCTGCTGTGCTACTGTGCAATTCCAGTGGGTGGTTCGAGGTTACATTCTAGTTCACAATGCAGGCACCTCTCATATCATGAACGCACCACCCAAAAGACAAGGCTATCGGATGTCTAGCCCATGGAGACCAAACTGAAAAAAGAAAAGGAAGTTTATGAAAATGTAATGCTCATAATAAAGAATGAAGCTGTGCAGCAAAAATACAGAAGCTGATTTATAGATGGTAATAAGAGGAGGTGATGGCCTAGTGGTATTATTGCTAGACTATTAATCCAGAAACTCCACTAATGATCTGGGGATCCAGGTTCGAATCCCACCATGGCAGATGATGGAATTTGAATTCAATTTAAAAAACCTGGAATGATGAATCTACTGATCACCGAGAAACCATTGTTGATTGTTGGAAAAATCCATCTGATTCTATAATGTCTTTTAGGGAAGAAAATCTGCCGACCTCACCTGGTCTTACCTCCAAAGCTACAGCAATATTGTTGACTCTCAAATGCCCTCTAGCAATGGGGGATGGGCAATTGAATGCTGACCAGCCAGTGATGCCCATTACACTTTTTGTCTCTCT
Source organism: Sphyrna mokarran (assembly GCA_024679065.1). Classification (NCBI taxonomy): domain Eukaryota; kingdom Metazoa; phylum Chordata; class Chondrichthyes; order Carcharhiniformes; family Carcharhinidae; genus Sphyrna; species Sphyrna mokarran. The sequence goes on along the minus strand of JAGIQG010000008.1, from coordinate 120,699,854 downwards.
TATATTACTGTAAATGATAGATAATTATAACTCAGAAAATTAGGTCCATGAAATTTCTACATTATCCAGTTTTAAGATGTTAGCCACCTCTAATCTTTATTTAAAGTTAAAGTAAATATTCAAAAAAGACAAAAAAAAGTAGAAGAGAGAATATAAGACTAGATTAACCATTAATAGGGAAAATAATCCAAACGTATTTTATAACATACAAATAGTACATGGATAGTCAAAGACAGGTGGGGTGTATTTGTTATCAAAAAGAAGAACTTGTAGAGACAGAGGTCATGCTGAGGTACTAATTGAGTCTTTTGCATCAGTCTGTACAAGAGAACAGTTTATGTCTGAAGTAGAATTAAAGGCAAAGGCTGTAGCAGTAATAATTCAGGGAGCCAACTGGTGTTTTATTTTACAAAGCAAATGTTAAGCCCCAAACTTGTGGTCCATGTACACAGATCCCATCCAGGACAATAGAATAATGGGCCTGCTCAGGGGCCTGTTTTTAAAACAATTGGTGATATAAGTTCTACCTGTCGAGGTAATTGCCTATTACCACAGGAACTCATAATCCACAAGTCCTAATGGGAGGCCAATCAAGGATTCCCTGTGTAAGTCCTGGGGTGGGGTGGGGAGGGGGTTTGTAATCACAGGAGCCTTACTGAATAGAATAAAAATAGATGAAAAGGAGACAGTTCAGACTTGACAAGTCACCTGGTGCAGATGGGATATGTAGATAACTAAGGAAAATAAGAATGCAAATTGTGGAGCATGTTCAAGATAGAAACCAATAGATTTCTGGAGACTAATGAGATCAAGGGATATGGGGATATGTGAAGGTCGCATTGAAATAGACAATCAGCCATGATCTGATTGAATGGCAGAGCGGGCTCAATGGGCTGAATGGCCTACTCCTGTTCCCACATGGAAATACTGTTAGCCATGCCAAAGAACTGGAGGATAGAAAATCTTACATTCTTGTTCAGGAAAGGGAAAAGGCTTAAATCCTGTGCTTATAGAATCATAGAATTCTTACAATGCAGAAGGAAGCCATTCTGCATTGGCCACAATCCCTATTCCCCTAACCCTATGTCTTTACCCTGCTAATCCCCCAACACTAGAGTCAACCTAGCTTGGCCAATCAACCTAACCTGCACATCTCTAGACTATGGGAGGAAGCAAGAGTGCCTGGAGGAAACTCACACTGACACGGGGAGAATGTACAAACTCCCCACAGACAGTGACCCAAGGCTGGAATTGAACCTGGCTCCCTGGCGCCGTGAGAAGGCAGAGATAACCACTGTGCCATCCAGTGAGCCATTCAGTCTAACATCAATGGTAGGGAAACATTTGGAGAGCAAAGCTGATTGACACTAGTAATTAAAATGAACTTGCTAAAGACAAATTATTTTTGATGGGTTAGATTGAAGAGGCCAGTGAGCTGGCTGGTTTGACTTTCAAAAAGCTTATGATAAAGTACCAGATAATAGGCGTAATGGAAAAATTAAAGGCGCTGAGATTAAAGGCATCATGCAGAAAAGACACCAAATTGACGAGGGGGAGAAAGCAGAGAACAGTGATGAATGGCTTCCTTTTGAAGCAGACAGAAGTGTACAGAAATGTTTCCTTGAAGCTGGAATTTGATATATATCAAAGACCTCGACCTGAGAGTACAGGACAGCATTTTCAAAAGTTACGGATGACACAAAACTTTGACAGGTAGTAAAAGATGAGAAGGATCGTATGAGAGTTCCGGATGACAGATACGGCTGGGAAGAAATGGGAAGAAAAATGATCGATGAGATTTAATGAGTTGAGAGGAACGATGTATTTTGGTCAGGGCAATGCGCAAACGGCAATATAAAGTAAATGATAGATCATCAAAGGCCATGCAGGGACACAGGAAACTGGGGGTGTGCTTTAATAGTAAATTTGCGAGCTTTCGACACTCTGTGTCTTTGTCAGGCAAATGCAGTTTAAAAGCAGGACAAGTCAGACGGCAGTTAGCAAAGCAAAAAGGATTCTTTTCTTTATAAATGGCGCTATTTTACCATTTTGATTCTAAATGTGCTGAATCTGGGTGTGATTCAGATCCAGTTTGAAAACCTGCTCTCAGGCACCCCCATTCGCACTCAGCCTGAAAAAGAAATTGTGGGTCTGAATCATGCTGTGAGCAGGGCTTATCGTGCCCGATACGCTGCTGCTCCAATCAGAACTTCCAACTGCACATTGCGCAGTAAAAAGTAAATTGAAAAATACTCCCCTATCACATCGCTCAGGGGCCACAAAAAGTGGATAAATTGACCCAGGAGCAATGACCCCCCCCACCCCACTGATGTTGCCCCACCTCCGCACCACAGCTATCACCTTTATGTAGCCACCCAGACTGATAGTGATCTCCACCTCCCTCCCCCCACACTGATTGGTCACAAAATGACAGCAACCTGCCCTTCACCCCCCCCCAACCCCAACCCCACTAATAGCCTGCAGAGTGTCAGTGGACCTCCGCTGTTCCTGCCCCCTCGTCCCACCCTACTAAAGAACGATTGGACCTTTCTCCTTTGCACCCCCCCCCCCCCCCGCCCCAGCACTAGACGACCATTGGGCCTCCCTTCTCCCCTGCCCCGCACCAGAGAACAGTCTGACCTCCCCCCCCCCCCCCCCCCCCCCCCCCCACACACACCGACCAGAGAGTGATCTTGCCTGATTCTTGCCCTCCTCTCTCCTCCACCAATCTGAGTCAGGAAGCTGTTGGAAGCCCTGAGCTTACCTCCTCCGAAGCTGGAGCTCCTGAATCAGACCTTTGCTGAGCAGATCAGTGAATGTGGACAGGTGAACGTGATGGTAAAGTGGGAAGTGTTGGTAAGTTTGGGCATCCAGTCCATTAAATGAATGCAAATGAATTTACATTGATGTCGCACCCATTTTGGGCACAATGCGAATAGTGGCTACATTCTGATCTTGATAAAGTGGGAATCTGCGTGGAAGCGGGCAGGATCACACTATTCAACTGCCGTCGGAGATTGTTGAGGCAAACTCACTGGGGTCTTTTAAGAGACTTCTGGATGAGTATATGGAAACAAATAGGATAGGGGGTTATAGATAGGTCTGTGGATTGGTAGATGGGATCGGCGCAACTCGTGGGCCGAAGGGCCTGTTTGTGCTGTATTGTTCTATGTTCTATTCACTCTACTCCTGAATCTGGGGGCTGAAGGTCCCTGGGATCAATGGATCATCTCCTTCATGAACAGTGGGTAGCTCAATGACTGGACACCTTTTAAACATGGCACCTTGGTATGCTGAAGGGGCACATGCCACCTGACCTGAGCTCACTGTGCAAAACTTCAAGAAACCCATGACTGTACAACTATAGAGGTCTGTATCATGCGATTTGGCGCAAATTCCCATCAGAATCCGTGGCAGCACTTTGTTCAAAATTTTCCCCCTCTGTATCAGAAAATCTATTGCTGTCAGCCTCAGATACTGAACATTCACAAGCCCCTGAGGCACAGAGTAACCAAGATTTACAATTCTTCAGCTGGAAAAGATCTTCATTCTCACTCAAAAAGACTGAGCCCTTATTCTAAGATGACAGCAGTTAGTTGTAGCTTCTACAGCCAGAGGAAGCATCTGTTCTTTCCCTGATCTCCCGGGGCGGGGGCAGTAGGAGGGATGGGGGTTCTTCAATGCCCTCTGGTCCCACCAGCCAGGCCATCAAGCCTGGTTTCCGTCGAAGAGAACAGTATGTGATCGCTGCTGGTGTAGACTTCCACCAATGGGGCCAGATTACATTCCTGGGCTTGCTAAATAAATGCAGAGGAGCTTTCTGTATCTTGTCATCAGCTTTACACTGTAACTGGTGCAAGGTTAATTACAGTGGGAAAAGTGGACCGGGAAGGTCACAATCAGCCGCGAATCTGGTTTTTCCCTCCCACTGGCATTTTCCAGTCCCCTGCCCGAGTCGAGCAGCACAACAGGCCAGGAAATCTATGCCCTATGTTACTTGACAGCTTAGTTTCAGATTCTATTTTCTCCCTCTTCATACTTTCTCTACAATACTTTGTGATTTTTAAAAAAATCCTCACATTTACAACATTTTTGGCAACATTGGAAATGTTCTTTTAGTCTAATCTAACCTTCTCTGGGCTGGAATTCTCCAGATGTTCACATCAGCAGGATCTCCTGGTCTTGCTGAGGGTGCAGCTCTGTCTGGAGTTTCCCAGGGATATGGGGTGGATTCAATGGGAAATCCCGTCCCACACAGAGGGACCAGAGAACCCCATCATCCCTCTGCCAGGGAGGCCAGAGAATCCCCCTAACCCATTGCCACATTAATTAACCTAATGTTATGGCATTGATCCACAGGAGAGTATATTCATCCAAAAATCCATGAATTATCCCTCAAATCCATGAATTAGCCCTCAAAGGTTTGCAACAGCTTATCCAACACAAGAATTTTTAGCGTAATTTCTAAATGTAGCATAACTATTTCTATTGTCATGTATTCCAATTGTCTTTGAACAAATTTAAGAGTCTAGGTCCATGTCAAACCACACCATTATCAAATTTCATATCCAATTCTATCACATTATGATTACACTTATTGATAATTAATTAACCTTGTCTCAATACACAATACTGCATCTGTAAAGAAATACGCTAGAAGTGGAGGGCTTCAGTTTTATGGAGAGGCTGGAGAATTGGGATTCTTACCCTTAAAACCTAGAAGGTTAAGGAGGAATTTGACAGGACCATTCAGAATTATATTGGGTTTTGATAGACTAATGAATAAGGCAACATTTCCAAAGGCAGAGGGTTAGAAACCAGAGGATACAGACTGAAGGTGATTGGTAAATAATTCAGATTCACAAGGTCACATTGCCATGAGTTGATTAGATGGCCGGTTAGTGATGCTGAGTGGGTTCAATTTCCATACAGATTGAGATTATTCATGAAGGATTCGCTTTCTCTCAACTTGTGCCTCACTTGAGGTGTGGTAACCTTCAGGTTAAATTACCACCAGTCAGCTCCCCTCCCCCACCCCTCAAAGAGGAAAGCAGCCTATGGAATACAGCAACATTGTTGTTGACCTTTTATGATCTGAAATTCACTGCTGATAGGACAGAGAAAGCAGATTGGCTAAGCGCCTAAAGGGAGCCAGATCGTCCCCTGGTTCCATCTTGTCTGTAGCTCCACACATTGTAGGTTCTGCCTACCTTTTACGATCAAGAGTTTACCTCAGTGGAACATGCCGTCTGACCAGGAATTCAACCAATTGCCAATTTACAAAATTTTATTGGAAAATCTCATCATCTCACAATAGGAAGAATCGATTACTGAAGTTAATTGACTCTGCTTTATGAAGCTGAAGATATTTTGCAACCATTTCTTCTTCAGCTCAATGTAAGAATATCTTTGAATAATTTTAAAATCATTAACATTTTTCTATCAATTTGATTTTGAAGTCTTTTTTGTCTTTAAAGCTATCCCTAATGGTTTACATACTAAATATGTATATGGGAGCGGCACGGTGGCATAGTGATTAACACTACTGCCTCACAGTGCTGGGGACCTGGTTCGATTTCCAGCTTGGGTCACTGTTTCTGTGGAGTTTGCACATTCTCCCCATCTCTGCGCAGCTTTCCTCCAGGTGCTCTGGTTTTCTTCCATGACCTTAAGGTATGGGGGTTAGGTAGATTGGCCATGCTAAATTGCCCCTTAGCCTCAGAGGGGCTAGTTAGGGTAAATGCATGGTGTTATGGGGATATGAGCCTGGGTGGGATTGTGGTCAGTGGAGACACGATGGGACGAATGGCCTTCTTCTGCACTGTAGGATTCTATGATTCTATAAGTCTCTGAATACAGGGACTGGGAACATCTGGAATGTGGTGCTTATTCAAGGAGCAGCTGCTGCGAGTCCTTGATAAGTATGTCCCTGTCAGGCAGGGAGGAAATGGTCGAGTAAGAGAGCCTTGGTGTACGAAAAAAGTTGATTTGCTGGTTAAGAAGAAAAAGGAGGCTTATGTCAGGATGAGGCTTGAAGGCTCAGGTAGTGCAATGGATAGCTATAGATTAGCCAGGAAGGAGGTAAAAAGTGAATTGAGGAGAGCTAAGAGGGGACACGAGAAGATGTTGGCTGATAGGATTAAGGAGAATCCTAAAGCTTTCTTTCGATATGTTAAGAATAGAAGATTGGTTAGGGCAAGATTAGGGCCAGTCATAGACAGCAGTGGGAAGTTGTGCGTGGAGCCTGAAGAGATTGGTGAGGCACTGAATAAATATTTCTCTTCGGTATTCACGCAGAGTGCTGGAAATGTAGCTATGGAGAACACTGAGGTACAGGGTTGCAAATTGGGAAGTATTGTAGTAGATAGGGAGGATGTGCTAGAAATTCTCGAGGGTTTGAAGTTGGATAAGTCCCCTGGGCCGGACGGGATTTACCCTAGGATTCTCTGGGAGGCAAGAGAGGAGATTGCAGAGCCTCTGGCTCTGATCTTCAGGTCCTTGTTGGTTACGGGTGTGGTTCCGGAGGACTGGAGGATAGCGAATGTGGTCCCATTGTTTAAGAAGGGGAAGAGAGACCTTCCAGGGAATTATAGGCCAGTGAGTCTTACTTCTGTTGTGGGCAAGGTATTGGAGAGAATTATTAGGGATAGGATTTATAGTTATTTAGAGAGAAATGAATTGATTGGGGATAGTCAGCATGGTTTTGTGAAGGGTAGGTCATGCCTTACTAACCTCATTGAGTTTTTTGAGAAAGTGACCAAAGAGGTGGATGGGGGTAAGGCGGTTGATGTAGTATATATGGACTTTAGTAAGGCGTTTGATAAGGTGGCCCATGGAAGACTTCTACAGAAAATGCAGATGTGTGGAATAGAGGGTGATTTAGCTAATTGGATTAGGAATTGGCTGGCAGATAGAAGACAGAGGGTGGTGGTTGATGGGAGATATTCATCGTGGAGTTCGGTGACGAGTGGTGTACCTCAGGGGTCTGTTTTGGGGCCCCTGCTGTTTGTAATTTTTATAAATGATCTGGATGAGGGTATTGAGGGATGGATCAGTAAATTTGCAGATGATACTAAAGTTGGTGGTGTGGTAGATAGTGAAGAGGGGTGTTTTAGTTTACAGAGTGACTTGGACAAGTTGCAGAGCTGGGCCGAGAGGTGGCAAATGGAGTTTAATGTGGAAAAGTGTGAGGTAATGCACTTTGGCAGGAACAATAAATGTGTAGAGTATAGGGCTAATGGTAGGGCTCTTAATAGTGTTGAGGAACAGAAGGATCTTGGTGTATGTGTCAATAGATCCCTGAAAGTAGGCAGTCAAGTGGATAAAGTTGTTAAGAAGGCATATGGAGTCTTAGCTTTTATTGGTAGGGGGATTGAATTTAGGAGCCGCAGCATCATGTTGCAACTGTACAAAACTCTAGTGCGGCCGCACTTGGAGTATTGTGTGCAGTTCTGGTCGCCACATTATAAGAAAGATGTGGAGGCATTGGAGAGGGTACAGAGGAGGTTTACCAGGATGTTGCCTGGTATGGAGGGCAGGTCCTATGAAGAGAGGTTGAAGGATTTGAGGTTGTTTTCGTTAGAAAGGAGGCGGCTAAGAGGGGATCTTATTGAAGCATATAAGATGATTAGAGGTTTAGATAGGGTGGACAGTGATAGCCTTTTTCCTAGGATGGAGAAAGCTAGCACGAGGGGACACAGCTTTAAATTAAGGGGTATGAGTTATAGGACGGATATCAGAGGTAGGTTCTTTACTCAAAGAGTGATTAGGGAGTGGAATGCCCTGCCTGCAGCTGTTGTAGATGCGCCAAGTTTGGTGGCGTTTAAGAGGTTAATTGATAAGTATATGGAAGAGAAGGGAATGGTTTAGTTTGGAGGGGCATTGCTTTTTATTTTGGTCGGCACAACATCGAAGGCCGAAGGGCCTGTTCTGTGCTGTAATGTTCTATGTTCTATGTTCTATGTTCTATGAATGGAAAGACACAGTGCCTGTTGCCTTTCGTCCAAATCAGGATGGGAGTCACTATCGCACCGTAAGCGACACAGCTCACCCGACCTGGTGACCCCCTCTCGTGGGACATGGGACAGGGTTGACATCCCTGGACGTTATTCCCATTTGCTAACTGGTGACCAGGGATTTCAATCTGTTACTGCTTTCCTTACAGAGTTCCACATGTGAAGAAAATTTTTGCTTCACAATATTTTCCAATTCAGCAAGCACATTTAGGAAACATGTAATCTATTGACATTCAGTGAAGACACACTCTCACTGGGCACATCTGCTGCAAACCATTAGGTTCAAACATGGTTATCCGGTTACAGATGATTGCGGTTCATACTTTAATTTTCAAAGTGGTTTCTGTCAAGTGTTATTGTCTTCAACAGTGAAACTGAGCATTATTGGCTCCCTCATGTCCTTGTAAGTAAATGAAATAATCCAATCAGAGTCACCTTAGGTGAAGTATTCCGCTTTGTAATCATCTGCAATTGTGGATGAATAAGTAACTCGGGAAATATTTCTCTCACAATGTGATGTTACAAGCACTTTTAATATCATTGAAGTGAGAGAGCCATGTGGAGGCGCAGGGCATTAGCCATCTACAAGACAGTGTATAGGCTGCGTCAATAGCTTCTTGTCTAAAGCAATTCAGCTTTACCCTGAGGGAGATTGTTAAGAAAAAGCTCAGCCCTTCCTTGTAGGGACAGAAGAATCACCAATCCTGTAATCCATGGTCAATCATTCCTGCCTCCCAGAAAATCAGTGCAAAAGTGGGATTGGCAGAATAAATAACCTCTTTGTCGCAGGTCAAAGAACACATCATGATCGTAAGAACGTAATCTGTTTGTGATTAAGCACATCCGTGCCCCATAACTCCTTACCACCATCATCCTCCGCCTCCTCTCCCCACCACACCACCCAACATCTCCCCTGCCGCACCACCTCCCCATGACCCCCCCCCCCCCCCCCCCCCCCCCCCCCCCCCCCCAGCACACTAAGCTGCCCCCAGGCTGTCGCACTTTCTAGTCAGGAAGTGTAATTAAGAGTTTGACTGATTTCTTGATGCTCTTTCTGCTTCCTAACTTTTCCACAATCATCTGAGGCAATGTTAAGTTACGGTGTTTGTTTGTTGTAAGTTGCAAGTTGTGTTCACTGCCCTTCTCCTGCCCCCACCACCGCCCCCTCCCAAACCAACAACCAAATGGCTCATAAAAGTCATTAACAAACTGAATTCTTTGTCAGAGGCAGCTGTCAAAAGTCACTGATGGGCAGCACGGTGGCACAGCGGTTAGCACGGCTGCCTCGCAGCGCCAGGGAGCTGGGTTCAATTCCCGGCTTGGATCACTGTCTGTGTGGAATCTGTATGTTCTCCCCATGTCTGTGTGGGTTCCCTCCCACAGTCTGAAAGATGTGCTGGTTAGGGGCATTGACCCAAACTGGCACCGGACTTTGGCAACTAGGGGAATTTCACAAGAACCTCATTGCAGTGTTAATGTGAATCGTATTTGTGACTAATAAATAAACTTTAAACTGGTGCTTTCCAATTGCCTGCAGAGGTTCTCTTTGCAAATTCGGTGAGACTTCCATCCACTGATGCCATTGGGTGAATCTCGTGCTCTACTAACCACTTTAATTGAGTTGAGTCCACACGGATTCTATCTGAACCATTAGACTTCGGGAGTGCGACCATTCTAGAAGTTCAATACGGTTACTGGAGAGGTGATCTCTTGTTCAAACATGTTTCAATCTCACTTGAGACTTTGTCTAAGAATGAATGAGGACCTTCCACCTATGAAGAGAATATCATCACCCCTTTGGGTCACATGAACTTTCCTAAATCAGAAAATAGGAATGGAATTTATTTCTGAAACCTCATTGCACTGCTCACCACAATTTCATTAAAATTACAAAGCAGCCTCAGCTGCAGGTAAGCAATTCTGCTCAATAATGATGACTGCTGGTTCTCTAGAATGTACATGGATTTAATAATATCTTTACACTTGTACCTTAAGCTTGCAAACTGTTGGCCTATTATTTTCAGTGTAGCACATCCTGGACATTGAAACTGGATATAGGATGGCTGAAATACAATATTTGTAAACCATTTTAATATTCTTTAATACATCTGCCCCAGCACAACATTGTCACTTGCTGCCTCACAGTGCCAGGGACCCAGATTCAATTTTGGCCTTGCGTGACTGTCAGTGTGGAGTCTATGTGCGTGAATTTCCTCTGGGTCCTCCCACAGTGTGCAGGTTAGGTGACCTGGCCATGCTAAGTATCCCTTAATGTCCAAAGATGTGTAAATTAAGTGTATGGAGCTGTTGGAATGGATCAAGGTTGGACCTAGATGGGATAGTCTGTTGGCAATCAGTGCAGACTAGATGGGCCGAGTGGCCTCTTCTGCACTGCAGGGATTTTACTGAATTCATCTTGTTTCTGAAACAAGGTTTGGATGCTTCGAGTACACATGGGGTCCTGGATAAGATTATTTTATCAGGATTCATCCTGATAGTGGCAATATTAGAATGTAATTTCTAATGGCTGCTCATTAATAAAGGCATATTTGACATGCCACTAAAAAGTGACATTAGGCATGTCTTTATGAGTTCTTCTTTTATTACAGATCCTAACGTGAAGAGAATGCAGAGTGGGAATTTGGCGCAGAAGCCAGTGTACCAAACATGGAGGGTAAATTGTTTTTAAGCTAATAATGGCAATAGACAGGAAATCCTTATGGCTGTGTATCAGACACGTTAACTTCATAGCCTAAATTCTCAGAATGTGCTCCTATTGACTAACCTCTGCAACAATTAGCAATATTAAAAGTCTACTTTGATTCTGTTAAATACAATTTTCACGGAGGCTGTTTGGGTATCTGAGGGATTGGGCGTCAGACTGTGTAGCTTATTGTCAGTTTCTGTTCATTATGCTGACCCAGTTCAGCTTGAATCGACTTTGACAGTGGTATATACCCGGCTGAGATTATCTACTGTGAGAGACCCTTTACCCGGTTTATATGTGACAGTAAGTGCCTGCGTCCATACTGCCCACAGTAAGTACACATCAAAAAACTGGATGTGTAACTCAGCTGTACAGGAATGCTCCCAGACAGAGTGAGCATTGTGCTGGAACCCTCCTCTGTAAGACTTACTCTGCAATGTATGGTATTGATTATGCTACTTTGCTTGAGAGTTGAGCTACTGAATTTAAGACCAACACAATCCTAGCCTTGCAAATACTGACCTGAACTCCATCACTCACATCAGAGTTTTGATTTGTTCCTTGTGGATTTGTCCTGTACTGTTTTACAAGTTTGAAATGTGTGAGGAGCACTTTTCAGTATTTGCCTTATGAGTGAAGAATTCAACATCTCAAAACTGTCGTGGTGCCCACGGCTTGAGGTGGACACAAGTTATTGGGAGTATGGATCTAAGTATTTACAGATGACCCCAGAGTTCAGTGTATGGGCTTCTGAAAGGATGGAAAGAAAAGCTTAGAAAGGATAGCAGAACGAGAGGGCACAGCCTCAAAATTAGAGGGGAAGGGAGGCAATTTAGAATGGAGTTGAGGAGGAACTTCTTCACTCAAAGAGTGGTGAATCTCTGGAATTTCTGCCCACTGAAGTGGTGGAGGCTACCTCGCTGAATATATTTAAGTCACGGGTAGATAGATTTCTGATAGACAAGGGAATTAAGGGTTATAGGAAGAAAGCAGGAAAGTGGAACTGATTCACTTCAGATCAGCCATGATCTTATTGAATGGCAGGGCAGGCTCGAAGGGCTAGGTGGCCGACTCCTGCTCCTATTTCTTATGTTCTTATTCTCTTATGTGAGATGAAAACTGCCTGAGTTTTACTTTCAGTGAACGTTGGAGGTGCAGTCATTAGAATAGTGACGGTGTGAAACTCGGAATCCCAAAGGATTTGAGTTGAAATGATGAAGTTGCATTCAATAAATCTGATTGTTCATGAGCTGGCTCAGAAACTAGAAGAAATATGAGCACAAAAGATAGAATATAGAACATAGAAAACCACAGCACAAACAGACCCTTTGGCCCACAAGTTGTGCTGATCATACCCTTACCTACAAGGCCTATCTGTAACTCCCAATCCCATTAAATCTCACGTACTCATCCAGAAATCTCTTAAAAGACCCCAATGAGTTCACCTCTACCACCAGAGATGTAAACTGGAAAGTATTGAAGTAGATAAGGAGAATGTACTAGATATTCTTGAGGGTTTGAAGTTAGATAAGTCCCCTGGGCCAGACGGGATTTACCCCAGGATTTTCTGGGAGGCAAGAGAGGCAATTGCAGAGCCCCTGGTTCTGATCTTCAGGTCGTCGTTGGTTAAGGTATAGTGCCGGAAGACTGGAGGATAGCGAATGTGGTCCCATTGTTCAAGAAGGGGAAGAGAGACTTTCCTTGGAATTATAGACCGGTGAGTCTTACTTCTGTTGTGGGCAAAGTATTGGAAATAATTATTAGGGATAGGATTTATAGTTATTTAGAGAGAAATGAATTAATTGGGGATAGTCAGCATGGTTTTGTGAAGGGTAGGTCGTGCCTTACTAACCTTATTGAGTTTTTTGATAAAGTGACCAAAGAGGTGGATGGGGGTAAGGCAGTTGACGTGGTATATATGGACTTTAGTAAAGCGTTCGATAAGGTTCCCCATGGAAGGCTTCTGCTGAAAATGCAGATGTATGGGATTGAGGGTGATTTAGCTAATTGGATTAGGAATTGGCTAGCTGATAGAAGACAGAGGGTGGTGGTTGATGGCAATTATTCATCATGGAGTTCGGTTACAAGTGGTGTACCTCAGGGATCTATTTTGGGGCCCCTGCTGTTTGTAACTTTTATAAATGATCTGGATGAGGGTATTGAAGGATGGATTAGTAAATTTGCAGATGACACCAAAGTCGGAGGAGTGGTAGATAGTGAGGAGGTGTGTTATAGTTTGCAGAGAGACTTGGACAAGTTGCAAAGCTGGGCCGAGAGGTGGCAAATGGAGTTTAATGTGGAAAAGTGTGAGGTAATTCACTTTGGCAGGAATAACAAATGTGTAGAGTATAGGGCTAATGGTAGGACTCTTAATAGTGTTGATGAACAGAGGGATCTTGGTGTATATGTGCATAGATCCCTGAAAGTTGGCAATCAAGTCGATAAGGTTGTTAAGAAGGCATACGGAGTCTTAGCTTTTATTGGTAGGGGGATTGAATTTCGGAGCCGCAACGTCATGTTGCAACTGTACAAAACTCTAGTGCGGCCGCACTTGGAGTATTGTGTGCAGTTCTGGTCCCCACATTATAAGAAAGATGTGGAGACACTGGAGAGGGTTCAGAGGAGGTTTACCAGGATGTTGCCTGGTATGGAGGGCAGGTCTTATGAGGAGAGGCTGAGGGATTTGAGGTTGTTTTCGTTAGAAAGGAGGCGGCTAAGAGGAGACCTTATTGAAACATATAAGATGATTAGAGGTTTAGATAGGGTGGACAGTGATAGCCTTTTTCCTAGGATGGAGAAAGCTAGCACGAGAGGACATAGCTTTAAATTAAGGGGTGGTAGTTATAGGACGGATGTCAGAGGTAGGTTCTTTACCCAGAGGATGGTAAGGGTATGGAATTCCCTGCCTGTTGCAGTTGCAGATGTGCCAAGTTTGGCGGCATTTAAGAGGTTAGTAGATAAGTTTATGGATGAAGAGGGAATGGTTTAGGTTAGAGGGTCATTGCTTTTTCTTAATTGGTCGGTGCAACATCGAAGGCCGAAGGGCCTGTTCTGCGCTGTAATGTTCTATGTTCTACCACCGATGGCACCCAACACCCTCTGAGTGAAAAACTTACCCCTGACATCTCCTCTATACCTACTCCCTAACACCTTAAACCTGTGTCCTCTCATAGCGACCATTTCAGCCCTGGGAAATAGGCTCTGAGAATCCACCCTATTTATATCTCTCAACATCTTATAAACCTCTATCAGGTTGCCTCTCATCCTTCATCTCTCCAGGGAGAAAAGATTAAGCTCCCTCAACCTATCCTCATAAGGCATGCCACCCAATCCAGGCAACATCCTTGTAAATCTATCAACTAAATGCACAAAGTTACAAATTAGGATGAGGAGTAGGCCGCTCAGCCCTTCGAGCCTGTCCGCCATTCAATAAGATCACGGCTGACCTAATTTTAACCTCAGTTTCACGTTCCTGCCTACCCCCAATAACCTTTTACCCACTTAGTAATCAAAAATACATCCACCTCAGCCTGAGAGATATTCAAGGCCTTTGCCTCAGCTACCTACTGGGAAAGAAAATACCAGTGTCTCACATTCTCTGAGGGAACAAATATGGACAAGATTCTCTGACTTCCTCTGCCACTCCTCCCCCTTCCCGCCACCGCCCTCACCCAGCCCCTTCACAGTGTGCTTCTCTGGATCTTCCAGTTCCATTGCTGTCAATGGGACTTCTGTTGGATCCACTCCATACTGTCGGGAAACTCACTATCAGCAGGACTGGAAGATTCTGCCAGTGGGAAATGCAGGAACATCCCACCCTATGTTTTCATCTCTGTTTTAAACGAGCGACCCATTATGTTTAAACAATGTCCCCTCCCACCATCCCGATCCAGAATCTCCCGCAAGTGGAAACATGCTCCCAATATCCATACTGTCAATACCGCTCAGGGGTAATACATTTCTCAAACTATCCCTCAAAAACACATTTTGTATTTAATGGTCAATTCCCTCTGAACCGGACTTGTACATCACTCAATAAAAACCTTTCGTATCAGAACAATGGAGAAAAAAACATTAAATGTGGATCTTCCATATATCATTCACCACCACCATAACCAACCATCCCCCAACCCCCATCACAAACGAAAACAAGAACACAATATATTTACAAATATATCCAGAACAGAAATTTAACCTGGATCAGGGAGTGTAAAAATGTGCTATTTTCTGATGTCAAAAATGGCAAAGAATGCATCAGTATATAATGCCTTTTCCATCCAGCAATGTTCCATTATGAAGGTTAATTGTTAATGAATCCGACACAAGCTCAATACAGATTAGATTAAAGTCAGAGGACTATCAGCTCCAAGTCACACACATTACCCTGCCGTGGATGCCAACTGCCTTTTTTTTATCATTGCTACATCCAATATCCTGAAATCCATAGGGATAGAATGTTATACACCTATTCGGCACAATTGCCAAATCCGGAAGCAGCCAAAATTTCGGCTTCAGGAACCCAAATGTGAGTCCACGCCGGATGGTGCATTAATGGCCGGCCATCATAAAACACTAATGCTGCTGGCGGGGGGTAGGGTGGGGTGGGGATGTAGAGGGGGAGGGGTGGCAGAAATGGGATGTTGCTTAAATTCAACCGAGGCAGCTTCCTTCATATGTTCATATGATATAAGAGCAGATTCAGCCCATTGAGGCTGCTCGCCATTCGATTATGGCTGTTGTTCTCCTCATCTGCATTTTCCTGCCATATCCCCATAACAAAGAACAAACAAAGAACAATACAGCGCAGGAACAGGCCCTTCAGCCCTCCAAGCCTGCACCGATCATGTGCTCCAAACTAGACCATCTGTTTGTATCCTCTCTATTCACAGTCTGTTCATGTGGCTATCTAGATAAGTCTTAAACGATCCCAGTGTGTCTACCTCAACCACCTTGCTTGTAGTGAATTCCAGGCTCCCACCATCCTCTGTGTAAAATATATCCCCCGCATATCTGTACTGAACCTTGACCCCTGCCCCTTGAATCTGTGACCCCCTTGTGTTCGTCATTCCTGACCTGGGAAAAATCATTTCCGACCTGGGGGAAAAGACACTTTCAACCCATTCTCAATTAAAAATTTGTCAAACTTCTCCTTAAATTTACTCACTGTTCTAGCATCCACCACACTTTGGGTAGCAGGTTCCATAGATTCACAACCCTTTGGGAAAAATAGTTTCTCCTCAACTCTGTTTTAAGTTTGCTACCTCTTATCTTAAGGCTATGACTCTCGTTCCAGAATGCCCCAGAAGAGGAAGTACCCGCTCCATGTCTACTTTACCCATATCTTTTTTAGAACCTTGGTTAGATCGCACTCGGAATATAGTCTTCAATTCAGTTCTGGCTGGATAAAATACACATCTCTTTAACTTGTGCTTAACCCTCTCTCCACTCACATTGTCTGCACCTTTAAGACTTGATTATCTGTAATGACTTGCATTCCAACCATTATTTTGTAAATTGAGGTTGAGCCTTTATATGTCCTGTTTGTGAACAGAACTCCTCATTTACTTGATGAAGGCACAGAGCTTTGAAAGCTGGTGCCTTGTGCTACCAAATAAACCTGTTGGATTTTAACCTGGTGTTGTGAGACTTCTTACAGTGCTAAACAGTCTACCCTGTATCCTCAGGCAATGAGGACGCAGGATTGACAAACAACAGACAACTGAACAAATCCACTGCTGATGTTTAACAGGGTTTCAAATGAGTTTCATTGCCAGCCCAACCAGTGTGTGGGACACAGTGGCATAGTGGTTAGCATGGCTGTCTCACAGCACCAACGATCCAGGTTCAATTCCAGCCCTGGGTGACTGTGTGGAGTCTGAACATTATCCTCATGTCTGTGTGGGTTTCTCCGGGTGCTTTGGTTTCCTCCCCTAGTCCAAAAGTTTGCTGGTTAGGTTGATTGGCTGTGCTAAATTGACCATTGGTGTCAGGGAGAATAGCAGATAAATATGTGGAGTTAATGGATAGGGTCTGAGTGGGATTGTTGTCAGTGTAGTCTCAATGAGCCAAATAGCCTCCTTCTGCACTGTAGGGATTCTATGAAATGTATTCTCCTTCCTGTACCTGAACAGGTGCTAGAGTGTGGCACTAGGGGATTTTCACAGTGACCTCATTGCATGAAAATGTAAGCTCACTTGTTACACTAACAAATAAACTTTAAACTTTGCTGAGTATTTATGAATACCTCCCCAAGTGTCTACAATGCAGCTGTACTGACCTATGCCTTGATTTAATTTCTAGATTCACTTCCACCAGCTCTGTCTTTGTGCCCTCATAACTACCCTTAATTAAGTTAGTTAAGTCACTGTCTCAAATTGAACACAAAATTCAATCATATTATGGTCACTCATTCCGAAGAGCACCTTCACCATTGGATTATTAGTTAGTCATTAGACATTATGTATAACCAGATCAAATACAGCCTCCTCTGGTTGGAGCTGAAACATTCTGGGTTTCGTCTTTGCTAAGTATCTTGTTCATGTGCACATCTTTCCTGAGAACCTTCACAGTGTCAGAACACCAACTGATCACAGGAAATCTCATTGTCAAGTGTGACATTAGTGTACCTTTAAGAACTTAGAACATTACAGTGCAGTACAGGCCCTTCGGCCCTCGATGTTGCGCCGACCAATGGAACCACTTTTATGACCCTCTAACCTAAACTATTCCAATGCTATCCATATGCCTATTCACTGACCATTTGAACGCCCTTAAACTTGGCGAGTCCACGACTGCTGTAGGCAGGGCATTCCACACCCTTACTATCCTCTGAGTAAAGAACCCACGTCTAACATCCGTCGTATAACTACCATCTCTTAATTTACATCTGCTATTGGTGGTTTGCCCGCAATCTACCGGGTATTCTGGGAAGATGTTTTGACTTCAAACTGTTCTAGGTATGTCAAAAGGAACACTAAAAATTACAAGACAGAGTTTTCAATTCTCCAACCAAAGGGCTCAATTCCAGTATCACGTGAGTATTAGACATTGCTATGTTGAACTTGTTTAAAGGGTTTTGTCCATGGAAGGTTTTGGTTTCATTGGAACATCTTAGGTATGTTTGTTAAGGCTTACACATCATCATGGCTGCTTTGCTTTGCTTTTGTTTGTAATTGATAAATATTATTACTAATTTTCTTTCCATACATGCTAACTATATTCTTAAATAAACTTTGTTTCATAAAAGCTCCCTAATGAGTCATTTGTATCACACCTGAAGTGAAACCTATCACGCTTATCCTAGCCAAACTTAAGAGATATAACTTGTGATCCAGGCAGGCTCCATAAAACACTTTGGAGTTTTTGATCTGAACCATAACACAAGCCTCACCTCATCCTTCACACAGCACACGCACACACATTTTGGGAGCTGATTGAAAGCATCAGTGTAGGAACTTTGGCTCACTTTTGTCCTAATCTGACAGTAAACATACCATAACAGTTATAACACTTCATCACATTCCCAACTGAATTCAACAAATTCAGTACACTTATTGCTTTGTTTCATGGGGAGAGAGAGAGTGAATGAGCAGGGAGGCAATAGTGAGGCAGGTAGATTGGGATTCACCCAAATTTCAATTTGATTCACAACTTTTAAAAAGTATGATTCCATTTAGCAGGCTTCAAAAGCTTAAATAATGGATGAGAGAAGGAAATTTGATGGTGAAGGGGATCTCTTGCCTTGGTGAATGCCCTTGATAAATGTAAGTGAGAATCAAATGAAATGAATGAAAATTTCACTGGCAGTCAAGGGTCAGGTTGAGGGGTTCCAGATCACATCGTTCAAAGGGAAGGAACCTGCTGAGAGTCCCATTTTTCCGACAACCACAACTATTTGCCTACAATCATCATTGTCTCGTTCTGTTTGCATCATCTCTTAATGCCAGTCTTTACGGAAAAGACTGAGAATAAGGCAAAGCCAGAACTCAAATATGAGGGAGAATGGCAAAATGTGAAATAGAGTCAGAGGAACAGAGATACTAAAATAAAGACAGGTGGGTGAGGGGAAGAGAGACCAAACATAGAAACTAGAAGCAGGAGTCTCTTTGACCTTACTCCACCATTCATTTTGATCATCAAATTCAATATTCTGATTCCTCTCTTCCCCCCATATCAATGAACAAAGAACAAAGAAAATTATAGCACAGGAACAGGCCCTTCGGCCCTTCAAGCCTGCACTAACCAATCTGCCTGGCTTAACTAAAACCCTGGGACCGTCTCTACACATTCCCATCTTATTCATATATTTCCCCAGACATCCCTTAAAACTCACTATTGTATCTGTTTCCACTACCTCCTGGGGCAGCGAGTTCCAGGCACTCACCACCCGCTGTGTAAAAAAACCTGCCTCGTCCATCTTCTTTAAACCTTAAACTTCTGGCCCCTCATAATTGACTCTTCAACCCTGGGAAAAAGATATCCTTTGATCCCTCCAAGAGCTATATCTAATTTCTTCTTGAAATCACACAACGTCTTGGCCTCAACTATGCTCTGTGGCAGTGAATTCCACACACTAGCACCTGCAGCATGGCAGGAGATCTCTTTTTTAAATTATTCAGTTTTTTCGCTGGAGGTATTTGCACTGTCCATCTCCATTTCAAAAGGATCCTTTCGATCTGGTCAATGTTGGGAAGGGCGGGATTGACAATTTTATTTCCAGTGAATCCTATGATCCCTTTGCGTGGCCAAAATGGCAGAAGGGAGTATGTGAAGAAGTGAGAAATAAATAGGGAATTATAAAACAAACGTTGGCATTCAAGGAATTTTAGGAGCTTAAAACAAGAAGTGTTGCCATATAGCGCATTTCTGCATTGCTTCGTTTGTGTGATATAACAAATGTTTATTTTGCTTTTCACCCAGTTAGCAGTAACACACACTTACTTCACACTATTTAAGACTGGGCAAGGACATTAATGGAATGCAAAATGCACTGAAATATTAATACTTTGCCAAAATCAGTCAGTTACATTTACACACAATCCTTGTTCCACTCCGAAACTACCAGTGAACATTTTCTTACTCCATGTTCCTGGCCCTGTTCAATGTTCTGTAATTCAGTCTATTTTAACAGAAGAATTCTGTTCGTACAAAGCTGAAAGATGTGATGCCATGTGATACTGCCTTCTTCCAAAGGATGATTCCAACAGAGTACATAAAAGGCCAGAGAGTTTAATTTCAAGCATTTTCATTCACACTGACTCATACACAGAATGTTGTGAATGTTTCAAACACAATCTTGATGCAGAACACAAAAAGAAATTCTACTCACTAGAAGTGGCAGTATTATAGAACATAGAACATAGAACAATACAGCACAGAACAGGCCCTTCGGCCTTCGATGTTGTGCCGACCAAAATAAAAAGCAATGCCCCTCCAAACTAAACCATTCCCTTCTCTTCCATATACTTATCAATTAACCTCTTAAACGCCACCAAACTTGGCGCATCTACAACAGCTGCAGGCAGGGCATTCCACTCCTAATCACTCTTTGAGTAAAGAACCTACCTCTGATATCCGTCCTATAACTCATACCCCTTAATTTAAAGTTGTGTCCCCTCGTGCTAGCTTTCTCCATCCTAGGAAAAAGGCTATCACTGTCCACCCTATCCAAACCTCTAATCATCTTATATGCTTCAATAAGATCCCCCCTTAGCCGCCTCCTTTCTAACGAAAACAACCTCAAATCCTTCAACCTCTCTTCAAATCCTGTTGGATTTTAACCTGGTTCTATGAAATTTCTTACAATGTTTGCACTGTCATCATCATTGTGAATCTTAGCCAAAGTTGCCCTTCGTTAGGATCAATAAAGACAGCTGGTCAGTAAATTTTAACTTTTATCGTAGAATCCTTACAATGCACAAGGAGGCCTTTCAATCCATCGAGTTTGCACCGACCGCAAACCTCTATCTCCATAACATCATGCATTTACACCAACTTTTCTCCAATCACTTTAACCTGGTGTTATGAGGAAACCAGAGTATTGTCTACATATAGACATTATCTCGTTAATGTCTATATGTAGACAATATAAAATACAAAAGCTGTGCAATGGCTACACTGATGTAGAGATGACAGTGTTGGACTGGGGTGAGCACAGTAAGAGTCTCACAATACCAGGTTAAAATCCAACAGGTTTATTTGGAATCACGAGCTTTTAGAACTCTGCTCTTTCACCCACTTGATGAAGGGATAGCGTTTCAAAATCTCGTCATTTCAAATAATCCTGTTGGATTTTAACCTGGTTCTATGAAATTTCTTACAATGTTTGCACTGTCATCATCATTGTGAATCTTAGCCAAAGTTGCCCTTCGTTAGGATCAATAAAGACAGCTGGTCAGTAAATTTTAACTTTTATCGTAGAATCCTTACAATGCACAAGGAGGCCTTTCAATCCATCGAGTTTGCACCGACCGCAAACCTCTATCTCCATAACATCATGCATTTACACCAACTTTTCTCCAATCACTTTAACCTGGTGTTATGAGACTTCTTACTGTGCTCACCTCAGTCCAATGCCGACATTCCCGCATCAAGTGTAGACATTGCACAGCATTTTGGATGTAATATTATCTACTTACAATTTATCATGGCCAATCCACCTAATCAGCACATCTGTGACTGTGGGAGGAAACCAGAGCATTATGGAAACCCATGTAGACACGGAGAGAATGTGCAAACTCCACACAGACGTTAACCCGAGGCCAGGAATCGAACCCCAGTCCCTGGTGCTGTGAGGCAGCAGTGTTAACCACTGTGAGGGCAAATTCAGCCCTTTGAGCTTGCTCCACCATTCAGTCAGATCGTGGCTGATGTCTACCTGGTCTCCAATCCATGTATGTGATGTGTATTTGATATTTATTTGATGTATGCATTGTGCAATGCAATGTTTTATTATTTTGTCGCATTTGAAATAAGTATCGGGTGAAGCTGGAATATTGAGTACAGTTCTGGACACCTTGCTGCAGGAATGATATGAACACATTGGAAAGAGTGCAGAAGAGGCTTACAAAATTGGTTCTGGGGACGAGAAACTTCAGTTATGAGGTCAGGTTGGAGAGCTCCAAAGTGGATAACCTCACATTTATCCACATTATACTAAATGTGCTATGCACGTGTTCACACACACAGCTTGTCCAAATCACACTGAAGCATCTCTGCGTCCCCCTCACAGGTCACCCTCCCACCCAACTCTATACCATCTGCAAATTTGGAAATAATACATTCACTTCCCTCTTCCAAATCATTAATATATAATGTGAACAATTGGAATCCTAGCACAGATCCCTGTGGAATCCCATTAGTTATTTTCT
Organism: Sphyrna mokarran; assembly: GCA_024679065.1. Lineage (NCBI taxonomy): Eukaryota > Metazoa > Chordata > Chondrichthyes > Carcharhiniformes > Carcharhinidae > Sphyrna > Sphyrna mokarran. Next base: position 120,677,763 of record JAGIQG010000008.1, on the reverse strand, counting down.
GCCCTAATTAGAAAATATAATAGGAAGACAGATTATTATTTGAATAGGTATAAAATTGAGGAAGGTAGATACTGAATGAGAACTTGGAGGCCTTGTGCACTAATTGCTGAAAGTAAGTGTGCAGGTAGAATGGGCAGTAAAGAAGGCAAATGGTATGATAGCCTTCATAGCGAGAGGATTTGAATATAGGTATAGGGACATTTTGGTGAAATTGTATTGGGCGTTGGTGAGACCACACCTAGAGTATTGTATGCAGTTTTGATGTCCTTACCTGAGGAAGGATATCCTTGCTTCAAAGGGAGTGCAGACAAGATTTACCCGGCTAATTCCTGGGATGGCAGGTTGGTCATATGAGGAGAGACTAAGTTGGTTAGGATTACATTAACTACAGTATAGAAGAGTGAGATGGGATCTCATAGAAATTTATACAATTCAAACAGGGTTAGACAGGGTAGATTCAGAAAAAATGTTCCCAATTGTGGGGAAGTCCAGAACTAAAGGTCATAATTTGAGGATAAGGATTTAGGTGAGGAGAAATGGCTTCACCCAGAGAGTGGTGAATGAGTGGAATTCACGACCACAGAATGTAATTGAGGCCAAAATGTTGTCTGATTTCAGTAAGAAATTACATTTTGCTCTTGGGGCTAAAGGGAACAAGGGATATGGGATGAGGAAGGAAATCAGGTGTTGAATTCGATGATCAGCCATGATCAAAATGAATGGTGGACCAGAACTGATGGGCCGAACGGCCTACACCCACTTCTAATTTTCATATTTCTATGTTTCAATGTAAACCAGTGCTGTTGGCATTATGCTGAACCAAATGTTAGCCATCTGGTCAACTGAGATAAAGCATCTTTACAATAATTGTTCATTGTTATATTAGTGAGACAGAACCTCTGAAAATGCTGTGCCAAATTACAAATCAAAAGAATCAATCCATTGGTTAACACGGCTGCCTCACAGGGCATGGATTCAATTTCCAGCTTTGGTTTCCTCCCATAATCCAAAAGATGTGCTGGGTAGGTACATTGGTCTTGCTAAATTCTCCCTCAGTGTACCTGAACAGACAGCTAGAGAGTTTTCACAGTAGACTGATTGCAGTGTTCATGTAAGCCTATTTGCAACATTAATAAATAAACTTTAAACTTGTCAGGAGCGTTTCTGCATCACTGTAATGTTCATTGTGGCACATTCTAATTGGTTTCCCAACAAATGTTGGCATAACTTTTTTACTGGAGGACTGGACAACACATCAGCTTGACCTATAACATTAGTTGCCAATGTCAATGTTGCAGAAATTTCCTGACCTGGAATTTCCTGTAATCAAATGAAAATGGGACACTTTTTAATAAAATCTTGACATCCAATAAATCTTTGAATCAGTAATATTGCACAAAACAGTGCAATCACAAGTGTTGTATGGTTGAAAAGTTGTGTCTAAGACTATTGTTTCTATTGATTTGCAAACATTGACTGAAGTTCTGTTGAGCTGGTCTCTATGTTCCGCTAATGATGACCTAAATGCTTAAAATCTAATATCTGTTTAATGTTTTACACCATTCTTTGAGGGTACAAGCCAAGTAATTATGCTGATGGTTCCGATCATACTTACAACCTCTTTCCTCATCAGACTGCCAAACTCCAAAACAATAAAAAAAATAAGTGTTCATCATGATTCAGATGCCAAATTGGCACTTGGAACTGACTTGGATGAGTTGCCAGCGTTCACACTTGCAAAATCTGATTACTTTGGGCTTGCTATGAACTGCTGCATTTCAAAGGCCCATCTGTAGCCGTGTGCACTGATGAAGGCTGGAAATTGATGAGAGTAATAAAGACAGGAACAGATCGTATAGCTCAGGGATATTGTAGGAAATGTGGGTTAAGGAAAAGAAATTGGACTCCAAACACAACACCAAACTGCAAGTCGACAAGAATTGTCGCCTTCATAACAATTCCCAATGTGGTTTCAATGCCCGGATCTGTTGCGGTGGGGAAATGCTGATCCGTGCATTTATGATTCTAAGAGGGACCTCAAAGGTTTGACATAAGAAGCTTGCAAACCTTGAAGAAAACACACATGACCTGGGAACTTGTTTCCTCTGACAGCTGTCATCATAAAAGGTAAACATGTTATGAATAATTATCATCAAAAACTGGCCAAGATATTATTTAGGATCATTATAGATACATATTATGGGTGGAATTTTCTTGTCCCACCCGCACAGGAATCATGAAAGGATATAATTAAACTAGAAAGAGTGCAGGAAAGAATTATTAGGATGCTACCGGAACCGGTGGTTTGAGTTACAAGGAGAGGTTGGATAGACTGGGATTTTTCGTCTGGAATGTAGGAGGCTGAGGGGTGATCTTATAGGGCTCAATAAAATAATGAGAAGCACAGATCAGCCAGATAGTCAAAGGTAGGGGAGTCTAAAACTAGAGGGCATAGGTTTAAGGTGAGAGGGGAGAGATACAAAAAGGCCCAGAGGGTATTTTTTCCACTCAAAGGCTGATGAGTGTCTGAAATAAGGAAGTGACTCTGGAAGAAGCATCAGCAGAGGACAAATGAGATAAAGAGTTGACAAAGGCAGCATTGGAACATCCTGCTGCTGTCCAATGGCAACCCACCACCTCTTGCCACCAGCCACACACGTAGCTCAGTAAATCCTGCCCATTGGTTTGAAGATTTCTTTCCCCTTTTCGAAAAAGATTGGGGCTATTAATCCTGGCCTCTTTAATCTGGTGATACTATGAAGGGGGAGAGAATAAAGAGAAGGATATTTTCAAAACCTTGATAAAATTAGATTGACAGCTAAGTTCAGAAGGAAAGTTAACAATTTATATAAAAAGAAGAAAGTTCTTGTGTCTTTCACAACCATCGATGTTTTAAACTCTGAAAGCTAATTGACATTTTAAAGTGTCATCATTGTTATAATGCAGGAAATGTGAAAGCCAATTTGCTTCCAGTAAAAGTCCACAAACAGCTGTTAAGGGCCAGGTCAGAAACTCTAAGGTATATTATGAAGCTAGCCTAGCCTATAACTATTTATGATTTTGGCACTAAGCTTAAGTTTCTTCATTAGTGTCATAAGTAGGCTTTCTTTACTCCTTGGAGGAATGGGCCAAATATAAACCTAGCAAATAGCAGGAACAAGAGGAGATATTTGCAGGGAATTAGAATTGCAGCATGATATACCTGTTTTTTAGATATTAACAGTGTACATTGCAGTATACATACTTTTGTCAGGAAATTCCTTGAGGATCCCTCTAATTGGACACTGTAACTTTGGTGGAAGATTAACAGAAATCTCAGAATAGGATAAGTAACATGCTGAGGAAAAGAATTTTTGATTCGTTTGCACTTCTTCCTATTCACTTTTTATTATGTACATAGGAATTTAGGAATCAAAGTTTATTTACTGGTGTCACAGGTAGGTTTATATTAACACTGCAATGAAGTTAATGTGAAAATCCTGCAGTTGCCACATTCTGGCACTTGCTCGAGTATACTGTGGAAGAATTTAGCACAGCTAATGTACATAATCAACATGTCTTTTGGACAATGTGGCAGAGAAACAGAGCACCCGGAGGAAACGCACGCAGACCTGGAGAGATTGTGCAAGCTCTGCAGAGACAGTGACATGGGGCCAGGAATCAAACCTGGATCCCTGGCACCATGAGGCAGTAGTGCTACCATTGTGCCACCATGCACACAAGGGTTAACACTAACATTGTGCTCATGATGTTTCATTGTGAGCACAATGTGTTTCACTCAAGGTATGATTCAATTGATGCGTAAGTTTTTCTCAAACAAATATTATTTAAGAACGCAGTTAAAATATAACAAAAAGAATTAGCATAACTTTTACTAATTAAAATACTTCAAAAGATGTGCTGGTTAGATATATTGGACCTGCTAAATCCTCTCTCAGTGTATCCAAACAAGCAGTGGACTATGGCAACAAAGGGATTTTCTCAGTTGCTTAATTGCAATGTTAATGTAAGCCTACTTGTAACACTAATAAATAAATAAATAAGTTTTAACATGACCAAGTATAACTCTTAAAAGCCAGCCATCTCTATATTTCCAATATAATTGTATCTTCAAAGACATAAACCCTTTCATCAGAACCATTTAGCAGCAGAAACAGATATACTCCTGTCGATGCTGGATTTCAAGCCTTTTAACACCTCTGGACAGAGATCCAGCAACAGTTTCCAGGAAGGATTCTCCTTGAACAGCAAAACTTCAGAGAAATAAATTTACTCGATGACAGATCCTAATCTTCAAACTTCAGAGACTCAGAACTACTTCATCTTTCCCAAAACCCAAATGAGCTGAGTTTCCCTTTGCAAAACCCCAGGGAAACACAAAGGATAACAGGTCAGCATTAGTTCAGATTCAGGCGATGGTCTAGTAGTATTATCATTAGATTACTAATTCAGAAACCCAGCTAATGTTCTAAGCACCTGGGTTCGAATCCTACCATGGCAGATGGTGAAATTTGAATTCAGTAAAAAATATCAAGAATTAAGAATCTACTGATGACCATGAAACCACCGCTGATTGTCAGGAAAACCCATCAAGTTCAATCATGTCCTTTAGGGAAGGAAACCTGCCATCCTTACCTGATCTCTCTGACATGTGACTCCAGAACCACAGCAATGTGGTTGATTCTCAACTGCCCTCAGGCAGCAAAGGACAGAAATTAATGCTGGCCAGCCAGTGATGCCCATGCCCCGTAATGAGTTTAAAAATACATTTAATTTGGAGCAATAATGCTGCTGCAGGAACAATACAGGATGCTGGTTATAGATCCAGCAGTATATATAAAATAGAAGGGACTGCGAAAAACCTGCATTCTGCACGGAAATATGAAAATATATTTCATAAGGGCACAGTATCACCACACAGCAATCTAATAATGACCAGATTATCTGCCCATGTGATGTTATAGAATCATAGAATCATATAAAGCAGAAGAGGCCCTTAGGCCCATCAAGCTCACATCGACACATTAGAAACACCCACCTAATCCCATCAGCAAGCCCACAGCCTTGAATGTTATGATGTGCCAAATGTTCATCCAGATGCTTTTTAAAAGATGTGAGACAACCCGTCTCCACCATCCTCCCAGGCAGTACGTTCTACATTGTCACCACTCTCTGGATAAAATCGTTTCTCCTCACATTACCCTAAATCTCCTGCCTCTCACCTTGAAACTATGTCCCTTCGTGACTGACCCTTCAACTAAGGAGAACAGCTGCTCCTTATCCATTCCGTCCTGAGAGTCATAGATGTTTACAGCATGGAAACAGGCCCTTTGGCCCAACTTGTCCATGCCACCTTTTTTTTAAACTGCTAAACTAATCCCAATAGCTCGCATTTGGCCCATATCCCTCTATACCCATCATAACCGTGTAATGGTCTAAATGCTTTTTAAAAGATAAAATTGTACTTGCCTCTACTACTCCCTCTAGCAGCTTGTTCCAGACCCTCACCGCCCTCTGTGTGAAAAAATTGCCCCTCTGAGCACTTTTGTATCTCTCTCCTCTCACCATAAACCTATGCCCTCTAATTTTAGACTCCCCTACCTTTGAGAAAAGATATTGAATATCTAGCTGATCTGTGCCCCTCATTATTTTATAGACTCTGTAAGTACAAAGATCAAAGAACAAAACAGCACGGGAAACAGGCCCTTCGGCCCAACGAGCTCGCGCCTCCACCCTGATGTTCCCACCTCTACCCATGATCCCTATCTATGTTTATAGATCTATGGATTAAAAACCAAATTTGAGACAATTTAGGGAGAATTTGTTTTGCCAATTAGCCTAAGAGCACATCTTTGGGATGTGGGAGGAAACCAGAGCACCCGGAGAAAACCCACGCAAGCACAGGGAGATTGCGCAAACTCCCACAGACACAGGCCCAAATCCATGTATCTGCACAGCACAGTGATAGTCACTGAGCTGTCATATTGCCCTATAAGATCACCCCTCAGCTTCCTACACTCCAGAGAAAATTGTCCCAGTCTATCCAGTCTCTCCTTATAACCCAAGCCATCAAGTCCTGGTAATTTCCTAGTAAGTCTTTTCTGCACTCTTTCCAGTTTAATAATACTCTTTCTATAACAGCGTGACCAGAATTGCATACAGTATTCCAAATGTGATCTTACCAATGTCTTGTACAACTTCAACAAGCCATTGCAACTCCTGTATTCAATGTTTTGACCGATGAAACCAAGCATGCCGAACGCCTTCCTCATCACTCTGTCCAACTGTGACTCCACTTTCAAGGAGATATGAGCATGTACCATAGATCTCTTTGTTCTGTAATTCTCCCCAACAATCTACTATTATTTGAGTAAGTCCTGCCCTAGTTCCATCTACCAAAATGCATCACCTCATATTTGTCTAAATTAAACTCCATCTGCCATTCGTCAGCCCATTGACCCAATTGAGCAAGATCACATTGCAAATGGACATAACTTTCTTCACTGTCCACTATGTCACCAATCTTGGTGTCATCTACAAACTTACTAACAATGCCCTCTATATTCTCATCCAAATTATTAATATAAATGACAAATAAAGTGGACCCAGCACTGATCCCAGAGGCACATTGCTGGTCACAGGCCTCTAGTTTGAAAAACAATTCCCTATAACCACCTCTGGCTTCTGTTAAGAAGCCGATTTTGTATCCATTTAGATACCTCACCCTGGATCCTGTGAGATTTAACTTAATGCAACCTGTTGGACTTTAACATGGTATTGTGAGACTTCTTACTGTGCCCATTCCCAATCCAACACTGGCATCTCCACATCAAGATAATTTCTGTTTCAGCACCACAGTGCAAACCTGTGGCCAGCTGCAGGACTCCTTTATTTCCTAGGATCGGTTGGCAGTCCCTGGGTTAAACAGGCACTGACAAGATCAAAGCAAACATCAAAAGATTTAGTCAGCTTGTAAAACTTGATGACCTCACATTAGCAGCATACATGCTTTGTTGGCTTCTAATGTGATGTCATCAATAATTAGGGCTGTGTGGTCACTGGATTTGTTTTACATAATTGTTCTGAACACATGCCATGCATGGAAAAGTAGCTGTCATGTTCCCCAGGGTCTCTGACAAGTCTGAATGCCGTACCCTCATTACAGAGCTTTCCCATACAATACCACAGATCTGATTTGATATTTTTTGCAATGTTTTTTTCCACAACATTAGCTCAATTGTAGTACACCACTGCTGCAAATGAAGCCAACGATTTAATGAACAAATTTAACTGTAGCAGTAAGCCGCAGTACCATGGGAAAATGTTCTTCCTGGTTGTTTTAGCTATGAGGAGAGATTGGAGAAACTTGGTTTGTTCTCACCAGAATGACAGAGGTTGAGGGGCAACCTGATAGGAGTCTAGAAGATTACAAGAGGCATGGACAGAGTGGATAGTCAGAAGCTTTTCCCTGGTGGAAGAGTCAATTACATAGAACATAGGTTTAAGGTGCAAGGGGCAAGGTTTAAAGGAGACGTATGAGGCAAGTTTTTTACACAGAGGGTGGTGGTGACTGGAACTTGCTCCGCAAGAAGGTAGCATATACAGACAAAAACTTAATTGCAAGATAATAGTTTCAATGTGAGTTTTTATGGATGATCAAGTCTTTATATATGCAGACAATGTGAGTGGAGAGAGGGTTAAGCACAGGTTAAGGAGGTGTCAATTGTCAGGATAGTTAGTGAGATTTTGCAAGCCCAGGCAAGTCATGGGGGTTACAGATAGTCTGACATGAATACAAGATCCTAGTTGAGGCCATCCTCATGTGTACGGAACTTGGTTATCAGTCTCTGCTCAGCGACTCTGCGCTGTCATGTCTCTTGAAGGCTGCCTTGGAGAAAGCTTACCCAAAGGTCAGAGGCCAAATGCCCATGACCGCTGAAGTATTCATCAACAGGAAGAGAACTGAACAATAAAATTGATCCCATTCTTGAAAGGATCAGGAACGAGAGGGCACAGATGCAATTGGCAAAAGCAAGATGAGGAATTCCATCTTCACACAGTGAATGGTTAGCGCTCAGAATGCACTGCCTGAGGGGTTGGTGCAGGTAGGTTCAACTGAAGCTTTCAGAAGGGAATAAACTTTATTTCCGAAAGGGAAGAATGTGCAAAGTGATGGGGGCAGAAGGCAAGAGGATGGAACGAGGTGAATTTTTCATTTGGAGAACCAGTACAGATAAGATGGACCAAATGGCCTGCTTCTATACTAAATTGATTCTGTGATGATTCTGATTCAGTGAAAGGACCCCTGCCCAGTGATTCACTCCAGCCCATTCCAACAAACAAAACACAGGACATTACTGACCGTTTGGCCCAACAAGTCTCTGCTGACATGTGACACTTTCCTAAACTAAACACCTTTTGCCTCAATAAGATCCATATCCATCTATTCCCTGCCTATTCATGCAAAGATGTCTCTTAAATATTAGTATTGTATCTGCTTCTACCACCTCCTCTGGCAGCACTCACCACCCTCTGTGTAAAAAACTTGCCTCCCACATCTCCTTTAAATTTTCCTCCTTTTACGTTAAACCTACATCCCCCAGAAATTAATATGTCTTCTAACAATCTTATCATTTTCTGGGCAATTTGCTTTGATCAAGCGGGAATATTTCTATGGCATGTCTGGAAAGAAAAGCATGCTGGAAAAGGAAGAGGAAGAAGAGAATAAGAATAAATAACTTTCTGTATCACATTTTCCGACAATATTACCATAGCAACACTGGATATATAATATATATGTATATATATATATTATATATGTATATATATATACACACACACATCAGGTACCCAGTGTTGCTATGGCCCAGAGAGATGAATGAACCTGCAATCCATCACATGGTCCCAGATTGTCAGTGCACACACACTTCCCCTTAGCCTAAAGGATGATCACGTCCTCTACATTGTTACAGCTGCCAAACTGCTGCAACACTTGGGATTTTCTGCTCAAAGTGGTTCCCTCATTGAAAGCAAAAATCCTGTTGGGACACTTGCAAGTACATGTCATTTGGTTAATCCCAGCTAATTCCTCAATTAGCAGTTTACTGCTGGGGAGCAGAGGTCACTGCCCAGACTGAGCAACATAGAAAACAGTTCAGTCCTGACTTCTACTCAAACTCTTTTGATCATTTTCTCTTTTTATCCTCTATCTCTTTTTATCTTTTCTGTCACTTTCTTAGTCATAGCCTCATGGGATTCCTACAATGAAGAAAGAGGCTATTCAGCCCATTCAGCCTGCACCAACTCTCTGAAAGAGCATCTTATCCAGTTCCATTCCCTATCCCTTGTAACCCCATACATTTACATGACTAACTGCCCTAACATATACACCTTTTGGATACAAGGAACAATTTACCATGGCCAATCCCTCTATTTTATAGACCTTGGAACACTAAGGGTCCAATTTTACCATCAAGTTGCACTCATTTGCAGGCACAAAAATTTGGTAAAGTCGGGTGTGAGATGAGTAGCACGATCCGTGCCCATCACTGAGCCGGTTCCTCCTTTACCAAGAGCTGAAAATGACCACAATCAGGACCATGACTGAAATGGGCGCAAGGTCAATTTAAATGTATTTGCGTGAATTTAAATGGACTTTAATGGCCCAAACTTATCAGCATTTTCCCTTGTACCACCATGTTCGCCTGTCCAGAATCAGCGCAAAACAAATATGGTTGGCAAAGGTCTTATTCAGGCACTCCAGCTTCTGAGAAGGTAAGTTCCGAGCTTCTGGTGACTCTTTGACTCAGTTCAGTGGGGTAGGGTGGAGGAGTCACCATTCTGGTGCTGGGCACAGGATAGTCTGCTGCCACTCTGCGTGTAATCAATGGGGGAGGAGGGGGACAGGGGACCATGGTCGGTCTGGGTAATGGGGGACAAGAGGGACAGTAATGTTGTGGGGTAGAGCAATGTCTGTGGAGGTCAGAGGGAAGACATTATCCAGCCTGGGAGCGGTGTGGTGTGAGAGCCATTTTGTAATTTTTTTTTACTGCACAGTCAGAGGCGCTGATTGGAGCTGCGGAGCTTCGGGTTCGTTAAACCCTGCCCATAGGCCTCTGCAGCATGATTCAGAATCACTGCTATGCTTTCAGACAGAGGGTGTATGGGAGCACCAGAGAACGGGTCTAAAAATTGGATCTGAAACACTCCCAGTTTCTGCACTTAGAATCAAAATGTAAAATTAGGCCCCAGGGGGTGATTTAGCATGGCCAATCTATGTAGCCCACACAACTTTGTACTGCAGGAGGAAACCCAGGCAGATACAAGGAGAATATGCAAACTCCACAGTCACCCAAGGTCAGAATTGAACCCATGTCTTCAGCACTGTGAGGCAGCAATGCTAACCACTGTGTCACTGTGCCATCCTCAACATAGAGTTCTGTCTCCCCTTGGGTTTTCAAAGAAAATTCTGAGGATTTATTTTACCCAAGGTGTGGTCTAGAAAAATCCGCTGGTTGCCTCTTGAAGGAAAACAAGTTATTGGATTATGCCTGAAATCCCTATTTCTCTGATTTCACTTCCGGTTCTCTGAGGGGTGGCATCCATCGATGGTCATGGAGCAAGTCTAATGAGCTTTATAGACTCTGATAGAAAGCAACCAGCCTCGTGAATGTCCCACACAGGGACAAGGAAGACTATAGTGTGTAAATTTTTAAAAAAAGCTTTATAAATTACATTGTCTTTGCCGTGTTTGTATTTTACATTCAGGATATTAAGTGTATCTTAAAGAATTTATTACTGGTGAGTGTGGTGTTTAATTAGGAATGAACAGGCCCACAGCACGAGCTCTTTGGTGTAGAATCAGGTCAGCACAATTTTATTCACATTTAACTATCCTCTTCAGTGATATTACACTTTTAATTAAAAAGCTATTTTTATTTCATTGGCAACATATCGTTCATTTGGTGAATAAAAAATCAGCATATATAAAACCAGGAATGGGTAATCACAGTATGATAGAACCCCTATAGTGCAGACAGAGGCCATTTGGCCCATCGAGCCTGCACTAACAACAATTCACCCAGACCCTATCCTGCAACCTCATGCTAATCCTTCTGACATGAAGGGGCAATTTAGCATGACCAATCCACCTAACCTGCACAACTTTGAAATAGAAAATATTATTTCATCCAAATGCGATTCAGGTGACAAAATTAAACCTCCAAATCAAATGTTACAAGTTCAAGTATTAGTCTATGGTTAGGGTACATAAATCAAAACTGACACTCCGTGTGCATTTCTGAGGGAGTGCCACACTGTCAGAGAGTCAGTATTGAGGGAGTATGGCAGTGTCAGAGGGTCAGTACTGAGAGAGTGCCGCACTGTCAGAGGGTCAGTGCTGAGGGAGCACCACATTATCAGAGGGTCAGTACTGAGGGAGTGCCGCACTGTCAGGGGGTCAGTGCTGAGGGAGTGCCACACTGTCAGAGGGTCAGTGCTGAGGGAGTGCCGCACTGTCAGAGGGTCAGTGCTGAGGGAGTGCCGCACTGTCAGAGGATCAGTGCTGAGGGAGTGCCGCACTGTCAGAGGGTCAGTGCTGAGGAAGCACCACATTATCAGAGGGTCAGTACTGAGGGAGTGCCGCACTGTCAGAGGGTCACTGCTGAGGAAGCACCACATTATCAGAGAGTCAGTACTGAGGGAGTGCCGCACTGTCAGAGGGTCAGTACTGAGGGAGTGCCTCACTGTCAGAGGGTTACTACCGAGGGAGTGCCGCACTGTTGGAAGTTCTGTCATTCAGACATGATGTGAAACAGAGGCTCTATTTACCTGAATAGGTAGAGGTAAAAGTATTGCTCTATCTCGAGGAAGAGTCAAATGTTTCCCTCAATCAATGTTAGGTGTTTGTTAAAGATGTGTCGCTGATGGTCATTGTTTCACTTTTATGAAGTAGAGTTAAACAGACTCGTGATATTGACATTGAATCATCACCCCAGAAAAACTATCTTGGTTTAATTGATTAAGTTTCCATTGACATTTTGTTTGGGTTCCAGTGTACCACCAGAGACTGTCACCCCCTCTGCCATTTCTGTTCTTTTAGAAGAGTCAGTTGGGATATTGGAGTTGGATGGCAGAGATCTGCCAGACTGTATCCTGCAAATAAACTCATGACCAAAGAAAACAATTGCCTTGATTTGTACTTCACTCTCTGGCTTGGGTCTATTTGATAATCAACACCTCAAACACAGATGAGTCACTATCATCTCGCTGTTTGTGGGTGTTTTCTGCGTGTCAGATTAGTTGTTGTGTTTCCTACGTTGCAATAGTGGCTACAATTCAAAAAAATGCTTTATTGGCTAAAAATCACTTTGAGATATTCAGTCAATGGTGAAAAACGTCACATAAACTCCAGTCTTGGGCAGGAATTTTATCGGCATGTCCACCCGAAGTTCATAAAGTCCCACCTGAGGCCAGTGGAGAATGCCGTTCTCCGAGGCTCACCCACCCCCGGAATTGGGATGGCCTTGCTGGGAAAATTCCAGCATTTATTTCATTACTTTTCAAAATAACATAAACTTGTTTAAGTTCATTTATTGGATATTGGTGTCTCACCTGAAGAAGCTTGTGCTATCAAATCAACTTGTTGGACTTTAACCTGGTGTTATGAGACTTCTTACTGTGCCTACCCCAGTCCAATATCAGCATCTCCACATTGTCACTGGTAGGCCAGCATTTATTGTCTATCGCGATTTGCCCTTGATAAAGTGATGGTGAGCTTCCTTCTTGAACACGCTGCAGTTTATGTGGTGTAGGTATGCCCATCGTGCTGTTAAGGGGTGAGTTCCAGGATTTTGACCCAGCGGCAATGAAAGAATGGTGATATATTTCCAAGTCAGGATGGAGACTGTCTTGAAGTGAACTTCCAGGAGGTGGTATTCCCAGAATCTGCTGGTCCTGTCCTTATAGATGGTAGTGTTTGTGGGTTTGAAAGATTGTTGATGAGTTCCCACAGTGCATCCTGTAGATGGTACACACTGCTACCACTGTTCATCAATGGGAGATTGAATGTTAGTGGAAGGAATAGCAATCAAGTGGGCTGCTTTGTCCTGGATGCTGTTGAGCTTCTTGAGTGTTGTTGGAGCTGCACCCATCCAGGCAAAAGGAGAGGGTTTCACCATACTCCTGACTTCTGCCTTGTAGACAAATGGTGGGAAGGCTTTAGAGTCATGAGGTAAGTCACTTGCCATTGGGTTCATAGTCTCTGACCAGCTCTGATAGCCACGGCATTTATATGGCGAGTTCAGCTTCTGATCAATAGTAAACAAGGTATTGATATTGGGAATTCAGCCATGGTAATGTCATTGAATGGAATAATAGTTAGGACCAATCTTATCGGAGATGGTCATTGCTTGGCACTGTTGGGTGTGAATTTTACTTGCACACTTGCTAGCCCAAACCTGGATATTGTCCAGGTCTTGCTGCATTTGGACATGGACTGCTTTGGTATCTGAAGAATCACGGATGGTGCTGAACATTGTGAATTATTGGTGAACATTGCGACCTTATACTGAAAGGGAGGCCATTCATGAAGCAGCTAGTTCATGAATGATGGTTGGGTCTGGGACACAATCCTGAGGAATATACATCAGGAATATGCCCTGGAACCATTACCAAGGCACAGTCAATAAAAGCAGCCTAATTTTTTCCATGTCAGCCTTCAACACTTTAATGTAGTTCTCAATGCCATTTGAATATTAATGAATCAAAATGATTGATGCACTATCATTAGGATAGAGGCCCCAGGACTTTTATTACCCAATGGTTAGAACTATGAGTTCAAAGTTGTCTTCTCCTCCCTCCCTGACCATATATTTGTCCCCCTTCTTCAAACATTATTATTTTTAGTTGGCTTACATGCCATCATGTTACAAATAACCTCATCATCAATTCAGAATGATATTCATTGCAGATAGTTTTCACGTTGCATTGCTTAGAAGGTAAGATTGAAACTGGGAGCATGGTCCAGGGCAGGGATTGAAAAACCTTTTTGAAAAAACAATCGCCTAAATTCCATTGTTTTGGGATCTGCAAAATGACAAATCAGCATTCCTGAACCAAAGGCGTGAGAAGTTACAAAGTCTTTCTGTTAGAACTCCGACTTGTAATTTGGAAATATAATGAATAAAATTTAAAAATCTGAATTATCATCTTTTGATGCTTTTCAGCCTTTTTCCATTTTTTTCTTTGTATTTCATAGGGCAGCATACTGGCACAGTATGGGTGGCATGGTGGTTAGTGCTGTGAACAAAGAACAAAGAAAATTACAGCACAGGAACAGTTCCTCCAAGCCTGCACCAACCATGCTGCCTGACTTAACTAAAACCCCCTACCCTTCCAGGGACCAGATCTGTCTATTTCTATCCCATTCATATGCTTGTCAAGATGCCCCTTAAAAGTCAAAACCATATCTACTTCCACTACCTCCCCCAGCAACAAGTTCTAGGCACCCACTGATCTCTGTGTAAAAAAACTGCCTCGTACATCTCCTTTAAACCTTGTCCCTCACACTTTAAACCTGTGCCCCCTAATATTTGACTCTTCCAACGTAGGAAAAAGCTTCTGACTATCCACTATGTCCATGCCTCTCATAATCTTATAGACATCTATCAGGTCACTCCTCAACTTCCATCCTCCAGTGAGAACAAACCAAGTTCCTCCAATCTCTCCTCAAGTTAATGCCCTCCATACCAGGCAATATCCTAGTAAATCTTTTCTGCACCTTCTCCAAAGTCTCCAGTTCCTTCTGGTAATGTTGCAACCAGAATTGAACACTATATTTCAAGTGTGGCCTAACTAAAGTTCTATAAAGCCGCAATTTCACTTGCCAATTTTTAAACTCAATGCCCCAGCTGATGAAGGCAAGCATGTCGTATGCCTTCTTGACTACCTTCTCCATCTGCATTTTGACTTTTAGTGACCTGTATACCTGTACACCCAGATCCCTTTGCCTATCAATACTTTTAAGGGTTCTACTATTTGCTGTATATTCCCTATCTACATTAAACCTTCCAAAATGCATTACCTCACATTTAAACTCCATCTGCCATCTCTCTGTCCAAGTCTATATATCCTGTTGTAACCTCTGATGGTCCTCATCGCTATTCACAAATCCACTAATCTTTGTGTTGTCTGCAAACTTACTCATCAATCTAGTTACATTTTCCTCCAAATCATTTATATATATTACAAATAGCAAAGGTCCCAACATCAATCCCTGAGGAATACCACTTGTCACAGCCACTTGACAATGAGTTGCAACTGTATGTGTTTGAGTTGGTGCTAGAAGTGTTAAATAAAGAAATGATTGATTTATTGTCTTTGTTTGTCTCATTAAACTGGAATGCTTGGAAGGTGTTTAAATTAAAGCTGCATAACAAGTGTTTCCATAATTGTATACATTCTTCATCAGACACAAGTCATCCAATCCACCTCTACGGCATTACCCTCCACAATACTTAGAGTAGCCAAACATGGGGAATGGTGGATGTCGTGACTAATTGCTGCAGAGAAATTTCTAACAGGTTAATTTATGTTCTAAATTTCTTACGGTAATCTCAGGTTTGTGATCTAACAGCATCATAAAAATGACAAATCACTTTGCATAAGCGACAATCTTTTCCCCTGTCTTTTGCTGCTCTTTGGTGTCTCTTGCTGCTTGACAAGTTCGGTGAAACATATAAATCAGAACAATGTGACTTTGTAATGGAAAATGTCAACTCCTGTATCTGACAGAGCCTATTACTCTCTGCTGGAATGAATATACTATATACAAGCAGATTTGACTGTTTTACCTTCAGAACGCAATGTGCTTATTCAGTGCTTCTGACTTCTTATCAGGGATCCGGGGTAAAGACATTCAGTGCTGATTGAGTTGCCCGAGAGGGAAATGGCTACTTATTTGTAGCATAAAGTAATGACCCTCACTCTGTGTGTTTTTAAAATTTCTATGAAGGACTAGGGTTGATTTGAATGACACAGCACACTGTGATTGTGACTGCAGGTTGGACAATGTAGAAACAAGTCTGCTCATTTTGCAACCAGATTTTGATTCTCTTAACTTGTTAAGAGAATGAGTGTTAAGCTAAACAAAGCAGGGCAGACTTCCATATCAATCCTGAAATGTGGGGCTCTGTTTTTTTCCCCCAGCCAGTGGGCAGGCTAGATGCTAAATTAACCATGTACCTGGAAGCATTAGTACACAATCACCCAACGCTGGAATGAAACCCAGGTGTGTGAGGCACCAGTGCTACACAATAACCAGGCTTTCGATGAAGCAATGAAGATATTTAAAAAGAGATCATATGGAGTGGTATATCTGATAATGGCTTCTTAAGTCCCAGTTTTTATACCTGATAGATACCCATCTAAGCCAGCTGTTGGAAAATAGCCAATAGGTCTATTACTTGTCAATGAAATAAGAATTAGCCCTTTGGATTTTAGCTAAATACACACATTGGGCGGGATTTTCCAGCAGCACTCATCCCTCCCCAAACACAGAATCGTGCTCAAGGCCAATGGACCTTTACATGGTATATCCCACATCCACTGGGATACCTGTGATGGATAGAATGGGAAAATAAGCTAGTCCCAATTGCCTGTATTTAGCCCATGTCCCTCTATACCCATCATACACATGTGACTATCTAAATGTTTTTTAAAAGACAAAATTGTACCCGTCTCTACTAGCTCTGGCAGCTTGTTCCAGATACTCACCACCCTTCTTGTGAAAAAGTTGCCCCTCTCGACACTTCTGTATCTTTCCCCTCTCACCTTAAACCTGTGCCCTCTTAAGGAAGTGTTCAGTCAAAATTGTATCATATTTTATTGGCTGCTGACATCAGGCTCGCGTGAGTTGGTATTGTATACCATGCCACCATGGCATATCAAAGCTCAAGACATCTGCAGTGTACCCTCCCCAGGAGCAGTCAGAACGCTGATGCTGGATGGCCACCTCCAGTTCTCTGCCTTTCCCTAGTGTTATGTGCTGGCTTCTTCACAAAGGATAAGAAAAGATTAACGAGCAAGAATATTGGAAAGTGTTCCCTGGATGAAAGGGCAAAAATTGTTGAGCATCATTGAGGGAGTTTGGTGTAACATTGAACTGAGGAGGGTCTGAAAGTCAGATCGGGATTTGAGGAGGTGCATGGACAGAGGGAAATGAGTTAGCTTCACGGTCATTTGAAATGAGGAGTGATGTGTTGAAGAGCAGTGTGTGGGGGATATACTTGACTGTGTCATTGTACTTACCTTTCTCTATCTGATTGGATTAGTTAACCTCTTTTGACATTGCATTCAGGAGCATGACATCTTGACGCTAACATCCTCTGAAATCTCCAGCCATGCTTTCTCATTCGTTGAGGCAGTCTTCTTCCTCCTCTGGAAGAGAAGTTGCCCAGGGGCACTAACAGCACACAGCCCTGGAGATGTTTCTGTGCAGTGAGAGTCTTGTTGAGAATCCATGACCGCAGTTACTTCCAGTATTCCAGCACCTGGAGAACGTTCCAACCTCCAGCCCCACAATGTCCCTTTAAAGAATTCAGCTGGAATCGGTGAGCACAGGTTATCAATCCCACACTACAAATTAGTCAGGGAACCCCAAATCAGATGCAGCAACAGGGTTAAAAAGCCACTGAGGGAGTCCTGCTTCTAAAATGTTCAGACTCCCCATGAAATACCAGGCTGTTTCATTGTCAGTGTATTGCTGACCTACAAATCCCCCAGTTATTTAACACTCTGCCTCTCCGCTTTCTAGAAATGCAGCATGTACAAAACACAGCTGCCTGTACTCTGTCTTGCTCCAAACTCCATTTACCCAGCACCTCCCACAGAGTATCCTTCATCCCCAACATACCAAACATAAAACTTTTGCCATTTCCATCAAATTAGACTGTGATCTTGCTCCACACTTGCTCTGCAAACTCCTTCAGAGCTACTTAGTTTAGGTGCATTGGCCATGCTAAATTCTCCCTCAGTGTACCCAAATAGGCACCAGAGCGTGGCGACTGGGGGATTTTCACAGTAACTTCATTGTGATGTTAATGTAAGCCTACTTATAATTAATAAATAAACTTTATAACTTTACCATATTTTAACTCTATCCCTCTGTACATCTATCCCTCTTTCCAGGCGGTACAGGGGCACAGTGGTTAGCACTGCTACCTCATAGAGCCAGGGATCCAGGTTTAACTGCCAGCAACTCAGGAATTTCCAGTAACTCCATTGCAGTGTTAATGTAAGTCTTACTTGTGACGAATATTGCTTCCAACATAAACATAGCCCTCTTGAGGGAAGGTGGCAACATCAGTATAGGACCTCGCCAATGCTCTGTACGGTTGTAGCAAGACTTCCTTAATCTTATACTCTATCTCCATTTGCAATAAAGCCAACACCACATTTGCCTTCCTAAGTACTTACTGTAACTTAATGTGTAGCCTCCCACATGGGATAGGATAAAATAATACAGAGAGAACTAGCAGCAAGAAAAGTAAATTCAAAATTAGAGATAACCCAAGCTGTTTCACAAGGTGGCCAAGAATGCTGGATGCATCCTGAAAGCACCTTATCTCCCTGTGATTTTTCTTTGTGTGATTCCAGGATTTGAACGGCACAAACTATTTTTGATACTTTGTCATGGAGTTATTGGTCAGAAAGTTTAAATTTGTTTTTTCACCAGGGTTTAAATGTCTCTCTGCAATGGAACCATTCCTGGTATGTGACGTGGCTCGAAGTCATCTGTGTAAAATAATGGATTTTTTCAGAATACATTACAAAAATCAAAGCTGCAATTGGAGTTACAACTATCACTCTCATCACATCACGACCAGCAGAATTTTCAGACAAATTCTCCAGAGAAATAGAATTAGGGTGGTACAGTGGTTCACACTGCTGCTTCACAGCACCAGGGACCCAGTTCGATTCCTAGCTTGGGTCACTGTCTATGTGGAGTTTGCATGTTCTCCCTGTGTTTGCGTGGGTATCCTCTAGGGACTCCAGTTTCCTCCCACAATCCAAAGATGTGCAGGTTAGGTGGATTAGTTATGCTAAATTGATCCTTAATGTCAAGAAATTAGCATGGTGAATACATAGGGTTATGGGGATACAATCCTGGACAGGATTGTAATCGGTGCAGACTCAATGGGCCAAATGGCTTTCTTCTACACTGTAAGGATTCTATAATTTTAACTGAAGGTTATTATAGACCTACAATCCCCTTTCTAACACAATGACAAATCTGCCATGTCTTACTGCTACAAAACATACTACAGTACCATAAATATTTATCTCTCTCATGCACGTACACACAAATGGCATCTATCTGTCATCCGTCGTATAAAAATAATACATCTAGCCAGGATTCTTCTTGCCAGTCCCTCAGATTTTCTGCCATATTTGAAGTGTCGCATTCAGATTTCTGCCCCACACTTCAGAATTAGACTGTGTCCTTAAAGAGGCAAAACTTCCATGTAGCAATGTCACAGTAAATCTGTAACTGCTATTAGAGTAGGAAGGAGATTAAATAACTGACATCCCAGGACATGCACCTTGAAGTATAGTCAAATAAAAGTATTTCTGCAGACAACATGTTGTAAAATTGTGTCTCTTCTGCTTTGAGCACATTGCATAGTTCCTGCGTCACATTGCAGATATTAGAAACTTGGCAGAGACAAGTAATAAACAAAGCCATAACTAAAACTGTGGTGATGTCATAAGAACTCAAAAACTAAAAGCAGGAAGTGGTCATCAGCCCCTTCAAGCCTGCCCCGCCATTCAATATCATCACGGCTAATCTATGCCGGCCTCAGGTTTTTTTCTGCATCATTTCCTCATAGCCCTCTGTGCCTCGATCTATCAATTATTTTCCATCTCCGCTTTAAATAATTCTAATGATCCAGCCTCCATTACCCTTTGGGACAGAGAATTCCAGAGATCTGTGAGAAGATCTAACCACTCAAGGGGGCAGGACTTTCTGACCATGCTCATCCCAAATTTAGAAGACCCTACCCGAGGACCTTCGCATGATCTGTGTCCCACATCTACGATTCCCATGGTGGGTGGGCTGGGAAGATTTCGCTAAAGATAGTTTGTTTGTGGTCATCATCTATTTCAGCTAACTAAGCAGTTTGGAAAGTCACTGGCAGGGGATACAACTGGAACGACCACAAAGGTGGTTCCCATTGTAACTGTGAAATGAAACTGATAATGGAACTCAAACCGAGGGCAGTGGTAAATGACTAAAGTGAGAATTGAATTACACGTGCGTATTACTACAATAATCTTTCACTTTTCAAGTCCCCTTCACTTCACTTAAGTAAAAGCAAAATGTTGTGGATTCTGGAATCTGAAGCAAAATCAGAAAATGCAGGAAAATCTCAACAGGTCTGACAGCATCGGTGGGGAGAGAATCGAGCCAACATTTCGAGTTTAGATGACTTTCCACCAGGGTCTCTGTTGGAGACATGACAGAGTGCGAGATTTCAAAATGGGAAAAACAAAAATAAGAATAAAAAGTGACAAGAATGGATGCACGAGATGAAAAGAACTGAAATAAAATAAATAGAAATAGGGTGAAGATGGAAGGTGTTAGGGATGAGTTAACAGACTTTCCAATGTAGTCCTAATTTGATGTCAATTTTTCAGTGGAAGTCACTGATATATAAAGGGACCACAGGGGGCAATATTAGTTGGTGGAGAATTGTATGTGGAGTTGGGTCAAAGAAATAAAGACATTTTATAAAGAAGCAGAATTCACGTCTCCTTCACTCTGCAACAACCAAGAGGTTCAAACAGAGGGGAGAGTTCATGTTCTGAAGTTATTGAACAAAGTGTTCAGTCTGGAAGGCTGTAAAGTGCCCAGTCGGAAGATGAGGTGCTGTTCCTCTAGTTTGCGTTGGATGTGGAGGGTGCTGCTGTTCTTAGCAGTGTCAGCATCAGGCAGGTCAACCTCAGCCACTAACACTCCCCCTGGTTCCAAGTGAGAAAATGACTGTTTAATGACAACTATCGAAGTCTCAAACTCAGCAAGAGGGAGGGAAAAGTAGAGAGACAGACAGACAGACAGACAGAGCAACACAGGTTGTGGATATTGTAGTGTAATGCACATTGCTTACATCATGAAGCACTGAGGCGGAAGACCATTTATTTTTGAAACTCTTTCTCGTTTTGACAAATTATTTAAGATTATGAAGTTCCTGTTATTTGAGAGGAACTTAATGTATTCAGTTGGTTTTGAGCTGTGTTTGGCTGTATTTAACATCACCCGATCTAAACTACCCTCATTAACAATGGACAAGAGAGACATTTCTAGCTGTTAAATCTGTTAATTTGCATGATTGCATTGAATTTTCCATTAGATGCACATCAATGCTAAATTATCATTTGAAAATGCAAAGAACATCACATTAAAGGTTAAGCGTGAACTAGGTGGTAAATGTGCAATTGTTGATGAAAATAGCCTTTTGGGTTTGCTCAGAGAATGATTTCAGTAAAAATTAACTGTTAGAAGCGAGATCATTTAGATTTAATTCACATTCAAACCAATTCTTTACCTGTAATTTTCAATCACTAACATTAAGTTCCATCACCTGCTGATGGCCACAATTCCCCTCAACTGTGTTGCTCATGAACTAGCTAATATTTTTGTTGTAATTTTATTTAAAATAATGGTCAACAATGCAATTCTTTGCTCCTTTAGATTGAATACAGTTTGGAGCTCAGTTTATTTGCAAGCACAGCAATCTATTTAATTTATTAGACAGTTTCCTTACTCCTTTACCCCACATGCAATTTTGTTAGTTATTCAAGCAAAAGGCTAACAACATTGAGAACAAGTATCTTCAGAAATGTTAATCACAATGTTCTGCAGCAATTATGCGATCAAAGAGCAAATAGGTTTTGAACCTCTTTCATGTTATAGCACATGTGAAAACAAATGGGTAGAACAGTGGTTAGTACAGCTGCCTCACAGTGCCAGGGACCCAGGTTTGATCCCTCGCTTGGGTCATTGTCAGTGGGGAGTCAGCATGTTCTCCCCATGTCTGTGTGCGTTTCCTCCATGTGCTCCAGTTTCCTCCCACAATCTGAAAGATGTGCTGGTTAAGTGCATTGATCTCCCTCAGTGTACCCAAACAGGTGCCGGAATGTGTTCACTAAGGGATTTTCACAGTAACTTCATTGCAGTGTTCATGTAAGCCTGCTTGTGGGACTAATAAATAAACATTTTTTTAAAAAGTAAGAACAGAATGGATTTTGTTTCTTTTATGGTACGTTTGGGCGGGAGCCATTTCTAACCAAATTGCCCCTTCAGAAAGCCTTTTGTTGAAATCCCTGACACCTACTGGAGAACTCCTGTAATCGCCAAGAGACATTGGCACCGGACCATACTCGATAATGTCAAAACAAAAGGACTTTGACATTTCCACATGTGGATTTTTAATGCATTGCCATGTGTGGTAAGATATTTATACCCGAAAGGGTTAATTTATAATTGTGTAATGAAAAATAACTAATAATTTTATTGTAAAAGAGTCTTTAGGGAGAGTGACCATAAGATTACAGAATTTTACATGAAGTTTGAAAGTGATGCGGCTCAATCCAAAAGTAGGATTTTAAAACAAAATAAAGAACACTACAACATTGACATGATGGATTGAGAAACCAGATCACAAGGCATGCCTGTAGAAAGGTAACAGCTAACATTTAAAGATTCAATACATTGTTTGTAACAAATGTGCATTCCTTTGAGACACAAAAACTCAACAGGAAGGTGACCCCACCATGAGTAACGAGAGAAGTTAAAGATTGTATTACATCAAAGGACAAAACTTACAAAGTTGGAAAAAAAAGTGGCTGATGTGATATTTGGGAGAGTTCAGCAAAGGACGCCTAAAAAACATCAAGAGATAATAAAATGGAGAAAATGAAAATGAAAATAAACTTGCAAGAAACAAAAATGAACTGCAAAAAATCTTCTCTAAGTATATAACAAGGTAAGGTTAAAGTCCTTATATTCCAGAAGACCAGAGACCACTTTCCCCTTTGTGGAGGGAGAGTTGACTGGTGGTGGTTTAACCTCAAGGTCACCACAACTCAAGCGAGGGGCAAGTTTGAGAAGATGGGTCCTTCATGAATAGCCTCAGCCGGTATGGGAATTGAACCCACGCTGCTAGCATTGCTCTGTATTATGGATCAATTGTTCAGCCGATTGAGTTAAATGAGTATAATACGGATTAGATTAACAAAGATAAATTGTGGCAGACACAGGAGAATTTCTAAAAGGGGGATGAAGAAATGGCAGAGAAACTAAATTCTTTGTGTTTCATGGAGGAAGGCACCAAAATCCTCCCAGGAATACCTGACCTTAATGCCGAGTGAAAATCACAGATTTGCAGAGTCTCGGAATCCTACAGATCAGAAGAGGCCCTTTGTCCAATCAGGTCTGCACTGAGGCCCTGATCTACACACCTAATCCCACTTCTCAGCAGTTGACTCACAGCCTTGAATGTTATGGCATGCTGAATACTCATCCAGGTACTTTTTAAAGGATGTGAAGTAATGGCCTAGAGTGTTATTGCCCCACTATTAATCCAGAAATTCAGGATATATTCTGGGGACCTGGGAGAGGATGGAATTTGAATCCAATAAAAATTATCTAGAATTAAGAATCTACTGATGACCATAAAGCCATTGTTGATTGTCAGAGAAACCTATCTAATTCGCTATGTCCTTTACGGATGGAAATCTGCCATCCTTATTTGGTCTGGCCTACGTGTGACTCCAAACCCACAGCAATGTGGTTGACTCTCAAATGCCCTCAGGCAGTTAGGAATGGGCAATAAAAACTTATTGACTGCCAGACTGAGATGGATAGGTTCCATAAAGCTCTGTGTATACTGAACAATGGATCAGATTTTAGGGCACTGCTAACTTTCTAAGATGTCAGGTATAAGACACTGTTTATATTGTACAAGGTTAAACAGCAGTATGAAATACTTAAATTTAAAGTTATTTACTAGTGCCACAAGTAGGTTTACATTAACACTACAATGAAGTTACTGTGAAAATCCCCTAGTTGCCACATGCCAGTGCCAGTTTGGGTACATTGAGGGAGAATTTAGCATCGCCAATGCACCTAACCAGCACATCTTCCAGACTGTGGGAGGAAACCAGAACACTCAGAGGAAACCCACATAGACATAGAACATAGAACATTACAGCACAGAACAGGCCCTTCGGCCTTCGATGTTGCGCCGACCAATATAAAAAGCAATGCCCCTCCAAACTAAACCATTCCCTTCTCTTCCATATACTTATCAACTAACCTCTTAAACGCCACCAAACTTGGCGCATCTACAACTGCTGCAGGCAGGGCATTCCACTCCCGAACCACCCTTTGGGTAAAGAACCTACCTCTGATATCCGTCCTATAACTATCACCCCTTAATTTAAAGCTGTGTCCCCTCGTGCTAGCTTTCTCCATCCTAGGAAAAAGGCTATCACTGTCCACCCTATCTAAACCTCTAATCATCTTATATGTTTCGATTAGGTCCCCTCTTAGCCGCCTCCTTTCTAACGAAAACAACCTCAAATCCCTCAGCCTCTCTTCATAAGACCTGCCCTCCATACCAGGCAACATCCTGGTAAACCTCCTCTGTACCCTCTCCAATGCCTCCACATCTTTCTTATAATGCGGGGACCAGAACTGCACACAATACTCCAAGTGCGGCCGCACTAGAGTTTTGTACAGTTGCAACATGACGTTGCGGCTCCGAAATTCAATCCCCCTACCAATAAAAGCTAAGACTCCATATGCCAACTCCACATGGGGAGAACATGCAGACTCCACATAGACAGTGACTCAAGCCAGGAATTGAACCCGGGTCTTTGCACTGTGAAACAGCAGTGCTAACCACTGTGCCACTGTATAGATTATTAGCTAGAAATACCAGAAAAAGGGGAGACACAGGAACTATTAAAAATAATTCAATCTTTGATTGTGGCTGTTGTTCCTACAGAAATGCTGACTACTGGATAAACACATTTCTGAAATATATTTATGGCAAGAGTAGGGCAGGAAACTGACTCCGTCTTTGAAACCATTAACCTTGTGCAATGAACTCAAACCTAGAGACTGTCCTTGTGGGAATGAGTCTGCTTTTGGAAGCTTATTGAGTGAAAGAAATCCAGTTTCAGTGAAGCATATAGTGCAAATATAAATATAAATTTATTTATTTATTTATTTATGCATGGGATGTGGACAACTCTGTACGCGGTGCACCCAACTCTGTACACTGTGCACCCAATCTGTACACTGTACTCTAATCGCAGACCAACTAATGTTTGCACAAATGTGTGCAAAGTTGGAGAAGTATTTTTAGAGACAGTAAAGATGGGTTTTATTTCCAATTGCCTGAATCTGATATAGAGGGCAGAAATTCAGAATAATTGGCAAAAGGAGTAAAAGTGATGTGAAGAAATTCTTTTTCACCAAGAGGCTCAAAGAGTCATCAAGCAGAATTTTCTCGTCCCATCCACCAAGGGAATCACAGCGGAGGGATAGGACCACACAAAAGTCCGCTGACTTTGGGTGGGATTTTCTGATCTTAGGGCAAGCATAATGGGAAAATTCCATCTATTGAATTATACAGCACGGAAAAGGCCCTTCTACCCATCGAATCCATACGAACAATAACGACCACAAAAGTCCAACTTATAGAAACATAGAAATAGAGCAAATAGGAGCAGGAAGGGGCCATTTGGCACTTTGAGTCTGCTCCACAATTCATTACAATCATGGCTGATATTCCAACTCAATAACTTAATCCTGCTTTTCCTTGATAACCTTTGATCCCATTCGCCCCAAGTGCTAAATCCAGCTCCCTTTTGAATACATTCAATGTTTTGGTAGCAACTACTTCCTGTAGTAATGAATTCCATGGGTTCACCACTCTTTGGGTGAAGTAATGTCTCCTCATCTCCGTCCTAAATGGTCTCCTTTGAATTGTCAGACTGTGATCCCCTGGTTCTGGACTCCCCCTGCCATCAGGAATATCCTCCCATCATCTACCCTGTCTAGCCCTGTTAGATTTTATAAGTCTGTTTTAAATCCCCCCTATTTGTCTGAATTCTAGTGAAAACAATCCTAATCTAGTCAATCTCGCCTCATACATCAGTCCCGCCATTCCCGGAATCAGCCTGGTAAACTTTCGCTGCACTCCCTCAAGAGCAAGAACATCCCTCCTCAGAAAAGGAGACTAAAATTGCACACAATACTCTCGGTGTGGCCTCACCAAGGCCCTGCGTAATTGCAATAATACATCCCTGCTCCTGTACTCAAAACCTCTCACAATGAAGGTCAACATGCCTTCTTCACTGCCTGCTGCACCTGCATGCTTACCTTCAGTGACCACTGCATACTCCACTCTCCCAATTTATAACCATTGAAGTCGTAATCTGTCTGCTTGTTTCTGCTTCCAAAATGAATAACCTCACATTTAACTAAATTATACTGCATCTGCCATTGATTCACCCACTTGCCAAACCTGTCCAGATCTTGCTGAAGGACTTCTTCATCCTTGTTACAGTTCACTCTCTCACTCAACTTGATATCATCTGCAAATTTTGAGATGTTACATTTTGTTTCCTCATCCAAATCATTAATGTATGTATATTGTGAATAGCTGGGGTCCCAGCATCGATCCCTGTAGCACTCTACTAGTTACTGCCTGCCAATTTGAATAGTGCCCATTAATTCCTACTCTTTGTTTCTGCTTTACCAACCAACTTTCTATCCATTTCACTACATTTCCTCCAATCCCATGCACTTTAATCTTGCACGATAATCTCTTACGTGGGACTTTGTCACTTTCTGAAAGTTCAAATATATCGCATCGACTGGCTCTCCCTTGTCAACTTTGCTAGTTACATCTTCAAAGGATTCTAATAGATTTGTCAAGCATAATTTCTCCTTCAAAAATCCATGCTGGCTCTGTCTGATCCTACCATTGCTTTCTAAATTCCCTGCCATAAAGTCTTTGAGAATGCATTTGTGAATTTTCCCCATTTCCGATGTTAAGCTTAACGGTCTATAATTCCCCATTTTCTCTTCACCTTTTTTGAATATTGGAGTGACATTAGTTACCCTCCAATCTGCAGCGACTATTCCCAAGTCTACAGAACCTGACCACCAATGTATCCATTATTTTAGAGCCACTTCCTTAAGTACTCTGAGATGTAGGATGTTCACCTTTTCCAGTACTTGTCCCAGATCCTTGAAAGTTTCAAGTGCTCATCCAAATACTTTTTAAAGGTTGTAAGATTTCCAGCCCCCACTATCTTCCGAGGCCATGCATTCCAGTGATCGGAGCTGGAACTGTCTTCCTGACAGTGTGATGGAGGCAGATTCGATCGAAGCGTTCAGGTAGAAATTGGATTATTATCTGAAAAGAATTTATGTGCAGGGTTATGGGGAAAAGACAGGGGAAGGACTGGGTGGCACGCTGTTTCAGAGAGCCAGTGCAGATGGGCTGAATAGAAACAGGCTAAAAACAGAAAATTACTATCCCTCAGCTGCAACATCCTTCAGTTTAATAAATACAAACAACCCCAAACAAGAAATGATCAATACCTTTCTGCAGGTGATGTCAAGGATGAAGTTGTAATGCTATTGAACTTCTCCTTATCCCAAACAAGCCCGCTTTACTCTCACCTTCTGCAGAACAGAGTGGTTCCATTCTCCCACAGCCCATTCAATAACATTTATTCATTGATGAAACTTCTGTACCAATAAGCTTTTAATCCTGTCAATACTGCCAGGAAACACCATTGCAGTGCAACATGTAATTTGGTTAATATCAAACATAGTAAGAACCTCCCATTCATATCTCACCAATCCAATCATCCGTCTGTTTTTTTTAAAGACAGTTTCCTAACTCTTGTCAGGTGTCCCCGTGCTGACCTGATCAGAACTGATCAGCAAAACTGCAGCAATTGAACGTGGCCAATCAATCTAACCCGCACATCTTTAGAATCCCCTCATTTCCAGTGACTGTTCTTCATGTGCAAGCTCTTAAAATGTTCATGGCGGATAACCCCCTTGTGAGGGACCAACAATGTAGCTATGGCAGTGCCTGTCTAAGGAGGGTGGGTGCTCTGCCAACAGGAGGGAGGAAGAGACGGACCTGCTCTCACTGCTCCCATTGCATCACTGCTGTTCCCATGGTATCAGAGAACAGAATCCCTAGCAAGCACAAGGAGGCCATTCAGCCCATTAAAGTTTGATTCTGTTTATTGTCTCATGTATTGATACACAGCATTGTTTCTTGTGCACGGTACAGAACAAAAATGCAACACTATATAATCAAGCCCACCCAGGCCCTATTCCTGTAAACCCATCATATTTACCCTGCTAATACCCCTGACACTGAGAGGCAATTTAACATGGCCAATCCACCCAAGCCACACATCCTTCAAGTTTCTGCATTTCCAGTAATTTAAGAGAGAGAGCAAGACAGAGAGAGAGAGCAGGTTGCAGAAGATGATTGATTCCTCAAAATCCTCAGCCATTTGATGCATCATTCTATTCTTTATGGAGCCCTAAATCTGCATGACAGCTGTTTGAACTTCTACCAAAGCTGTAAAGAATATTAATACGGACTCCTGGCTCCTGTTAAGAGGGTCATCCCCATTTTAAATGCGCACAGCAGTCAAATGTCACTATTACCTACTTGAGCTACAGATAAAAAAAAAAGTTTGCTTGCTTGTACTGAATTGAACCATCAGATGTGATTGAGTTATTCAGAAAACAGTATTTAGAGTAAACATATTACTGAAGTTAATTGGACAGATGCAATTAGCTAATTTTGGGAACGCGTAAAGCACCTACTGAAGGGTGAATAAGCATGTGAATCTAAAGGATGGATAGTTGCTTTTTAAATTACAACATTAATATTTATATATTTAATTATTTTGATGATGAGGCACTGTTTTCTGATTAAAGTTTGACATCTTATTTGATTCCTTATAGCTTCATTCTGATTAATCATCATTGATGTAACTATTCTTCACTGCACCTTGATTAATTTTGATTTGATTGCGATTTAAAAATAACACCGATGTTCTTTCTGCTCCGTTAAGTCAGGCGTCATCAAATCCTTTTATTCACGGAGTGGAATCTTCCCATCCCACCTGCCATGGGAATCGTAGCAGGCGGGACACGCGCCATGAAGATACATTGATCTCGGACAGCATTTTCCAGTTTTGGGGCAAGAACAATCGGAAAATCACGGAATCTTTTTAATTAAAAACATGTCTGAAAATAGCAGCAGTTGGCAACTGTAGCATGAAAATTCCGTACTTCCAAGTCAAATACACAGCAAATTGCCGAATGAATCTGGTAAAAGGCATTATCTGTTTATTTCATTTGTCTATGAGACAAGGACATCACTGGCTGGCCACCATTTATTGCCCATCCCAAGTTGTCCAAGGGCATTTAAGAATCAACCACATGGCTGTGGGTCTGGAGTCACATGTAGGCCAGACCAAGTAAGGATGGCAGATTTCCTTCCCGAAAGGACATCAGTGAACAAGATGGATTTTTATGACAACCGTCAATGGTTTCATGGTCATCATTACACTTTTGATTCCAGATTTCTTTTTTATTGAATTCAAATTTCACCATCTGCCATGGTGGGATTCAAATACAAGTCCCCAAAGCAGTACCCTGGGTTACATGTTCAATGATAATACCACCATTTTGCAAATATGTCAGTTGTTGCATGACCACGACTGCATGGTATTTCAAAGTGAGTTTGCAATGGCACTGAGAGTAGGAGATGTTGAGTATGAGTTTCCACTCTTGGGAGAGTGTAGGACCTGAAAACAAAGTCAGAGAATAAGGGGGTGCTTATTTAAGATGGATTTGAGAAAGAACTCCTTCTTGTGTGGTGAGTGGGGCAGCACAGTAGCACAGTGGTTAGCACTGCTACTTCACAGCTCCAGGGACCTGGGTTCGATTCTCGGCTCGTGTTACTGTCTGTGTGGAGTTTGCACATTCTCCTCATGTTTGCGTGGGTTTCCTCCAGGTAGTCCAGTTTCTTCCCACAGTCCAAAGATGTGTGGGTTAGGGTGATTGGCCATACTAAGAAATTGCCCCTGAATGTCCAGGGTAGCAAACGTTAGAGGGATTAATAAGAATAATATTAGGGATACGGGGGTAGGGCCTGGGTGGAATTGTGATCGGTGCAGACTCGATGAGCTGAAGGGCCTCTTTCTGCACTGTAGGATTCTATAATTCTAAAAGCCTTTGGAATTCTTTATTCCAAGGAGCGGTGAACATTCTCAAGGCTGAGATCAATAGATTTCTATTCAGTTGGGGAAATAAGAGTTATGGAAATAAGGCAGGAAAATGGACTTAGTGTCAAATTTGCCTTAAGCCAATAATAATATTATGTTATTATAACATAATAACATATATGCATTCTACATAAATACATTCAGACTTAAAGGGCTGAATTGCCTTCTTCTGTTCATATTTGTAATAATCTTATGGAATAAAACTAAGGAGCAGGCTGATGGTGATCATAGAATTGTTACAGCAGATGAGGAAATCGCTCAGTCTATCTTGTCTGTGCTAGCCCCCCAAATTAACAATTCACCCAATACCACTTCCCCATCTCCTCCTACAGCATTTTTGAATAATAAATCTACTCCCTTCAGAATGTCTCCACCACACTCTCAGGCAGTGTCTCCACCATACTTTTGCAGTGCATCCACCACACTCTCAGAATATCTCCATCACACTCTCAAAGTCTCCATCACACTCTCAGACAGTGTCTCCATCACACTCTCAGGCAGTACATCCTTAATAACCGCTCACTGCATGGGAAAAACATTTTTATATTACTTTTGCTGCTTTTATTGAGGATGTTAAATCTGTGACCTCTAGGTTTCAATTCTGTAACTGGGGGAACAGTTTTTCCGTATCTACTCTGACTGGACATGTTCTTCAACAGGGCTACCAAATTCCCTCTCAATGTTCTCTTCTCCGAGGAAAAACAGCCTCAACTTCTCCAATCGATCTACAAAACTGGAGCATTTGTAGGACAGTGAAAGGAGGTACTGTGAAAAGCGTGAGTGCAGGCGTGAAGGGTAGAATTCTAACCTCGACAATCATACTGAGGCCATGAGAAACATGTCTGGCCAGAGTAAATAGGGATAAATCGTTCCCACAGGTCGCAAAGTTGAAACCTAGAGGGCACAGATTAAAATGATCAATAAAAGCAGCAAAAGTAGTACGAGAAAAATCTTTTCCATGCAGCGAAAGGTTATTATGGTCTGGAATGCACTGCCTGAGAGTGTGGTGGAGATGCCTGGCATTGATTCCAGGCCCTGAGTGCTAAGCTATTCACATTGATCTCCATGATCTCTTCTTTCCATAGGTCTCAGAGGTCTACCCTGAAGGGTTTTCTGCCTTTAGGCTGCATTCCTGAGCCTCTCAAACAAACTACCAGAACAAATTGCCATGTCGTCTCTGTGCCCATGAATGAACAGGTGCGATCTCACTGATCAGCTTTCTGGCTCATGGTATTTTGGATGGAACACTAATTCTGTGGAATTAAAGAATATCTGTCCTGTGTTGAGAATATAAGTTGTATCACACTGATTGAACATGAACAACTAATACTTTTAGGGGAGAATGTATTTATGTAGAATGCAAGTCATTGAAATCGGAATGCTAATTGCTCTGCAGGACTTCTTGTCATTATACTTGAAATAGTAACATTGATTAATGTCTGTCCACGCATATCTGTCCAATGAATGCTGAACACCTGAAGCAACAGGTCCTGTCTTGAACATGCTATTAAAATGATATAGATTGGCATCCTGTACTGATTGACTTTATATTTAGGCAAGTTCATGTTGAGTTCTTCCATTATCAGAATGCAACCACTTGGCTTAGCTAACTGACTCCTGCCCAGATGATTTTCGCCTTACCATTCACGCTGAGGTTGAAAAAATGTAAAGGGACAAACAGTCAAATGGATTATTTCTGTTCTGGATGGTGACATTTTTCTTTATTCATTTGTCATTCAATTATCTATTCATTTGTAGGAAGTGGGCGTCGCTGTCTGGCCAGCATTTATTGCCCATCCCTCGTTACCCAAGGGCAGTTGAGAGTCAACCGCATTGCTGTGGCTCAAATCACATGTAAGCCAGACTGAGTAAGGGCAGCAGATTTCCTTCCCTAAAGGACATTAGTGAACCAGATGGGCTTTTCCAACAATCGGGTATTGGTTCTTGCTCATCAGTAACATAGGAGACTGTTAAATAAGTTAAACACCCATGGTATTAAGGTTAAGATCTTGGCATGGGTAGAGGATTAACTGACTGGCAGATGGCGGAGAATGGGGATAAAGGGGTCTTTTTCAGAATGGCAGCTGGTGACTAATGGTGTGCCTCAGGGGTCAGTGCTGTGACTACAACTTTTCACAACATATATTCATGATTTGGAGGAAGGAATTGAAGGTACTGTTGCTTAGTTTGTAGATGATGCAAAGATATGTAGAGATATATAGGAAATCAGAAGCATAAAGGGACTTGGGAGTCCTTGTTCAAGACTGTCTGAAGGTTAATGTGCAAGTTCAGTTGGTGGTTAAGAAGGCAAATGTATGTTGGCATTCATGTTAAGAAGGCTGGAATACAGGTACAGGGGCACACTTCTGAGGCTGTATAAGGCTCTGGTCAGGTCCCATTTAGAGTGTTGAGAGCAGTTTTGGGCCCCATATGTAAGGAAGGATTGGAAAGGGTCTAGAGGAGGCTCAGAAGAATGATCTCTGGAATGAAGAGCTTGTCGTATGAGGAATGGTTGAGGATTCTGTGTAGATTATATGTAGATTAGAAGGGTTAGCCACGGTAAATGTGTGAGGTTACCAGGATAGGGGGTTTGGATAAAATATCAAAAGAGAAAACGCTGGAAAATCACAAGTGACACGATGTCTTCTGGATTCAAAACATCAGCTCTTTTCTCTCCTTATAGATACTGCCAGATCTGCTGAGATTTTCCACTTCTGGTTTCAGATTCCAGCATCTGCAATATTTTGTTTTTTAACTGGGATAAAATATTCAATGGGCCAAATGGCTTCCTTCTGCATTGTAGGGATGCTATGACCATGCTTGTGGCTGGGATTCTCCAGTTTCATGGCGGGATAGGGATATATGGCATCGGAGAATTTCGACCATGGTCCAGCGATTCCCACATTACGTTTCTGGAAAGGGAATTGCATCCGATTGAAAAAACCATCAGTCTTACCAAATGTTTCTCTTGACAAGTAAACAAAAATAATCAAACACGATACTAATCCCTGTCAATTTGGATCAAAGTTGAGTCTGCCCTTTCGAGCTTTGCAGCATGGCTTTGTGAGAGGGAAAGTGTGTTTCTAAAAAGCATTTTTTCTCGTTAGAAATGCATTAATTTCTGAAAGTGGCATAATTGTTTCATTAATGAGACTGCCAGTCTCTATTAATGTAGAGCAATTGGGTCTTAATTACCAATGCTGATATTATGATGCCCGCACATTATTTATGTCTGTATCCCACTCTCAGAGCTAACACAGGTCCATTGCAACTAAGAAACAGCATTTTTGAGGTGCAATGTCATTGTTTAGGATGTTCTACAGATAAATTTAATAAAGCTTAGTGCTGATCAAGGACAAACTAATTAACAGATACTAGTCCCTTTTACCAATGCTCGTGCATTTGATTGCAGACAGTGATTATCTATTCTGCATTATAATCGTAACTTGAAAACTGATGTGCAAGTTCTTATTTGAGCACCTCATTTTCATGGAACCATGAACCACAGAGTCTCACAGAAGGAGGGCATTCAGCCCATCGAGCCTATATCACGCTCGGAAAGGGCACCTTACCCAGGCCCATTTCCAGCTGTTTTCCTGGTCAAATCCAGCTGTCCTTTCAATTCAACCCCGCTTCGTCCTTCTCTCCTGACTCTTCCTGGTTCCCACAAAACAGTTCCTTCCGCAGGCAGATGCACATATCACAGGAGAGCAAATAAAAGATGTGCGGGTTAGGTGGATTGGCCATGCTAAATTGCCCCTTAGCATCAAGGGAGGCTAGCTAGGGTAAATGCATGGGGTTATGGGATAGAGGACGGGTATGATTGTAGTCGGTGCAGACTCGATGGGCTGAATGGCCTCGCTCTGCACAGTAGGATTCTGTGATCTATGATTCTAAAAAAGAAGGGTGGCACAATGGTTAGCACTGCTGCCTCCCAACGCCAAGGACAGGGGTTCAATTCCTGGCTTGGGTCACTGTCTGTGTGGAGTCTGCACAGTCTCCCCACGTCTGCATGGGTTTCCCCTGGATGCTCCAGTTTCCTCCCACAGTCCTTAAGACATGCTGGTTGGGTGCACTGGCCGTGCTAAATTCTCCCTCAGTGTCCCCGAACAGGCGCCGGAATGTGGCGACTGTGGGATTTTCACAGGAACTTCATTGCAGGGTTAATGTAAGCTGATTTGTAACACAAATAAATAAACTTATTATGAACAATCATCCATTGGCATCATTTCCAATCTCAGGGAACAAATGTGAAGTCATTCGGATTTTTTTCAAGGCTTTGCATTATCTCAGGATTCACTCACAGCCTGAAATTTCACAGATTCGATGAGAGACAGGATCTAGTTTGAATTAAAAATGAGCCCATTGGAACAATTTTACTAACAGTGAGAACATGGTTGAAGCATCACATGAGTGGGACCAATGCACAGTCCATGGAGGATTGGAAATGATGTATGCAAGGATCAGACTGGTCTTGCTGGCCTCTTCTCATTCCATTCCGGTACCTCTGAACAACAACTTAACCTTCTGAGGGCTGGCGATCCTTTCTGTGCTACGCTGAAGTGATCAATCCAAGCAGAGTTTGCACATTCTCCAGTGCTTGCCTTCCAACCCAAATCACATTCATTGTAACCGTTGTAATGATGGCATCAAGCTAATGAAAAGATCAGCTAATATCCAGCACGATAGGGAGTGGTGGATGATCAAAGGAACCGGTGGTGAAGGCAGAGATTTGCGTGCCGGGATAAAATTTAGCATCAAAATAAGGGAGGCAACTGCTTCCAATGGCTCAGAAAGTGTTTTGATACATTGGCAAAGTCAAAGGGGAAACAAACCAAGGCAAACTGGAAGTATGAAAGGAAAAACAGATCGCATGCATGAGTTTGCAGAAACATTTTGCTACGTTAAGAAACCAGTATTGTAACATATCCTGAAAGTGGTGGACACAATTTTGAAGCTACAAGTGGTGCCATCTAGACCCTGTTGTAGTAGCCTGGCCCTTTAAGTGTATTGGGGATAGGGAGATGCAGGCATTTTCCATTGTCCCAGGGTCAGGTGAATAGTCCAGACCCTATGGTTGTCATGGCAGCTAGCCCAGCCAATTAGCAGGATGGCGCGTACCATAAGTGGTGAAGGAACTCACAGTTAGAGTCATAGAGGTTTATAGCATAAAAACAGGCTCTTCAGCCCAACTTCTCCATGCACCCTTTTTTTTTAAACCACTAAGCTAATCTTAATTGTATACATTTGGCCCATATCCCTCTATACCCATCGTACCCATGTAACTGTCTAAATGTTTTTTAAAAGACAAAATTGACAAAAAGACTATTACTCTGGCAGATTGTTCCAGACATTCACCTCCTTCAGTGTGAAAAAAATTGCCTCCCTTTTGTATCTCTCCCCTCTCACCTTAAACCCTCTAGTTTTAGACTCCCCTATCTTTGGGAAAATATATTGACTATCTAGCTGATCTATGCCCCTCATTATTTTTATGGACCTCTATAAGATCACCCCTCAGCCTTCTATGCTCCAGAAAAAAAAGTCCCGACCTATCCAGCCTCTCTTATAGCTCAAACCATCAAGTCCCCGTAGCATCCTAATAAATGTTTTCTGCACTCTTTTGAGTTTAATAATATCTTTTCTATAATACTGTAACCAGAACTGTACACACTATTCCAAGTATGACCTTATCAATGTCTTGTACAGCTTCAACATGACGTCCCAACTCCTGTATTCAATGTTAATTGAACACAGAACATAGAACAGTACAGCACAGTACAGGCCCTTCAGCCCTCATTGTTGTGCTGAGCTATGTCCAAACACAAGACCAAGCTATCTCACTTCCTATAATTCTGCTGTGCTCCATGTGCCCATGCAATTACCGTTTGAAAGTTGCTAAAGTGTCAGACTCCACTATCACAGCAGGCAGTGCATTCCACACCCCAACCACTCTCTGAGTGAAGAATCTACCTCAGACATTCCTCCTAGATCTCCGACCATGAATCTTATAGTTATATCCCTTAGTAACAACTACATCTACCCGAGGAAATAGTTTCTGCATGTCCACTCTATCTATCCCCTTCATCATCTTATAAATCTCTACTAAGTTGAAGTTCTGACCAATGAAACCAAGCTTGCTCAATGCCTTCTTCACCACTTTGTCCACATGTGACTCCACTTTCAAGGACTATGAACATGTAGTCCTATATCTCATTGCTCATGCGATCTCCCCAGTGTCCTACTATTAACTGAGTAAGTCCTGTTCTGGTTCAATCTACCAAAATGCACCACCTTGCATTTATCTAAATTAAACTCCATCTGCCATTCATCAGTCCACTCGCCCAGTTGATAAGATTCCATTGCAATGAGAGATAACTTTCTTCAACTATCTACTATGCCACCGATCTTAGTATCATTTGCAAATTTACTGACCATGCCTCCTATATTCTCATCCAAATCATTAATATAAATGACAAAAAAAAATAGACCCAGCACTGATCCCTGAGGCATATCGCTGGTCATAGGCTTCCAATTTGGAAAACAACCCTCTGCAATCCTCTTCTGGCTTTGTCAAGAAACCAATTTTATATCCACTTAGATACCTCACTCTGGATCCCCTGAGATTTAACTTTGTATAACAACCTACCGTGTGGTACCTTGTCAAAAGTCTTGCTGAAGTCCATGAAGACAACATCAACTGCACTGCCCTCATCAGCCTTCTTGGTTATCCCTTCGAAAAAACTCAATCAAATTTGTGAAACAATATTTTCCACTCACAAAGCCATGCTGACTGTCCCTGATCAGTCGTTGCAACTCTAAATGCCTGTAGATCC
Source organism: Sphyrna mokarran (assembly GCA_024679065.1). Classification (NCBI taxonomy): domain Eukaryota; kingdom Metazoa; phylum Chordata; class Chondrichthyes; order Carcharhiniformes; family Carcharhinidae; genus Sphyrna; species Sphyrna mokarran. The sequence goes on along the minus strand of JAGIQG010000008.1, from coordinate 120,640,522 downwards.
TGTCTCTCAAAATATCTTCCAACAACTTTGCCACTACAGATGTGAGGTTCACTGCCTTGTAGTTCCTAGGCTTTTCCCAGCAGCCATTTTTAAACTAAGGCATAACATTTGCCACCCTCCAATCTTCAAGCACTTCACCCATGACTCTCGATGATTCAAATATCTCTGCTAGGGGACCCACAATTTCCTCTTTAGCCTCCCAAAATGTCTTCGCATACACTTCATCACAGGGATTTATCTACCTTGAAGCGCTTTACGACTTCCAGCACCTCTTTCTCTGTAATAGGTACACTCCTCAAGACATTGATATTTATTTCCCCAAGTTCTTTAACATCCATGCTTTCCTCAACAATAAATTCTAACAAGAAATATTCATTTAGGATCTCACCCATCTTTTGTGGATCGGCACATAGATGACCTTCTTGATCCTTAAGAGGCCTTACTCTCTCTCTTGTTACTCTTTTGCCCTTTATGTATTTGTAGAAGCTCTTTGGATTCTTCTTTGCCTTATCAATCTTTTGTCCTCTTTTTGTCCTCCTGATTTTTCTCTTAGCTCTACTGCTACACCCCCATACTCTTCAAGAGACTCATTTGATCCCAGCTGCCTATACATGTCATGTGCCTCCTTCTTCTTCTTGACCAGGGTCTCATATCATCCCATGTTATCCAGGGTTTCTGACTTCTGCCAGCCTTGCCTTTCACTCTAAGAGGAACGTGCTTATACTGAACCCTGGTCAACACACTTTTGAAAGCCTCCCACTTCCCAGATGTCCCATTGCTTTCCCACAGAGTCCCCCAATTAATTTTTGAAAGCTCCTGCCTGAAACAATCAAAATTGGCCTTGTCCCAATTTAGGATTTTAACTTTTGGGCCAGACCTATCATTTCCCATAGCTATCTTAAAGCTAATGGAATTGTGGCATTGACCCTAAAGTAATCCCTCACTAAAACCTGTTCTTCCTTATTTCCTAAATTAAGTTTTACCATCTCTCTGGTCGGACCATCCACATTACTGAATGAGAAATTCCTCCTGAATACAGTCAATAAATTTCTCTCTATCCAACCCTCTAATACTATGGCTGTCCCAATCAATATTGGGAAAGTTAAAATCCCCTACTATTACTATGCTATTTTTCTTGGAGCTATCTGTAATCTCCTTACATATTTGCTCCTCAATTTCCTGCCGATTATTTGGGGGTCTATAGTACAACCCTATCAAAGTGATTTCCAGGCGAAGTAGTTGGAACCAGATAGCGGAATTTTACCATCCCGCCAGCCCACCACGGGAATCATAGTGCGGGGAGCGGGGGTGGGGGGGGGGCAGATTGTGCAAAAGTCCATTGAATTCAGATAGAAATTTCTGGCCTTTTGGCGAGGATGGCCAAAAGACCCCTCCCCAGGAGTTGAGCAGCGCAGTCACATTGTAATTTAATCTGACCATGTTGGATTACATCATTCTTCTCACCTGCCAATAAATCTCTGTTGGTTCAAACCACATTGAGTTGCCCTCGATCTCTGGCACCTTGGCTGCAAGCATTCCAACAATAAATAACACAGCCTCTGCCTCAGGAGATTTCCCAAGTCAAACTCAGCTGAGGTGACAAGGGCTCCACAAAAGGTTGGCAGGTTCCCAACAGATATAGGCAATGAGGCAGAGCTGGCGACCGATCATCCTGGTGTGTCACTATTCGTGTTGTGTAGGCTGAAGGCTGAGAACATTGGTGCCTGGAGTGTTTTGTCGCTGTTAGTCAGGAATTCACACTGTTTATTTGTGTTCTTGAGCCTGCTATTGGAGGTTCCTTTGGAAATCTGAACCCCCTCACAATCTAATCAGTTTGTGGATTTGGCTGGCAGGATATAGCGGCCACTGATTTCATGTTGCCTAATCTTCACTTTGAAAGATCACAGGGATTCTCAATCAAAAAGACACTGTTGCCAGTAACAAATGTTGCTGGGGAAAGAAACTGCAGGGTAATTGTTACAGCAGCTCTTAAATAGCCAAGGAGCTGATTAAAAGAAGACTTATGCTGACAAAGCATCTCCATGCTTTATTCTAGGTGATATTTCACCCGCACACTCACTTCCATTTCCAACACTTTCAGATTTGAACCTGGAGCTGTGAGCAATTATTCCAGAAAGAAATCTCACAATGCCAGGTTAAAGTCAAACACATTTATTTGGCAGCACGAGCTTTTTGAGTGCTGCTCCTTCATTAGGTGAGTGAGGAGTTGTGTTCACAAACAGGGCATATACAGACACAAACTCAATTTACAAAATAATGGTTGGAATGCGAGACTTTACAGGTAATCAAGTCTTAAAGGTACAGACAATGCGAGTGGAGAGAGGGCCAAGCACAAGTTAAAGAAGTGTGTATTGACCTGTATCTTGTAAATTGAGTTTGTGTCTATATATACCATGCTTGTGAACACAACTCCCACTCACCTGATGAAGGGGCAGTGCTCCGAAAGCTTGTGCTGCCAAATAAACCTGTTGCACTTTAACCTGGTGTTGTGAGGCCTCTTGCTGTGCTTACTCCAGAACAACGCTGGCATCACCATATCATAACAAGATTCTTAACCATTCAGAGCTGAGATGCATGTCAAGAAGCTTAACACCATCCAGGACAAAGCAACCCACTTGATTGGCATCACATCCATAAATAACCACTCCCTCCACTACCGACGCTCAGTAGCAGTAGTGTATACTATCTACAAGTTGCACTACAGCAATTCACCATTATTGCAACAAGTAAGGATTTTAAAGCATAGTTTGGGAACGTAGTTTGGAAATTTTTATATAACAATCATCGAGGGAGGGAGGATGACACCTAAAGAGAAATCCACAAACACTAGCCTTGTACGTTAAGGAGATCATTGTAGCTTCAAATGAAATTTGTCATTCATGTTAGTCTTAAAGTCTGTCCAGTTGAAATAAAGGAGGAGTTATAATCCAAATGTTCATGTTTAGTAAATGTTTTATTTTTCTTGTTAAAACTGATTTGCAATACAATGACTCTGTTCTCTGCCCATTGAAGTGGTGGAGGCTACCTCATTGAATATGTTTAAGTCACGGGTAGATAGATTTCTGATCGATAAGGGAATTAAGGGTTCTGGGGAGCAGGTGGGTAAGTGGAACTGATCCACTTCAGATCAGCCATGAGCTTATTGAATGGTGGGGCAGGCTCGAGGGGCTAGATGGCCTACTCCTGCTCCTATTTCTCACGTTCTTATGTTCGTCCACATTTGATTAAAAGGGGCAGGTGCCATGGTACCATTCTGGGGTCTCTCCATAGACATCAACTGGTATCATAACAGCCTGTATGTGAGTCCAGACCCACAGCAATGCATCTGACTCTGAAATGGCCTCATCTACCATTTAGCTGCACCTTTCAAGACTGAAATTAAGGAATACCTCTCAACTCAAAGGGTGGGATAGTTTTGGAAATCCCTTCCATTTACAGTAATTGATGCTAGATCAAAAATTGATTTGAATTCCAAGTTTGTTAACATTTGCTACACAAAGGTGTTAAAGTTTGGGAAGAAACTGAGTTTATAGAATTGTGGTTATAGCAGAGAAGGAAGACATTCGCCTTGCCATGCCCATGGCAGCTCTTTTGAAGGGCAGTTCAACTAGTCCCATTTCCTCTGCATCTTCTTCACAATAACAACAATATTTCTTTCTTCACATAATGATCCACTTCCTTCCTGAAAGCCACATTTACCCTGTTAATCCCCCTAACACTAAGGGGCAATTTAGCATGGCCAATAACCCAATCTACATATCTTCGGAGCATGGAAGGAAGCCGGAACACCCAGAGGAAACCAATGCAGGCACGGGGAGAAAGTGCAGACTTCACACAGGCAGTCACCCGAGGCCGGAATCGAACTTGGGTACCTGGTGCAGTGAGGCAGCAGAGCTAACCACTGTGCCACCTCTGCGGTTATGTTAAATTAGTGTAGCTGCTCACAAACTGGAGACTGTTATGTTGATGTAAACAAATAAAGCGACAAATAATAATGCTTTGACGTTCATCTCAGAATTAGAGACATGTTTCTAATGAAACCTTTTAGCTTTGAGAGTATTTCACTATTATCTTACTTGAGAAACTGATAGAAAAATCCGCTCACATCTGCTTGACTGAAGTCTTTTTAACATTCCAGGGACCAAACTCCATAAATGTTACGAGGCTGAAAGAGCAATCGTGCGTTGGCGGTCTGGGATCACTCTCCGATCAACCTGACATTTATTGACAGCACATAAATAGTTTGCATTCTGACGATTTTTCGGAAATTGAGAAGCCAAGTTATTCAGATCACCCATCCCTGTAACATTTTGAAATGCACAACCAAAGGAAAAAAATAAGATTTATTTTTAAAAAATTCCATTTCCAGCAACTGTCAAAAGTCAACTCCATCGCATTCTTTCAATCTAACTTCAAGCAAGTGTAGGATAAAAACAGAATCTGGGAGCGATGCAGTCAGGTCTGTGTTATCAGAACCTCAGCCAGGCAAGCACACACAAACACAATTACTTCCCAACACTTCACAGCAGGGAGAGATAATAAGTCATGACAATTGGCAAATGACATTATGTCCTCTGTCACTGCAACCATACTGATGCTGCAAAGGTTTCCTATCAATTAATTATGGAATTGTTAATTATGTACAAAGAATATTATCATAAAAGAAAGAAAGGCATCGGAAGGAGTGCGGAAAAGATTCTCCAGAATGGTTCCAGGGATGAAGAAACTCCAGTTAATTGATTGAAAAAGTTGGGTCTGTTTTCCTTGGGGAAGAGAGATGTGATCGAAGTGCTCAAAAGCAAGAAGGATTTAGACACAGTACCATTTCTACATGAATCAGACAGCACAGGTTTGATGTAACTGGCAGTCACAGGGAGAAACCTTCCTGCATGGCGAAGTGGTTAGGGACTGCGTGCCAGCCAAGACAGTGATGGAGATAGATACAAATGAGAATTCAAGTGGGATCTAGTGGCCCGGTGGTAATATCACGAGGCTACTAACCCAGCAACTTGGGCTCATGCTTTGGTGGCACAGGTTCAAATCCCATCACAGCAACAAATGGAGTTATGAATTCAACTAATAAAAATCTGGATTTGAAAACTAGCCTCAGGTGGTCACAAAACTATCAAGTGTCATAAAAACCCACCTAGTCCACTAATGCCCCTTTAGTGAAGGAAGTCTTCCGTCCTCAGCTGGTCTGATCTACAGACCCTCAGCAATGTGATTGACTCTTAACTTGCTTCTGAAAAAGCCCAGCAAGAAGTGGGAAGCGGAAGAACCTCCAATGATGATAAGCAGGAGAAAGAGAATTCAGTAGAGATAGCAGAGGGACTTCACTGGAGCATTCTGGGGAAGTCAGCCCAGCAACATCTACCAAGAAGTGGGAAGTGGAAGTGCCCCTCCAGAAGGCACACTTGTCTTCATCGGTCAGGGCATTGGGTATAAAAATCGACAGGACATGCTGCAGCTGTACAGAACATTTGGAATATTGTGTACAATTCTGGTTGAAATACTACCAGAAGGATGTGGATGTTTTGGAGAGGATACAGAAGAGGTTTACCAGAATGCTACCTGTTCTGGAGGGAATTAGCTATGAGGAGAGGTTGATAAACTCAGTTTGTTCTCACTGGAGATTGAGGGTGACCTGATAGAGTCTGGATGGCATGGACAGATCAGATAGTCAGATGCTTTTTCCTAAAATAGAAAAACCAAGTACTAGGGGATATAGGTTTAAGGTACATGGGGAAAAGCTTAGAGGAGATGTGCAAAGCAAGTTTTTTACACAGAGGGTAGTGAATTTCTTGAGAAGATGGCAGAAGCAGGTATCATAGTGGTATTTAAAGCAGCAACTAAATAGGGATACATGAATAGGATGGAAAGGAAGGATATAGACTCCATAAGTACATACAGTTTTAGTTTAGGCAAGCACCATCATTGGTGCAGACTTGGAGGGCCGAAGGGCCTGATCCTGTGCTGGACTTTTCTTTGTTTTTTTTGCTCTTTGTGGAAGAGAGCATGTCCAGGGTGCATGGGGTCTTTGATTATACTGGCTGCTCTTCCAAGGCAGCATGGTCGGGGCAGGCTTGGAGGGCGTCTTCCTGTGCTGGACTGTTCTTTGTTCAGTGCAAGGACATTAGGGATGGGCAACAAATGCTGACCCAGCCAGTGACACCCACAGCCCATGAAAAACATAAACAAAAACATTGGATTATTATCTGAAAACGTGCGGAAGGAATGGCACAGAATTCATTGCTCCTTCAGAGTGCCATCTCTGAAGGAGCAATGTGAATGACATTCATGTGAATGTCATTTTCTAAGGAATTTGGTAACATATATATGTCTCTGAGTTGATAACAATATCACTGCCTCTCTGTGAATTAACCCTGAGTGAAAACAAGCAATTATATGATAATATTTTCTTGGTTTACAAGGCAAAATAAGATGTTTATTTATTCTGCTCCAGAGCATTTTGATTACTTACAGAAGGTATATGGATAACTTTGCTAAAGCAAGTGCAGCAGGAATTGAAATGTAATTACTTGATCCATTGAGGCAGTTTAGTCAGAATAATAAGCAACATTGCAGATATTCACTAATGCTTCAATAGGTTCCCATCGTTTACCGTTTTCTCAAGAATTGGTTCCTGGTTAAATATCCGTCACAGAAAAATAATATAACTGAGTGTTTACAAATGGAAAGTGTTGGAAATATTCATCGGATCAAGCAGCATCCGGTGAACATTACATCAAAATGGATGGCGCACTGGCACAGTGGTTCGCATGGCTGCTTCACAGCACCAGGGACCCGTGTTCGATTCCTGGTTCAGGTCACCTTCTGTGTGGAGTTTGCATGTTCTCCCTGTGTCTATGTGGGATTCCTCTGAGTGCTCTGGTTTCCTCCCACAGTCCAAAAGTGTATGGCTTAGGTGGATTGGCCATGGCAAATTGCCCCTTAGTGTCAGGAAAACTAGCCAGGGTAAATGCATGGGGTTATGGGAATAGGGCCTGGGTGGGATTGTGGTCGGTGCAGAGGTGATGGGCTGAATGGCCTCCTCCTGCGCTGTAGGATTCTGTGATTCAATGAATTAGCTTCACCCGCTGCCAGATCTGTCAAGTATTTCCAGCAGAAATATTCCCAGCAGACACAAGCTAAATAAGATTACCTGATGTGAATCTCTCTCCCCCTTTCTCTCCCTTGTGGATAGTTTACCCAATTTCCACAGCCTCTGCACTTGTTTTCCTCACTTCCTCCAAGGAGAGAGCAGTGGGAACACAAATAACCGGGATCTCTTCCGGATGTGAAGAAGGTGGTCTGACCAGAGCATGAGGTCAGCACCAAGACTGCCAAGAGATGTGGCATTGCACCTTCTCCACTCAGTAACTGTAACCAATACTGCATGAGGACAAATTCAAACACAAGAGGTGGATATTAATCAGTGGCCAATCTGCAAGTTATGGATGCTCACTTTAAATGCTGCAGCTGGGGGAATGTGTGGTGGTTGGTGTTGGGGCAGTGGCGGGGGGGGGGGTTGGTGTCACGGGGTGGTAATGACGACAGGGCAGAGGGTCATTCTGGAACCTTATAAAATGCTGGTATTTACAACTGGAACTATTGTGTGCACTTCTGGTTACCGCATTACGTGATTACGCTGGACAAGGTGCAAAAGAGGTTCACCAGGATGGAGCATCCGAGACATAAAGAGAGATTTCAGAGGTTGGGACTGTTTTCTTTGGAGCGGTGAAGATCAAGTGGGGATCCTGATAGACGTATATAAGATTATGAAGGTTATAGATAGAATGGATAGGAAGTTATATCTAGTAAAGAGGTCAATAACTAGGGGGCATAGATTTGAGGTAAGAGATAAGAGGCTAAGAGGGGATTTGAGAAGAAACTTGTTGCAGAAAGCCAAACACAATTAAAATCCTTCACTAGCTTGGCAATTAGGCTGCCTGAGGCCCAAAGTAACCTTAGCACAACATCAACATCCCAGAGGCATATTCACGAATGGAACCTCCAAAACTCCTCTAAAGAACCCACTTGGTCACAGCACAGAAACAAACACCACCATTCCAACATGGATTTACTAATTCTAACCTGAAAAATCCAGTAACATTACCCAAGGTAAAACTGTTGTCACTGTAGCAGAATTTTACCACACAACATTTCAAAGGTTTTCATTCTGCTGCTGAAATCCAAGAAAACAACACCACTTCTACGCTGGTTCCTGTACAAAGACTTTCATCGAATCTTGGAATACCTACAGTACAGAAGAGACTATTTGGCCCAACAAGTCTGCGCAAACATTTTGAAAGAGCATCCCATCTGGACTCAGACCAGCTAAGGATGGCAGATTTCCTTTCCTAAAGGACATCAGTGAACCAGACGGATTTTCCCAAAAGTTAATAATGGTGTCATGGTCATCAATAAATTCTTAATTCTAGATATTTTTTGTTGAATTCAAATTCCATTATTTGCCATGACAGGGTTCCCAGAATAGTAGCTGAGTTTCTGGATTAATAGTCGAGTGATAATATCATTTGGCCATTATCTCCCCTCCTGTGTAAACTTTACGCAGACAGATGGTTTACATGTGTGTCATGAGATTTATCAGCGTTAGTAATGTCTTGTTTCAGAATGTGTGCTAGAGACATGTCTCTCCAGAGATAACAGACCCACACTGTCCTGTATTACTCAGCTCAGAGACCTCCGATTGGACTTTTAATAACAAGAGACCCAACCATCTCTATAATATTCAATTAGTTTCTTAAGCTTCTTAAAGGATTATTAAACAGGATTTCTTCCTGGAGATAGTGACAAGGGGTCATCAATTTAAAATTATCACGAAAATGAGAGATGTCCTTATGTGGAGGTTGTTTGAGGGAGGAATACTTTGCCACAGGGGACGGTTGAGAGATGGCGAATCTGTTCACGCACTTTAAGGTTAAATATTCCAGTCAGATGTTGTTAGGAGAGAATGGGAGCTTTTGGCTTCTTTTAAAAAGTTCCAACAAAGAGCTGGCACAGACTCAATGGACCAAATGGCCTCTTTTAGGGAACACACGCCTCAGGATGGAGGTGCTTCAATTGACACAGCGGGGGAATTTTCCTGTTCCACCTGGGAACAGGAAATCGGAGCTGGCAAAGGACAGACCATGGAAAGATCCATTTACTTCGAAGGGGATTTTCCAGTTTCAGGGCGAGTGAGGCTAGAAATCCCATACAGTATCTCATACTGACAGGAAGGTTACCCCACCATATTTTCCAATGTTACTGGGATATTCAGCACTGTGCTATTTTTGGGAACAAAAGGAGTAACATCTATATGTTGGTGCTTCAAGTGATTTACAACTATTTTCCACTCAGCCAGCAATCTGCTTCCACTAATGGTTTAAAAGAAAAGGGCTATCACGCCTTTTTCCCAGAGCAACAACATTTAAGCAGGTATCTTTGTTTATAAGGGATGCAGCTAAAATACTGCAGTCAGGTTCAGAAATCCAGCCATTTGTTTAATAATGATTTGCCGCGTCTTAGCTCCTGGAGTTAGTTTGGCTCTGTCCGTAAAGTTTTACTTTACTGTTTACAGGTCAGTAAAGAGCTTTTCTCATGCAGTAAATTAATATGAAAAGTCTACGTGAAAAAGTTTAAGGTGCTGGGGAGTAGGTACAGAGGAGATGTCAGGGGTAAGTTTTTCACTCAGAGGGTGGTGAGTGAGTGGAATCGGCTGCCGTCAGTGGTGGTGGAGGCGAACTCGTTGGGGTCTTTTAAGAACTTCTGGATGAGTACATGGGATTTAATGGGATTGGGAGTTATAGATAGGCCTGGTAGGTATGGATATGATCGGCGCAACTTGTGGGCAAAGGGCCTGTTTGTGCTGTAGAGTTCTATGTTCTATGAAATAATTGTTGCATTTTTATATAACCCAGAATAAGTTAAGCACTGTAACTATTCTCATGAATTCCCATCATACTTGCAGCAGTCTATCAAATAGACAAAGTCATGACCAACCATTCAAAGATCACACTGTGTGTGTGTGTGTGTGTGTGTGTGTGTGTGTGTGTGTGTGTGTGTGTGTTTGTCTATGGATGTGTCTGACTGAGTATGTATGTTTGTCTGTGTGTGTGTGTTGGGTGTATGTGTGTCTATCTGTTTGAGTATGTGTATATATGTGTGTGTGTGAGTGTGTGTTTGTGAGTGTGTGTGTGTCCTTCTGTACAGAGTCCTGACATACAGAAATTGTGCACAAACATGCACATTGAAAATGAACCAAGTTCAAACTCCATTGGTAAGTTTTATTGCTGTAAAGATCGAAGGTCTGCCCTGAGGTGTCTCAAAGAGAAGTGACGGGACAGCACGAATTTTGCTTACTCACCTGGATGATAGGTGAGGAATTATGGTTCTTTATTTACACACCTTTTTTTCTGGTCGGCTGCAGAGAGCAAAGGCTGCAAACATTCTTTGATAGGTCCAAACATCTCTGCTCGGGGACCCACAATATCCTCCCTAACCTTCCACAATGCCCTGGGATCACTTCACCAAGTCCCATGGATTTATCTACCTTGGTGTACTTTTAGACTCCCAGCACCTCCTTCTCTGTTACATTTACACCATGCAAGTCTTCACTATTTATTTCCCCAAATTCCCTGATATTCATGCTTTTTTCAACAGTAAATGCAAATGAGAAATATTCATTTCGGATCTCATCCATCTCTAATGGATCTGCACACAGATTTGGCCTTTTCAAATTCTTTAAGAAAGTTTATCCCTTACTATGACATATGTGAACATCTTTTAAGCTGACATGAATGCTCTCTGGAAGTTTGCAAAATCCAGAGCAGATTGAAAATCTGGAGTCATTTTCCATCACTGCTTCTACATCACACTGATAGCTTGACTTCTTAAAATCATTGAAGTTCAATTGAGACTTTGATAGAGATGCAGAGGTCATGAGAGAAGAGTTAGACTGCATGGCAAATATATAAATGTCAAATTCTCCCCTTCTCTCCTTCCCCCACCCCCTTCTCACCATCCTCCCTCCTTTACATCCTTATTTACAGAAAGACAACAAAGTTTTGTAGTTATAATATTATTTTTATTAATGTTTCCCATTGAATTTGACAAATTTCTACAAAAGCTTTATTGACACATCAAAACACGACAGTTAAGTATGAGTTAAATATGGGTCTGCACTCGTTGGAGTTTAGAAGGGTGAGGGGAGATCTTATTGAAACTTACAGGATACTGCGAGGCCTGGATAGAGTGGACGTGGAGAGGGTGTTTGTATTGTTAGGAAAAACTAGAATCAGAGAGCACAATCTCAGGCTAAAGGGGTGATCCTTTTAAACAGAGACCAAGAGAAATTCCATCAGCCACAAAGTGGTGAATCTTTGACATAGAGGACTGTGGAGGTCAGGTCATTGAAGTCTTTTAGACAGAGATAGACAAGTTCTTGATTAATAAGGGGATTAGGGGTTATGGGGAAAAGGCAGGAAAATGGGGATGAGAAAAATATCAGCCATGATTGGATGGCGGAGCAGACTTGATGGGCCAAGTGGGCTAATTCTGTTCCTATGTCTTATGGTCTTGTGAAGATAATTAGAAATGAAGTAACAAAGCAGATGAACACTAATGATAAACACATTTAGATTTTCCATGCCCAAAATATGAACCCTCCTTTGTTCAGCCTCTTGCAATAAGGAATCCAAATCACGGTCCAACAATCTCTGATCTCTCTTCTTTACAATTATATTTTCAGTTTCAATGTTTCAAATTAAAACAAACACAATTTTCACCGGTATCAAATAATCTGCCAAAATTAAACATGTTGGGTGGGATTTTCCAGCTGCGCTCACTCCGAAACTAGAAAATCCCACCCAAGGTCAATGGATTTTTCCATTGTCTGCCCCTTGCCCTCTCCGGTTCCTGTGGCAGGCGGGACAGGAAGATTCATCCCGTTAAGTTTTAAGCTCGCGTTTTCTTTAAGTTTATTTATTAGTATTACGAGTAGGTTTACATTAACACTGCAATGAAGTTACTGTGAAAATCCCCTAGTTGCCACACCCCCAGCACCTGTTTTAATTAGTTCTAATTTAGGCAAAGATTTTCCTTTAATTGGAAGTGAGCACAAGATCAGAAGTTTTTTCAAGGCCAGCGACTTTTGTTGAAAACAGGCTGAGCAAATGTTGAAGGTTCATCTCTCTCTTCACCAAACATGAATGGTGTTTCCCTAGACAATGTGTGCAGTAGAATATTAGTGACGGGCTCCTGACAGTGTGTGTCAATTGACTGGATTTAGATAACATAATGGCAGGTAGGATTGTCTCTGCAAACAATCCTAGTTTTATCCCGATAATGTATAAAAAGCTGCTCTGCTGAATTGAGGGTAAATGAATATTCCGGGCATGTTTGATATCCCTGATTCCATCCAGATGCTGCAGTTCAATTTTCATCGGAAATATTATGACTTCAGCTTCACTGTCTATTCAGCTGATGTCGTCAATTTTTACAATCCTGTCCCAGACTCATCATGAAATGCTCCAGTCATCAGTAGGATCTGTAAAGATACATTTTGACAGTAAGAAATCAACCGACTTAAGCATTTTTAAATGCTGGGTTGATGACTGGAGCACTCAAACCCAATGCAAAGAAGTTTCTTCTCAAAACTCGTGTTAAAATTCTGCATTTTAAAATAAAGGTCTATTTCATTTGTCTTACTAATAGAATATTTCTCTCACTCGGATTCCTGCATCAATTATACTCTATTTGTCTGAGTCGAGAAAAGTGCTTGTAATCTGTCAATGACCAAAATTCTCCGATCTCGCCCACGGCCGGGATTCTCCAGTCCTGCTGTAGTGAGTGAAGTTTTGGCTGAGCACCAAATTCTCCGTTCTCACTGCCAGTGTTGGTGGGATGTGTGAGACCAGTGAATTTTAGCCAATCTACATAATCCATGAACACTTCCAACTTTCTCAGGATGGCAGTCGGTGACTAGTGGTGTGCCTTGGGGTCAGTGCTGGGACCATAACTTTTCGCAATAAACATTCACGATTTGGAAGAAGGAACTGAAGGCATTGTTGCTAAGTTTGCATATGATACAAAAATATGTAGAGGGACAGATAGCACTGAGGGAGCAAGGGGGCTGCAGAAGGACTTGGACAGGTTAAGAGAGTGAGCAAAGAAGTGGCAGATGGAATACAACGTGGAAAAGTGTGAGGATATGCACTTTGGAAGAAGGAATGGAGGCATAGACTACTTTCTAAATGGGAAAATGCTTCAGAAATCGGAAGGACAAAGGGACTTGGGAGTCATTGTTCAAGATTCTCTTAAAGTTAATGTGTAGGTTCAATCGACAGTTATGAAGGCAAATGCAATGTTAGTATTCATGTCAAGAAGGCTAGAATACAAGAGCAGGAATGTACTTCTGAGGCAGTATAAGGCTATGGTCACACCTCATTTGAAGTATTGAGAGCAGTTTTGGGCCCCACATCTAAGCAAGAATGGGCTGGCCTTGGAAAGGGTCCACAAGAATGATTCCTGAATAAAGAACTTGTCATATGAAGAATGGTTGAGGGTTCTGGGTCTGTACTCATTGGAGTTTGTAAGGATGATGAGAGATCTTATTGAAACTGACAGGACACTGTGAGGCCTGGACAGAGTGGACATGAAGAAGATGCTTCCAACAGCCAAAAAACCTAGAACCAAAGAGCACAAAATAACAAAGGTTATTTTATTCTTTAAAACAAAGATGAGGAGAAATTTCTTCAGCAAGAAAGTGGTGAGTGTGTGGAACTCTTTGCTGCAGAAGGCTATGGAAGCCAGGTCAATGAGTGTCTTTAAGACAGAGATAGAGAGGTTCTTGATTAATATGAGGATCAGGGATTATGGGGAAAAGGGGAGTGAGAAAAATATCAGCCTTGATTGAATGGCAGAGCAGACTCGATGGATAAAGAGGTCTAATTCTGCTCCTGTCTATGATCTTATAGAAGGACAAGGGAAGCAGATACATGGGGGCACCACCAATTCGGAGAATTTGGAGCCCAGCCAAATTACCATTTGCTGCAGCGGGATGGGAAAATCCCACCAGTGTGAATACCATAAGATTCTGGCCTCAATTTCCAATCACTGCACAGTTTCATCAGTTAGTAGTAAAATAAAGGCAAAGAGGCAGGACTAAAGAGATGGTTCCATGAAACATCATTGTAACACATCAAAGGCAACTCAACATACCGTGAATAAACAAAGGAGTTAATGCCAGCAATAAAGAATTATGTCTAAAACAGGATTAGGCTAACTTAACTGTGTGACTGTACAACTCTCCTCCCAGCTGAGGTATACTGCCTCCATTTGGGTACATACTCTTCTCCTGATTGGCTCAGCTTCCTGCATTGACAATCCATTGGATATGGCCTGATCACATGGCCCTCTTAATGCCCTCTTAAAGGGCCATTTTACCACACTCTTTCCCCCCTTAAAGGACCATGTTACCATAGGAATGCCTAAATAGAAAGGGAGCTCAGAAGGAGAATATGTCATGAAATCACTGGCGTAGAACATCATTTTCTGACTTATAAATTGTCTGAACAGAAAAGGATACACTGTGTGTTCATAATTTCTGTAATGCACTTTCTGCAAGTCTGTGTTGGCCAATGATTCAGCTGTTATTGATTTTTTAGAAAAACAAATTACATCATCTCTATTTTTAATGTAGTAGAAAAAAAATCTCCTGAACAAGAGATCATCTTCAATATGTTTTTTTTAGGACAGTGATGAGGGGAATTTTTTTCTCTCAGAGGATTTTGTGATTTGGAAACGGACTCAGGCTGTGGAGGAGGGGACAGTGAAGATTTTTGAGGAGGAGTTATTTAGATTCTCGTTAGGCACGGGAGTCAAAGGTTATCGGGGTAGACGGGATTTGACACAAACAGATCAGCCATGATCTCATTGAATCCTATTGAGGAGGCTCAAGGGGCTGAATGACCTTTTCCTGTTCTTGTTTTATATGCTGCTATGTACACGCTGATAAAAACTATTCTCATCAAGTTTACCTCTTTCCCGCCTCTTCTTAGCTAACTCTTCTCTGTGATGAAGTTCCAGGACTCAACAGTTAGAATTCATGTCACAGGATGGAGTTTAGAAGAGGTACAATGAGACCCATGCACTGCCCCAGGGTCACAGTAAAACGCTGTATCTTCAGCAGCAATTCTGCTGTTTAGGTGAATCAGGGAGCTTCATATCAAATGTCTAAGATCATTGTTGCTTTCTGTATCCTCTTCCACCCTCTTCCATAAAGGGAGCCTCATTGAAAGAAAGACTTGTCACACCTTTCACAATCTCACAACTTCTCCAGTCTGCTCGCAGGGAAATGTAGGATCCAGTCTCTGTCAAAGGTCTCCAAGATAGCAATAATAGGATAATCTAGTCTGTATAATATTGAGGGAGATATCACAGAATCCCTACAGTGCTGAAAGAGGCCATTCAGCCCAGCGACTCTGCACAGACTACAATCCCACCCAGGCACTATTTTCATAACGGTATGCATTTACCTTGCTAATCTCCCCTGACACTTGGAGCAATTTAGCATAGCCAACCTACCTAATCTCCTCATATTGGGATGTTGAGGGGCATATTTAGCATTTAGCATATTTAGTCCAGCAAACATACACAACTTGGGACAATAAGAACCAATTTAACATGGCCAATCAACCTAACCTTCAACATCTTTGGACTATGGGAGGAAATTGGAGCACCCAGCGGAAACCCATGCAGACACGGGGAGAACATGCAAACTCCACACAGACAGTGACCCGAGTCTGGAATTGAGCCCGGGTCCCTGACGCTGTGAGGCAACAGTGCTAACCTCTGTGCCAGAAACCTAGGAAATACCTTCTTTGGTTCTTCAAAGAGTGTTGTTGGATCTTTTATGTCTATTGAATAGAGAGGACCCTTGTTCAACATCTTTTCCTAAAGACAAAAGCTCCAATAAGTTTTGACAAAGGGTCATTTGGATTTGAAACGTCAGTTCTTTTTTCTCTTTACAGATGCTATCAGACCTGCTCAGATTTTCCAGCATTTTCTCTTTTGGTTTCAGATTCCAGCATTTGCTTTTATTCTTCATTGCTCTGCTAAGGTGCCATCTCAAGTGATATGCTCTGGAGTAGGACTTACCAATAATCTTCCAACTGAGGTCTGAGAATCCAATGAATAAGAAAAAATTGACAAGTGACGAGGAGTTGAGGAGAAGGTAAAGCCCAGAGTGAGGGAGTAGCGTTCTCTATTGAATAAACTAGCACCAGATAAGATTTAATGGTGAGGACATTTCCCAAAGTTGCATTGAACCTAGTTGTACATCAATATCCGTGAACATAACTTCATTTCTCCCAACACTGTGGATCAACCTTGAAGCAAAGGAGCTATCAATGTACATTCTACTATGTCAGTGTAACTTTCATTAACACTTACAGTCTGTATCGCAGCCACGTTTGATGTTTTGTTGCCACAGTGATTCCCCTTCAACAATGTGTACAATGTGTGCATTCTGCTTCCGAAAGTGGTTCCCTTTCTAAACCCTTCACAGTGGGCAGAGGAAGTGAGATGGATGGTTGCTAAGTTGCAGAGGTTGCTGCGTGAAGTGCGGCTGATTCAATGAACAAACGAGGACACTGTGGCTACTGGTGAAGCGACAGCTCAGGCCAGCGTGTTAACTGCCTTTCCAACAGCTACTGAAATGATCTGGCAAGCAGCATGAGAATGTGGAATCGGCCTGACAGGCAACTTCTGCTTATCCCCAACTGCAAAACATTCTTCCTGCCCGGAGAGAGAGCGGTGACATGTAACATCAAAATATTGTGTGGGCTTACATTAACACTACAATGAAGTTAATGCGAACATCCCTCACACTCCAGCATCTCTTTGGGTACACTGGGAGAGAAATTATCAACCTAACCCGCACATCTTTGGACAGTGGGAGGAAACCGAAGCACCTGGAGGAAACCTAAACAGACATGGGGAGAACATGCAGATTTCACTCAGACAGTGACCCAAGACCGGAATTGAACCCGAGTGCTTGGCACTGTGAGGCAGCAGTGCGAACCCACTCTGACTGTGCCTTAGTCAAATAGTGTCCATCTTCACAGGACTTGGAGTAGCAAGATTTTACACAGTGCTCAGCTATTTGAAAAGTAGGTTGAGTTGAATTCACAGCTGGAGGTTGTGACTATTCTGTGGGCGTGTGGAGGAGTTCCAAACAAATTCGGTCATTCCAATCATGTTAGAACATAGAAAAACTACAGCACAAACAAGCCCTACAGCCCACAAATTAAGCCTCAATCCTATTAAGTCCCATGTACTCATCCAGAAGTTTCTTAAAAGACCCTGTTGAATTTGCCTCCACCACCATCGCTAGCAGCTGATTCCACTCACCCACCACCCTCTGAGTGAAAAACTTACCCCTAATATCTCCTCTGTATCTATTCCCCAACACCTTAAACCTGAGTCCTCTTGTAGCAGCCATTTTAGCCTTGAGAAAGCCTCTGAGAATCCACCCAATCAATATCTCTCAACATTTTACACACCTCTATCAGGTCACCTCTTATCCTTTGTCTCTCCAAGGAGAAAAGACTGAGCTCCCTCAACCTATCATCATAAGGCATGCCACCCAATCAAGTAACATTGTTGTAAATCTCCTCTGCACCCTTTGAATAGCTTCCACATCCCTCCTATAATGAGGTGACCAGAACTGCACACAGCATTCCAACAGAGGTCTGACTAGGATCTTATAAAGCTGTAGCATTATCTCCGACTCTTAAACTCAATCCCTCGATTGATGAAGGCCAGTACGCTATACACCTTCTTAACCACATCCTCTGTCTGTGAGGCCGATTTAAGAGTCTATGGACCCGGACCCCAAGATCCTTCTGATCCTCTACGCTGCTAAGAGTCTTATCCTTGATATTATACTCCTTCATCCCATTGGACCTGCCAAAATGGACCACTACACATTTATCCGCGTTGAAGTCCATCTGCCACTTCTCTGCCCAGTTTTGCATCCTATCTATGTCATGCTGCAACTTCTGACATCCCTCCACACTATCCATAACACCACCAACCTTTGTGTCGTCAGCAAACTTACCAACCCATCCCTCCACTTCCTCATCCAGAACATTTATAAAAATCACAAACAGCAAGGGTCCCAGAACAGATTCCTGGGGAACTCCACTGATGACCAATCTCCATGCAGAAAAAGACCCATCTGCAACCACTCTCTGCCTCCTGTAAGCAAGCCAGTTCTATATTGACAAGGCAACAGCCCTTTGGATCCCATGCCCTTTCACTTTCTCAAGAAATCTTGCATGGGGGACCTTATCGAATGCCTTGCTGAAGTCCATATAAACCACATTTACCACTCTTCCTTTGTCAAAATGTTTAGTCATATTTTCAAAGAACTCAACCTTGCTCGTAAGGCACGATCTGCCTTTGACAAAGCCGTGCTGACTACTTTTGAACATACTAAACTTCTCTAAAAGTTCATAAATCCTTTCCCTGAGGGTCTTCTCCATCGGCTTACCAACCACTGAAGTTAGACTCACCGCTCGGTAATTTACTGGGCTATCCCTGTTCGCTTTCTTGGATATAGGAACCCACATCCACAATTCTCCAATCCTCCTGAACCTCTTCTGTCTCCATTGACGATGCAAACATCATCGCCAGAGGCTCTGCAATCTCTTCCCTCACCTCCCACAGTAACCTGGGGTACATCCCATCCAGTCCTGGCAACTTATCTATCTTGATGCTATTCAAAATTTGAAACACATCCTTTTTCTTAATGTCCACATACTCAATCTTTTCAGTCTACCGCAAACCTGCAGTACAACCACCCAGATCTTTTTCCACAGTGAATACCGAGTTAAAGTATTCATTAAGCTCCTTGCTATTTCTACAGGCTGTGTACAAACTTTCCCATCTTCACATTTTATAGGTCTTGTGCTGTTGCAGCAAGCGGAAACCATCTCCCATTATAAGCAATGGGAAAGACAATATTGAGGTCATATTGTTCACTGTAACATCTTCAAGCTTGTTAGATTGCCTGTGAAAGTCAAAGAGCAAGTTCCCAGCACTTCCTTTGCTAAATTGGCTGAAAAATGGTTATTTTGTTTTGTCTCTCTGAGGAGATTGAGCAGATGGGAGAAGAGAAGGAAAGTTCAGAAGAAATGCTGGGCACAGCTGGCCTAATGCATCAATTTGTCTTTTCTTGTTCTTTGTGTCCAGGTGGTTGGGTGGAGGAACTGAATTAGGCTTTCAAGCTAGTTCTTAGCTTATCTCCATGTTAGTCGATCGAACCGGATTCTGCAGAATGCTAGTTTAGGATTATAACTTCACTTATAAACTTTTCTTCTTGGACTCATGAAGGACAGATGTCAGAGGTGGGTTCTTTACTCAGAGGATAGTAAGGGCATGGAATGCCCTGCCTGCAGCTATTGTGGACTCACCAACTTTAAGGGCGTTCAAATGGTCAGTGGATAGGCATTTGGATAACATTGGAATAGTATAGGTTAGAGGGTCATTAGATTTGTTCCAATGGTCGGCGCAACATCAAGGGTTGAAGGGCCTGTCCTGCGCTGTAATATGCTATATTCTATGAACAGATTATGGTGTCTGTCAATCTAACACATCCATTCTCCTGTCTATGTGGGTTTCCTCCAGAGCTCCCATTTCCTCCCACACTCCAAAGATGTGCTGGTTAGTTAAAGTTTAAAGTTTATTTATTATTGTCACAAGTAGGCTTACATTAACACTGCAGTGAAGTTATTGTGAAAATCCCCTAGTCATCACACTCCACCACCTGTTTGGACACACTGATGGTGAATTTAGCATGGCCAATGCACCTAACCAGTATGTCTTTCAGAACAAACCAGAGAACTTGGAGGAAGCAGACACAGATTCGGGGAGAACGTGCAAACTCCACACAGACTGTGACCCAAGCCGGAGATCAAACCCGAGCCATGGGTATAATAGAGCCAGACATGATGAAACAGCCTCATTCCTTTAGGTACCCAAATCTTGCCCAGTGTATCATGTGGAAAGATGAAAGTGACTGTGATGATTTTATGCCCTTCATTGAAAGATTCATGCTGGTTCTGGACCCCAATACTGAAGTAGCTTGTCTTGCTGCCTTTTATTCACCAGCATTTCACCGAGCTTAACCCACTAATCCCCTGCCAGATTTTACATGAAGATCTGTCCAGATGACCCATCCCTGCACGCTGGATGATAGTACAACCACATAGATCAGATAACCAGACCCTATCCAATCAGTGAGGTAATGGCACACATAGAACTCAATCTGCACATTACAAACAGAATTCACACATTCATGAATAGAATGTTCGGGACAGATTGAATTTTGAGAGTTCTCGATGCTTATATCATATATGTGCTCTAATTTGCCTATTCTTTTTATTTATTCAAACTTTCATTCTCTCACAAATGGGCCCACATTGTGATACAGCTCAGGACATTGTAATCACTTTTCAATCATAGAATCACTACAGTTAAGAAGGAGTCTACTCGGACCCTCGACTCTGCACCAACTCTTTGAAAGAGCATCTTATCCAGGTCCATTCCCCATCCTATCCCTGTAACTCCACATATTTACCATGGCCAATCCATCTAATCTATTGTACATCATGGTGACACAATGATTAACATTGCTGCCGCCCCAGAGAACTCTGGTATTCCTCATTTTCATCAACATCCAATAGTAATCATTAATGACTGTTATGTTGCAACGTAATTTCTGTTCAGTTATTTCCACGCAAGTAACTGGAAGCCTCCAAGTTACTTCGGACAGATGTGAGCAGAATTGGAGAGTGGATTCACAAAGGTCCACTCCATATGTCCGCTGATAACTCCGTGAAGAAAGCTGGACACGATTTCATCGAGCGGCACAATTTCATCTTCCCTCAGTATGAACATTTCATGTCATCTAAGTGTAGCCCCTTCACTGGACAATCACAATGGAAAATGTTTTAATATAAGGGTGTCATTAAAACCATTCAATAAACTGGATAAGGAGTAGAACACCTATCAGCACAGTTATCAATGAATCCGTCCAGTGCAGGAGGAGAGTATTCAACCCATTGAATCTGCACTAACTCTCTGACAGATTATTTTACCCAGAACACTCCTCCCACCTTATCCCCATAGCCCCACATATCCATATATCCACCATGGCTAATCTATTGACCCGACACATCTTTGGACACAAAGGGAAAATTTAGCATGGCCAATCCACCTAACCTGCACATCTTTGGACTGTGAGAGGAAACCAGAGCTCCCAGAAGAAACCCATGCAGACATGGAGAGAACATGCAAACTCACACAGACACCCAAGGCTGGAATTGAACCCGGGTCCCTGGCACTTTGAAGCAGCCGTGTTAACCCACTGTGCCTCCGTGCCACTGCTTGTATTATTTTATCAACTGTCCAGTGACAATATGTCTTTCTGATTTATTTTGTTGTTGGTGCTCATCAAGATGAGAAATGCTTGATGTGATCTCCCCATTTCACACATCCAGAGACAAATCAGGTGTAGCTCAATGAGCTATTGCCTGGAGATCTGAAAAATCTGCTTGAACAATAGGGCCCAAGAACAAAATTAATTATTTTATTATTATTTATTTATTAATAGGCTTACATTAGCACTGCAATGAAGTTACTGTGAAAATCCCCTAGTTGCAACATTCCAATGCCTATTTGGATACACTGAGGGGAGAATTTAGCAGGCTAATGCACCCTAACCTGCACGACTTTCAGATTGTGGGAGGAAACCCATGGGGTTTCCTCCCACAGGCATGGGGAGAACATACAAACTCCACACAGAGAGTGACCTAAGCCAGGAATTGAACCTGGGTCCCTGGCGCTGTGAGCCAGCAGTGCTAACCACTGTGCCACCGTGCTGCACCATCCTTCAGATCAAAATTGCCATGAACTTAGCTTGAATAATGACATAGACACAGGAACATCATATTTGCAAAGTTGAAATTCAGTAGCACATCGGTGATGTGTAAATTAGGTGGATTGGCCATCCTAACTTTTCCCTTAGTGCCAGAAGGATTTGCGGGGAAGTGTATGGGGTTATAGGGAGAGGGTTTGGATGGGATTATTGTCAGTACATAGTCGCTGGGCCAATAGCTTCCTTCTGAAATGCAGATTCTATATTAGATTATACAAATTTATGCTCCCAGAAGTATGCGCCTCAAGGGAGAATTGATTTGATTTGATTTATTATTGTCACACGCGTTGGGAGTAATGAAACGTGTTGTTTCTTGCGCACTATACAGACAAAGCATACTGTTCATAGAGTGCATAGGGGAGAAGAAAAGGAGAGAGTGCAGAATATTACAACTAGAGTGTAGAGAAAGATTTGCTTAATATAACGTAAATCCATTCAGAAGTCTGACAGCAGCAGGGAAGAAGCTGATCGTTAAATATAGAAATCAATGGAGCCCATGGGATTTTAGTCCCTGGGGAAAACTCTACAGGAGCACTGACCTCAGCACCTAAATTCCTGACTGGAGCTTCCTGCATGCAAAGCTTTCTGCTAAAGTCACAAATTCATCAAATGTATCCATGAGATTATTTTCACACATGCCAGAGGTAGAGTAATGTTGAATCCTATAAGTATCCTAGGTTAATAGTCAAATCTTTATTCCAGAGAAGAACAGCCAATACACTAACACATTGTGACACCTGATTCCCCAGTCCCCTATTGTCCTGTTTGACAGATTGAAGAGAAAACTCCCCATTCACTTCTTGTTTAAATTTACTAAGGTCTGTAGGACAGCTTTGTTTGTGTCACAATTGATTCCTCAAAGCCATCATTCAACACCAAGCTTCCTGAAGTCACACCACAAGATTCACCGCCGGGTTAACGCAACTTCTTGGTTTTCACATCCTGCTCTTTACAACAATAACTTGTATTTATATAGTGCCTACACATGGTGAGTCTGTCCAAGGTGCTTTACAGGAGTATTATCGAACACACTTCGACACTGAGCCACATGAGGGCGTATGAAGCATGGTGAGACTGTTAGCACCGCTGCCTCACAGTACCAAGGACCTGGGTTCAATTCCGGCCTGGGGTCACTGTCTGTGTGGAGTTTGCACATTCTCCCCGTGTCTGCATGAGTTTCCTTCAGGTGCTCTGCTTTCCTCCCACAGTCCGAAAGGCATGCAAGTTAGGTGAATTGGCCATGCTAAATTACCCCTTAGTGTCAGGGGGCTTAGTAGGGTAAACATTTGGAGTTACAGGGATTGGGCCTGGGTGGCATTGTTGTTGGTGCAGGTTTGACGGGCTGAATGGCCTCCTTCTACACTGTAGGGATTCTATAATTCTATGAGACAAGAAAGCTCATTCAAAGAGGTAAATTGCATGGAGCCTCTCAAAGGAGGAAAGGGAGGTAGAACCATGTAATCCAGGAGTGATGCTCCATTACAAGAGGATCCTGGGATGGGGATGGAGTGAGGGGACAGAGAGGAAATCAAACAAGAGATCCCAGAGAGAGATAACCAGAGATAGAGTCCTGGAGAAAGAGACCACTTTCATGAACATTGGTGAGAGGAGCAAAGGAAGCAAAAAATGGCTGCAGTTGGCAAGCATCAAATAGGAGTGCAGGGAATGGAAGACTTGTGGGTTACTGGGGTAAATGAACCTCTTTGGAGCAGTGGGTGTTCTGCTTATCACAACTGAAGAGCTGGAATTGTACCTATCTTTTAGTGCCAGACAGCAAACTCAGAAATCCAGTGCAATGTGGTCTTGTGAATCCTTGAAGGTGGGCATTCCCCAGGACAAACTGAGTCAGACCAGGAAATTCACAAATTAGGTTTTCAAAAGGGAAGAATGGAGACTTGTAATCCCTCACAAGATAAACAGAGTTTTAGCAAAATTAGGTAACCAGAGAAGATACTGATCTCAAGAAAGATTGCAGAAAAGTCCATGGGATTTGTCTTGGTCTTATCTGCCATTTACTTTGCCAGGTAGTGTGTTTTATCACAATGTACCTGTTAATTTGCCGGCACTTCATGTTAATTCTGAATGTTGGGGTAATGTTGGTGACATACAAGTGCCAGGCAATGACTATCTCTAACAAGAGAAACTAACTATCTCCCCTTGGCATTCAATGATCTTACCATTGCTGAATCCCCCACTATTATTTTGGAGATTACCATGAACCAGAAATTGATCTGTATTATCCATATTAATATTGTGGCTACAAGAGCAGGTTAGAGGTTGGGAATTCTGTGGCGAGGAACTCAGTTCTTGCTCCCCAAACCTGTTAACCCTTTACAAGACACAAGTCAGGAGTGTGATAGGATACTCTCCGCTTGACTGGTTGGCAAGCGCTCCAACTACACTCAAGAATCTTGACATCATCCAGAACAAAGCAGCCCACCTGATTGGCTCCACAAATATTTAATCACTCCACCACCAATGCACAGTGTGTCCCATACATGAGATGTACTGCAATAACTCAACAAGGCTCTTTTAACAGCACTGTCCAAGCCCATGAACTCTGCTATGTAGGGTAGTACATACAGGGGAAGGTGTCTTCCACACCATCCTAACTTAGAAATAAATTGTTGTTCCTTCACTGTCACGGAGTCTAAATCCTCAACAGCACTGTGATTCTACCAATACCATATAGACTTTAAGAGTTCAACAAGACAGCTCCCCATCAACTTCTCAAGGGAAAATATGGCAATAAATTCTGCTCAAGTTTGTGATGCCCACATCCCATGAATAAATTAAGAAAAGATAGGTATTGTAAATTATTTTATTAGAAGGTATTTTGAGAGACAGGATCTACAGGCATTTAGAAATGCAAGGGCTGATTAGGGACAGTCAGCATGGCTTTGTGAGTGGAAAATCGTGTCTCGCAAATTTGATTGAGTTTTTTGAAGGAGTAACCAAGAAGGTAGATGAGGGCAGTGCAGTTGATGTTGTCTACATGGACTTTAGCAAGGCCTTTGACAAGGTACTGCCTGATAGGTTGTTGCATAAAGTTAAATCTCACGGGATCCAGGGTGAGGTATCTAAATGGATACAAAATTGACTTCTTGACAGAAGCCAGAGGCTGGTGAATGGTAGATGGAGTTTAATTTAGAATACAAAGTGATGCATTTTGGTAGATTGACCAGTGTAGGACTTATTCAATTAATGATAGGGCACTGGGGAGAGTTACAGAACAAAGAGATCTGGGGGTACATGTTCATAGCTCCTTGAAGGTGGACTCACAGATGGACAGAGTGATGAAGAAGGCATTTGGTATACTTGATTTCATCGGTCAGAACATTGAATACAGGGATTGAGACATGTTGTTGAAGTTGTACAAGACATTGGTAATGCCACTTTTGAAATACTATGTGCAATTCTGGTCACCCTATTATTAGAAAGGATATTATTAAATGAGAAAGAGTGCAGAAAACATTTTCTCGAGTGCTATCAGGACTTGATGGATTGAGTTATAAGGAGAGGCTGGATAGACAGACTTTTTTCTCACAAGCGTAGAGGCTGAGGAGTGATCTTATAGAGGTCTATAAAATAATGAGGGGCATAGACAAGGTAAATAGCCAATAATTTTTTCCCAAATGCAGGGGAGTCTAAAACCAGAGAGCATAGGTTTAAGGTGAGCAGATAAAGAAACACAAGTGTCAGAGGGGCAATTTTTTCACAGAGGGTAGTAAGTGTCTGGAACAAGCTGCCAGAGGTAGCTGTAGAGTCAGGTACAATTTTATCTTTTGAAAAGCATTTAGGTAGTTACATGTGTGTGATGGATATAGAGGGATATGGGCCCAATGCGGGCAATTGGGATTAGCTTAGAGGTTTTAAAAAAAGGGCGGTGTGGACAAATTGGGACTGGAGGGCCTGTTTCCATGCAGTAAACCTCAATGACTCTCTGCCTCTCGTTTACTTTGCTGTGTAGAAAAGGTTTAGTTTGCAAGGATAGAGTTGTTTTCTTTTGAGAAAAATGAGATGACAGAAGATGTGAAGGAAAATGTGACAGCGGATCACCCCATACCACCCCATGTCCATGGGGGGTGTGAGCTGTCAGTAGGACTGGAAGATCCCACAGATGGGAAAATCGTAAGTAAGTGAGAAGAGAGAACTGATAACAATATCACTATGGTGGGAGTCAGGAAAGGGTGCTCGTCAGTTTACTGGGAATAAGGTCACGGGAGCTTGAGATGGATCACATATACAAAATCATCTTGGAGATGTCAGGACAAGAGCATAGTGGTGGTAGGGGTGGGGGTAAGCATGGTAATGAGAGATAGATCCAAGTTCAGGTTTCCAGCTGGGAAAGATTTGAGGAGATCTAGTTGGTGGATGAAGGGGGGAAAGCATAATAGCAAACACTGTTGGTCTCAAGATGCCCAAAGCCTCCTTACACTTGGTGGAGGTGAGAGTGGAGGAGGCCAGGGAGAATTGGTTTAAAATATTCTGAGAAAAGCTGCCAGCATTATCTTCACATTGCAGGATAGTCTAGAATAATGAGCAGTTCCAGTAAATTGAGCTGGTGCTGGATGATTCACATTACCCCAGGATTCCATTCTTGTTTAGCATTAAACATTGGCTTTGTCACAGTATTCATGTTGCTGGACAGAAATGCTGGGTTGTTTATATTTTTCTCTTTGCAAAGACGAAGCTGGGTTTCTGCAACTGAAACACCAGAGCTGCCACAACCAAACCTCAGTGCTCCGTACCTGTCTAGCCAGTCTGCAGAGTGTTCCAGTTAATCTTCCTACTCCCTTACCACCATCCTGTTGATACTAAGAAAATGAAGTCACCTTCAGTCAAAGAACAAAGGGCAGTACAGCACAGGGACAGACCCTTCGACCCACAAGCCTGCGCTGACACATGATGCCTATCTAAACTAAAGACCTTTTGCCGTAATGCAATCCGTCTTTCTCTATCCCCAGCCTATTCATGTATCTGTCAAGATGCAGCTCAAATATTGCTATTGTATTTGCTCCTTCCACCTTCTCTGGCAGAACTTTCCAGGCACTTAGCATCCCCTGTGGAAAAACTTACCTCTCGCGTACAAAGAACAACAAAGAAAATTACTTCCCAGGAACAGGTCCTTCGACCATCCAAAGCTGCACTGACCATGCTGCCCAATTAAACTAAAACCTCCTACCCTTCCGGGGACTGTATTCCCCTATTCCCATCCTATTAACGTATTTGTCCAGATGTCCCTTCAAAGTAACATCTCATTTAAACTTTACCTTAAACATGTGTCCTCTAGTAATTGACATTTCTACCCTAGCTCTGTGCTTGTAGGGCAGGAATATGTGTTTCGTGACTTTGACAAATGACTGGAAGGAATTTTGTGAGGCATCTGTCCTAAGTGTGGCTTCGACTGTTACACTGTCCAGTACAACACAATGTTGTGCTTGCAAAGATTTCAGACACTCTGGTTTAACAGTGTGCTTCCAGGAAAATTATCATGCAAGATGCATAGACAGCTGAGAAATAACTTATCTACCACCAAGGTGATTATCATTAGAAACAGCATTTTTCTGGTGGTAGATTACAATAAATGAAATGTAAAATTAAATAAGAAAAATAGTCATTGATAAGCTGTAACATAATTCTGATTTTATCAAATAATTGCAATGAATTCCTACAAAAACAGTTTCTAATATACCAACTCTTGCCTTGTTTTAATCACTTGCTAATCACAGTGAAAATTTAAATGATATTATTTTAGACAATTGCTACACGGAGCCTATCAATGAATAAATAAATAACAAAATATTAAGCTTCTTAGAGTAGGGGAGGTGATGGCTTGCAGTATTATCGCAAAGGTGGAATTTGAATTCAATATAAAAAAAATTGGAATTAAAAATTTTCTGATAATCGTGAAACAATTGTTGATTGTTGGAAAACTCCACCTGGCTCACTAATATCCTTTAGGGAAGGAAATCTGCCATCCTTACCTGGTCTGGGCCTACATTACAGTAAGAAGTCTGACAACAGCAGTTTTAAATCCAACTGATTTATTTGATAGTAAACTCGCAAGTTTTCGACTCTAAGGCCTTCGTCAGGCTAATGAGGACTCCAGAACCAGAGCAATGTGGATGACTCTCAACTGCTCTCCAAGAGCAACTATACAGAGGCAATCAATTCATGGCCCAGCCAGCGATACCCATAACCCACTGTTGTAATTTTAAAATCTTTAATGCTTTTGACCAGTTTGTTTACTTCAGTGTTTTACCCTTATTTGCAAGATGGACAAAGGACAAACACAAAGGTTCAACAAGTTTATTAACAATAACACTACTAATCCTTAAATTACCCATATAAAACAAAAGGATTACCCCAGATTCAAGTATACTACTCACAAAGATGGTTTGGTCAAAACTGCAGGCTCGATTCTCTGAGTCCTGGTCAGTTGCCACGAAGTGAGTCTCGATGGCAGCTTCTTCTTCGTTCTTTCTCTGGTCATTCTTCCGAATGGTCAAGGATCACCTCCTTCATCGAGTCTTCGCTGTTGGAGTCTGAAAATGTGTTCCTTTATCCCCTGCCTGCTAGCCTTTCCAGAAACTTCTCTGGTCCCAGGAGGGGGTTCCAATACCCAGTGTGTTTCTTGATGTCTGCCTGACAGGGCACCAGGTTTCCACCCCCAGGTGTCCATTTCCATGCTGCTGCTTACATGTAACCTGTTATCAGATTAAGCCAATTTCAGGAACTCTCAGTGACAGAAAGTCTGGCCCAATCTGCGCTTCTAACAATAGGCCGGTGCATTTCAATGAGTGCAATGATCTCTTGCTAAGTATCAGTATAGTGCAATGACCTTTGATGGGAGATTGAAGAATCAGGGCCAGTCAGGTTGTGTATTGTACAATTGGCCTGAGATTTGACTGTGTTTGATTTTTAATATGCCCAATTCTTTAATTTAGGATATTCAATTTTATCAGCCATAAAACGAGGTCCTGTTACACCACAAGTGAAAAAAAAAGAAGGAAGAAAGGATGATAGGCTACCCCAGCATATTGAGGCTGCAGGTGGAATTTCCTGGACAGGAGATCCCATCTCCAAGATCTGACTATGAATTAGAGATCAGCAACACCAAAAGAAACAGTACTGCTCTTGGCCTTTGAGGAGGTGGAGTGTGGTGGATCAGTGTTTCTAGGTTGGTCAGAGGGTTTAGATTGGAATTTGAGAGCTCGTGGGTGGCAGAGGGCAACCTGGGAGATTGCACCTTGGAAAGGGGCTGTCTGATGTTCATTGAGAAACCGGCCCGCTACTCATTCACTGGAGCATAACACTAGCATGGTACTGATACTTAAATGATTAACTTGGTGGTACAATGGTTAGCACTGCTGCCTCACAGCTCCAGGGACCTAGGTTCAATTCCAGCCTCACTTCACTGTCTGCGTGGAGTTTGCACATTCTTCCCATGTCTGCATGGGTTTCCTCCAAGTGTTCCAGTTTTCTTCCACAGTCTGAAAAATGTGCAGGTTAGGTGGATTGGCCATGCTAAATGCAAGGGGTTATGGGGATAAGGCAGAGGATTGGAGCCTGAGCAAGATACTCATTCAGAGAGTAGACTCGATGAGTTGAATGGCCTCTTTCTGCTTTGTAAGGATTCTATGATTGTATTAAACGTAGCTCACTAACACTAGAATCTGCAACATTTGAGCAATATGAATAGACTGAATTGTTTTAATTGTATTTCAAAATTCTTAGATATAAAGAGGTCAAATTTCTGGGAGAGTTTACAATTGTTTATCTATTTTCTAGAATCAAAGAATCCCGACAGTGCAGATGAAGGCCATTTGGCCCATCGAGCCTGCACTGATAACAATTCCATCCAGACTCTATCCTGTAATCCCACTTATTTACCCTGCTAATCCCCCGAGCGTCAACTTTGCATGGCTAATCAACCTAATCTGCACATCTTTGGACTGTGGGAGGTAATTGTAGCACGCGGAGGAAACCCATGCTGACACGGGGAGAATGTGCAAGCTCTGCATCAACAGTCAACCAAGCTGGGAATTAAACGCAGGTCCCTGGTGCTGTGATGCAGCAGTGCTTAGCACTGTGCCACCGTGCCACATTTCATTCTGATTTTTTTGGATGTTGGAAGGTATTTATCACAATCAGTGAATTTCTTGCTTGCCAGTGGAACTTTAGCTCCACCCTCTGGCAATGATTTTAACTCATGAGGGGTTGCAGAAGCAAATATTTACCAATCTTTTCAGCTAATTGGTTCAGCGTGCTGGTGAACATCAATTACTGGGTGGCTCTCAAATTAGAAATTAGACCAAACAAGAACGAGATTCTCAATCTTCAACATGGTTCTGTTGGCAATGTGGGGACTCTGTCCTTTTAAAAGTAAACTCCACCGTGATAGGCTAATTAATTATTCCTCACCTTCTGGTTTAGGTTTAGTGGAGAACATGCCAATTCCACACAGAGTTTACTGCCAGGAATCGAACCCAGTCCTTAGTGCTGAGAGGCAGCAGTCCTAACCGTGCTGGTTTAAGTTAGAGATGCAATGATTCCTATATTGTTCTTTGTAAATATGAGATGTGAATGGTGATGGAGCTCGGGCCTGTTCCTGTGAATAATGAATTGTTCAGTAAATTTTTGCCACAATAAATCTCTTCACAACAACTCCACAAGCCCAGCTTCTAATTTCATTATTATTTAATAGCGGGCGGCTGCAGGAGAAATCAGTGTGCGCCCTTTCATTAACGGTATGATATTACCCTGAGATTAAGACCAAACAACTTGATATGAATTACCTACACTTTAATATGTGCTCTGATTTTGCACATTGGCTTTGCTCAGTAGAAAATTTCATAACTGCCACTTAAAATATTATTTCAGAGAATTTAGTGCAGAAGGAGGCCATTCAGCCCATCGAATCTGCACCGATAACAATCCCATCCAGGCTCTATTCCATAATCTCACGCCTGCTAGCCCTCCGACACTAAGGGAAAATTCAGCAAGGCTAATTCACCTATCCTGCTCAGCTTTGGACTGTAGGAGGGAACCGGAGCATCCGGAAGAAACCCACGTAGACACGAAGCCAAAATGCAAATTCCACACAGACTGTCAATCAAGGCCAGGATGGAACCCGAGTCCCTGGCATTTTGAGGCAGCAGTGCTAACCACTGTGCCATTCCTGAAAGATCATATGTTGACCATAGACTGATTGGTGGTGATTTAATCTGAGGGTCATTATGCACAAGAAATGGGCAAGATTGAGAAGGCGGAGCTTTCATGAATAACCTCAGCCATTCTGGGAATTGAACCCACTCTGTTGGTTTTTGCTCATGCATTCTTTGTGTCTACAAACAGAAATTAATTTACCGGATTCAATTCCTGACCTTGGATCACTGTCTGTGTGGAGTCTGCACATTCTTCCTGTGTCTGTGTGGGTTCCCTCCGGGTGCTCCCTTTTCCTTTCACAATGTGCAGGTTAGATTGATTGGCCGTGCTAAATTGCCACTTAGTGTCAGAGGAACTAACAGGGTCAACACATGAGGCCACAGGGATAGGGGCTGGGTGGAATTGTGGTCAGTGTAGACGCAATGGGCCAAATGCTCCCCTTCTGCACTGTAGGAGTTCTATGGAGATTCTTTTTTTCACTTCTCATAACATTTTTTTATATAAAAAGGAATCTTACAGCTAACACCTGTAAGCCCTTGAAACACTTCGCCCCTTTAATCATCAACAGATGACCACCACGATAAAATTTACACACTCTTTACAATGGCCAATTATTTAAATATCTCTCTGTTGATTCGCAGTAAATATTACGCACTAGGTGGGTAAGACAGCAGGCAAGAATAATTAAATAGGAAATTTGCAGTAGGCAAACTGAAATGTGCTTTCTTTAGATACAAAGCATAAGCTGCCAAAAAACACTTCAGCAACATTGTTTTCTCAATCATTTATTTTTATTTGGGTTTTATATGTGCCATACTCCCTCGGTTATCCACATTCCTATCATTTGCACATTCAATTATCTGCACACTCTTAAATTATCCGCATGACTCTGTGTGGGAGTCGGGAATTTATTTAACAAAAATTCATTTTAATTACTTTTTTTGCGAGATGGGAATCCCAAGTCCAGCAGGTTAGATTAATACCTGGACGCCAGGGGTCTCCTGGAATTTACTTCACGGGCAGATTTGATATTTCGCTCTGGAGTCAAGCTGTAAGCATGTTCTTTTTCAAGATTCATCTTTATATTTCAAAGCATGAGTCTTATTTCTATGTACTGGGAATTTGAGTAATGTCCTTTAGGGAAGGAAATCTGCCATCCTTACCTGTTCTGGCCCACCCGCAACTCTAGAGCTTCAACAATGTGTTGAATTCTCAGCTACTACCATTTAACTAGGGACAGGCAATAAATGCTGCTCAGACAGCAATGCCCAATTCCCACAAATTAATTTCAAAACATAATCGAAGTTGAGTACAAAAAAAACACTAAGCTTTTGGACTGAAGGCAACCTCAACATTGGGCAGTAATTTCAAATTTCAGTAAACATTAAACTCACAGTGTTAACCCTGAGCTTCTGCGTCATGTTTAATCTGCTTTGTACAATGCTCAGTGAGGCTTTTTTTAAACCTACCTTATTTCAATTTGGAAGTTTGGATTTTCTCCCCACGGCTGACTAAATATTGAAGTCTCTAATTACTGGAAGATAGTTTTGTGCATGTTTTTATCCAGACTTGTGCAGTGTTCTTTCTAAAGTCAGGCTGTTCAGGTTCTAACTTGGTAGTATTCTCAATGGCAGGAAACAGACTGCAGCTACGTGGTGGAAGAGTCAATTACTAGAGGGCATAGGTTTAAGGTGTGAGGGGCAAGTTTTAAAAGGGATGTATGAGACAGATTTTTTACACAGAGCATGGCACAGTAGCACAGTGGTTAGCACTGCTGCTTCACAGCTCCAAGGTCCTGGGTTCGATTCCTGGTTCAGGTCACTTCTGTGCGGAGTTTGCACATTCTCCTCATGTCTGTGCGGGTTTCCTCTGCGTACTTTGGTTTCCTTCCACAGTCCAAAGATGTGCGGGTTAGGTTGATTGGTCATGCTAAGGAATTGGCCGTTAGTGTCCAGGGATGTGTAGGTTAGAGGGATTAATATGTAGGAATATGGGGGTAGGACCTTTGTCGGATTGTGTTCAGTGCAGACTCAAAGGGCCTCTTTCTGCACTATAGGCGTTCTATGATGTTCTATGATATTTTTCTCCCAGTGGTGGGTGCCTGAAACTCATTACTGGGGGAGGTAGTAGAAGTGGATACCATAATGATTTCTAAGGGGCACCTTGACAAGTACATGAATAGGATGGGAGTAGAGGGATATGGTCCCCGGAAGCGTAGATATCTTAGTCAGGTCGGGCAGCATGGTTGGTGCAGGCTTGGAAGGCCAAAAGGCCTGTTCCTGTGCAGTAATTTCCTTTGTTTTTTTTGTTCCTTGTACATATGGATCTTCCTTTCTGCTCTGCCAATGGTTGAAGTGTAAATGCATCATAAATGTCAAGGGAAATCTAATTGTCATCATCTATTACCCATTGGGACTTTTCCATCACTGCCGTAGATAACCACGATTGTATTAGACTCATTACCATAGAGTCATGGAATTGAATCCCCGCAGTGCAGAAGGGGGGCATTCGGCCCATCAAGTTTGTACTGACCACACTTCCACCCAGGCCCTATTCCTGTAATAAATAAAAGCAAATTACTGTGGATGCTGGAATCTAAAACCAAAAGAGAAAATGCTGGAAGACCTCAGCAGGTTTGGTAGCATCTATAAAGAGATCTCCTTATATTGTATATTGCCCACGTTTGGCCCATATCCCTCTCGACCCATCTTACCAATGTAACTTTCTACATGCTTTTTAAAAGACAAAACTGCACCCACTTCTATTACTATTTTCTGCAGCTTGTTCCAGACACTCATTATCCTCTGTGTGAAAAAATTGCCCCTCTGGATACTTCTGTATCCTCCCCTCTCACCTTAACCTATGTTCTCTAGTTTTAGGCTTCAGTACCTTTGGGAGAAGATATTGACCATATGGCTGATCTGTGCCCCTCATTATTTTATAATGTAAGATCTTTGTAAGATCACTCCTCAGCCTCCAAATTCTCCAGAGAAAAAAGTCCCAGTGTATCCAGCCTCTCAAAGGACAAAGGACAAAGAAAATTACAGCACAGGAATAGGCCCTTCGGCCCTCCAAGCCTGCACCACTCATGCTGCCTGACTGAATTAAAATAACCTCCCCTCCAGGGGACCATATCCTTCTATTCCCATCCTATTCATGTATTTGTCAAGATGCCCCTTAAAAGTTATTATTGTATTTGCTTCCACTACCTCCCTCGGCAGCAAGTTCCAGACACTCACCCTCTGTATAAAATATTTGATTCTACATTTGCTTTAAAACTTGCCCCTCACAACTTAAACCTGTGCCCCCTAGTAATTGAGTCTTCCACTCTGGGATAAAGCTTCTGACTATCCACTCTGTCCATGCTCCTCACAATCCTGTAGATTTCTATCAGGAAGTCTATCAGGAACCCTTATATCTCAAACCAACAAGTCTCAGTAGCAACCTTTGCTGCACTCTTTCTAGTTTAATAATATCCTTTCTGTAATATAAGTGGGAAAGACAATGGCATTTGGGAAGTGTGAAATAATTCACTTTGAATTCAAGAAGGATAACTTGGAATATTTTCTTAACAATGAGTGAAATGTGGAGAGGCAATTTGGAATTGGGATTTGAGAATCCAGTTAGGCAAATCTCTAACGGTGAGTGCATGGGTACAAAATCTAAACAAAAACAGCCATGGGATGTTCATCTTTCAGCTAAGGAGAGCTGCAATTTGGAGAAGGAGAAGTTATGTTTTAGTTGTACTCAGTTTTGTCAAGAGCAGTTCATTCATTCATTTTGGCAATGTTCCTCAAGAAAGACACTCTGACATTGAAGAGTTTATAGCTCATATTAATCAGGCAGACATCCTTAAATTGTGGCAACAAATAACAGAAACCTGTTTTGTCTTACCTGAATTTTGAGCAGGGATCCAATTCAAATGTTTTACATCATCAATGTCCAATAGGCTGGAAGGAAATTTATACCTAAATCATTTCCTGTCACCAGGGAAATGCAGACCAAGGAAATTTGATCTTAAAATGTGGCCCATGTCAAACAAGAGTGAAATCAGGACTTATGTTTCCACAGAAAGGAAATCGGGAAATCTCTGGCTGGGATTTAACAACCTCATTCAGGCGAGGTTTGTAAAATCCCACCCAAAGCCAAATGGAGATTTGCGTTCTGCGAGTTTTGCCTACCCCGATTCTAGTAAAATTCCAGCCTCTAGTTCAAAAAATTGTGGAAGCTGATTCAATTGCAATTTTCTGAAGCGTGTTTGACAGATGAGATATGATAAAATGTGGAAAATGAAATTGAGCAAGAGATCAGTTATGATTTCACTGACTGGTGCAACTGATTCAAAGAGCCCGAACGATTTGATTTGATTTGATTATTGTCACATGTTTTAACATATAGTGAAAAGCATTGTTTCTTGCACTCTATACAGGCAAAGCATACCATTCATAGAGAAGAAAGGAGAGAGTGCAGAATGTGGTGTTACAGTCATAGCCAGGTTATAGAGAAAGGTCAACTTAGTGAGAGGTAAGTCCATTCAAAAATCTGACAGCAGCAGGGAAGAAGCTGTTCTTGAGTCTGTTGGAATGTGACCTCAGACTTTTGTATCTTTTTCCCGAAGGAAGAAGGTAGAAGAGAGAATGTCCAGCTGCGAGCAGTCCTTAATGATGCTGGCTGCTTTGCCGAGGCAGCAGGAAATGTAGACAGAGTCAATGGATGGGAGGTTGGTTTGTGTGATGGATTGGGCTTCATTCATGATCTTTTGTAGTTTCTTGTGGTCTGGGACAGAGTAGAATCCAGAATGGTCTACAACCATTTGTCTCAGGATAAAATCAGATGACATCAGTGACATGGAGGGTGTCAGCCTGCTGGGGGGTGATGGGACTCCTGGGGCAGGAAGGAAGTGATCAGGGAGCCCAGTGATCATGCCGCGGGAGGGTCAGAAGGGTAGCGATGTGGGTGTTGCGGGTCTGATCAATGATCAAGCTGGCCACAATCAGGAGACTAGCAGCATGGAGCCTCTGTACATGGTGCCTGTCCCAGCACTGACAGATCAGCCAGTCCCACCCTCTGAGCTTTCGCATGAATTTCGTGAGTGTACGCTGCAGAATTTGTTTGGGAAGATTATGTTACACAAAGGTCGGATTTCTATAGTTTGGTTAGCTTAACATCGATAGTAGGGCAAGTGCTCAAATCTATCATCAAGAAAGACGTGGTGAAACATCTGGATATAAATTGTCCCATTGGTAAAACGCAGCATGGGTTCATGAAGGGAAGGTCATGTTTGACTAATTTGGTGGAATTCTTTGAGAACGTTACATGTGCAGTGGACAATGGGGAACCTGTGGATGTGATGTATCTGGATTTCCAGAAGGCATTTGACAAGGTGCCACACCAAAGACTGCTACATAAGATAAAGGTGCACCCTGTTATGGGTAATATATTAGCATGGAAAGAGGATTGGTTAACTGAGAGAAAACAAAGAGTGGGGGTAAAGAGGTGTTTTTCTGATTGGCGATCTGAGACTAATGGTGTGCCTCAGGGATCAGTGTTGATACTCCAGTTGTTTATGATTTATATAGGTTATTTGGAATTGGGGACCAAATGTAGTGTGTCAAAATTCACAGATGATACTGAAAGGAGTGACAGAGCAAAGTGTGCGGAGGATTCTGAAAGTCTGCAAAGGATTATAGATAATCTAAGTGAGTGGGTGAGGGTCTGGCTGATGAAGTACGATGTTGATAAATGTGAGGTCATTCACTTTGGTAGGAATAACAGTAAAATGGACTATTAGTTAAATGGTAAAAAATTGCAGCATGCTGCTGTGCAGAGGAACCTGGGTGTCCTTGTGCGGGGAAACTCCAGAAATTGGTTTGCTGGTGAAACAGGTAATTAAGAAGGCAAATAGACTTTTATCCTTCATTTTTAAAGGGATGGAGCTTGAAATCAGTGAGATTATGTTGCAGCTGTATAAGGTGCTGGTGAGGCCATACCTGGAGTACCGTGTACAGTTTTGGTCTCCTTACTTGAGAAAGGATATACTGGCACTGGAGGGGGTGCAGAGGAGATTCAGTAGATTGATTCCAGAGTTGAGAAGGTTGGCTTATGAGGAGAGACTGAGTAGACTGGAGCTATACTCATTGGAATTCAGAAGAATGAGAGGAGATCTTATGGAAACATATAAGATTATGAAGGGGATAAATAAGCTAAAAGCAGGGAAGTTGTTTCTACTGGTGGGTGAAACTAGAATTACAGGGAATAGCTTCAAAATAAGGGGAAGCAGATTTAGGATTGAGTTGAGGAGGAACTTCATCACACAAAGGATTGTGAATCTGTCAAACTTCCTACCCAGTGAAGCAGTTCAGGCTACCTCACTGAATGTTTTTAAGGCAAGGATAGATAAATTTTTGAACAGTAAAAGAATTAAGGGTTATAGTGAGGGGCGGGTAAGTGAAGCTGAGTCCATGAAAAGATTAGCCAATATCTTATTGAATGACAGAACAGGCTCAAGGGGCCAGATCTCCTACGCTTGCTTATGATTTTGAGTAAGAGGTCTGACGACACCAATTTTAAATCCAACCGATTTATTTGATACTA
Source organism: Sphyrna mokarran (assembly GCA_024679065.1). Lineage (NCBI taxonomy): Eukaryota > Metazoa > Chordata > Chondrichthyes > Carcharhiniformes > Carcharhinidae > Sphyrna > Sphyrna mokarran. Next base: position 120,602,730 of record JAGIQG010000008.1, on the reverse strand, counting down.
AACTTGCTAGCTTTTGGTCTTTGTGCCTTCGTCAGGCGAAGGCACAAAGGCCGAAAGCTAGCAAGTTTACTATCAAATAAATCGGTTGGATTTAAAATTGGTGTTGTCAGACCTCTTACTGAGTTTATCCCAGTCCAACGCCGGCATCTCTACATTATGATTTTGAGAGCATAACACCCATTATGTTTCTTGTGGGGGATATGTTTAAAATTCAGCTCTGGTTTACCTGGTGCCAACCTGTCTAAAAACCAGACAGCTCTATGCTGAGAATGCAGGAGAATAAGTGATCCTCAATGATGGGGTGTTTTGTTTAGTCTGAGTGAATGCGTTTTTGTTCATTTTTGGGTTTCCCCTGATGTTCCAGAGTCAGGTTTACTTAGGTTGATGGACAACCTAATGTGAGTCATGTAAGTGGGTGGAATCAAGCTTTCCGGGGAAATAGTTTCAATTTCTGCTTGATCCTGCATGAAGCAAGAGGTGTTCCTCTCTCTCTCTCTCTCTCTCACTCTCTCTCTCTCCAGAAGTGTCAAAAGTCTCTAGAACTAACAAATAAAAACACTGTTTGTTAACTGGTTTTCATAGAATCCCTATTGTGCAGAAGGAGGCCATTCAGCCATTGAGTCTGTACCAATTCCCTCAGAGAGCCCTTTCCAGGCCTTCTCCCTTGCCCTATCCCAATAACTCCACATATTTATCATGGCTAATCCATATCATCCATCTAACAAAGACATTGTGGAACACTAAGAGGCAATTTAGCAAGGCTCATGCACCTAACCATGCACCTAAAGATGCACATCTTTGAACTCTGGGAAGAAACCAGAGCACCCAGAGAAACTCAATGCAGACATGGGGACAATGTGCAAACTGGACACAGACTGTCACCTAAGGACAGAATCACACTGGAGTCTTTGTCGTTGTGAAGCAGCAGTGATAATCACTCTGTTCCCGCAACAACCTTTAAGGCGGAGTTTAAGTCTATGTTAGATATTGCTTAAATTGGAACTAATAGAGATATGTTAGCAGTTAAGAATCGTATCTTGCCATATTTAAGTATTTCAATTGATAAAAGTTAAGCTAATTGATTAATTATAGTTAAGCTGTATTTTTGAAATAAAGTTTGCTTTGATATAAGCCTCCTCAAATCACAGCTGGAGTGAAAAACCTTATCCTCACACTAATACCAAAATCAAAAGAAAAATTGGGGCCAAGTCTAACTTCATAACATAGCTTGGGGTTTCTGATCTGGACCCAAACTAAATCAACAGCCCAATTTTATTTCCATTCATGTCAAAGCCAATATCAATCTTTACTACCATACAAGTTAATCTCATTCACAAAATATGCCAGAGTTTGTTTTTAAAATATTCTGGTTGTTGGCTGAAATGTGATGAGACTCTGTCAGATTGTTGTGAACGCAATTATAAACTCTTCACAAAACAACAATACTATTGTGCTTTGAAATACCGATGTATAATTTTCAAAGGATGGAGAACTTGCCCTTTATAGAAGATTCATAGAATCCTACAGTGCAGAAGGAGACCATCGAGTCTGCACCAAACACAAACTGACCCAGGCCATATCCTCATTACCCCATGCATTGCTCTAGCTAGTCCCCCTGACACTTTAGCATGGCCAATCCCCCAACTAACCCAAGCATCTTTAGACTGTGGGAGGAAACTGGAGAACCTGGAGGCAACACACGCAGAAACGGGGAGAATGTGCAGACTCTATACAGGCAGAAACCCAAGGCTCGAATCAAACCCGGGTCCCTGGTGCTGTGAAGCAGCGGTGCTAATCACTGTGTCACCGTACCACCAGATTGCGGTGGAGGACCGCATTCCGAACCAAAGGAAATAACAACAGCATAATCAGTCGCCAGTCAGATCCAGAAGGAACTTTTTGTTCTGATACTTTTCTTGCAAAAGGTGTACATCATCAATATGAGGAGAGAGGAAACAGAAGGTTAAAACCAAAGCAATCAGTCAGGAGAGGGAACTACAACAGAGCTAGAATTAAAATCAATGAGGAGGAACATAACCAGGGATTTGCAATGTAAATGAAGAAAGGCTAGGGGGAAAAATAATGAAAATCAATCAAAATAAATCCACTGGTTAAGAATCAAGGCTGGCAAAACTCGTAGTCTTGAATATAATCAGGGAAAAGGCCGCAGTGAAGGATAACAAAATCCAAATTGGAATCTCATTGTCGTGTTATTGATAAAAATAAAGGTGAGGCAGAACATTCAGAGAGAACATGAGGCTTACAATTCATTCAATATTTTTGGAATGAACAGTATGACAAAGATCAGAAATTCCAGCAAATTTGCCACAGATTAAGATTCCTTTGGGTCATTGAGGAGTAAACTATTTGAATGGATCCTATTAGTTTTCAATGCTTTTTGCATTTACCCTAAATTTGTACTTTTATGAACTTTTTGCTCCTCTGCTCTGATTGGATATAGTTACTTTCAGGATAGTTCTTCATGGAATTAAACATGGCCTCTGGCATCTCCCGAATCTCCAGACTTCAGAGACAGAAAGGAATACCTCTCTCCCTGCAGCTTCTAAAACAAAAACTCTCAGAGAAAAATCCAATCTTATTCAGCAGAATCTAAAAGAAGGAAATTTATCTTTTGGCTGATTCTACTCTTGCAAATCTAAAGCAGCATTTAAGCTTGAATATTCTGTGTAAACCCAGATTCCCGGGCACATGACCATACCTGCCAATCATCTCAATCAAGCCCCACTCTGCAAAATCCCAGGGAAAGCAGCAGAACAGCATTAGTTCAGATTAAAACCAACATTCTAGCCATTTAAAGCTACTATACTGGTGCAGCAATAATACCGGATGCCAGTCGACAGGATGGCTCTGAATGTAGAAAACTGCTTAGATCCTGCTCAAGAACAATGGTGCACATACATTTCTTACAGGCACAATTATCATCATGTGAGTAAAGATAACATGGCCTTGACATTCTTCCAAAGGTTTATCCAGAATTTTGCACAAGACTGCAGGTGAGGTCTAAACAGTAGGTCTAAACAGTGGGTGGTTCAGTAGCACAGTATTCAGCACTGATACTTCACAGCTCCAGCAACCTGGGTTCGAATACCGGCTCGGGTCACTGTTTTTGTGGAGCTTGTAAATCCTCCTCCTGTCTGCGTGAATTTCCTCAGATTTCCCCTCCCACAGTCCAAAGATGTGCGGGTTAGGTTGATTGGCCATGTGAAAAATTGTCCTTTTGTGTCCTGAGATACGGAGGTTAGAGGGATCAGTAGGTAATTATGTAGGAATACAGGGATAGGGCATGGACGGAATTGTGGTCGGTGCAAACTCAATGGGTTGAATGGACTTTCTATGCTGTAGGTTTTCTAAGTGATTTATAATAGATTGCCATCACATCCCTGTTTTTGCACCGGATGCATCAATTTATCAAACCATGTACTTTTTTAACAGCTTCTCAACCTTCACAAATTTTGGTTAATGAAATATTAGCTTCTACTTTTTCCTTCCTGATGTATCACTGTACATTTCTCTGGACAGAATTTTGTCATATTTTGATGTGTATGATCTTGGAAAAACACAGCCACTTATTCCTGACATATTTTCAAATACCCGTTGAAAACAAGGAGAAGGGTCCCATGATATCCTGCTGGCATGTAAAAAAAATTAATCATAACTGGAAAAAAAAACAAGGACCTCATAGAAATACTCCACACCCACCATCGCACTTCCCCCACCCCGACAACCACTATGAGCCCACATATAATGGAACTCCCATACGCAACACCCCTAACCTCGGCACTGCCCACTCTCACTGCCCCTGGCACTGCCCAATGTTACAACCCCTGGAAGTGCCCAGAGCCAGAATACTGGTGGGTGTGATACTCTCCCCTCCCCCACCCCACTCCCCCAGGGGGCTGTACCTACGCACCCCTGAGAGTTCTGTTTGCCAGCTCCCTGTTTTACAGAACCTGGTGTAAACCTCGCTGACATGACATCCCACCGGAGAAAGGGGTTGAGGGGGCGAGGGGATTCCCAATGTGGGAGGGATGATACAGTGTGGAATGCCACAAGGTATATGATAACGTATTTTAGCATCACGGGGGCAATCGAATGGGGAAAACCCATTTGGATATCTCCCTCTATTCTCTGACTCCACTGACATTACCCAACACTGAAAACAGGGGTAGAAATTTCCCCTCCTCACCCCCATGTTAAGTTTAATCTGTGAAGAGTTGGCCATCTAAAGCTGTTCTTACTGTTTGCTGTATTTACATGTAGATATTAGGAGTGGTATTCAAATTGGTAGATGCCTCTGTATATCCCCATCAATTTGACAATAACCACTTGCCTGCTTCACTCTGCTTTCTGTCACTGAATGAATTTTATTTCTGCACCATCTCTACCTCTTCAACCCCTCCAGCTTCAGTTTGTCCAATCAATGTATGCTGCGGCACTTTTCAAATACTTTTTGAAAATCTCTACACACCCTTACAGCAGCCCAAGAAGGCAGCTTATCCCTTATATTCTGGAGGGCAATCAGGGGTGGGAGATAACTGCTGGCCTAGCTAGCAATGTCTTTTGATTTGATTTGACTTATTATTGTCACATGTATTAACATACAGTGAAAAGTATTGTTTCTTGTGCGCTATACAGACAAAACATACTGTTCATAGAGGAGGAAAGGAGAGGATGCAGAATATAGTGTAGAATAGAGTTTTAAAAGCACAGAACAGAGTAAAAGATGGAATTAGAGGGTACGCTAGGGACAGGACACTGAGTAGCCACTGAGGCCATTTTTGGCCACATCGTGTTAAAGAATAAGAAACTTGGACTCCCTGAGTGAACTGTAACATAAAACATGGTAATTTAAAGGAATTGATCAGAATATCATGAGAAAAGAATGGAGTGATTAGGAGCATTTGTTTTTAAACCATAAGAAGTTGTGGAAGGAGAATTCATTATTCCAGCGCTCTGAAAAAGTAGGTGGATAACTTCTCTGACTATTTCGGCGGTTATAGGAAAGGTTAGTTGAATATGACAGAGTGAATGATACTTTCCAAGATAAGCCCACTAGGCTGAATCATTTTGATGCTGTAAATATCTGGTTTCTGTTTCTGTGAGTGCAGTTTGTGACACCCAGCATAGAAATGGATGCACCAAGTCAGACTGAAATTGCTTTGATCACTCATTAATATCAGAGCTTATGTCCATCTGGCCTCTATTAGTGAGGAATTTGGGTAGAACAAAAAACAAAGATCAGAGAAAAGTACTGCACTGGGACAGGCCCTTCAGCCCTCCATTCTCATTCGATAGAATCCTACAGTGCAGAAAAAGGCCATTCAGCCCATCAAGTCTGCACCATTCACAATCCCATCTAAGCCCTATCCCCAGAACCTCATGTATTTATCCTAGCTAGTCCCCCAAACACTAAGATGCAATTTAGCATTGCCAACCACCTAACCCACACAGACATGGGGAGGATGTGCAACTCCACACAGACAGTTATTCAAACTGGGAGTCAAACCCTGGCACTGTGAGGCAGCCGTATTAACCAGTGTGCTATCATGCCACCCATGATACTCTAACTAAACTACAAATAAAACCTTCTGTCCTTAATTGGTCTGTATCCCTCTATTCCTCTCTATTCATCTATCCATCTGGTTATCTCTTAGATGTTGATAATGTACCTGCTTCCATCATCTCCCCTGGCAGTGCATTCCAGACACCCACTACTCTCTGCATGAAAACCTTCCTCCGCACATCTCCCTTAAACTTTTCCCCTCTCATCTTGAACCTGAGTCCCCTTGTAATTAAACTTGCACCCTGGGAAAAAACCTCTGACTAGACAAAGCTTACACCAAGCGTGCCTGGTTTAAATGTACCATAACTAACTCTATTGATCTTTTGAATTCCCCTGCTATTCCCACAATAAAGCAGCTTTAGCAGGGTAAGTGTCATAAGAAAACTGTCACAGCAGCGACAATAATCACTTTCCTGTATTAAAATTCATTCTGAGATTTGGGCATACTGGAAAGACCAGAATTTATTGCCCATCCCTAATTGCCCTGCAAATGTTGCAGGAAGCCACCTTCTTGAAGCACTGGTGGTGTTTTTTTTTAAGATGTAGGTAAGTGCAGTTAAGACGCAGTCACATTTCTATGGATCTGGAGTCATGTGTGGGCTGGGGTGGGCAAGGATGGAAGATTCTCTCCCCTAAAGAGGCAATGGTGAGACGAGGAGATACTCTCTCAAGCAGCAGGTAAATAGGGTCTGGAATGCACTGCCTGAGATTGTGGTGGATGAAGATCCATTCAAGAGGAAGTTCGAGATGTAAAGGAAGGATATGAAGACTAACAAGGAGGAGATGTGGGAACAGATCAAGGTAAGTTATTCATTGCAGGAAAGCCTGAATGGCCTCTTGCTCTGCACTGTAACATTTTTGTGATGTATGTCTGTGACATCAGCAATGCCCTTTGGAAAAGAAAACCTGCCTTCAATGAACCAGGTGGCTTTTTCCAACAATTCTGAAGTTCCATGGCTACCTTTACTCATTTTCCAATCTAGAATTGTTTAATTAGATCAACAGCGAGGTTTGAACTCATGCTTTTGGATCATTGGTTTGGGTTCTCAGTTATAGTCCACCCAATTGCTTGGATACTATATGCCAATAGAGTGTGGCATGGCAGAGGCACATTTTGTTTGATAAATCAGAGAGAGAAAGATCCTTCTTTTCCAGCCTGTTTCTAAATCTAACACTGCAGTCAAAATGAAACAGAAAGCTAAAAATCTTTGGTCACCTGACCTCTCTCAGAATGGTAAGGAAAATGGACAATAATGGAGAAATGTCCCAAACGACCTCATTTAAGTGTTCCACCACCTTCTCCACCCTTCAGAAAGACCCAGAAATCTCAGGACAATGTGATGGAGAGATTATAGCTCTCTACTGTATCATTTCTCAGCTTATCTCCAGAGGGAAAAAAAACACTCCCCAGACACAAATCACAGGAAAATCATGTTGATTGCAATTTACAATTCAGTGAATAGCAGTCTGTCTATGCAGAACATCACATTTCACGCCAATTACACAGCGTCATTACACAGCACTCATTATAAGCATAAAAATCTCAAGACCATTAAAGAATGATGACATGGTTTGCTTCTGGTGGGTTGTGAATTGAGCATTAAACCATTCAGAAATCTTCAAAGTCTTGTACGTATCGTTACAAGGAGGGCTCATACGAGCCAATCATCAAAAGAATATATGCCTTGCTGAATCTCAATCTCAATGCCAGAACACATTAGGATCTCCTTTATGGCTGAGACTTTGGAAGAACAAAGAACAAAGAACAAAAACAGCACGGGAAACAGGCCCTTCGGCCCAACGAGCCTGCGCCGCCACCCCGATGTCCCCACCTCTACCCGCGATCCCTGTCCATGTTTATAGATCTATGGATTAAAAACCAATTATGAGACAATTTAGGGAGAATTTGTTTTGCCAATTAACCCAAGAGCACATCTTTGGGATGTGGGAGGAAACCGGAGCTCCCGGAGAAAACCCACGCAAGCACGGGGAGAATGCGCAAACTCCCACAGAGACAGGCCCAAATCCATGTATCTGCACAGCACAGAGATAGTCACTGAGCTGTCGTGTTGCCCATCAGATGGTCCAGGTCAAGCGTACACTAACGACGTGAAGCACTAGGATACTCTCGAAAAAGATCCAAGAACAGCCCTCTCACGACCCATCGCGTGTATGCCCCTCGTTAGACAACAAGGTGGACCAAAGCACCTGTAGGATAAAAACAAGTACATCAATATAATCATCTATTTACACACTTCCCAGGGACTCCCAAGGCTCATGATCCCTATTTTTAAATCAGTTTTCTATACCCCTCCATTCCCATTCTGTTCATGTGCCCATCTAAGTATTTCTTAAATAACTCCAGAGTACCTGCCTCCACCATTTTACTTGGCAGTGCATTCCATACCCCCACCACCCTCTGTGTGAAAAAACTCCCTCTAGCATCCAAATTATACCTTACCCACCTCACCCTAAGCCCGTGATCCCTCGTGCTATTTGAGTCCATCCTAGGAAAAAGCTTAACCCTGTTTACTCTATCTATCCCCTTCAAAATCTTGTACACCTCTATCAGATCTCCTCTAAGTCTACGTCTTTCTAAGGAAAACAGTCCCAATTTGCCTAATCTCTCCTCGTAATTCAGACCTTCCATACCAGGCAGCATCCTGGTAAACCTCCTCTGCACTCTCTCCAGAGTCTCCACGTCCTTCCGGTAGTAAGGCGACCAGAACTGGACGCAGTATTCCAAATGATACATAAGATATTCATTGTCCTTCATCTCTTCCATAATTTTGCTGACAATTCAAATGATTATGAAAAACAAATATCTCCCGATTATGTTGGAAATAGAACTTGTACAGCTTGTTTAATCGTTCTGCCCAACTCAGAAATCGAACCTGCAAAGCAGCAATTATAATTTTTTAAATCATCTTGAACCGTTTCATTTTGTGTTTCTGAAATTATCATTGATTTGAAACATTTAACTTGGAAAAGGGTGTCAAAAAATGCAATGTAAGTACACACACTGAGGGATCATTGTATCATTGAGCAGGCATTTCGCATGCTCAGAGTGCTGTTGGAATGTTCTCATGTTGCACAAATCGCCATTGGAAAGAGGAACAATACAAAAACCTGTACAGAAAGGGAAAGAGGAAAATGGTCATTGGCAGCTAATCTGAGTCAATTAGTCAGTGCCGAAATTAGCATGGGGTCAGAGGGCATACTTGAAAGTTATTTTGCTTGCTTCATGTTCAATTTGATTGCTTTTACTTACTTGAGTTTTTTTAACACATATGAATAGATAGAAAAATATTAATTTCGAAAGCTATCAATGACTGAAAAGCTTAATATGAAGTGTTGTGACTTTATTAAAAAATATTAATGAAAGTATGAAGGGTGATTTATGCCATGTATTTGTTATGATACCTGAATACTAAATGGTATTTCCACATTGTCACTCCTAGCTAGTGCACTCCACAGTAACTGTGGAGATAATTCAGCCCCACATTTGCCTGCCAAGGATCCACTCGTGATTCTGCTGCCCATTTACCACCACATGTTAAATTAGGCTCTGGTCGACTTATCCATTTACATCTTGTTCAATAACTGAGAGAGAAGTTTCTCCTTGTTAGCTGCGTGGAGTAACGTATACTGTCCTTGGGTTTACAGTTATTCACAACTCATAAATACTGCGTCCCATCAGCTACCTGCTGGTTAGAATCTTAACAGGTAATCAGGTCTTTACATGTGCAGACCTGTTAAGACTCACATTCTAACTGTTATCTTGTAAATTGAGTCTGTGCCTATATATGCCTTGATTGTGAACCCAACTCTTTTTTTTAAATTTTATTCCAATTCAATCCAATCAAATCAGATCCAATTCAGAGTCCCAACATGTTGAGACATTCCCGATCCAAGCTGATAAGACAGGGCTCTCACCTCCTGTCTCCGGCTTGATCTACGTGATCCAAGCTGATTGGAGTAGGTATAACTCTTCCTCCAAGGCTTGATCTCATTTGCATCTTAGCCAAAAGGCCGAGATGCTGTTTTTAAAAAATTGCTTCAAATGAAGCTAAAATGTAGTCTAATGACTTCAACCAAGCACAACATGTCGATATTACACTTGACCTTAGCCAAAAGGCCGAGAAGCGAACACTTTTTTTTCCAAAAATATACTTTTTTCATAAAAATCTCAATTAAAACATTGCAAGTATACATGTCTACAAATTGCAAACAGTGCAGAATAAAACATTTTTACAGTTGTAAACAAATTACAGTTATTCCATTTCATAGAATGTAGAACAATACAGCACAAACAGGCCCTTCGTCCCCCGAGTTGCGCCGATCACATCTACCAATCCACAGACCTATCTATACCCCCTATCCTATTCTTTTCCATATACTCATCCAGAAGTCTCTTAAAAGACCCCAGTGAGTTTGCCTCAACAATCTCCGACAGCAGTCGGTTCCATTCACTCACCACCCTCAGTGAAAAACCTACCCCTGACATCTCCTTTATATTTGCTTCCCTGCACCTTAAATCTGTGTCCTCTCGTAGTGACCATTTCAGCTCGGGAAATAGTCTCTGAGAGTCCACCCTATCTATCCCTCTCAACATTTTATAAACCTCTATCAGGTCGCCTCTCAACCTACGTCTCTCCAGTGAGAAGAGTCCCAGCTCCCTCAACCTATCTTCATAAGGCCTGCCTCCCAATACAGGCAGCATCCTTGTAAATCTCCTCTGAACTCTCTCAATAGCCTCTACATCATTCCTATAATGAGGCGACCAGAACTGCGCACAATACTCCAAGTGGGGTCTGACAAGAGTCTTATAGAGCTGCATCATTACCTTCTGACTCCTAAACTCTATTCGTCAATTAATGAAGGCCAGTACACCGTATGCCTTCTTGACCACTTCCTCCACCTGCGAGGCCAATTTAAGGGTCCTATGGACCCAGACCCCAAGATCCTTCTGCTCTACAACACAGCAAAGACTCCTACCCCTAAAATATTGTACTCCTTCATCCCATTATTCCTGCCAAAATGGACCACGACACATTTATCTGCGTTGAAGTCCATCTGCCACTTCTCCGCCCAGTCTTGCACCCTGTCTATGTCCCGCTGCAACTTTTGGCATCCCTCCAGACCATCCACAACACCACCGACCTTTGTATCGTTGGCGAACTTACTAACCCATCCCCCCACTTCCTCATCCAGGTCATTTATGAAAATGACAAACAGCAGGGGTCCCAGAACAGATCCCTGGGACACTCCACTGGTTACCGACCTCCATGCAGAACAAGACTCATCCACAACCACTCTCTGCCTTCTGCCGGCAAACCAGTTCTGGATCCACTAGGCCAAAGCCCCTTGGATCCCATGCCCTCTCACCTTCTCCAGAAGCCTTGCATGGGGGACCTTATCAAACGCCTTATCAAATTTCAATACTTAAAACTATATACATGCCTCAAAAATTACTGTGTGCTGTTACTGCTCAGATTGGCACACAGTTATGCAGGTTGAGGGTATTCTGCAGTTCCTGGGCCCTCAGTCTGTCTCCGTTAAAAGGCCTTACACTATGGCCTTTCCCCAATGTTTCTTTGCGTCAGCTGCCCCAAGCTTCAGTCCATCCCTCAGCACATAGCCCTGAACCTTGGAATGTGCCAGTCTGCAACACTTGGTCGAGGACAGTTCTCTCAACTGGAAGATCAGCAAGTTTTGGGCGGACCACAGTGTATCCTTCACCGAGCTGATGACCTTCCAGCAGCAGTTGATATTCATCTCGGTGTGAGTCTCTGGAAACAGCCCATAGAGCACAGAGTCCTGCGTCACTGAGCTGCTTGGGACGAACCTTGACAAATACCCACTGTATCTCACTCCAGACCTCCTTTGCAAAGGCATATTCCACAAGGAGGTGTGCGACCACCTCATCAGCCCCGCAGCCGCTTCGAGGGCAGCGTGCGGTACTGTTGAGACCTCGAACGTGCATAAAGGATCTAACGGGGAGTGCCCTTCTCACCACCAGCCAAGTCAGATCTTAGTGCTTGTTTGTAAGTTCCGGTGATGAGGCGTTCTGCCAGAAGGCCAAGAGGCAAACTCTTCACTCCCTGATGAAGGAACAGCACTCCATAAGCTTGTGCCATCAAATAATCTTGTTTGATTTTAACCTGATATTGTGAATTTCTTACCGTGCCTACTCCAATCCAATGCCAGCATCTCGATATCATGGAGAAGAAAGGCAGGAACTAAAAAAGAATGTAGGGCCTGAAGTGATGGCGATCAGGTGCATTATACACAATCTTGCTATGGCTATATGGAAACTGTACAATTAATATGTCCAAACCCTCCCATTTCCCTCCCATTTCCTCCCCTTCTTACCCCTTATTACATCACTCCCTCCCTAGCCTCTTACCTCTTTGTTTACAGAGACAACAGAACAATTTGTTGAAGTAAAAAATATGTTATTGATCATTGTGCTAAAGAGAAAACTACATGTTGTAAGAAATTTGAAAACGTTAAGTAATTAAACAAAATGTTATAGAACAACTGCTAAAATAAAATGTTTAGTTAAATGTTAACACAGTATCAAGGTTTTGCATTTCCAACATTATTACTGTTAATAAATGTTTTCCATTCATCTTTACAAAAAGCTTTATTGAAACATCAAAACACAGTTAAATATGAGGTCATTAGAAATGAAGTATACAAGGCAGAAGAATATTAATGTTAAACACATTTACATTTTTCACAGTCCAAAATATGAATGCTCCTTTGCTTAAAATGTTGCAATAAGGAATCCAAAGTCCAAGAAGCTCTGACCTCTCTTCTTCTCAATTACATTTCCATTTTCCATATTCTAAATGAAAGCATACAAACATTTATAAACATATCATTAAGGATATTATTAAACTGGAAAGAGTATAGAAAAGATTTACGAGATTGCTACCAGGACTTGATGGATTGAAGAGAGGCTGGATAGATTGGGACTTTTTCCTTTGGAGCGTAGAAAGCTGAGGGGTGACCTTATAGAGTTCTATAAAATAATGAGGGGCATAGACAAAGTAGATAGTCAATATATTTTCCCAAAGGTAGGGTAGCCTCAAACTAGAAGACATAAGTTTAAGGTGAGAGGGAAGAGATCCAAAAGTGTACAGAGGGGCAATTTGTTCAGACAGAGGGTGGTGAGTGTCTGGAACGAGCTGCCAGAAGTAGTAGTAGAGGCGGGTACAATTTTATCTTTTAAAAAGCATTTTGATAGTTACATGGGTAAGATGGGTATAGAGGGATATGGGACAAATACGGGCAATTGGGATTAGTTCAGGAAGTTTAGAAAAAGGATGGCATGGACAAGTTGGGTCGAAGACCCTGTTTCATGGTGTAAACCTCTATCACTCTCTGACTCTGAACATGCAAACACGTAAAGGAATATAATAACATAAGGCAGATTTAAATAGTAGTTTCACAAATTTAAAACAAATAAAAAAAACTATGTTCACTTTTATATATGAAATAATATTGGCCTCAATCATAAAAATAAAATAGCAAAAAAGAAAACAAAAACTATTCATTGGGCCTTTGTGTTGGTTGCAAGTTGTGTTCCTTGTCACTTTGGGCATGAGTTTATGACCACATGCTGCCCATCATTCAGTGAGGTGAGGTGTAAGATTGGCTGAGAGGTGAAAAATCAGCTTCGTGCCCAGTTTCTCACTGCCCTGATCTTATTAGTCCTGTTTTGCCCATTGCAAAATGGGCTTTTCACCCAGAAAGGGCACAATTTAAATTTTAATCACATGATATATATAGCATTAGTAAATCCCGGATGCTCTCGTCTGGGTTCACTTATACTTAACTCCTCAGGGCCGAGCTTCACACCGGCAAGGATCACACTTGGTCTCCATCAGCGGAAACCAGAAGTGAAGGCTCACGGGAATCTTGGGGATCATTGAAGCCCCCTATGTGGTTAGGAGCTACAAATGCTCACCAGATATCTTGGCATTGTTCACTGGGCACCCTGGCACTGCCTGCCTACCACTCTGGTACTGCCTGTCTGGCACGCTGGCACTGCTCACCTGGGCATCATAACAGTGTTGGGCAGTGCCAAGTGGCCTGAGGGTGGAGTTTGATTGGGCGTGGAGTTATGATAAGGGAGGCAAGATTTGATCTGATTTGTTTTGACTTAATTTATTATTGTCACATGTATTAACATACAGTGAAAAGTATTGTTTCTTATGCACTATACAGACAAAACATACCATTCATAGAGAAGGAAATGAGAAGGTGCAGAATGTAGTGTTACAATCATAGCTAGAATCTAGAGAAAGATCAACTTAGTAGAAGGTAAGTCCACTCAAAAGTCTGACAACAGCAGGGAAGAGGCTGTTCTTGAGTTAGTTGGTACGTATCCTTAGATTTTTGTATTTTTTCCCAAAGGAAGAAATGGAAGAGAGAATGTGCGCGGTAAGTGGAGTCCTTAATTATGCTGGCTGCTTTGCCGAGGCAGTGGGAAGTATAGACAGAGTCAATGGACGGGAGGCTGGTTTGTGTGATGGATTGGGCTACATTCACAACCATTTGTAGTTCCTTGTAGTTAAGGGGGAAGCTCTGAAGGGTCTGGGGTTGATTGGCAGAGGAGGGAACTCTGCAAGTACTGGGGGGTAGGAGCTCTGTGGAAAGTGGTGTGAGAGATAAACAGTTATCCTTTAATTTCAATTTAAACTTACAGGAAACTTTGTGTCTGTTCTTTAATGTCACAGTACCCAAGCAGTTGAAACTCTTCAACGATCTCTCTTGGTCAAAGATGAGAAGTGAGGGAAGCGGAAATTGATTCCACATCTCTCTCGATCCGTAACATGCCCATATCCCAAAAATTTATAAAATGCAATGAATTTTTAGTTGTATATTAGTGACTTAAAAATTTGACAAGTACACTGTACAATGATATCAGGCTAGAAAGATATTGAGTATTTAAATTTGATGCAAAGTTTAGTCATCACCTCCACCCCTCCCGAACATTCCTTCTGTTATTTGGATGTCACCCTATTTCCTGAATCTCTTACCTTCTTTGTTCTTTTATTGGTCTCCAGTGAAGGAGAACAAGAATGTGACAAAGAGGTGTTTACCCAAAGGCTGTAAATCAGAGTAAACATTATGTAAATACAATACTGGATTGTGAGTGTAATGGAATCACATTATCTTTGCAATCATGTCTTCTGTTTGGAGTTAACGCGGCAAGAACCCTGGACAGTCCACATGACAGAGAAGGAGATACTTTTTTTAAAGTTAAAGTTTATTTATTAGTCGCAACTGGCTTACATTAGCACTGCGAAGAAATTACTGTGAAAATCCCCTAGTCGCCACACTCCGGCACCTATTCAGGTCAATGCCCTAACCAGCACGTCTTTCAGATTGTGGGAGGAAACTGGAGCACCCGGAGGGAACACATGCAGACATGGGGAGAACATGCAGACTCCACACAGACAGTGACCCAAGCCGGGAATTGAACCTGGGTCCCTGGCACTGTGAGACAGCAGTGCTAACCACTGTGCCACTGTGTTCCACCTTACAGCCATCTCTGATAGATTTCTAACAACTATTTCTCATTTTGTAACACAAGTGTCAACATCCAAAACATTAATACAATTTGGAACATTGAATTCCAACACTGCAGAAGGAGGACATTCAGCCCATTGAGTCTGCACTGACCCTCTGGGAGATCATTCTATCCAGGTCCACTCATCTCACTCTATCCCCATAACCCCATGCAATTATTATGGCCAATCCAATGAACCTATGCTACTTTGGACAGTAAGGAGCAATTTCTGTCTGGCCAATCCATGGGAGGAAACTGAAGCACCCAGAGGAAACCCACACAGACACAGGGAGAATGTGCAAACTCCACACAGTCACCCACGGCTAGAATTGAACCCAGGTGCTGTGAGGCAGCTGTGCTAACCACTGTGCCACTGTGTTACTCAAAGCAAAGATTTCATGATTTTATTTTGTTTATCCAACTTGAACAGAGATTACTTAATTCCTTTTATCATTATTGTTATTTACTGGGGAGTAATTCAACTTCCAAAGTGTTAAAACTTCAGGATAAAATTGAAAGTTAAACTTCACAAGCCAACTGTCCAATAAACACATGGTGTAATTCTCCCATAACTTTGAAGATGATGAGAATAGAACAAAGAACAAAGAAAATTACAGCATAGAAACAGGCCATTCAGCCCTCCAATATTTAAGTTGCTTCATAGCATTGCAATCACAAGTTATTAACGCAGATATTGAAAGTGAGAAGAGCTTTAACAGAGGAATCAATGTCTCCACCACATGACTTTGTTCTTCACAGATACTTCACTTGGATTTCTTTCATAGTTTTTTTCAATGGATTTGATCAGGATTTGCATGGGAATTAATAATTCTAATCAAATACAGCTCCTTATCCCGGCTACAGCAGATTGTAATGCAGCTGTCAATGAAACATGTTGTTCTATATAATGCAGGCTTATAAGGCCATAAGACATGGGAGCAGAAGTAGACCATTCAGCCCATTGAGTCTGCTCCATCATTCAAGGAGATCTTGACTGATCCCAAATAATAATCCTCAACTCCCCTTTTAAAGTTTTATTAGTCACAAGTAGGCTTACATTATACTGCAGTGAAGTTACTATGAAATTTCTCTAGTTGCCACACTCCGGCACCTGTTCAGATCAATGCACATAACCAGTACATCTTTCAAAATGTGGAGGAAACCACAGCACCATGAGGAAACCCACAGAGACAAGGGGAGAATGTGCAAACTCCACCCAAGCTAGGAGTTGAACTCAAGTCTCTGGATTGTGAAGTAGCAGTGCTAATGACTGTGCTACCATTCCACCCACTTCCCTGCCTTATCCCCATAACACTTGATTCCCTTATTGATTAAAAGCTGATTTATCTCAGTCTTGAGGTAGTACAGTGGCACAGTGGTGAGCACTGCTGCCTCTCATCACCAGAGACATGGGTTCAATTCCTAGCTTGGGTCACTGTCTATGCAGAGTATGCATGTTCTCCCTGTGTCTGCATGGGTTTCCTCCGGGTGCTCCTGTTTCCTTCCACAGTCCAAAAAACAGATGCATTAGCATGCTAAATTCTCCCTCAGTGTACCCGAACAGGCGCCAGACGGTGGCAACTGGAGGATTTTCACATTGCAGTGTTAATGTAAGCCCATCTGTGACACTAATAAATAAAATTTGAAACTTTGAACATATTTAACAGACCTCTGTGATAAAGAATTCCACAGATTCACTACTGTCTGACAGAAGAAATTCCTCTTCATTTGTGTTTAAATGGGTGACCCCTTACTGTGAGATAATGCCGTCTGGTCCTACCAAGACAGCACGGTAACATAGTGATTAACATGGCTGCTTCACAGCGTCAGGGACCAGGGTTCAATTCCTGGCTTGGATCACTGTCTGTATGGAGTTTGCACATTGTCTCTGTGTCTGCATGGGTTTCCTGCGGGTGTTCCAGTTTCCTCCCACGGTCTGAAAGGTGTGCTGGTTAACAGGTGCTGGAGTGTCGTGACTGGGGAAATTTCACAGTAACTTCATTGCAGTGTTAATATAAGCCTGACTAATAAATAAATTTTAACATTAACTTTAGACTCTCCTATAAGGGGAAAGAAACTCTCAGCATCTAGCCTGTCAAGCCCTTTGAGAGCCAGAACTAAAATTTGTTGTTAATCTACAGAAGTAGCTAAAGTGTTAACAAAAGCAGAACATTTGAAGAAACCCACTACCTTTGGATCCATAAATGGCCTTCGAACCACTTGACTAACATCACGTGCTTGTCGTTCCCGAGATGTTTTATTATCTTACTGGGAGTTTGATCATTTTATTTCAAAGCTGAGAGAGCTTCAAGGCAATTAAACAAATAACTACTTATTAGTAAACCACTTATCATTTGTACACATCAATAAGACTCAAATGCAAAGCTGCCTGTGATACAATACCACCAGCATTTGAATTTAATAACATTTTCACAAGCCATGCAACTAATCAAGTTTAAATGAGGTGAAATTGAAACATCAATAATAATATGTAAATAAATGTTGCAATGTTACAAATGTGCTTTGATATAACACTGTTTCAAAATTAGAAATATGCAAATACTATTGTTCAAAACTAATAATCCTAACATTGCTGAAGGATACTACCTTCAATGAATATGAATGCTTTGTTCACAGAACACTTATGGATACTTAACAAGGAGCAACACGGCAAAATTGAAAGAAAGACTTTCATTTGTAATGCACCTTTCGTAACATCAGGGAGTCCCGAGGCACTTTACAGTTAATGGAGCATTTCTTAACTGTAACCACTGCTATAATGTGTGAAATGTGGCAGCGAGCTTTCACAAACAGCAATGTGATAATGACTGGGGGGGGTTTCAATAATGATTGAAGGATAACTCCCCTGCTGTTCCTTGTATTACTGACATGGGATCACTTACAGGGGCCTTAGTTTAACATTGAAAACTTTCAGAATAGAACATAGAACATTACAGCACAGAACAGGCCCTTCGGCCTTCGATGTTGCACCGACCAATTATGAAAAAGCAATGACCCTCTAACCTAAACCATTCCCCTTTTCATCCATAAACTTATCTACTAACCTCTTAAACGCCACTAAACTTGGCGCATCTACAACTGCAGCAGGCAGGGCATTCCATACCCTTACCACCATCTGGGTAAAGAACCTACCTCTGACATCCATCCTATAACTACCACCCCTTAATTTAAAGCTATGTCCCCTCGTGCTAGCTTTCTCCATCCTAGGAAAAAGGTTATCACTGTCCACCCTATCTAAACCTCTAATCATCTTATATGTTTCGATTAGGTCCCCTCTTAGCCGCCTCCTTTCTAACGAAAACAACCTCAAATCCCTCAGCCTCTCTTCATAAGACCCTGCCCTCCATACCAGGCAACATCCTGGTAAACCTCCTCTGTACCCTATCCAATGCCTCCACATCTTTCTTATAATGCGGGGACCAGAACTGCACACAATACTCCAAGTGCGGCCGCACTAGAGTTTTGTACAGTTGCAACATGACGTTGCGGCTCCGAAATTCAATCCCCCTACCAATAAAGCTAAGACTCCGTATGCCTTCTTAACAACCTTATCGACTTGACTGCCTACTTTCAGGGATCTATGCACATATACACCAAGATCCCTCTGTTCTTCAACACTATTAAGAGTCCTACCATTAGCCCTATACTCTACACATTTGTTATTCTGCCAAAGTGAATTACCTCACACTTTTCCACATTAAACTCCATTTGCCACCTCTCGGCCCAGCTCTGCAACTTATCCAAGTCTCTCTGCAAACTATAACACCTCTCTTCACTATCTACCACTCCACCGACTTTAGTGTCATCTGCAAATTTACTAATCCATCCTTCAATACCTTCATCCAGATCATTTATAAAAATTACAAACAGCAGGGGCCCCAAAACAGATCCCTGAAGTACACCACTTGTAACCAAACTCCACAATGAATAATTTCCATCAACCACCACCCTCTGTCTTCTATCAGCTAGCCAATTCCTAATCCAATTAGCTAAATCACCCTCAATCCCATACATCTGCATTTTCTGCAGAAGCCTTCCATGGCCACCTTATCGAACGCCTTACTAAAGTCCATATATACCACATCAACTGCCTTACCCCCATCCACCTCTTTGGTCACTTTTTCAAAAAACTCAATAAAGGTTAGTAAGGCACGACCTACCCTTCACAAAACCATGCTGACTATCCCCAATCAATTCATTTCTCTCTAAATAACTATAACTCCTATCCCTAATAATTCTTTCCAATACTTTGCCCACAACAGAAGTAAGACTCACCGGTCTATAATTCCCAGGAAAGTCTCTATTCCCCTTTTTGAACAATGGGACCACATTCGCT
Organism: Sphyrna mokarran; assembly: GCA_024679065.1. NCBI lineage: Eukaryota > Metazoa > Chordata > Chondrichthyes > Carcharhiniformes > Carcharhinidae > Sphyrna > Sphyrna mokarran. The sequence continues at coordinate 120,583,203 of JAGIQG010000008.1, read as the reverse complement.
ATCCTCCAGTCTTCCGGCACTATACCCGTAACCAACGACGACCTGAAGATCAGAGCCAGAGGCTCTGCAATCGCCTCTCTCACCTCCCAGAGAATCCTAGGGCAAATCCCGTCCGGCCCAGGGGACTTATCTAACTTCAAACCCTCAAGAATATCTAGCACTTCCTCCTTATCTACTTCAATACTTTCCAGTTTGCAACCCTGTATCCCAGTGTTCTCCACAACTACATTTACATCTTCCTGCGTGAATACCGAAGAGAAATATTTGTTCAGTGCCTCTCCAATCTCTTCAGGCTCCATGCACAACTTCCCACTGCTGTCTCTGACTGGCCCTAATCTTGCCCTAACCAATCTTCTATTCTTAACATATCTAAAAAAAGCTTTAGGATTCTCCTTGATCCTATCAGCCAAAGTCTTCTCGTGTTCCCTTTTACCTCTTCTCAACTCACTCTTTAGCTCCCTCCTGGCTAATCTATAGCTATCCATTGCACTAACTGAGCCTTCAAGCCTCATCCTGACATAAGCCTCCTTTCTCCTTTTAACCAGCGAATTAACTTTTTTCATACACCATGGTTCCCTTACTCGACCATTTCCTCCTTGCCTGACAAGGACATACTTATCAAGGACTCGCAGTAGCTGCTCCTTGAATAAGCTCCACATTCCAGATGTTCCCAGTCCCTGTAGTTTCCTAGTCCAACCTATGCACCCTAATTCCCCCCTAATGGCCTCATAATTACCATTCCCCCAGCTATAACTACTGCCCCCAGCTTCATGCCTATCCCTATCCATCACTAAGGTGAACATAACCGAATTATGGTCACTATCACCAAAATGTTCACTAACTTCCAAGCCTAACACCTGGTCTGGCTCATTGCCCAGCACCAAATCCAATGTGGCCTCACCTCTAGTTGGCCTATCTACATACTGAGTCAAAAAACCTTCCTGCACACTTTGTATAAAAACTGACCCCTCTAACGAGCTACAGCTATAGCTATTCCAATCAATATTAGTAAAGTTAAAGTCCCCCGTAACAATTACCCTATTACTTTCACTCCTGTCCAGGATCGACTTTGCAATCCTTTCCTCTACCTCTCTAGAACTTTCAGGAGGTCTATAAAAGACTCCCAACAGGGTGACCTCTCCTCTCCTGTTTCTAATCTCAGCCCATACTACCTCAACAGACAAGTCCTCATCAAACTCCAGGCTGATCTTTCATTCAGATGAAATCCTGGAACGAAAGGTAACAAATAACTTGGAATTTCCCCTTTTTTTTGGACAAAAGCTCACTTGTGCATTCTCAATGCGCTGAGTGTTTTGTGTTTTTGCTTTGCCTCAAACAATACAGATGGCAGTTTGTAAGGGCAGAGTTTACCAGGCCCATCCTTCAATGGTTTGTTTTCCAGCATTGGGAGGTGGCTTGTTATTGGCTGCCAGTGGAATATTCCAGTCCCGTCGACGTCTATGGAGTTTCAAATGGCTCACCTCTCCTGCCAGCAGGGAACCCGTCAATGGGGTCCACATTCAGTGGGACAGGAAGGTTCTGCTGGCAGGAAGGGCAGGAAAATCCCACCGTAAGTGTGCAGTGATTTAATTTGGAGTTGAATACATTGCTTTAAAACATCCACATTATGCTTCAACTCTTTCCTTCCCTGCGGTCTGTTCACTTGTTACTGAGTCAACACCCAGGCTGAAACAATCAAGCTTAGTGAACATAGATCAATGGCAGATTCAGATAATCAAATACAGAACAATTGAATCATTGAACACTCAGCAATGGAAAACATTTCAACTCGACTCAGGCAGAACTTGAAGCTATCATTTCCAAGAAATCTTTGAACAACAAAAAAACTCAAGTAGAACATGTCTATGTCAACATCTCATCAAAAACAGAAAATGCTGGAAAATCTCAGCAGGTCTGGGGAAAGAATTGAGTCAATATTTTGAGACTTAATGACCCTTCATCCCTTACGTAGAACTCCACGTATCATTGAAATACAATTAGTATTTAGTGAAATACAGGTATTAGTATTAGTGAAATACAATCAATGAAAGAAATATTAAGGGGCAGAAATAAGGTGTTCATGGACAGGAAGAATTTTAATAGGGCAGCATGCGTCAAAATATATTACAGGAGTTATAAAGCAACATTCCGCCCTGGGACACAATGGGCTAAAGATGAGCCCTTTGCTCAGGACAGATCATTCATAGATCATGGAAGATGATTATAGATCATAGAATCATAGAATGTAGGATCTCAACAGTGCAGAAGGAGGCCATTCAGCCCATCTAGCCTGCACCAACAAAAAAACTCACCCTCACCTTATCCCCGTAAACCCACTTAATTAACCTGCTAATCCCCCAACAGTAATGAGCAATTTAACATATACCTCTTGCCATGTTTACTCTCTGACCTTCACCCCTCTGACCCTGATGAGTAAGTTAGGGGGGATAGTGGAGTAAATTCATGGGAATGTTCAGGAGAGTGGGCTTAGGTAAGGTGCTCAATTGGAAAATCGATGCAGCCTCAATGGGCTGAATGGCCTCCTTCTGCACTGTTGAGATCCTACATTCTATGATTCTATGATCTATGATCATCTTCCATGATCTATGAATGATATGTCCTTAGCAAAGGGCTCATCTTTATCCCATTGTGTCCCAGGATGGAATATTGCTCTATAACCCCTGTAATATATTTTGACGCATGCTGCCTTATTAAAATTCTTCCTGTCCATGAACACTCTTATTTCTGCCCCTTAATATTTCTTTCCTGCTTTGGCCAGAAAAGCACAAATCCTCTTTCCTCAGTTGTAGCTCTGAAATTATCTAATTTCCTGTTTTAAATGGTATCTGTGAATATGGTAAATAATTGTCTATGGTACGTAGGGTGTTGCTGACAGCTCATTCAACACACAGTTTCTCACTGGGAATCATTCCCTTTAAAAGATAACATAAATCAGATTAACATCCAGAAAATTGGAAAAATGTTTGCAAAATAGCATTGTAGCACATCCTAATTGCTTCCTTAATTAAACTCGACATCAGAATTGAAGAGCATTTTTTAAAAACTTTGGTTGAAATGGACAGATTTCCAGCTTGTGTCACTGTCTGTGTGGAGTCTGCACATTCTCCCTGTGTCTGCGTGGGTTTCCTCCGGGTGCTCTGGTTTCCTTTCACAGTCTGAAAGACCCGCTGGTTAGATGCATTGGCCGTGCTAAATTCTCCCTCAGTGTACCCAAGCAGGCACCGGGCGGTGGACACTAGGGGATTTTCATAGTAACTTCATTGCAGTATTAATGTAATCCTACTTGTGCCAATAATGAGTAAACTTTAAAACTATTGAAAAAGAGTACCTAACAGACAAATGAAACAGGTGATCAAAAGTAGAAGATGAAAACTCAAAATAATTCAGTGATGTAAACTGAGAACTGAGCTTGAACTATCATTTGCTTAGTAACGTACTGAGAAAAGATTGTGGTTAAGATTGTATTTAAAATATTAATGATTGTTTAAGTATATTGTACAGGTTATTATGAGCATCACTGTGATGACTATAAAAGCTGCCCTGCTGCAGCAGAATAAATCTGCAGTTTGAACAAATCTTGTTAGTCATTATTGCTCATTACTATCCAATAAATGACTGTTATTATTTGTTATCGGAGCTTCCATGCTGTGAGGGAGAGTGCATGAGAAGTTCATCAAACTCCAAGACTTTGACATATCACACCAACATGCTCTCTACTTTTGAAAAGCTTTTGTTAAAGTTGAAATAAACATTTGATCCTGAAATATCATGTACTGATTAAGCCAATGTCACTAAGCTGAATCATCAGTTTCAAGCAATACTTGCTAACCAACTGTTCTCTAGATTCTTGATGTGTTCTTGACTGATGAGAAAAGGGTGCAACCTTATTTACATACAAACATACAAATCAGGAGCAGGAGTAAGCTACGCGACTCCTGACTGTGGTCTGCGTGCTCTGACAAAGGGTCATTCTGACTCGAAACGTTGACTCTATTCTTCCTCCACAGATACTGTCAGATTTCCTGAGATTTTCCAGCATTTTCTGCTTGTGTTATTCTGCCCATGTCTAATATATTTTGATTCCCAAATTAGTCAAGAATCAATCCACTTCTATCTTAAAAGTATTCAATGATCCTCTCTCCACGATTTGCTAGGGAAGAGAGTTCCACGGACACAATGACCTTCTGAGGATCATTGAACACTTTTGCATCGTAATGCTTTAAATGAGAATTCATCCCCAATTGCACTGTTACTAATCTGTTGACATTCTGACTGCCTTCCAACAACATTAAGCGATATCTCACTCTCAGAGTGATGAGGACAGTGACAGAAAGGGAATACTGCTCGCAACATTCTCAGAGGTAATTACAGAATGCCTCCAAGTCATTCTTTATTATTTTTGAACACAAATCCCTGTGTGATCCACATTTCAAAGCCAACTGATGAGACTTATATTGAACCCGAGAAATAAAATGGGCAATCGGATTTGTATTCCTCATTTAATGTTATTTTAATTGTGTTTATTATATCAGCAATGTGCGTTTACTCATTTTTAAACAGGCCCAACAAGATTATAATGTTGGATCAATGGATACTTTAATTTCAGTAAGAAGAGACAGTGTGGTGGTACTACAGTTAGCACTGCTGCCTCACAGATCCAGGAACCTGGGTTTGATTCCCAACCTCTGGTCACTGTGTGGAGTGTGCACGTTCTCTCAGTGTCTATGTGGGTTTCCTCCAGGTGCTCTGGTTTCCTTCCACAATCTGAAAGATGTGCTGGTTAGGTGCATTGATGGGAACAGGCGCTGGAGTGTGGTGACTAGGGGAATTTCGCAGTAACTTCATTGCAATGTTAATGTAAGCCTTACTTGTGACTAATAAACTAATTTTAATCCAAAGACTTTAGTTTCGCAGGTCTACAGGAAGTTTCTGCAGTGTGAGGATCTTCGCCTCTGCAGAGTAGAGACACAGAGTCGAAAGAAGAGACAAAGCAAGAGAGATCAGTAATAATACGGGAAATGATAAACAGACCATAAACCTCATCATCCAACGCTTTTTTGTGTCTCCAGAGATCCAATGAGACAAGGAAGCTAGGGCTTTCAGTGGAACAATACCATGTGTTACTTCACCTGCATTTAATAACGATTAGCACTTCTTCGATATTACCCAAATTCATTTCAAAATCCTTCTAATTCTGCAAACTCATCTCTGATCTTCTGAGTAATGGTCCATCAGCTTAATAGCCTCGCTGAGCAATGCGACTTTCAGGTGCAAAGAAGATAGTTTACGAGCGGCGGTGAAATGAACCAGTGTTAAAGGAACTTCATGAGACATCGCTGTCACTAATGAGCTGTCACCCAATATATCCAAAGTGCTGGAAACATGAGTTCTGCACCCTGAGTGTGTCGGGGAGGCTGGTCACTCTGCAAAGTTAATGATCAGCCAGCAACGTCACAAGTAGTACAAAATAATCACAATTCTGCCTTCACAACACCAGCTTTAGGGTGACTTTATACAGTGTGTGAAATCAGTGAAAATCGAGTCTCATTCCCCATTTACAAACCAAGCTCACTGACCTTGAACTTTTAACAAATAATAGACCATCTTCTCCATGTACATTCAATATCCAGGTCTTTAGGTCAGAGAGTACTGTGAAATATCATGTTGCATGATTAGTTATATTAGATTGTATTCACTGGAGACAAGAAATTATAAAGGCAAAATGTCACTCGTGGGAGTGGTGCACTGACCCATTTATTGTAACGAGAACAGAGTATGAAAGAAGTCAGAACGGGGAGGGTTGATGCAAACTCGATGGATCGAATAATCTCTTTCTGCACTATCGGGATTCTGTGGATTTTATAATTTACCAACCCAAGCCGCATCTCACAAGAATGAGCAATATTCAGTTACTCCTCCATGCTGGTATTTTGAGCTGTCATGCAGAAAATCAAGAGTTCCACATGCAATAAAATCATGATTTTATAAAATGTAACGACAGATCAAAACTGAGCATACAGAAAAAAGCAAAAACTATTAGCCTCAGCCAAGACTGAGAGGCCTGACCAAACAAATAGTAAACTCTGACCCATGCACAAAATGAGATCTTTTGTACACAGAAGCAATATTCCTTCTCTACAGGGTGGGTGCATTTAGTGCAACCACTGGGGACGTGATAGATAGCAAATAAAGTCCACACTGGGATGTTGTTGTGATGTCACTAGATTGCTAACCCAGAGGTCCAGACTAATGCTGTGGAGACACAAGCTCAAATCAATAAAGAAATGACTCTAACTTTTAAATGTGCAGGACATTTTTTTACTTAGTTTTATAGAAAGTTTTAAGTGCCAATTGTGTTCAGATAACTAACAGAGGCAGCCACATATTTATTAGTAATTTTAAGTCATTCATTAATTGTTAACAGTTTTGTACAATGTGTTGGATCCATTCATTCATTTGAAGAGACAAGGGGACAGCACTTGGCACGAGTTTTAAAATTTTATTGAAAAAGAAATTAATAAATTAAGCTGACAGGAGCAAAGAAAAGCATACTGGAGATTGGCTTCACAGCTAGATTGTTGAACTGAACTGAACTGAATACACCAAACTGAAAGACTCTCACATCCAAACTACATTTCAACCCTTATCTTGTTATTGTAGTGCTTTTTGCATGCTGTCTCCAATCCTTATCTCATTATTGAAGTGTCCTTCATAGGCTGTCTCCGAGTAGAGAAAACAATCCTCACATCTGTTGTTATGCTATTGTTTGCCTGCATTATGTACCCTTCAGGAACACAGTCAATTTTTAGCTAACCCATCGTGCCTTCTGATTCTACATGTAGTGAAGCCAGCGACAACTGTGAACCTTAGCAGAGTTAGTTAACCCCTACAGTCTAGCATTTAAATGTAATCATGAAGAGGCAGAAATGTCTTAGAATGAAGCCTTTACATAGACAGAAGGAACAGGGCTAAGCATACTCAGGATCCTCATGATACGTTAACAAAATGGAAAGATTGATGACCCGTAACAGTTGAGAGCTGTTTACTGATCCCCGAAGATGGGTGGCTGGTTGGCATGTTGATTTTTTCTATTTGGTGATGCCAACATTCTGCTTTCTAGTCACAGTGGCAGGGAACACGTCTCTTATCTTTCTCAGTCCTTCTTCAGCTTCCACCTGAAGAAGGTAGCTTTCTGATGAGGATGCCACCTGACAAGGATTGCTCCTTCTCTCTAAGCATTTGTTAATATTCCCCCATGCCAGCAGAAATTTAAACTCAATTAACAAATTCTAGGATCGGAAGTTAGTCTCAGAAATGGCGACCATGAAATTACCATCAATTGTCGGAGAAACCCATCTGGTCCACTAATGTCTTTCAGAGAAGGGAATCTGCCATCCTTACCCGCTCTGGCCTATATGTGACTCCAGAGCCACAGCAATGTAGTTGATTCTCAACTACTCTTTAACTCGTCTAGCAATACACTCAGTTCAAGAGAATTTAGCAATAGACAGCAAATGCTAACATCACATGAAAGAATATAAAATGTAGACTAGAGTCCCACGACTCAGCCCTCCTGTTCAAACCCTTTGACCAATGGATACAGGACAAGCTGGTCACCTGCCTCTACTTCCAATCATAACCCTGGGTTGAGGTCACTGTGGTAAGAAACATGCCACCAAGCTTTTTGCAACTAATTCACGAATGTTTGTGTGATCTCAATGTATGGAATGCAATCTTTGTGACCTTTATATTAACCCAGTCCTTGGTGCCAGAGTGCTTAGAATTGTTTGTTTTTTCCCGAATATTGTGCCAGCCCTGCCTATTCAACAGTATGCTCCATTTCTGCCTTCTAGCTTAACTTCCACATATTATTAATATTTTCCCTGAGTCTACACTCAGACTTAACCAATCAAGTGCAGTGAGCATAGATCAGTTACCAGACTCCCATGATCAAACAGAACAAAGGCTACATATTCATCTTAAAGGGATTGTGCAGTGAAACAAGAAGGCCACACACAGACAAGAGAAGTTAGAGGAAGCTTAGCACAAAATAGGAAGAATCAGTACAAAATCCAATTGGAATTAATTTTACTGCAGCTTTGTAATCCTGATGTCTCTCACACTCCTTCAAAGAGGCTGGATGAATGAGTTCTTACAAAAAGCCATTCTTCTCTCAGTGCAGCCCAACACTTAAGCCACTGTACAAAATGGAATAGATCTGGAGGTAGCTTTAATGAATTTGTGCTCCCATCGCATAGCAACAAGAGTGCTTAATAGGAAGTCAGGTACAGAGGTGAGGCAGCCAGGTCATTTTTCCAGCGAGGAATATCTGAAATTGTATCTATTAATTTTAATGGTCAGAAAACCAGTGGCTGTCTGTCAACAATTTCATGCAATGTGTGACTATGAATGGTGATGTGCAAATGCTCACTTACTCCATGCAGATAATTGTATTCATCATTTGTACATATCAGTATAATAAATTCTCAGTTATGACACGGTGGCACAGTGGTTAGCAGGGACAGGGACCTGGATTCGATTCCCATCTTGGGTCACAGTCTGTGCGGAGTCTGCACGTTCTCCTCGTGTCTGCATGGGTTTCTTATGCATGCCCCCCTTTCCTCCCACAGTCCGAAGATTTGCAGTTTAGGTGCATTGGCCGTGCTAAATGTGTGGGGTCACGGGGATAAGGGCACTAGCCAAATTGTTCTTTCAGAGAGCTGGTGCAGACTCAATGGGTTGAATGGCCTTCTTCTGCACTATAAGGATTCTATGGAGAATATTTACATTGAACAATTAAGAATCTCAACTGGGTTCCTCTGATTGATGAAGAATATAAATTTGCAGCTTCCCACTTTAATTTCCAGCCATTGAATGATGCAGCAAGCACAGAAGGAGACATTCAGTGTATCCTGCCCTTATTGACTCTTTGAAAGAACTATCTGATCAATCTCACTCCCCTATGTCTCCCTAATAACCTGAAAAATCTTTCCTTTCTGAATGAATATCCAATTTCCTTAAGAAGGTTCCTACTAAAATGTTTCCACTTCTATTTCAAGCTATGCATTCCAGATGAAGAAAGAAACTCACCGCATAAAAGATATTCTCCTCATATCACCTTCAGAATTTTTGCAAATGGAATTGTACTTGCATTCCACTTGCTGTATGTTTTACTCTCAGATTGTTAAGTAACAGTTTCAGTGAGCACTTACCTTACATCAAGCATTCATTATTTAGTTTTGATGTAATGTATGGTACGGCACTGGACTAAAATGTCCTTCTTCAAACAGCAACATTACCAAAAGACAACGACAGCTCCTGTCAAACAGAGCATGTATTTATGTTAAAGATTTCTAGCAGATATGTTGGACTGCCATTTTTTTATTTGATTCCTTTAATGTGGCTGCCAGTCTCTATTCTCAGAGTAAACTGTTCTGGTAAAAAAAATCATGCTGTCAAAAATATAAAATAAATGTTTGCAGAAATTTCAATTTGCATAACTCCTAACAGGATTTTAAAATAGGTAGAACATTCAGACAAAATGTATATCTTCTAGTAAAACTGTTGTTAACTGGGTACAGTTTAAATGAATATTAATTATATTTGTTAAGGGATGCATCTTCAAATGAACAGCATCACTCTAAAATACTGCCACAGACATCAAGATTGTACAAATAATCCGATTGAATTATCACAAACCTGTGTTTTAAGAATAATTTCTTATCAATCATTGTGATTGTGCTGTTTGTTATAGAATTGGGAAGACCTAAGGTTTAGTTTCACTGTCATTGGACACAAATTACAGGAACATTAGTGTGCATGCGTGACTAACCATCGGTATATTGCTGTGTCATTTCCAAGTCTACCACTGAGGGAGCAGTTAGAATGTCTGCAACTATAGCACGTACATTATTATACAAGTGCAACAACTGCAAGGAACTTTCTAAAACATTAAACGGTATTTTATTCACAAAGACATTGGCTTAAGAATTGGTGAGGGAGATCTAGGCTGCAAAATTCAATTAGACCAGAATATCAGCATGGCAATCAGCTGGCATCATGGCACAGTGGTTAGCGTGGCTGTGTCACAGCGCCAGCAACCTGGGTTCAATTCTGGACCTGAGTCACTGTCTGTCTAGAGTTTGCACATTCTCTCCGTGTCTGCATGGGTTTCCCTCTGGGTGCTCCGGTTTCTTCCCATGGTTCAAAGATGTGTTTAAGTAGGTTGGCCATGCTAAGTCTCCTCTTAGTGTCCAAAGATGTGTTGGTTCAATGGATTAACTATGCTAAATGCACGGGGGTATGGGATAGGACGGGACTGTGGAGCAGGGTAAAATGCTCTTTCTGAGAGTCAGTGCAGATTCAATGGGCTGAATGGTCCACTTCTGCACTGCAATGATTCAACAGCTCCGTCAATAACTCACCCACACTCTTAGCTTCTGGTGCAGGGAAGCACGCTGCTGAATGGCTGTATATCTGATCAGTGGGTGCAAAGAGAGGACAAACTCAGGCTAATCTTCACTACTTAAAGCTAAGCTGTTTTCTTAAAGAGAACATTTCCTCAGGCACCCATGAGACATTGTGGGATATCAGCAGCATCAAAATGTACTCAAACACAATCTGTAACCTCATGTCCCCTAATATACCACCCACCCAGAGGATCAACCCAGGATGAATGAAGAATCCAGGACGTATCCCGTATACCAGGAGCAATACCAGGTATACCCAAAATGAAGTGTCAGTCTGATGAAGCTATTGCATTGGCCAAACAGCATAAACAGTTGGTAGACAGAGCTAAATGATCTCCTAACCAAGGGATCAGATCTAATGCTTGCAGTCCTGCCACACCTAGCTCTGAATGGTGATTGACAATAAAACACCTCACTGGGGGAGAACGTTCCACAAATATCCTGATCCTCAGTGATGGAGGAGCCCAGCACATCAGTGCCAGAGATAAGCACTTGCAATAATCTTCAGCTGGAAGTGGATGATCCACTCAGCCTTCCTCTCAGGCCTTGACCATCTCAGATGTAAATCTTCAGCCAATATCAGGGAGATCATGTTGTAGTGGTATTGGCACTGGGCTAGTAATCCAGAGGATAATGCTCTGGGAACCCACGCTCTAATCACACCACACTGGGACAAAATCCTGAAACTCCCTCCCTAACAGCACTGAGGATGTACCTACAATACATGGACTGCAATAGCTCAAGAAGGCAGGTCACCACTATCTTCTCAAGGGCAATTCGAGATGGTCAGTAAATGCTAGCCAGCTGGCGACACCCACACCACATGAACAAATGTAGAATATCATAAGTTCACCTAACATTGCGTTTGGCACTTTTGCAAATCTCTCAACTGAAAAACATTTCGCGGACAGACGCCAGTGTGGCATCTAGGGGATTTTCACAGCAAATTCAATGCAGTGTGAATGTAAGCCCACACTCACACTCACCGATACACATCCTTCTCCTTTACAGGACAAGTGGGCACCTAACTACATGAAGCAAAATGTAAGTGGATCGGGGCTACTGATAGGGGGAAAGTGGTAATGAAATATTTTCATCTATCATCACAATCATTGCCTCAGTTAGGGAAGCTATCTTTGGGAACAGGAGATGGCAAACTGGAAACATTTACAGATTTCACCTTCTGAAACCTGGACGGAAACAGACAAATAAATATGTTCATGGTCTCCATCACCGTCAGAGCCAGGGACAGTTCTGCCCTCCTTTTGCTCATTCCGGCTGCTTTCTGTGGCTGATTTCAGCAAGTGCCTATTTGGTGAATGGGAAATGCTGCTCGTGTTGTTCATCATTAATCTCAGGGTCAGAGCGTGGCTCCCTCAACAATCAGGGCAGATATGGCCAGAGTTTTACCGCCACGCCCGCCTCAGAGTCGGGGTGGGTGAGGTCCAAATTCTCCTTTGGTCTCGGGTAGGATTTTCAAACCTCGTCTGAGGGAGGTTGTAAGATCCCAGTAATGGTCTCCTGCTGAGAATCCTTTTCCCCTTCCTCCTCCTCCCTCTTTAACCAGCTTGTTTTTCTTTGTGTCACCTCTGTTCATCCTCCCTGTTATACCACAGATAAAAGAGAGGGACAGACCACAGTAGCGGTGACTGGGAGACCCTGGAATGAGAAGCCAGGCTTTCGACACATCACTCACTCCAGTGTCTTGAACTTTAACATCAATAAAAATGCAAAGCTTTACTAACTTCTCCAAATTCAGCAACAGCCAGTAGAAATCAATCAGCAACCAACCTGAAAGAGCTTGATTATTCATTTCAAATAGCACTGTTGACAGAGAGGTCTTATTTTCGCTGCTGAAAGCATATTTTGTGATAGAAAGTTAAGGCAGTGCATTAGTTGGAGCATTGAAATTGAAAATGGCATCAATCGCATCTAGTCAGCACCACACCAACTGTCAACACAATCTGCCGACTCTGCGTACTTCCGGCACACACTCCCACATGCATGTTAATGACCAACACAAACTATCATCCAGTGCAGCCAGGACAGAAACATGAGTGTGGACTGGGCCATCTATTTTCAGTCAAATCAAGAATACAAATTCTACACAACCAAATTGTGCAAATCCAAACCAGTTAAATCAACCCGAATACCTTCCCATCATCACTCCCCTAACCATTAAGTGAATCATTTCATACTTCGCCAAGCAAACAACTCAAATTGAGATACAGATCTATGTGAACCAAAAGCCAATTTTGTTTAAACTAAATGCCATTTTTCTGTACAAAAGTGGAAGCTTTCTCCTGATGAGTGAAGGTGCTTGATATTATTGCAAGAATCTCAAGGAAATGCCGTAACAACTGTGCTGTATGTCACAGAAATGTAGTTTTAGTTTTGACGACAACTGCCAGGTGCCAGACTGTAGCTCACATTGTTCTAATTCCAGCATTGGGCTTTATCGGAAGAACCTGCCAGGTTATATTGCGATGAAGCTCTACTCCAGCATAAAATCAAATGGCATTGTTCCATGCATGTTTGAAGTTTAAAATTAAAGTTTATTTATTAGTTATAAGTAAGGCTTACATTAACACTGCAAGGAAGTTACTGTGAAATGCCCCTAATCGCTATATTCCGGCATCTGTTCGGGTCAATACACCTAATTAAAATCAACTTTACGAAATCGAGCATGGGGTTCAGGACAATGCTGCATTCTGGTGCAGGAAGGGTGAATAACAAATGGCAAAAAACAACCAGAAGATCATTTTCCTTTGAGAAGATATCAAGATATACCATCACAGCCTTCATTTCCAGTAATCAGTCTCTCTAGAAAGACTGGAGGTCCGATAACCAGGATCCACAGATCCAACTAATGCCATTCCTAATGTTCCATCATTAAAATTAAAGATCAGAAAATTGAGAGCAATATTAATCAGTGCATCCATGTCCATTCTCTCAACCGCACTCTTTTGCAAATGAGACTCTTGTGACCCAGTCAGAACCTTTAAACATTTGAACCAAAGGTTTGCAAATCAGTGTCACACTGTGTGAATACACTAACTAACTGAACCTTCAAACATGTTAATTCAATGCTCTATTCTGTCCTCATTCCATCGATAATCTACAATCAAAGATTTGACATGCATTTTGGCATCAAAAGCAGATTAGAGAAAAATTTCCACCACACACTGTGCCATTCAGATGTTAATTGGTGCTGACTTATTAACAGCACTTGATACAAGATACCCATTTTACACCAAATAAGAAACAGAATGCAAACTAATTTCCAACCCAGTTTCCAACCTCACCACAAGTGCAATCCAACACATTCACATTCACAGGGCTCTTACCTCTCCAACTGTTCGATATAAAAAAGGTACTTAAACCAGCAACGACACAGAAGAATGAATGTTTGAAAAGAGTTTTCTAACTGTAATGTCCCACAGCATGATGATAAAGTTTGAATTATAGAAGACTTGTGAATTAAGGATGCAGAGGGAATTCTTCTATCCTGGCACTAAGTCCCGGATTGGGACAGGAACGTGAAATGATTCCTCTTCAGAGGCCGATGGGAAAACACACACAAACCAAGCACAGTAAAGTTTATTTGTTAGTCACAAGCAAGTTTATATTGATACTGCAATGAAGTTACCGTGAAAATCCCTGAGTTGCCACACTCCAGCACCTGTTCAGGTACACTGAGGGAGAATTTAGCACAGCCAATGCACCCTAACCAGCATATTTTTCAGACTGTGGGAGGAAACAGGAGCACCAGGAGGAAACCCATGCAGCCACAGGGAGAATGTGCAAACTCCATACAGATAGTGACTCAAGCCAGGAATTGAACCCAGGTTCCTGGCCTTGTGAAGCAGCAGTGCTAACCTCTGTAATACTGTGTCACCCCATCCTTCATGTATATTTTTTTCAAACAGCCCCAGCCACAGAGCAAAACATCCTTTATTTTCAAATATGCTGGATACTGCCTGGAACCTCACCTTTCTTCTATTGGGGAAAAAAAACTCTCTTTTGAAACAACACAGAATGCTATGTTCTTTCTTGGTCTCCTTACACTGGCACTTCAATCTCTAATCCTACTGTTGACTTTCCTCAGTCTTCTAATATTCAAAGTGTAAGGAACCATGAGATTTCACCCCCCCATCCCCAATCTATACAGATTGCAGAATCATCGAATCTCTACAATACAGAAGGAGGCCATTTGGAACATGATGTTTGCACCGACTCTCTGATTGAGTATCCCACCCAGGCCCGACGCCTGTCACTCCATGTATTTACCTTCCTCATCCCCTTAATACACACATCTTTGGATGCTATGGGGCAGTTTTAGCATGGCCAATCAAACTAACTGCACATCTTTGGACTGTGGAAAGAAATCAGAGCACCCGGAGGAAACACACGTAGACATAAGGAGAACAAGCAGACTCCGCACAGACAGTGACCCAGGGCTGGAATCGCACCTGGGTCCCTGGCGTTGTGCCAACCTCACTGCCACCCTGCCAACCTGGAACTTATTCTTTCACACAAGTGTTTGCGTTCTCTACTCTCGAACAACACAGCTTGGAATCTGCTCCCAAATGACACTTTCTCTGGGATATGCAGTGCTAATCGTTTCCATTCCGTGGCCAATCAGCCATGGTGATATTTAATGGTTGAACAGGATTGATGGCCTAAAGGTTTGCCATCACCTGTGTCAGATGATCTTATGTTCTTATTATTTTTTATTCATTCATGTGACATAGGAGTCTGTGGTTGGTCAGCATTTATTGCCCATCCCTAATTGCCCTTGAGGAGGTGGTGGTGAGCTGCCTTCTCAAATCACTGCAGTCCCTGTTTTGTAGGTTGACCCACAATGCCATTAGGGAGGGAAATCCAGGATTTTGATCCAGCGACAGTGCAGGAACAGCGATACATTTGCAAGTCAGGCTGACGAGTGGTTTGGAGGGAAAATTGCAGGTGGCAATTTATCTACTGCCCTTGTCCTTCAACATGGGAGTTTCCATGAGTTTGGAAGGTGCTGTCTAAGGATCTTTGGTGAATTGCTGCAGTGCATCTTGTAGATAGTACGCACTGCTGCTACCGAGTGTCAGTGGTGGAGGGAATGGGTGTTTATAGATGTGGTGCCAATGAAGTGGATCTACTTTGTCCTGGATGGTTTCAAGTTTCTTGAGTGTTGTTGGAGCTGCACACATCCAAGCAAGTGGGGATTATTCCATCACACTCCTGACTTGTGCCTTGTAGACAGTGGACAGTCTTTGGACAGTGAGGAAGTGAGTTACTCACCACAGTATTCCTCGCCTCTGACCTGTTCTTGTAGCCACTATGTTTTTGTGATGAACCAGTTGAGTTTCTGTCAATGGGTAACCCCAAGGATGTTGACAGCGTGGGGATCAGTAATGGTAACACCATTGATTATCAAAGGGTATAGATTCCTACAATCCTACAGTGCAGAAAGAGGCCCTGTGGCCCATCAAGACTGCACCGATCACAATCCCATTCAGGCTCTATCCCATATTCCTACATATTTTGCCCACTAATCCCTCTAACATACACATCTCAGGACACTAAGGGGCAATTTTAGCATGGCCAATCAACCTAACCCGCACATCTTTGGACTGTGGAAGGAAACCGTAGCACCCGGAGGAAACCCACACAGACACGAGAAGAATGTGCAAACTGCACACAGACAGTGACCCAAGCTGGGAATCGAACCCAGGTCTCTGGAGCTATGAAACAGCAGTGCTAACCCACTGTGCTACTGTGCTGCCCTACCGTATCACCACCAAAAGGTGGTGGTTAATGTCCCTTATTGGTGATGGTCATTGCCTGGCATTTATTTGTAATTGGAGGATCACATTAAATCAGAGATCTTTATCAAACATCTTTCCCAAAAAATAAATACTGATGATTTCAAGTACAAAAACTAACTCCTCAATATCAGCACTATTTTGCTGTATAAACTTTTTCTTCCCTTAACCCATCCCACATTGTCACAAAATGTCACTCTAAGCTTTGACAACTAAGCAGTGATGATATGAAAATGCTGGGGTTGGACTGGGGTAAACACAGTAAAAAGTCTCACAACACCAGGTTAAAATGAAACAGTGAAGCAGCCCACTGTATCCTGAGTCCAGTCACCACTGACCCGAGATCTTCTGGGAGGAAATGTTAAATGTTGCTGTTGTTACTTGGTCACAAATTGATTTGAAACAACATTATCCTAATACTGGCGTGCTGAGAAAACATAAATTAAACCTTCAATTAAAGAGGTAATTAATTCAAATCGATTAAATTAATATTTGCACGGTAATGCAAGGGGATACTGAAATAATGCTCTACAGAATGGCAATAAGCAAAATAAATCAAGCAAATGTCTTATGCTTTAGTCAGTGTTACACTTGATAATTGAAAACTGCGTGCACAGATATGCAAATAGCAAGCGCCATGTCACGATTTCCTGGACCTACCTACCCAATTCAAAAGACAGTGACCTCTCCTGGTTGAAGTATTTACAACATTGAAGCTAATCTTCCCGGAGCAGTAAAAACTGTGAATTATAAATCTTCAAAATTTAATCGCTATTACACAAATTCACCATTTATTTCATACTGTGGCATCTCGCCCTCTTCTCCAGATTCTTTGCAAGTATTCTCTGAATTGCCTATCACACTCACCGTAGAATATTGGGGCTTATAACAACAAGTATCCTTTTAAAATAGAACCATAGAATTCTTGGAGTTCAGATTGAGGCCTTTCAGTCCATCAAGTTGGCACCAACTCTCCAAAGAGACCGTTACCTGGGTCCACCTTCCCTGTATCCCCATAAGCCCCACTCTCACTAATCTTCCTAATTTACACATCTTGGGACACCGAGGGACAACTTAACATGGCCAGTGGTAACTCACACACCTTTGAACTGTGGGATGAAACTGGAGCATGTGGAGGAAACACATGCAGACACAGAGAGAGCAGGCAAACTTCAAGCAAATAGTGACCTAAGGTTGGATCGAACCTGGGTCCCTGGTGCTGTGAGGCTGTAGTTTAATCACTGTACTACTGTGTCTTTTATCAACATGATAATTATTAATTCAATGCCAATCAGCCTTCCCAATTCAAAAAGGGAATAATTTAAAATATTGAGTCTCATTCCTACATAATCCATGTTATAATGTAACCAATGATAACATGCAGCAGTCTCCAGAGAGACAGCGAGAGAGAGAGAGATCTCTTGCTTCTTTCAGAACCCGGTAGAACATGCCTGCTTTTCCCTTTAAGTGTAGCTCCTCTCCTTAAGCACATGACTCCATCAATCAATCTAATCAAAATCCTACTCTGAAACCCGAGGCCAAAAACCAAAGTAAACAAAAATGCTTTAACTCAGATTAAAACAAACACATCCCTAACTAAAATCAATCATTAGCTCGCATTGTCAATATTTGAGCTGCCTTGTTACCCAGACAAATTGGCACTATGTAAAACAGAGCTGAATTTTAAACATACCCCTCACGAGAAACATAATCTAAATATATTTTCTAAAATCACAGTATCATGACAGTTGTGACTGATAAAGATAATTGGTAAGTGAGTGTGTGTCGGTGTGGTGAACTGAGCAGTGTCTGAGGCTAGAGATGAATTTTAAGTTTAATTCATTGACCTTAACCATTCCTCTGAGGTCATTAAAAAACTTATGGCATGACATCCATGTCTACAGGGCTATACTCCCAGTATTAATCATGTAATTCCCATTACTTCTGATTCCACTAGAAGCCAATAGGGAGCACCTCTCCTCCTGTCCAGTTCCTGCACTAAGGCCTCCAACATGTGGAGCTGCTCTCTCTGTGTCATCAGTCATTCTACTTGCAGATTCAGCTCTCCTCCCCATTTCCTCCACCTGCCCCAGCCACAATGAACCTTCTCATTAACCAGCGCAGTGTAGTGTTCGGTAGTGAATGCTAGCTTTAGGTGGTGCTACCCTTACCTGAACATGGGCTCCCAGCATGCATTCATCATGCTTCACAATCGTTACATCTCTGTTTCAGGACTATCCAAATTTGACACCTTTAACATCTTTGTTGATGTTAGGAAACCACAACCTCTTTTAGTCATAACACAAAGTTAAATAAAAAAACACTCGGTTAAGTTATAACTCGTAATTTGCAACTAAATTGAGGACTTCAGATGTGCCATTTTCTGGTTATCAGACATCTCTTCCGTTATCTCCTAGATCCACGCTGGCACATTTCCTTTAGCAAGTCTAACAAATTATGACAGTTCAGCCCGAGGATCATGGTTTGAGCGTTCGAACGTCCAGCACAATCAACTGACAACCTGTGCTGAGTGGCATTCCAGATCACTGGTAAAGCTTATTAATGTGAGTCGGGTGGGAGGATGTCACAACTGATCTATCATCCCAGAACACAGAAAGCAGCATCGTGCTCAGCCTATCTCCCAGGCTAGAAGTATCATGCACTGCAGTTTGAACGCCTTCAGTCAACTATTTGCCCAATCCATAGTGGAAGATTGAGGTGTTTACACAGTTCATCAGGCAATAATGTGTAAGTGAAGAACCTCAGGAAAGTCAAACGTTTGACTCTATTTTGTGCAATTTATATTTAATCAATTGCTGTAGATACAGTTTATTTACACTAGGGAAAAGGACAGTAGTATTAATCAAGGAGGGTACAATTTTATCTTTTACAAAGATCAAAGATAATTACAGCACAGGAACAGCCCCTTCAGACCCTCGAGCCTGCACCGATCACACTGCCCAACTTAACTAAAACCCCCTACCCTTCCGGGGACCATATCCCTCTATTCCCATCCTATTCATGTCCTTTTCAAGATGTCCCTTGAAAATCATTACCACATCTACTTCTACTATTTCCCTTGGCAATGAGGTCCAGGCACTCAATGCTCTCCGTGTAAAAAAATCTGCCTCATATATCTCCTTTAAACCTTGCTTCTCACACCTTAAACCTTTGCCCTCTAGTAATTGATTCTCCCATCCTGGGAAAAAGCTTCTGACTATCCACTCTGTTCGTGCCTCTCATAATCTCGTAAACTTCTATCAGGTCTCCCCTCAGCCTCCATCATCCCAGTGAGAATAAATTAAGTTTCTCTAACCTCTCCTCATAGGTAATGCCCTCCATACCAGGCAACATCCTGGTAAAGTTTTTTCTCTACCGTCTCCAAAGGCTCTACATCCTTCCGGTAGTGTAGTGACCAGAATTGAACACTATGTTCCAAGTGCAGCCTAACTAAGGTTCTATAAAGCTTCAAAATGACTTGGCAATTTTTAAACTCAGTGCCCCTGCCGATGAAGGTAAGCATGCCGTATGCCTTTCTGACTATCTTCTCAACCTGCATTGCCACTTTCAGTGACCTGTGTACGTATACACTCAGATCCCTTTGCCTATCAATACTCTTAACGGTTCTTCCATTTACTGTATATTTCCTATCCTACTTTAAAAAGTGTTTCGACAGTTACATGGGTAAGGTGGGTATAGAGGGATATGGGCCAAATGTGGGTTATTGGAACTAGCTTCAGGGCGGAATAGACAAGTTAGACTGAAAGACCTGTTTCCTTGCTGTAAACCTCTAAGACTCTGACAGAAAATATGTATTGGGATAAATTATTACTTTTTTCTTTCAATCTGGACCTCGACATTAACTATGGCTAATACTTCTTATCGTAATGAATGTCTGCTTGTGATAATGTTACCAGCAACAGCTGCAAGCCGTTCTCTTTCACTTTCAAGGTTGAATTGTATATTTACAAATTTGTTTACCCGAATACTTTTGAGGGTTTGCCCTATGATTTGTTGAGTAATTGAAACCACTAACATTCACCCTCACCCACGCTGCTCCCTAGGTTCAGTGCTGTTGCGTTATTCTATTTGTAGCAAATGTGCCAGTTAGAATCATAGAAACCCTACAATGCCGAAGGAGCCCATTGGGCCCATTAAACCTGCATCGACAACAATCGCACCCAAGCCATATCCCCGTAAGCTCATCTATTTACCCCACATATTCCCGTGTTCTACATATCTTTGGATACCAAAGGATAATTTAGCATGGTTAATCCACCTATCCTGTGAGGGAATCCATACAGGAAGGGGCTCCACTCTATTTGTTTTATCGACTATTGAGTTGATAAAGGTTCATCAGCAGACTCTTGTAAATTTGTTCAGTAACTTCATTTTATAGTTTCCAAAAATAAGTTGGGATCTGTCAAGCCAGATTTCACTCTGGGATCTGACTTGTGAAAACATTAGCAGCAGCTGGGATCATGATAACACTGAAATCCAGACATAAGAGAAGTGCAGCAGGTTTGAGAATCCGTGGTAACTGTTTACATGGAGAGAGTGAGTAAGTTTGAACAAACTCAGGTTGATTTTGATTTGATTTGATTTATTATTGTCACATGTATTAATATACAGTGAAAAGTATTGTTTTTTTCGCTATACAGACAAAGCATACTGCTCATAGAGAAGGAAACGAGAGTGTGCAGAATGTAGTGTTACAGTCATAGCTATGGTGTAGAGAAAGATCAACTTAATGTAAGTTAAGTCCATTCAAAAGCCTGACAGCAGCAAGGAAGAAGTTGTTCTTAAGTCGATTGGTGTATGACTTCAGACTTCGATATTTTTTTCCTGACAGAAGAAGGCGGAAGAGAGAGTGTCCAGAGTGCATAGAGTCCTTAATTATGCTGGCTGCTTTGCCAAGGCAACAGGAAATGTAGAGTCAATAGATGGGAGGCTGGTTTGCATGATGGATTGGGATACATTCCAAAGAAGTAAAGGAATATAGACAGAGGAAGGAATGCTAGTCTACTGAGATTATATGACCAACTGATCTGTCTCTCATATGCCAATAGTGGCAAGATTGTTCTCTTGGTTTACAACACCACCTTAACAAAATACACCTTTTTAACAAAAAAGGTTAATTTCAAAAATTTGAATGGTTTTTATACACTGAAATTTAAAGCTGCTCAATTATTGAGGGGCTGTCTCTGGAACTGTATCCCAATAAATTCAGGAGAGTTGGGAAGGAAATTGAGAAATAATTTTTTGAAGAGGATGTTATGGTTCAGGTCTGAAACTCCAAAGTATTTTATGAAGCATGCCTGAACCATAAGTTTTGCATCTTGAATTTGGCTAGAATAAGCATAATATCTTCCACTTCAAGTATGATTCAAAAGACCCACTAGAGAGCTTTTACCAAATAAAGTTTATTTAAGAATATAGTTAACATACTTAGTAAAAAAAAGCAGGAACATTTACAAATTACAAACAAGGAACAAAACAACCGTGATAATATCTAACCCTTAACAAAAATCTAGTGTGTTCTAATCAAACCAAAACTCTTGCCATAGACAAAATCCTTTAAAGATGTTCAAAACAGCAAAGTCAACTGCTCATGTGATAATGAAAATTGAGTCCTTTGGTTGAAGTCTACAGTACTCTGGATTCATTCCATACAGTCTGAAGACAAGACAGCTTCCCAAAACACCAGAGAGACCCTGGCCCAGTCCCCAACAATGTAGAGATGCCAGCATTGGACTGGGGTAAGCTCAGTAAGAGGTCTGACAACACCAATTTTAAATCCAACTGATTTATTTGATAGTAAACTTGCTAGCTTTCGGTGTTTGTGCCTTCATCAGGCGAATGAGGTGTTCTGGTCTCCAAAAGCACACATATCAGCACAGACAGTTTACAGTTTACAGTCCCCAACAACAGCAGATTTTCACCTTTCAGGAAAACAAGGTTTTGTCCTCGGTTAACCAACAAAATTTTCAAAACAAGAGGGAGAGAGGGAAAACACATCTTTTTAGCTTGCCGCCCCTTCTAAAATTAAAACTCAAACCTGCAGCTCAAAAGTGAAAATTAAAAAGAAACTATCCAAAAGTCCACGATCATTCTCCTAACAATGCAGGATTGTAAAACTAAACGCACAGTAAACAACAAACAGCCCCATTTAAGCACTTTAATCACAATAAAAGGACATATTCGGTCAAATCAGCGGGTAACATTGAATCACCGAAACTGTGAGGGGTGCAGAAATCTTGTTTAAAAGAAACTTTTCTTAAAGGTGCACTAATGTCAAAAGGATAACTTATTTTTGCCTCACTATAAACATATAGGAAGTAACATTGAATTTTTTGTACGATTGTAAAGATGATATGTCTTGCTCAGTCTGAATCTTTTGGTTCTCATCAAAATTTGATAAGTTTAAGAAACCAAATTACTGGGGCTTTGGAACCTTTGATACTGAATTTTGTCAACAACATCCCACCATTTTGAATTGGTTGGATGGTAAAGCTGTATTTCACAGATCAACACTGTGATTCACACTTGGAAAAATCTATTCAGATTTTCTATTCATGTTCCCCAAAGTAAATTGCTTCCACAACCGGGGCCTAGCATTCCAGCTTCTTCCACATTTGGGAATGTCAGTGGAAGATTCTAGAGAATACAAACAGTATTCTATTCCTTGGACAATCTATGAGTGAGTGTGAACATTGAAGAGGAGATTCAGCAACATATTTGCAGTTTCTCAGCAGCTTCTAGAGGTCTCATATCATCAAGGCTGAGTTCAACAAACCTCTAGTCAATAAGTGAATGGAGGGTCATGGGTGATAGGAGAAAATGGAGTTGAAGCCACAATCAAAAAACCCATGATCCTTCTGAATGATGAAGCAATTTCAAGAGACCCAGTGATCTAATCCTGTTTCTAATTCTTATGTTCTTACTATCACTTTTCAGTTTCAGATTTCCTGCCAAATTTTTGTTCCAGTCTAACCAGCCCTAGTTCTGTACCTACCCCATTAGAGTTGGCTCTTCCCCAGTTAATTATTTTTACTCTACATTGCCTATTATCCTTTTCTATCATCATCCTAAACTTTACAATACAATGATCATTGTCTCCTAAATGTTCCCACACTGACATTTGGTCTTCTTGATCCACCTCAATTCTAACAACCAGGTCCAACAATGCACCCTTTCCTGTTGGACTGGTCACATACTGCTGTAGAAAATTCTCCTCAACACAATCTGGAAAAGTCTTTCCCTCTCCACCCTGTACACTCTCAATTTACATCCAGGTTAATAAAGTCTCCCATTATAACTGCTATTATTATGTTTGCACTTTCCTGCAATTTCCCTACCAACCTGAATATTCTGAGATACCTGGACCATCTTTTGTTTTCAATCTCTGTAGGTACAATTAAATTGTACAAAAATATAAATATTCAGAGTGGAATGTAGTCTGCCAGTAGTTTGGCTTTGCGATATTTCTGAGGCACTGGGATTATTAAAAGAGAATAAACAAGAGTAAAAAAAGGCTTGAATAGAGTTGCTCTTTATAAAATAGATCATTATTTCCACTTGAGACGGGCCAAGTTAATACTTGCCTGTATTCAAATGTGGCCTTATTATCTGTGACAATTGAGTATTTTTTTGAAAATAATGAGTCATCCTTGAAGTCTACATTTCACTGCTCTCATTGTCAAGTTTCTTTGAACCCTGGATGTGTGTGTATACATGTGTGTATTGGCAGAGGGCTATTGGCTAAGGAAGAAAACAAAATTTACATTCAATTATCTTATTGTGAAAGTCAGAGTGACCTTCTTTAACTTTAGGGCACTTGTTACATTCTGTGGCGTGCATCCTCTCTCAACTGTCTGCCAAGCAATTTGACTAACCCTTATTCAAAGAGCATCCAGAATTTGATTTTGTATCCGATTAGCATGAATGGCAACAGGAATATCAAATATTGAAGCAATTCAATGTTCCTTTGAAGGATAACCTCTCTTCTCAGTTCCATCTGGGGCCAAGTTTGAACCTGCAATAAATGTTGTGAGTTGGTGGAGAAAAGTGGAAAGAATGAAGAACCATTGTCAGTGCGAGAGATCAGTGCAGAATATCAGAGGAAATCTGACAGCAGAGATTATTCTAATAAAATGGTTTTTCAATTGATGCCATTTGATTCAAATATTTCTATTCAAATAAATAAAAATAAATTTCTGATACCATTGCATTTATCAATGTGAAGTGCCCTTCATGTATTGTACAAATTTGTTATGTATTGTTGCTTTTTGCAAATGTTGCACCTGGTGATTTTACACTATTTTACAATATGAAAATAAATTTTATTCTTAGCAACTGGAAAAAGTTACTGGGTAAGACTAATGAAAAGTAAATGTTCTCCATCCGATGCCCCAAGACATTATCTACTACATGTGCTGCACAGTCGCAGTTACAATTTATTATACAATGAGCAAGATGAATGTTTTTTAGTTGACTCTTAGTTGCTCTGTTCCTTATTTCCATTCTAGGGATTTTTAAAATCATTCCTGGTTTCTCAAAAGTTTGCACTTTGCCCATTCAGCAAAGTGACTGAACAAAAGCTAACTGCTCAGTGGCTGAAGGAAGTGAGGAACGAGTTCATGAAGTCACGATTGTATACATAGACCATGGGATAGCGGCAGAGAAGTGACCAACAGGCAGAGACAAATCTTCCTTGTTCCAGAGATTCAAATCCCAGGGCTGCCCCAGAAGATACTTTGGGGAATTTCTCGGATGTCCCAAGGCAAGAATCTCACAGGAATTTCCCAGGAAGTTTCAAGAGTCAATAGACAGTGGCCAGTATTTTACTAGCACGCCCGCCCTGGAAGTCTCGCAGAACGGAATTCTCCATTGGCCTTGGGCAGGATTTTATGAGCCTGGGAATACCACTGCACGGAGATTCCCCTCCACTCATCATCCTGACTTGGAGCTATATTGTCATCCCTCCACTGCCACTGGGTCAAACTCCTGGAACTTTCTCCCTAACAGCACCATGGGTGTACCTACACCACAGAGACTGCACTGGTTCAAGAAGGCAGTTCACCACCACGTTCTCAAGGGGCAATTAGTGATGGGCAATAAATCATGACCCAGCCAGCGACACCCACATCCCGTAAAAGAATTTTTTTTTAATTGTGATTGACATTCAAATGTATTTAATTGGCTGTAAACCTCGATGGAATGTCTTCAAATCTTGAAAGGAGCCATATTGGTGCAATTTGTTTGGTTCATCCTTTCCATTAGGTCAGGAGTCAGTCTCCAACTGAAGAAGGCTTTGTTGAAATCAGACAGATAGATTTATTATCATGGCAAAGCTTCCACAGAAGACCATCAGACCATAAGACATAGGAGCAAAATTAAGCCACTCAGTCCATCGAGTTTGCCCCACGATTCAATCATAGCTGATATTTTTCTCATCCCCATTCTCCAATCTTTTCCCAAAACCCCAACACCTTTATTAATCAAGGACCTATCTATCTCTGTCTCAATTATCTGGCCTCTACAGCCTTCTGCGGTAAAGAGTTCCATAGATTCACCACTCTCTGGCTGAAGAAATTCAACCCCATCCCTGTTTTAAAGGATTATCCCTTTAGCCTGAGGTTGTGCCCTCTGGTTCTAGTTTTTCCTTCTCATGGAAACATCCTCTCCACGTTCACCCTATCCAAGCTTTGCAGTATGCTGTAAGTTTCAATAAGATCCCCCCTTATCTTTCTAAACTCCAATGAGTACAAACCCAGAGTCCTCAACCATTCCTCATAGGACAAGCTCTTCATTCCAGGGAGATGAAGATAATACTTTATTATTATTGAGGTACTCAATAATTAGAACATAAGAGCATAAGAAATAGGAGCAGGAGTAGGCCATCCAGCCCTTTGAGCCTGCCCCACCATTCAATAAGATCATGGCTGATCTGCCGTGGTTCAGTTCCATTTTCCCGCTTTCTCCCCGTAACCCTTAATTCCCTTGTCAATCAAAAACCTATCCACTCTTGACTTGAACACATTCAGCAAGGAAGCCTCCACCACCTCATCAGGCAGAGAATTCCAAAGATTCACCACCCTTTGTGTGAAGAAACTCCTCCACAACTCTGATCTGAACCGCACCTCCCTAATCTTGAGGCTGTGCCCTCTAGTCCTACTATCTTTGCTAAGCAGAAAGAGTCTCTCAACCTCTACCCTATCCATCCCTTTCATTATCTTATACATCTCTATAACATCCCCTCTCAGCTTTCTAAACTCCAAAGAGTACAAACCCAGCCTATTCAGTCTCTCCTCATAATCCAACGCCCTCATCTCCAGTATCAGCCTAGTAAACCTTCTCTGCACCCCTCCAATGCCAATATATCCTTAGAAAGACGTAGACTTAGAGGAGATCTGATAGAGGTGTACAAGATTTTGAAGGGGATTGATAGAGTAAACAGGGTTAAGCTTTTTCCGAGGATGGACTCAAGTAGCACGAGGGGTCACGGGCTTAGGGTGAGGGGGGTAAGATATAATTTGGATGCGAGAGAGAGTTTTTTCACACAAAGGGTGGTGGGGGTATGGAATGCGTTGCCAAGTAAAGTGGTGGAGGCAGGTACTCTGGAGTTATTTAAGAAATACTTAGATGGGCACATGAACAGAATGGGAATGGAGGGGTATAGAAAACTGATTTAAAATAGGGATCATGAGCCTTGGGAGTCCCTGGGAAGTGTGTAAATAGATGATGATATTGATGTACTTGTTTTTATCCTACAGGTGCTTTGGTCCACCTTGTTGTCTAACGAGGGGCATACACGCGATGGGTCGTGAGGGGGCTGCTCTTGGATCTTTTTCGAGAGTATCCTACTGCTTCACGTTGTTAGTGTACGCTTGACCTGGACCATCTGATGGGCAACACGACAGCTCAGTGACTGTCTCTGTGCTGTGCAGATACATGTATTTGGGCCTGTGTCTGTGGGAGTTTGCGCATTCTCCCCGTGCTTGCGTGGGTTTTCTCTGGGAGCTCCGGTTTCCTCCCACATCCCAAAGATGTGCTCTTAGGCTAATTGGCAAAACAAATTCTCCCTAAATTGTCTCAAATTTGGTTTTTAATCCATAGATCTATAAACATGGACAGGGATCGCGGGTAGAGATGGGAACATCGGGGTGGCAGCGCGGGCTTGTTGGGCCGAAGGGCCTGTTTCCCGTGCTGTTTTGTTCTTTGTTCTTTGTTCTTCTTTGTTATCCTTCCTCAAATGCGGCAACCAAAACTGCACACAGTACTCCAGCTGCGGCCTCACCAGTACCCTATACAGCTGCAACAGAACATCCCTACTTTTATATTCTATCCCCCTCGCTATAAAGACCAACATTGCATTCACTTTCTTGATCTGCCCACCTGCAGACTGGGTTTTTGTGATTTGTGTACAAGGACCCCCAAGTCCCTCTGCACCGTCGCATGCTGCAGTTTCTCACCATTCAAATAATAAGCCTTCCTACCATTATTCCTACCAAAGTGGATAACCTCACACTTGCTAACATTATACTCCACCTGCCAGGTCCTTGCCCACTCACTCAACCTATCCAGATCCCTCTGCAGGTTTTCCATGCAATTTGTTTTTCCACTCATCTTTGTGTCATCAGCAAATTTCGTCACCTACACTCAGCCCCTTCCTCCAGATCATCTATGTAAATGGTAAATAGTTGAGGCCCCAGCACCGAATCCTGGGGCACTCCACTGGTCACCAGCTGCCAATCAGAATAGCACCCATTAATACTTACCTCTGCTTCCTATTAGACAACCAATCCTCTATCCAGTCTAACACCCTACCCCCAACTCTCTGCACCCTAACCTTCTGCAGCAATCTTTTGTGAGGCACCTTATCAAACGCTTTTTGGAAATCCAAAAACACCACATCCACCGGTTCCCCTCTACCTACCGCACTAGTCACTTCCTCATAGAACTCAAATAAATTCTTCAAGCACGACTTCCCCTTAACGAATCCGTGCTGTGTCTGTTTGATCAAACAGTTCGTATCCAGATGCATCGTTATTTCTGCTTTGATGACAAATTCAAACATTTTTCCGACTACAGACATTAAATTAACCGGCCTATCATTCCCTGCCTTCTGTTTGCCACCTTTTTTTAAGCAGTGGCGTAACATTAGCTGTTTTCCAATCTTCCGGCACTACTCAATAATTAACTCAATAATTATTATTGAGATAAGTTATTGGCAACCTTCAAACAGAATTTGTTCAAACGTCAGACAGAGTATTGTCAGAATCCTAGACATACTTACTTAAAAAAATGTCATCATTTTCCTTCTCCTGAATGACGGTTTGTGCAGGGAAGGGATACAAGATTCTGTCCATTTATATTTTTCTATCTTTTCATCAATTCTGTTCAATCTGTGAAGTGACAGGATATATCTCAGAGCTCACTGCTCTCACTAATATGAAGAGAAAATACTGAAGGTGCTGGGAGTCTGGAACGAAAGCAGAAAATGTGGGAAAGCAGGTCAGGAGACACCTGCAGAGAGAGGAATAGAGTTACATAGATCTTGAGTCAAGGGCTACAAGGTGGCACTGCTGCCTCACAGTGCCAAGGACCTAGGTTCGCTTTCTGCTTGGGCACGCTGTCTGTGTGGAGTTTGCCTTTCCCCCATGTCTGCGTGAGTTTCCTCCGGATGCTCTGGGTTCCCCCCATGCTCCAAAGACATGCGGATTAGGTTGATTGGACATGCAAAATTGACCCTAGTCTCAGAAGAATTACCAGGGTACTGTGCGTGGAGTTATGGGGATAGAGACTGGGTGGGATTGTGGTTGGTACAGACTCAATGGGCCGAATGGCTTCCTTCTGCAGGGATTCAATGATTCTATGAGTCCAGACTCTCTGTACATGGAATTGACATGGCAAGGGCACAAAACTCAGAGAAAACCAGAAATCAAAATCTCTCAGACAAGATCTTCCCTGTTTCGCAGTTTACTTTATTATCAGTACCATTTAGTCTGTAATTGGCAACTCTGTTGTTCCTGCAGCAGCATAATTGATCCTACTTGTTAAAATTTTTTTGTTTTAATCTGGACTAATTCAGTGTTGCTATTTTAGCTTCCCCCTGGGGTTTTTCTGAGTGGGGCTTGAACGGTTTGATTGACAGGTCAGGTCAGGTCATATGATTGGATGAGACTAGGCTAACACAGGGAAATCAAGTTGGTTGATTTTTGGTAGCTATGAAAAGCTCTGAGCCTCTCTGAAATCTGGAGATGGGGACTTACCAGAAAGTAGGTCTCTTTTTCAGAAGTTCTGAAGATGTATCCTTCTCTAGAAGTTGCTTCTAAAGGAGTCAGAAGGCATGAGTGTTTCTGTTTCTATCCAGAAAGGTTAACATTTGGCATCCACATCAACATACTTGTGGTTGACACTAATTGGTTCTGAAGTAGGATTTATGTCTATGGGCTATTGCTTAAATTGGAACGAAAGAAGTGGATAGATTTTAAAAATTATACTTTATAATTAAGATCAATTATGCTGCTGCAGGAACAATAGGATTGCAAATTATACTTTAATTGGTGAAAGTAATGCTAATTCTTTGTGTTCTCTTTCAATTGTGTTCTTAAACAAAGGCTATCACTGTCCACCCTATCTAAACCTCTAATCATCTTATATGTTTCAATAAGGTAATCTCTTTCGATTTGTTGACATTGAGGGAGAGATTATTTTTGCCATACCAATTCACTAGATTCTCTATCTCATTTCTGTAAAAGAATTAAATAGCAAAATGTATTATAATTTACAACAACAAGAAAAGTGTTTGAAACAATTTTGAGAGCCCACAGTGCATGACTTCAGTGCAAATGAGTATTTCCTCTGATATTCCAAGAAAAATGACTAATAATTTTTTTTTTTAAAAAAAGCAGAAGAAATAGCCACTGATCCGTTGATAATGTTTCAATGGGAGGCTGTGAAAATGGCAATGTTGAGAATTGCCCAGGTATCTCCTATCCAGATTAAAAGCATGCAAATGTAGCCTGGCCAATTACTGCGCAGTTACCCTTTCCCAGATCATTAGCAAAGTGATGGAAGGAGTCATCACTGGAGACATTAAGCAGCACCTTCTCACCAATAAACCGCTCAATCAGTTCCACAGCAATCAGAAGAACTGACTACACTGCAGTTTCCATCTAAACAAGGGAAGTGGAGATAGCATTTACCCTCATTTAGACTCATTCTGCTAAGCCTGCCAACAAAGAATCCTGACTTAGAATCCCTACAGTGCAGAATGAGGTCATTTGGCCCATTGAATCTACATTGACAACAATCCGACCAAGACCCTGTCCCCATAACCCCATGCAGACTCCCCACTTCAAAGAAAATTTTTTTTGATTGGCCAACTTAAATCCAAATTGATGATAAAACATATTAGTCCAGAATACAACTTAACTTCCTATATTAAAGATAGAGTCATTATTTATTTAATCATTCGTACATTACAAATAAACAAGAAATGCGATATCCCTTAAAAATGCAATTTATATTCAAAATGTTCTGCAATTACTTGGTTTTGATAGTCACCCCATGAAGCAAAGTCAAATGTCACCAGGCTTTACCAAAGCATAGCAACGTCATTAACGATCAAATTATTCATGTGTCAAAAATACACATTAGTCAAAAAAAATTATGCAAATAAGGGTGTAAGAGATGCATTTAATCTTTCAGAGAAGTTATTATCAAGTCAAATATATATTACAATGTCAGTGTTTCATCTCATATGGAGTGCACAACACAATGTGAAAGGTTGAGCATGGTATTACACTTTGTATTAACTCTTTTTTTATTTGTTTGTGGGAGGTGAGTGTTGCTCGCTGGGCCAGCATTTATTGTCTATTCCTAGTTGACCCTTAGGAAGGTGATGGTGAGCTGCCTTCCTGAACCGTTGCAATCCAGGAGGTGTTAAGGAGCGAGTTTCGAAGAATTTGACCGAGCAACAGTGAGGGAACAGTGATATATTCCAGGTTACAGTAGTGAGTGAACTGAAGGGAAACATCTGGGGACCTGGGTTCAAATCCTGGCACAGCAGGTGGTGGAATTTGAATTCAGTAAAAAAAAAAAAGTCTGGAATTAAGAACCTATTGATGACCAAGAAATCATTGTCAATTGTTTGAAAAACCCATCCAGTTCGCTAATGTCTTTTAGGGAAGGAAATCTGCCATTCTTATCTGGTCTGGCCTACATGTGACTGCAGAGGCCTCAGCTATGCGGTTGACTCTTAACTGCACTCGAACAAGGGCAACTAGGGATGGATAATAAATGCTGACCAGCCAACAATGCCCATGTTCCATGAATAAAAAAAAACTTGCAAGAGATGGTTTTGCAATCATGGAATTACAGAATCCTTACAGCGCAGAAGAATGAATCTGCCAATCTTATCCTTCTAAGTGCTAGAGGTCAAAGGTCTGTCAAAGGAAGGTATTAGCTATAAGGAGAGGTTGGAGAAACTTGGTTTGTTCTCACTGGAACGGTGGAGGTTGAGGGGCAACCTGATAGAAGATTATGTAGGGCATGGACAGAGTGAATAGTGAGAAGGGTGGAAGCGCCAATTACTAGGGGGCATAGGTTTAAGATGTAAGGGCAAGATGTAAGGAGAAGTACGAGGCATATTTTTTATACAGAGGATGGTGGGTGCTCGGAACACACTGCTGGAGGAGATAGTAGAAGCAGATACAATAGTGACTTTTAAAGGGCAGCTAGACAAATCTATGAATAGGATGAGAATAGAGGGATACGGTCTCTGGAAGGGTGGGAGGTTTTAGTTCAGTCAGGCAGCATGGTCAGTGCAGGTTTGGATGGCCAAAGGGCTTGTTCCAATGTTGTAATTTTCTTTCTTCTTTGAAGGAGTCTTGGTGAGTTGCTACTCAACTTACTGCTCGTTTACGAAGCACATTGAGGCTTGTAGCAACTGTTAAACTCCAAGAACTAGATTTAGTTTAAACTGGTGCTTAAAACTCTAATCGATAACAGGTCAATAGATTTTTTTTTAAACAATGAAAACTGTAAAGAAACATAATGAACATAACTAAATGTGATTTTGTTTGGTTTTGTACTGAGAATAAGCATTCAAATAGTTGATAAGCTTGGCCATGTTGGAGAATTTATAGAAGAGCATTGCCTTTGATATTTTTTGCAGTAATGTAAACTCTTAAATAATTTTATGAAGAACAATACTTTATTTGGAGTAATTAAACCTTGTGGCAGAATGATCTTAATGTCCTAATCAGCCTCAACCTCAGTCTGCCATTTATTTTATTGATTCCCATTTGAATTTCTGTTTGAAACGAGCTTTTTTTATTGAACATTAATCTTGACATTGCCATCTCACATTCAGATAAGGAATGTATGATTATAGTATGGCAAATAGCTGGAGCTTTGGGCTTGTGATAAGACATGAATTATTTAGTTGTCCTATAATGCAATTGCCTTTTTTTTAATATTTAGTGACATTTTGAAGAAACCACATATGCAAGAAAAGACCTTCTAACAGTAACCAGACTTCAATACGTACTAGCAAAATATAATGACTTCATTCGTTCTATTTATTTGTTCATAAATCTAAAATCATGAGTTCCCAATAACTGTCTCACTATGGATAAATACGCAAGAACTTTGAAAATACTTTTTCCTCCCAACTTCTGTTTACATAATAAATGGGATTACATTTTCTCTGCACACCAAAATATATTTTATGGGGCATCAAATATAATTAGAATTTAATATCAGAGCAAGTTCTCTAAACAAACACACTTTTTATATAAATAGAATTGTCAGTTGGAATAACACTGAGATATCCGTTACTGTTAAACAAGTAGATGAGCTTAAAATCATTATTTAAAAAATGACCTTAATGTCTTGTAATGACATTGCACACAAACACCTATCATTTAGTGTCTAATGGCCTCTGCATAAGGAAAGACTGGTTCTTTACCAGAAATAGGAGTGTTGGAATGTTTACTAAAATGAAATGCAGTATTTACCTGTCTATCTTCTACTGATTAGCATTCGAGTGGCATTGGAGTTGTTCTCATACGAAAATCACCAGTCAAACTCAATATGTGCAGATTGTATTGTGTACCACACAGTTGGTAATTAAATTATCTGCCGTGTGCCACTTGACTCGACAATGCACTTGTCAGGATATCTTTTCACACAAGATCTCCACTCCCTAGCAGATAAATATTTTACGTTTTGAGAGAGTGAAGCTCTGTACTCATGATCTTTCAGAATGAATGGAGTGAGCTATTGAAACAGAATTAAGAATTCTTGACACTAAGAATGTTTGGGCTACTTTTGCACCCACCCTTCTTGTGTAACAGACCCTACTGCTCATCCTGTCCATACAGAATGTATGAAGAGATCAACCTCTTGACAGTTCATACACTGTCCTGTGAATAAAAACCATTAGAGCTATGGTATAATATAATGTGCTTATATTAAGTTATTTAATTTTATCAGAAGCACTGAGTGAGATTTTCTGTCCCTGCCAGCTGTAGGTAGGGCAGAAAATTCGACAAACCATTTACCATTATGGGAATTAATACATAGTCCTTTAAAGTAAAGTCCCAGAGGACCATAGGCTGCTCTCTCCTTTGAGGGGGGGGGGGGGGGGGGTAGCTGACTGGTGGTGATTTAACCTGAGGGTCACCACATCTCAGATAAGGGGCAAAGTTGACAAGGTAGCGTTTTTATCAATAACCTCAGTGGGTACGGGAATTAAACACACACACACACACGCACACTCATACACACACACATACACATATTCGCACACACGCCCCTCCCTGCAGTTCGCCATTGTCCACACTGGAATCCTCCAGTTCTGAAGAAGTCAGGAGGTTTAATTATGGTTCACCAGACTCACTATGAGGAAACCCATCCTGAGGGGTCTAATTTAGGGGTGATGGGTGGAAGATCCTGCCAGCGGGAGAGCATGGAAAATCCCACTCTCGTGCTTAAAGAATGGGATGGGAGGGGGTTTCCCTTGGGGATTGCCTTTGGGTCAAACCACCCCCTCCCACACCCTATCCTTCTTACAGCTCCTTCCCTCAAACTCACCCCCTAACCTCGATCCTCTCCCTGCCCGTGCCCTCATGGCCCAAGACCCTTCACTTACTGCCTCCATGTTCCAGGGGCCTGGATAGTTATCTTCTCCTGAAGCTAAAGCAGCTGCCATTGGCTAACTGGCAGAGCTGGGACTGATGGGGCTATCGGCCAATTGGATTGGCTGCCAGCTTGAGGCGATGGATCTTCCTCTGAGAGTGTGGGAGAGATGGGTAAGTAAATAGTCCTTTGAAGGTAAAGTCCCAGATACCATAGGCTGTTCCCTCCTTTCACGGGGAGAGCTGACAGGTGGTGATTTATCCTGAGGGTCACCCACAGCTCAGGCAAGGGGCACTTGACCCCGACAGGTCCCACTCTGCAGTGCTGAATGGCTGTGGAGCGGGTTGGACTGTAGCATATCAGCTCCACATACATGTTTTCTGGAGAGGTGGGTGGGATGGAGTGGAAGTAGAGGATAGGTGATGGGGGTGTGGGCAGGAGGAGAGGAGATAGAACCCTATCTCTGGTCTCTGTTACTTTCCTCAGCCTGAAATCGCGGTTTCTCCCAAACTGGTCGTGTGTAACCCTGGTGGAACCCTGGGCTTTGAAATTCCCTGCGGAGGACTCTCAATCTCCTTCTCCTCCTTTAAGACCCAGCTCCATGCGTGTAGAATTCTTTAATGTTCTTCACCCACCCTTCCTGAAGTCTCCATCCTTGTTTCAATGTCAATCTTTTACTAATTAAGGTGCTATGGGGTGCCTCGGGATGTTATATTCTGCACAAATGAAAGTTGTTGCTGTTGCAAAATGTACGTGTGTTGACTTTGCTGATTGGTCTGTTTAAATCTATATGAATAAACGATAAATGAACCAAGACTGAGGTAGTTAAATGTTAAGCCTCCTGTTCACAGTAATTGGATGCCACTCACTGCACTAATCAAAATGTAAATGACATTTCATCCAGTGGCTACTTTGCATTTTGGACTCTACAAACCCCACACATACAAAACATACAGTGTCAGGTCATATAGTTCATTCTTCATTCCAAACCCTCAAAGCTGTTACGTTGTATTGTTTTCTGAAAACGAGTGAAGATTAGAAAAGATCTAACTGCAAAATCTTGAACAAAGTACAAATTCGAATCGGCAAACACCAGGTACAAGCAAACACTCCGTCCACTGTTTCATGCATATTCCAACGTTCCAATGTTCATTAATCAATGGCTACCTTTAGATAAAGAGTCCTTTTGTTGTAATGTTTGAACAGGATAACATAAGCTTGAAAAATGATTTGCAATAATGGATAGAGCCATAATTAATCTTTACACACTCGCTCTTCATTACAGAGAGAATTTCAAATACAACATCTTCCACTGCCCTCAGCCTGCCTCCCACCATCCCCACCCATCCGCAAATCACGCCTGCCTCCACTCCAACCACTGGATTTGATTCTACCTGTACATTCTCCTTCCTCCCCCAGAGTAACTCCTCTCCCATCCACACCTTTCCTACAACTATCACCCTCCTCTACCCTTGGTCTGTGGTCTCCACTGGTCAATTGTGCTGTCCAGCTTCTGGGTAATCAATAATCATTGAAGTCACAGGCTTGCATGGAGCTTAAACTCTATACTGTATGTCCAAACAGTAACCTCTAGGTTTCTTGCCAACAAAACCACCATATCCCCATTCCCAACACCCCTCCCAACCATGAGGGTCAGGCAAGTTAAAATCAGGCTCAATGCTGTCAGAATCTTCATAGTCTACACTATGGCCAATCAGATAAATGCAAAAACCTCGCTGGAGTGATGTTTCACTTGGAAGGTAAGCAGACAAGATGGAGTCATGAAATCTCCCACAAGTCATTTTCTTCCCTCAGTTATGCCTGAGGACTGGACTGTCTCATGGTGAACATGTCATGGTAACTGGTTGAATCCTTGTCTTTGATTAAGTGCATATTAATTGTATTTAATTAGAGACAGATAATTGGCTTAATCTGGACATTAACTTGTTTCCCGAGAAATGTTTGTTGATTTAATGCATTGTTAGTGTGTTAGAAGATGCATACTTATAATCTGTATCTGTATAAATAAATGCTTCTAACAGTTAGGATGGGCTCCAGTTATATCTGTTCAGCATCTAGCTTTCTGGACTATAACAGCATTGATATGCAAGGTTTGCTGTGTCCAGGCACTTAATTTGAGGGGATAGAATCTCTTTTTATTTTAGAAATTCAGAGTTTGATGGGATAAACTGGTGTCTTTCTCCGTGGAGTCCAGCGATATAATAGAGGCAAACAAATCTGCCTTGTTAAGGTCAAGGGGATATGCCAAATTGGATTAATTGCCTAATTCCCAAGAAGATGGCTCAAGTAACCTGGCATACTTCAACTCAGGCAGACTCACGGCTGGCATTGCAGTAAAGACAAAGAGTGGGTGGTAGCAATGGTCCCTTTTATGGGTGAGCTTTCATGGACCACATGACTGGGCAGGAACCAATGGAGACTGAGTGAGCAAACCTGATCCTATCAGGAGTGAGGGCATGTATCTCACTGTGAGGCTGCAGTGAGTCAGGGCACCAATAAGAGTAGACTTCAATGATTGTACTGTCCATTGTATATAAGTTTTCTCAATCAATAAATCTTTTAGTTTGTTACTTGCCATATCAAGTGTTACTGAGGCATATGTGGCGTAAATATTAGTAACTGTTTTTAAGTTGATAACCAAAGCCAGGGTTGTTAGTTTACATAACTGAAGCCATATATCATCTTGCAAACAGGTTGATAGCTGATCCAAGAACCTCCTCATGAGATGCACTGGCTGAAGATAAAGGGTCTCATTCAGTCTCTCATAAGATTGTCATTGTTGAAGGATCATTCATGTCACACTACATATAACACCCACCATTTAGTCTGGGCTTGCAAAATCCTACTAACTCTCCTGGCTTGAGACAATTCACACGTCTTTAACCTGTGATTATTCCTGTCTCCACTTACACTGTCTATACTTTTAAAGACACAATTACATGTGATTCTCACATTCCAATATTATCTTGCAATTGTATTTTTGCCTCTACATGCCATGCTATGCCTTTCCTTGCCTATATATGTCTTTCATTCTTGAGAATTTAAGCCCAACACACTCAGCCTCTCACAATAGAAAAACCACTTCATCCCAGTGACAAGCTTAGTGGGCAGTCAGGAACTTTATACGGATCAGCTTCACTGACCTGGAAACAACTCATTTATTTGTCTGTCAGTTACGTTCATGTCAATGATTTGTGAAGGCAGCAGAATAAATGGAAAATCAGAAAGCTGATATCTTACATCCTAGTTTCATGCCTGCTGCCCTGTTGCTGCTCATATTTACTGTCGTGGCACATCTTGTGCCACTCTCACTCACTCACTCATCTACAGCCCCTCTGTGACTTCGATCATTGATTGACACCGAGGTCACTCCCACATTCTGCTCCCTCTACTTTACTCTCTGTCACTTTTCAGCTCTGATCAAGTGAGCAAGGTGAGTCACCTGATGAAGGAGCAGCACTCTGAAAACTCATGTTTCCAAATAAACCTGTTGGACTCTAACCTGATGTTGTGAGACTTTTTATTCTAGTCCAACACCGGCATCTCCACATCATTCCCCAAAGTGGAAAGAAAAGAATGTGTGAAAATATACTAAAAAAAACTTGTGGTAATTGGAAGGATTGGTGATCACCAGTTAGTATAATGATCTAGAATGGTTTATATTTATCCAGAGCAGATACTAACACTTCCAGCTTTAGAATCTACTCTTGTTGCACTGTGCTCTGCACCAAGATCCCTGAACTTGATCCCCTTGGACAATTGGATACATGATCCTCCCAATTTACATCTCTTAAAGGAGCCAACCACTACAACATCACATGTAGGAGACCAGCTTCACTGTAGACGGATGGTTTGCTCTTCAACACAACTGACACATCAGCTGGAATTTTACCATCCCTCTCACCATGGGAATCGGAGCAAGGGGCGGACCATGGAAAGGTCCATTACCCTGTGGTGGGATTTTATGTTTTGGGATGACAAAAGCCATAGAACTTTACCTAGCACATTGGATGTAAAGTTACTAATTGCCTCTGTGGCTTTTTAATCCCTTAAGTGATTAGTTTTCCAAAAAAAAGTTCCTTTTTTTTAACAATGGGCATTCTATTACATGATAAGCTCTCCAAGCTGTTTTCGACTGTTAAAAGATACCCACTTTGAATGAAAATCCAGACACATGCTCTATGCATGGCTGCGTGCTTGTTTCAAAGATCTTTGAGCTTCTGTATAAACTCTTCCATCTGTCACTCAGAACACTTAGTGGCAGAGCTAATGATTAATTCAATAACATCAGAATTTATGTGCAAAAGTAATATAACATGACAATACAATGTATTCACAGACCAACTGTGACAAAATAAGTGAGGCCAAAATGTCACAAATCAATTTTGTCTTTGAGATAATATAAAGATCAGCACATTGCTTCAACGCAAACATCTAGTTGACAAAGCAGGGCTGCAGAAGCAGCACCTTTGGACACTCCAGCATCAATTCACAATCTGCAGCACTGTCAAGACTTTTTTCCCTCTTCTCTTAATGCGTGTCAGAGCACATCCATCAATCAACGGTACCAGCTTCAGAATTAACGTTTAACCAAATACTTCACTTGAGGGCTATAATGAGACAGCAAAGCCTTATCCATTCCATCACAAAAAATTGATAAGAATACAACGATTTTTCATTTTAAAAAAGTGTGATTTACCCATCAGTGTGGGCAAATTTAATGACAGATTTCACGTCCATTTTGATTTTTATTGTGATGGATTATGGATATTTGCTGGTGTCACATTTTCTGTGGATTTATTGATTGCAGTTCTCTGCTGGACTCATCTTTCATTGTTGCTGTTTTAGTAGATTTGTCAATACCATTGGCCCGGTAGATAGGAGAGAAATGACATTACGGGATGGGGAGGGAGGAGAGATAGCTATTTCCAGCACAATTGAAAGCGCTCATCAGTCCTTTTATTGTTGAGCCACTTATCATTCTTTCATTCCCAGCACATGTTAAGAAATTGCTCTTTTTTGGGGAGAGGGGTTAAAAACATTTTATGGGAAAGAGAATCGCAAAACTCACTGACAAAGAAAAGTTCTCTTATTTTTAAGCTGTGTCCCCTAGTTACATGTTTTGGTGAGACCTCCTTTGGAGCATTTTGTGCAGTTTTGATCTCCACATTTAAGTAAGGATATTCTTGCAAAGATTCACTAGGTTTGTCGCTGGAATGAAGTGATTTTTCTGTCGTGAGAGGCTGAGTGTGTTGGGCTTAAATTCTCAAGAATGAAAGGCAATCTCATGGAAAATAATGTTATGGCAGGGATGGGAGGAGTTTAACTAACCCCACTGCCCTGCAGGTCACACCATTAGTTTAAAAGTTTAATTCATTCACCTGAATGCCCAGTTATTTACCTTCAGTGCTGTTAAATGCAGAATAAAAGAAACTTTAACAAAACATCTTCCAATAAACTCAGAATAATTGAATTATGACACAAGCTTTTTTTTACATGTTGCAAGAATTTGTACACACAGACAATTAGAGTCATAGAGATTTACAGCATGGAAACAGATTCTTTGGCCCAACATGTTGCCCAATTTTTAACCCCTAAGCTAATCCCAATTGCCGGCCCATATCCCGCTATACCCATTGCACCCAAGTAACTGTCTAAGTGCTTTTTAAAAGACAAAACAGTACCCGCTTCTATGACTACCTCTGGCAGCTTGTTCCAGACACTCACCACCCTCTGTGTGAAAAAATTGCCCCTCTGTACCCTTTTGTATCTCTTCCTTCTCATCCTAAACCTATGCCCTCTGATTTTAGGCTCTCCTACCTTTGGCAAAATATATTGACCATTTAGCTGATCTATGCCTCTCATTATTTTATAGATCTCCATAAGATCACCCCTAGGCTCCTACTCTCTGGAGAAAATAGTCCCAGTTTCCAGCCTCTTCTTATAACTTAAACCATCAATTCCCAGTAGCGCGCTTGGAAATGTTTTCTGATCAATCTAGTTTAAAAATATATCTATGTATCTCTTTTTAAAAATTATCCCAGTATCCACATGCACATGCACACACACGCACGAAATAAAGGACAAAGACGTAATTCTCTGTAGAGGTGGATCCTGGAGGTTACACTTTATACAATAAAGGGCAATGTTCACAGGATTTTGATGCTGTTGATCTGGAGTTTCCTCATTTGAATGCTTCCAGTGAGTCTGTGGAGGTTTTCACCAATGGAACTTTAGTATGGAGGAGAATACAGAACTGGATCAATTTGTCTCTTCTCGTATTTTCAACTTTCCAAATGCAGATAGATTCTGCTCAGATGAAGATTCCATGGCTACAGATTAATAACTACACACAGAATTACAGGCAAGACAGGGACAGCATGAGCTGGGGTAGCCTTCCTTCTCAGTTTATTTCCCAAACTGCATTGATTTTAAAAGCATCAATTCCAAAACTTAAATCTTGTCTCTGTCACATGATTTCCAGTAAATCATTAGCCTTTGTCTTTGTCTTTTATCCCCATCAATTAAAGAGATTGCATTGCAACACAAGCCAATAACTGTCCCTCTCATGTACCATGTTGGTCAGGTGATTTCTTAGAAAATGCATGCTTGTTGACAGCCAAAGGTGAATTTATGACCTTCTTTAAAGAATAAAGGATGTTGTGCCCTTCCGCATTTTAAGAGAAAAACATTGATCTAAATCATAAATACCTCAATGAGGTCGTTGTGACTGGCCTCATGAAATGTGAGCTTCCAGATTGTGGATGATTGCCTGCCCTATCAGAATGCCTCACCTGTATCTATATCTATATACTGAGGAGAGTCAGGGCTATTGATACTCCTGACTCTGACATTGCACTAAAAACACTCTCAGGAGTGGACTTGAGCTTGTAAATAAAGGGAATCTGGTGAAATGACACTGGCCTTTGTGGGTTACTTTGTAAGTAATATGATTTGAATATGTCTCTATCCTTATTTGGAAATTGCATTTGATTGAAGTGTGCAAGAAGGATATAGACAATGTCCAAACACAATTTAAGTATTTATCCTTTACACAGAGTATGGATGGTTTTCTGTCTTTCTTTTTATAGACTCTTAAGTTTTAAGGCTGTATTAGCAAACTCTATTCATACAGCCTGTCATCCTGAGTACTTACCTATATGAAGATAAAGGGTTTATAGTCAATGAATACTATGGTTTCTTACCAGCCATGACAGATATATACCAGACACAACAGCAATGTTTAAGAGACATCTTGACAGATACACAAAAAAACAGGGGATAGAGGAATATTGGCCATGTAGGTACTTAGTTTAGAAAGGCATCTTGTGTTGGCACAATCTTGATGGCCTGAAGGGCCTGTTCCTGTGACCAGATTACACAGGAATACAGAGACTGTCATACAGATAAAGGCCAATATCTGTCTTGGGTACTTGCCAGTCATGCAAAAGTTAGATTTTTGACTTAACACTGAAATTGAATTTTAGTATTTCTATAAGATAACTTATTGTTTGGTGGGTGATTATTGATTGCATGTTTAAATATTCTTGTAAGAATAAGAAATCTACTTGCAATTCTTTGCCCACTGTATAAGGGTTAAAACAGACTGTGCAGCAGGCACAATAAAGCTGAGCTCAGCTTTTTGGAAAAGTACCCCAGTCTGCCTGATTTGCCTTCGTGCAATAAAAATGACCATCTCAGTGTCACTGGAATTAACTGCCATCTTGAAGAGTTGATCAAAATTTGGGCAGTTAATGCTAGATCATTGGTTGGGTTGCCTTTGATTTCTCCAGAGTTTTCTGGGATCTCCTGACTAAACCAGCTTTGCCTTCTCTTGCAGTGAATCCATTAGTGAGGCAGCTGGTGTGCTGAGGTTTTGCACAAACCCCCAACATGAGCTGTACGTTCCAAAAAACTCAAGGTTTCTCATTTAGTTTTAGGAACTGCGAATTCCATCACTGACTGTATTTTCACTTCTTGTTAAAACTCACCTCTGCCACTGACATTGCAAACTCACAGGTGGCAAGGCTTATTCCTGGATCTGCCAATTGTCATTGTTCAAATAGAGCTTCCAATTATTTCACATGATCCTGGCACTGACCAATGGTGAGCTGCTTCCCATTAGCACCAATCATGTGGTGGGTTGTGGGATAAATTGCACTGTGCTTCCATGAAGGCAGCCTGAATTTTTGATTAGGAAATGTGT
Source organism: Sphyrna mokarran (assembly GCA_024679065.1). Classification (NCBI taxonomy): domain Eukaryota; kingdom Metazoa; phylum Chordata; class Chondrichthyes; order Carcharhiniformes; family Carcharhinidae; genus Sphyrna; species Sphyrna mokarran. The sequence continues at coordinate 120,540,517 of JAGIQG010000008.1, read as the reverse complement.
TATCTTCAAATTAGAATTTCAAACTTCTGTCAATCCAATTGATGATATTATTGAAGCATAGAATCCCTACAGTGCTGAAGGAGGCCATTCATCCCATTGAGTCTGCACTGACCGTCTGACAGAATTTCTTGCTTAGGCCCTCTCCCTCACTCTATCCCTGTAACCCCACAGAAATTGCCATGGCTAATTCACTAACTTGCACATCTTGGACCACTATGCATGGCCAATCCACTTGACCTGGTGCTATCTTTGCGTGAATAAAAACTGTTACCCAAAAAGTGCTCCATCCATGAATCTTGAAACTGTGCTCTGTTGTCTCCATGTCTTGCTGCAGGATTATTTGTAAACAGGAACAGTCTCTTTTTGAGTGATATATTGTTCCTACTCCTATAGGAACAATAAGAAACCTATTTGTACCAGTACTTGCTGTCCCAAAAGTGTTGTTCACACAGATAATTGAAGTAACATTCTTGCTGTAGAATTGTTTCAGACTGTGAAGTCCTTCTGTCTTAGACCCCTCAGGCAAGGCATCATCATCAATCTCGTTCTACCTTTTGCTTGTTTCGACTGAAATATCCTTCAAACATCTTTAACTGATGTCAGTCTTGTGGTATACACAAAGAGTCTGACAGTCAACATGATAAATTGAAAAAATGACTCTACAGAATTTGGGTTGTATATTGTTTTCATAAAGACAAACAATGTGTTGGTCTTTGTCTGTCACATTGTCTTTCTTTGTATGCCCTCATTGCAAATGAAAATCCCACTCACCTGATGAAAGAGCTGAGCTCCAAAACCTAGTGGCTTTTGCTACCAAATAAACCTGTTGGACTTTAACCTGGTGTTGAGAGTTCTTACAGCATTGCTTCCAGAGCTGCTGAGATTTTCCAGCATTTTCTCTTTAGGTTTCAGATTCCAGCATCCACAATAATTTGTTTTGATTTTATTTTAGACATGTAAAATGTTGCAATAATGAAGTCCACCAAAGTTTCACCAATAGCTTCCCTCGTAGCTCCAGGGACCTGGGTTCAATTCCAGCCTTGGGTGACTGTTTATGCCAAGTTTGCATGTCCTCCTTGTATCTGTGTGGGTTTCTCCTGGTGCTCTGGTTTCTTCCTCCTGTCTGAAAGATGTGCTGATTAGATGTATTAACCCAAACAGATGCCGGAGTGGGGCGATAATGGGAATTTCACTGTAACCTCATTGCAGTGTTAATGTAAGCCTTACTTGTGACTAATGAGTAAATTTTCCTTTACTTTCCTTTCCTTATCATACCTTTTATCACAAAGATGTGTGGGTTAAGTGGATTGGCCCCTGAGTGTCCCAAGATGTACAGGTTAGGGGGATTAAAGGGATAAATATGCATGGTTACAGTGATAGGGTTGTTTTGGGGGGGGGGAGGGGGGTGTGCTGGGTGAGATGCTCTGTCAGACAGTTGGTGTGGACTTGATGGTTGAATGACCTTCTGCACTAAGGATTCTCTGATCTATGATCTGATAATGGTCACTTGCAAAGTGAATTAGAGTTTATCCCTCTAGGAACTATTTCTAATCTGTTCACCATCAATGTCAGAAATCGAACCACAAACATGAATGCTGAGGCCTGCAGGAAGTAAAGCACATCTGGAGACCAGCTGCTATTTTTTTTTCTTTTGGAACTGCAGTCCATTAAAGGTTGCAGGCAGAATGACTGTGTCACATTAACAATCAACAACTAATGATCACTCAAGTGTAAATGTTATTTCTGGTGAGGTCATTCTGGTGCATTATAATTTCATTAGATTAATAACCACACTTTATCATGAAACCATTGAAAAAATTCCCACGTTAAATTGCTTTTCGAACAATTGTACCAAAATCATGAACAACTATATTAACCTCAATCAGGGACTGTTTCCTTTCCAGCAAAAGTAAATTTTCTGTGCAGCAAAAACATCCGAACAGGAATCTAACAAGGACTTTTCTATTATGTGGCTTCATAGGTACAGCTTTTAGTGAGTCGTGTAAATCTGAGATGATTGTTTGTTTTGCCTAGTTGTCCACACCTGCAGTAAAATCAGTGCAAATAAATTCACCAAGCATGAGGGACTCTTCCCAACAGTTCACTACCCACATCTCAGTGCATGGTTGGCATGCCTGTTCCTTCAACATAGTGTCTCTCCACAGCTCTTATCTATTTAGGTTCGTACAAAGAGCAGCTTCCATTTATTCCCAAATTGTCAGTGATCTGAGATGTAAGCTATCATCTAATCCCAGGAATAGAGTCTGGATTACTCTCTTACCAATCGCAGAAAGTGTCAACTGATCCACTCCAAAAACATTGGAAACACCATTTTTCATTAAGACTGAGTTGCTTTTTTAAAGATTTGTAAAGGTGTATCAAAAGGGACATAGTTTAAAAAAAATCAAGTATTGTGCATGTCAAATATTGGTGTTAATCTTAATAGGCATCCGCATTGATATCCCTTCGATCGCATCTTCTACACCCACAGCCTCTGGAAGGACAAGTGCAACAGAATCATAGAATTCCTACAGTGTAGAAGAGGCCATTTAACCCATTGAGGCAGTGGAGACATCATGACCTATAAATCCCCCTCTAAGTTACACAGCATACTGACTTGGAAATATATCATTGTGCCTTCACTGTCATTGGGTCAAAATCCTGGAATTCTCTAACAGCATTGAGTGTACCATCACTAAATAGACCGCAGTGGTTCAAGGTGCAGCTCACCCCTACCTTCTCGAGGGCAATTAGAAATGAATGACAAATGCTGCTCTAGCCAGCAACATCCACATTTTATGGAAGAATAAAAAAAAATCTTCAATTATAGCTTAACTCAAGATATTTTCACTGAATTCTTATGAACCAAGCATTGGTGGTGTTCCTCCCTAGTCTCATCTAAAGTAGAAGCAAAATCTGTTCAAGCAATAAATAAGGAAAGGTTGTACCTCTTACCTAATCTACCCTGAATTTGACAATTACAGCACATCTTCACATTAGACAAGTAGACATGTTTTAATCAATCTTGTGTTCAGACGAATAACAAGTAACCTGTCAGCTTCCAGCATTTAAATTGATTTCATGATATTCTAATGCTTATTTTCTTGTCAAGTTGCTTGGTGCTGAGGGAAAAGTCTGCAAACCTTGACATTTTTCCAAGATTTGAGAGGTGAGAATTCCTGGTCTGGATCTCCCCTGGGAAAGCAAGCTGTGCTAGACAGCTCCAGAGAGGAAGCAAAATCCCTCAATAGAATCTGTGCATCACTTTAACCCAGGCAAAAAGATTGCCTTGAAACAAGTGCCTAAAAGCAAAATGTGTTTACAGTTTTGTTTTAAATAAAGCTGCAGTCGCAACTCAGGGTACACTGAAAGATTCGCAACAATTGTGGGGATTTTCCTTCATTTCTTGTGGAACAATTTCACACCTGCGTGTGTGCACTGCAAAATTTTCTGTGAATAAAGATTGTTAATGTGATTGTAGCAGGTGGAATGAAGGCTTCATTATTATTCCATCACACTCCCATTTCACATTGATAATGATCATCTCCTCCCCAACTCATTCTGCCACACTCCTTATGCCTGATTCACATTGGCTTCCTTCTCCACACATTCCATTCCCACCCACTATCTGGGATTTATCTCGCACTCGTGCTTCCCCAAACAATCTTCCGAGGTGGAAGCAAGAAAGGAAGAGTCACATTTCATTGTGTAAATTTTTGTTTGATTTTATTTGGAACCGAAATCTTTCCTTTCACTGAATCCATTTTCATTTATTTCTTCACTGATCAGAAGACACCAAGTTATTTTCTAATTTTTCCTCGTTGTAGAGAAATTTAACAAACCCGCCCCCTGCCTCACACATTAGTTTAAGCCAAATGAATCTTTATATCCTTAACAAGTATGCAATCTCTATTACATTGATCCAGGTGTGACGCTAATATTCTGCAGCAGTTTATCATAGTTTGACAATAAATGTTTTGCTTTCTACAAGGTTTTTATTCATTTACTGAAACTGTTGAATGATATGTAAACATTGTCCTGAATTAATAAAATAAAAAGTTGCCTGTGATCAATCTTAGGGTACAGGTATTGCTGGCTGGTCAGCATTTATTGCCCATCACTAGTTGCTCTTAAAAGTTCTTAGAGGGAGTTATGTGTAGGCCAGATTAGGTAAGGACAGCAGATTTCCTTCCCTGAAGGAATTAGTGAACCAAGTGGATAGAGAAGGGGAGAAAAGCCTATGTTCTTTTAGTGGGGGGAGGTGATGGCCGAGTGGTATTGTTGCCAGACAGTTAATGCAGAAACTCGGCTAATATTCTGGGGACCCAGGTTTGAATCCCATTACAGCAGATGGTAGAATTTGAATTCAAGGAAAATATAAATCTGGAATTAAGAATCTACTGATGACCATGGAACCAATATCAATTATTATAAAAATCCATCTGGTGCATGAATGTCTTTTAGGGAAGGAAATCTGCTGTCCTGACCTGATCTGGTCTACATGTGACTCCAGAGCCACAGCAATTGCCTTCCAAAAGTAACTAGGGATGGGCAATAAACGCTGGTCAGCTAGCAATGCCCATATCCCATAAATGGCAACTTTACCTTTTTACATGCATGTACTTACTGGTTCCATGTTGACATAAAATTATTTTTGATGTGTATCCATACAAAAGGACGTTCTGTAACTCTGGGGTCAGCCCCGTGTTCTGTCTCTGGATCACATTAGGAGCACCTTCTGGAATTAACCTCACATCCGTTGAGCTTTGAAATAAATGCAGCACGATTTGAGCCCAGTGCAAAGCAAAGTGCCATGTTTTGGAATTTTTGAATCACTTGTCCACAGAATTTGAAAATAAGTTACATGAAGTGACTGATTTTAAGTTAGTTATCCCCAAAGTGAACAAGTAGAAGCATAGAGGTGAATAGTGCGACTACTAATAAGCTGTGACAGCCTGTGATTTGTTAACTTGCTAGTGATTAAGGCAGTGAAGAAGCAAGTTTCCTGTGAATAAAAACCCACCCCTAGGCTAAGAGGTAAGCAGGTAACCCAGTAAAATAATGAGATGTATTTTTATTAAGTACAAAGATGGATTGGAATTAAGTTGTATTCAAGTGACTTTGCCCAGAACTGTTTGTGCACGTGAGCTGGGGCAATGCTGGTGCAAACATGTGGATCTGTGGGGCCCTTGGCAATGGTGCCAATATCATAAAATCCCTACAGTGTAGAAGAGGTTATTTGGCCTACTGAGTTTTTGAGCAACTTTTTGACAGAGTATCTTATCCAGGTTTTCTGTTTGACCCTATCTCCTCAACCCCAGACATTTATCATAGCTAATCTGTTTAACCTACACATCTTGGGACACTAAGGAGAAATTTAGCATGGCCAATCCACTTAAGTTGTACTTGTAGTTGGTGCAGACTCGATGGGCTGAAGGGCCTCTTTCTGCACTATAGTGTTATGATTCTATGATCTTTGGGCGCTAAGGTGCCAATTTGGTGTAGCCAATTAACTTATCTGCACATCTTTGGAGTGTGAGGAAACCCATGCAGACACAAGGAGAATGTGCAAACTCTATACAGACAGTCACCCAAAGCTGGAATTGAACCTGTGTTCCTGGCGTTGAGGCAGCATTCAGTAAAAGCCTCCTGTAATTCAGTGCCACTTCCCTTTTAAAAGTAACAACTGCCTTTAAGAAGAAAACTGACTTCTCCCTGTGCTGTGAATGCACATTGCTTGCTCCTGCTCAACATAGAGGTGCACAGCAGCGCAGGAGATACTTGGTCCTGCTTTGCAATCAATTAAATGAGGTGGCAACACCAGATGTGAGTACTGCCTGCACACACCGCAAGGAAGGTGAGCAGATGATGAAATCACCAGATTGGTCAACTTGCTACCTCTGTGATCTCATGATCAGTATCCAACTTGGTCTTACTAAAGTATCAACTCACCCACTGATGGAAAGATTAAAGAAATAAGAAAAGCTGACACAACATTTACTTTCTTCCATTGAAGGAACCTATTATTAGACACTGAGCAGTGTGTGAGCAAACCCTTGCACATAAGGAATCTTTGCTGTCATTGATATGGTAATGAGTTAGAGATTGTTCAGGTGAGGCAGTCAGTGGCTGGTAACATTGTAAGAGGGAAAACTGGATGATTCTTTAATATTTATTATCAGAGAGCAATTTCTTCCACCTATGCTGTTCTATCATTACGATTTAAATGGTTAGTGGGCAGGACTCTCCTGGTTTTGGGCAAAGATCCCTGATGTGCCAGGTGCAAACTGCATTGTCCAGATCTGAGAACATTAGTACTGCAAAAAACCCCATACATTGAGTGGAGTGACACAGTAACTTGCACTACTGCCTCTCAGTGCCAGGGAACCAGGTTTGATTCTGGCCTTGGGTCACAGTCTGTGTGGAGTTTGTACGTTTCATTTGTGTCTGCGTGGGTTTCCTCCAGATGCTCCAGTTTTCTCCCACAGTCCAAACATGTGCAGGTTAGGGGGATTGGCCATGTTAAATTACCCCTTGGTGTTCCAAGATGTATAGCTTAGGGGGATTAGTGGTACAAATACATGGGGTTTTGGGGATAGGGTCTGGGTGGGATGCTCTGATAGAATAGTGCAGCCTTAATCAGACAAAATGACTTCTGCATAGTTAGGCGTTCTAACCATCTAAATTAAGTACAAATGTAACTCTTGTAAATGCCTGTTATCTATTATTTCCTTTGAAGGTTTTTTCAGAAGGGACGATTGAAATGCTGATACAAGGATGAAATAATTTATGGTTTACTGGCATCAGCTCAATAACATGGATAAGGTGACAATTTTGAATCACGTTTGTGAACTACAATCTATTGTTTGCTATTTGAATTCATATTATTGGGGACTGTAGGTTTCCTCGCAGTAGCTGCTTCAATATGCTAGGGCTATTGATATCCCAGGGATGGATGAGTTTGTGAGCTGTGCAAGGCAGCCGGGTATCTCAAAATCTCAGTCAATATAAAGACTTTTGGAAGCCCGGTTTAAAGACATATCTTTTATTTGATCAGCAATCACAGGAAGAAGTTGCCCAAGAGTTGTATGCCTCTCCAAACGTGGAGCGGCCTGAGCTTTGATGAATTCTGATGTGTACAGTTCAAGATAGATCTATTATGCATTTTTCTTATCATATTTCTCCTATCTCATTAGCTTTTAATCACTCATCTTCAATATAAGTAAATTACTAATAATACCTGCCGTATACCTTAGATAATTGCATTCTGGCATAATGGTGTTCCATTAGTCTGTAGACTAGATCCGGATCTAGTCTCCCCCTTTGGCTAACTCAACCTCCTGTATCACTTAGCAACCAGATACCTGGCCACCAATTTCAAAGTGAACATCACCACAGGTTCCTCTGCAGGTCACTGCCAAACCAGAACACATGATCTCTTGTCATAGAATCATAGAATCCCAACAGTGGATTCTATGGGCCCTACCTCCATAACCCCACATGTTATTCCCCTTGAAACCAAGGGCAATTTATCATGGCCAATCAACCTAACTTGCACATCTTTGAACTGTGGGAGGAAATTTGAGCACTTGAAAGAAACCCATGCAGGTATGGGGAGAATGTGTAAACTCTACACAATGACCCAAGACCGGAATTGAACCTGGGTCTCTGGTGCTGAGGCAGCAGTGTTAACCACAGTGCCAGCATGTCTGGGGCAAGCATCCATCTTATCTGGATAGTGAATAACTTTATCCATAAGCAATCCTGAGATCCTTACTGCTAGCAATTCTTGTGGATAAGAATCCGAACATTCTGAGGGTTCATTGTTTCTTAAGAACATGGTTCTATCTGAGTCCCCGTACCATCAAGCCTTGCGGCAACTTGTTCTGGACTAAAGTGCACAATCGCTTTATTGAAATATAGTTAAAACATTAAGATATCAAATCACTGTTTAAATCATAATCATTTTGTTTTAAATCTCCTATTGAAATCTCTCATGTGTAACTATTTTCTTTTTAGCTTCTAAGTCTGATTTAGTCATTTAACTCAATGCTAGACATTCTGTCAGTATCTTAAATGCCTAATTGTCTAAAATCTTGTCTCACCTAAGACTTTTTTCCTTTCCCCAACAGTTGCCTGGAGGAACAGGCTCACAGTTGCAGTCCGCATGATTATTTATAATTTGTTATTCCCTTTGATGTGTCAATGTCACTTTTGCTGTCAAAAGCTATTAAAACATAAAAATCACAGAATAGCACTGCAACAAAGTTTTTCTGTCTTCCGTTTTAAAAATAGCACAAAGCATTTAGTTATCACATTTGTCAATAACAAGACTCAAACTTCTTGACGTGACCGTATTCAAATCAACTCCTCCTGTTGGAAAGTTAACCTTGCTGCTTGTCAACTTCAATTTTAATATGTGCTGCTACATTTTTACAAGTTTACAATGGCATCAATGACAGATCACTGACAAGTATCAACCCTGTAACATATCACAGAGATTCGCATCAGACATTTATTGTTCATCATTATGTCACACACTCTTTAAAATCAATAATTTATTTTAGGAATAGTCGATAAAGGTTTAGATGTTTAGTGGGTAAAGTCCCTTCCTGAAAGTCAGAAGCACGTGGGTTGAGCCCTGTCCCAGGACAAGTAAGGTACATTTGTATCAGAGTCACCACAGTGTAAAAGGGGACCATTTAGCTTATCAAATCTGCACTGACTCTTTAACTGAGTACCTTATCCAAGCCCTCTTCCCCCTGGGCCATTCCTGTAACCCCACACATTTGCTATGGCTAATCCACCTAACCTACATACCTTTGGACACTAAAGGGCAATTTAGCATTGACTAATCCACCTAACCTGAATATCTTTGGACCATGGGAGGAAATTGGAGTATCTGGGAGAAACCCATGCAGATATGTGGAGAATTGTGTGACTGTGAAGTTTGCACAGACTGGAATCCAGGCTGAGTCCCTGCAGTGCTAACCACTGAGCCACTATGCTAACGAAACCACGTTGAAAAAATTTGCAAATCTTTGCAACACAGGCTGGTGGTTAAAGTGAGAGGTTTCTGGTCAGCCATGTGATGGAAAGAATGTTGGGTTCTCGACCAAAGCTCAAGGTGACATTTCACAGCACTGCAGGCTCCCTGAGTGAACTGTTACTGATCATCATCATGAACAGTGTGGATCGGTAACATAACAGCAAGCATTTGGTGAAGAATTCTTTCATTTTCAGACTGAGGCAAGTGTCTTTAGCAGAGCTTTTCCAGTATAGTGGGATCCCTCACTGGAATCTGGGCTTGAATAGATCTTCAATACAAAGAAAGAGGAACTAATGCTGGAAAGTAAGATGCAAACTGAACAATATGTGGAGCACCATCTTATGTGCTATATAATGGGACCCATTGATCATGAAAAAGACAGAAGCAGCAATATCACAGATAAAGGCAATGTTCAGCTAATGAGATCTGAGGCAGATGATCCTGAAGTAGGAGAAATATTTACGTGACATTAATTCAAAACATGCACCCCATAACACATCATCAAATGTGCCAATATTGTTGGCTCCTAATTTAGAAAACAAATTGCTTCTAATGGCCTGTAACACAATATTGTTTATAGGTCTACAAAATTGAGAGATATAGACAAGATGGATAGTCAGAGGCTTTTATCCCAAGGTGGAACTATCAATTACAAGGGGCCACAGATTTGAGGTGAGGGGGAAAGTTTAAGGAAGATGTGCGAGAGATGTTTTGCATGCAGGGAGTAGTGGATGCCTGGAACGCACTGCCTAAGGAGATGGTGGAAATAGGCACAACAGCATTGAAGAGATATCTGGATGGATATGTGAATAGGGAGGGAATAGAGAGAGACAGTCCGTGAAAGGGCAGTAGGTTTTTTTCAGTTTGGTTCAGACATTATGATCAGCACAGTTTTTAGAGGGGCAAAAAGTGTGTTCCTGCGCTTCACTTTTCTTTGTCCTTTGTAATAATAGAGAGAGACTCAATCTGACTCAAAGAAGTAATAGGCTTATTGCTAACGATATATAAGTATTTACAACAAAGAGTCAGACAAAATGAATAATGCACCGACACAACATTCCTCCCTGGTTCTAACTGCAGATCATCCCAGACATGTGTTCTTGCACCCAAATGGCTCAGCTTCCTGTCTCAACATTCCTTAAGGTCTGACTCAATTATGTGGTCCTCAGGGAATGCCCTTTTAAAAGAGCCACTCTACCACAAGCCCTCAAAATATTTAATTCAACAAAGCATATCGTAGGGAGTTAATCATCGAGATGCATAACCTGCAAAAGATTTAGAAACTTTTCCACTTTAAATGTGGTTTACAAATCAATATTAATGAAAATCCCAGTGCTACTTTTTCTATGTCATGATGATAAATTATTACTGATTACTACACACAATCATTACATTCTAAGCCAGAACTGAACACTTTAATTCTGCTATTGTGAAACACTTGTAATCAGGAGAAACATTGCAGAAATTTGCCGAAATTCTAAATGAATGCTTTGATAATCATATTGGTTTTGATCGGGGTAATCATTGTGGATCTACAAAGTGCACTGTTACAGAAATAATTTGCATATCATTCCACACATGTCATTGCTAAAATCGTTTGAGATTTTCTTTCAATATATTTTCCCACCAGAAATATGGAAATAAGTTGTCAATTCAAAGTCCTATCATTATTTATTGAAGAAATGCAGCAACTTGGAAAAGTTCTGATAATGAAAGCAAAACTTGTGCCTAATTATTCATTAATAATGTCTTGATGAAATTGGATAACGTAAATAGGGAAAATTAGCATTTTTCTTAAATTTACCAAAAATAAGGCTTCACAATTGCTACAGTCTACTCTACAAGAATTCCAGTTGTACATGGGTTTATGAAATATGTTCCCTCTATTACTTGTGGGTTCTTCACCAGCATATGCTCTAATGCACAAGCAGAGGGAATATCCTTCATCACCAACAATGACTAAAAACATCATTGAGGGGAATGAATGAACTGAGTTTTGAGACACCGTGTGGAACTTCAACAAACTGTGTTAATCGACTTGCATAAGGGAGAGCAGAACTAGTGGCTGTAATTCCAGCTTGCTTCCAAGCTACTCTCCTAATCATTGGTTCTTACATAGTCTCATTTTTCATGTTACAAAGTGCTATATTTAGATTAGGTCATCAGATCATTACTTTGAATTTGTTATAGTTTTGCTTTTGATAACATCATTATATGGATCCATTGTCCTGTGTGCTTTAGCTTTAATCATTTTATGGACATATCCTGCAATATCAAAGCATTGTGTTTGTCAAACCGAGTTCCATGGTGTGTCAATTGTTCTCATCTCCCTGATACTTGATTAGTTTTCCAGAGGCACAACGGCTCCTTTTGACTTTATAGAGCCTTGATATCGATTCCCTTGTGTTGCTATAATCTCAGAAGTGCCTCATCCTAGGATGTCAGTGGGTTAGTGCTGTCTGAGATATAGTAATTTGCCATTTCTGCCCACAAGTGTGGGTGCTACAGTCAAGCTGTCTGTTTAATCCTTTCCATACACTTCTCCTACAGCTCATACTCCCTGGGTTTTCTTTGTTACATTCATGATTTGATTATTGTCACATTTATTGGGATAAAATGAAAAGAATGGTTTCTCGCACACTATAGGACAAAGCATGTCATTCATAGAGTACTTAGGAGAGAAGGAATGGAGATGGTGCAGGATGTACTGTTGCAGGCACAGGTAGGCTGGAGAGAAAGATCAGCTTATATATGGTAAGTGCATTCAAAATTCCATGGCAGCAGGGAAGAAGCTGTTCTTGAATCAGTTGGATCTGACTTGTGTATCTTCCTGATGGAAGAAGGGTGGCATGCTTAACACTATTAGCATGCAATATTAGGAACTTAAGTTCAATCCCGGCCTTGGAAAGGACCATGCTCTGTGTGGAATTTGTACCTTCTCCACATGTCTGTGTGGGTTTCCTACAGGTGCTCCAATTTCCCCCCACAGTCGAAAGATGTGCGGGTTAGGTTGTTTGGCCATGCTAAATTGCCCCTTAGTGTCAGGGGGACTAACAGTGTAAATATGTGGAATTATGAGGGTCAGGCCTGGGTGGGATTGTTATCGGTGCAGGTTTAATGGGTCAAATAGCTGCCTTCTGCACTGAGGAGTGCAGCAACTAGGGGAATTTCACAGCATCTTCATTGCAGTGTTAATATAAACCTTACTTGTGACTAATAAACGAACTTTACTTTGAGTGGAAGGGAGAATGTCCAGGATGTGTGTTGTCCTTGATTACACTAGCTGATTTTCCCAGGCTGTTGGGAGCAAGTGTTATCTGCTGGTTAGGCTATCACTATATGCTATCTGAATAGGGGAGGTGGTGGTGTAATGATATTGTTATTTAGACGAGCAATCTAGATGTGTAGGTTACGCGAGAGAAACCAGTTCATATCCCAGTTGGTGGAATCTGAATAAAGTTGATTATTTGCAAATAAATTAATTTAAGATGTACTTTGGATTGAAGGCTAATTGTGGTAACGTTGCAGTAGTAGTTATGGTCTTTTTATACATAGAAATGGTAAGGGCACAAAACAATCCACTCCATTATAACCAGTCCCCCTCTGATATGTTCTCACTGTGCAAGAACACAGGCGGCAGCATCTAGGTGAAAATGGGGAGAGATAAGATGATGCAGCAGAGGAGGAACCTAGAAATTCTAGAAATACAGAAGCCCTGCCAAAGTGGCCAGCAGCACCTGCTTATCAAGGTGGAAGGAGCCAGGCAAATTGACAGGCTGGCCAGCTATTGAGATAGAAATCCCAGCAGTTGGGGGATGGAACGCAGCAACCGGGGAACAGTGCTTGGCCAGTGTGGAACCAGAGCTGTACAACTGGGAAGGTTGGGGGGGGGGAAGATTTGGATAAAAGTAAAATACTGGAATCTGAAACAAAAACAGTAAATGCTGGAAAATCTCAGCAGGTCTGACAGTACCCGTGGAGAAAGAATAGAGTTTTGAGTCGAGTTGAAAGCTCAGACGAAGGGTCATTCAGATTTGAAAAGTTGGCTGTCTAAGATTGACATAAATGATTGGCTGTCAGTGACAAGTGAGGTTCTGCAGGGATCTGTACTAGGACCCCAACTGTTCACATTGTATATTAATGATTTAGAAAAGAGAAATGAACGAATGCATTATATGCAAATTTACAGATGATACAAAGTTGGATGGGAGGGTGAGCTGTGAAGAGGAAGCAGAGATGCTTCATTGTGATTTCAACAGGCTGAGTGTGTGGACACATGTATGGTGGATGCAGTATAATGTGGGTAAGTGTGAGGTTATCCACTTTGGGAAGCAATAATAGGAAGACAGATTGTTACTTGAATGGATGTAAATTGAGGAAGATGGATACTCAAGACCTTGGAGTCCTTGTGCATCTTTCACTGGGGGGGGGGGGGGGGGGGCGGGGGGTGGCCAAATATCATATGTTGGAGGAAGGGTCAACCAATCACATTGCAGGCCTGAAATCAGGAGTCAGCCAATCATGGCACTGGCTACAAGGATTGCTGGAAAATGCACTCTTAAGTTAAATTCCTTTCAAGTTCATTAAAAGTAAGTGAAGTATGAAGCCAGCAATGAATAAATGCATGAAAACTGTTTGTCTTAACAAATTGGGCCCAGTATGAAGCTGGAGCAAATGAGTATTGATCCAATTAAACATGTTTAGACTGAGTTACAAACCATTATCTACAGTCGAAATCAGGCAGGAAATCCAGAGCACGATCGATTTGAATTAGTGAAATTTATTCTAAACTTTTGAGAAATACATCACACTTAAGTGTTAAGTGCGTAAATTATTTGTTAGCCAGAGAGCTGTGATGTTTCTGAACCTGCTCTTGCTAATTACGGCAAATACAGGATTGTGTATTGTGAATTGACAAAGCGATGCAATGGAAAAGAATCTGTTTCTAGGTCCCATTTCATTGAAAATAGAGACTTTATTCATGTAATTGCTCAAATGCATTCCATCACAATCCTTCCCGTTCAGACTAATGTGCAAGCACTGCAATCTGAATGACCATCCATCAGTGACCGACAACAATGGCACTTTGTACAACCGCTGGAAATGATCAGAAAAGGCCTTTTATGTCTTTAATGGCAAAAAGTACAAAAAAAGCACAAAAGTATTGAATATTCAAGAGTCACTTAGCCAGAACTGAATATGTGCAATACCAGCAAACTGCAGTCCCCTGTATTTTAAAGAGCTTCCCATTTTAAAACTATAATCTATAGAAGCAATTCATATTTTATTTACAAAACGCAATGAAGAATGTGTAGGTAAAAACTCCTGACAGTGTGGGTTGTTATCGTTACATGAAAATATGATTGTACAAAATATGTTAGCTACAATCTATAATTTATCTTTGCAAAGCTGTGTGCTCATTAAATGAATTCACATGGAGGAAGTGGAAAATGGAGTTCAATTTCTTTCTTCCCCCTGGGCAGGTACGTGTAAATAATGGCGAGAGAAATCACTAATGTTTGTGTCTTTTAGTGAATCTTGGAGGAATTCTCCTTTCAAAGGTGACTTTATTAAATTTGGCAAAGTCATTTTAAAGGGCCAATTTAACCAGGCCAATTTGAAGTGGGTAAAGCCTTGTTGAAAGATGTGCGCAGAATTACAAGAAATCTTTTAGCAAGAGTTAGTGTTGCCGTACACAGCTGGGGCAAAGGTGAACAAAAACACAGCAGTTTTGCACTCTGAAATATTAGCCATTATTTTACGACCTCGCTCAAGCGAAGCTCGTAAAATCCCATCCAAAGCCAACAGAGAATTCTGTTCTGCAAGCCTCACCCACCCTGACTCTGGGGATAGGCGTGCCGGTAAAATTCCAGCTACAGTTCAGAAGTTTACTGTCCCACCGGACACAAGAGCCAAAGTTGGTGAGGGACAGAGCATGGGAAGGCCAATTGACCTCAAGTGAGTTTCACAGTTTCAGAATGAGAATAACTCATTACCTAGAGTGGTACAATCCTGCCCATTGATGCAATAGATGCGAAGCAGAATATGGAGGAAAGGAGTATAAACCAGGAATCAAATAATGGGCACAAGATTCATGACTGTTTGTTTATATTTCTCTTTCATGGGATATGGGCATTTCTGGCAAGAACAGTATTCATTGTCCATCCCTAATTGCCCTGAAGAAGGTGGTGCAATGCATCTGGTTTATGTCCCAGCTAATGAGCGTTCCATTATGTAGACAGCTATTTGTCAATGATAATTAGGGGGAGATGGGTGGTAATGTCACTGGACTAATGCAAATGTTCTGGGGACATGGGTTCAAACTGCACCATGGCAATTTATTCAATGAATAAATCTGGAATATAAGACCAGTCACAGGAGTTGTAACTCTGACAACGAACATGATCTTTGTGCAAAAAGATAAACCCATCTGGTTCATTAATGTTTTTGGTCAGAGAAGGAAGGGGATGGCATGGTGGCAGAGTGGTTAGCACTGCTGTCTCTCAGTGCCAGGAACCTGGGTTCAATTCCAGTCTTGGATGACTGACTGTTTATGTGGAGTTCCACGTTCTACCTATTTCTACATGTGTTTGCTCCAGGTGCTCCAGTTTCCTCCTACAGTCCAAAGATGCGCAGATTTTAATTGATTGGCCAGGCTAAATTGTACCTTAGTGTCAGGGGGACTAGCAGTGTAAATATGTGGAGATAGGACCAAGTGGGATTGTGGTTATTGCAGACTTGATGGGATGAATGACCTCCTGCTGTACGGTAGGAATTCAATAGGTTCTATGAAATCTGTCAATCCTGCCTGGTCTGTTCTAGATGTGACTCCGGGTCCGTAGAAAGCAGGACAAATCCAAGCTGGGCAATTACTGCCCCATTGCTTTATTCTCAATGACCAGTAAAGTGAAGGCAATGCCATATGGAACAATAAGCTACTCACTGATGCTCAGTCTGGGTTCTGACAAAGTTCCTGATCTCATTGCAGTCTTGCTTCATGCATGGACTAAAGTGTAGGTTATTGCTGAACACGGGCCACTTGCTCATCCCCTCGGCTTCAGAAGTATCTTTATTACTTTCTTTCAGACAGACCTGTGCAGCGATGGGTCCAGTAGACGTGAATGTGGAACTGCCATTAAGAACATTGGACACTTTGGCAATATGTTTGTGTTTGAGGGTGACTATTCCAGACCCTTCATCACATGCACTGTTATGTGTGTCTGGGTTGGTCCAGAGGTGCCTCAATGTTACCTGATGGTGGGATGATCTTTCACCTCCTACCCTTTGCACATTTTAAATATAGAAAACCACCTACGTACAACTGCAGGTTCAAATATATATTCAACATTTTAAATATGTCGACAATATATTTGAATCTGCAGCTGTATGTAGGTTTTCTATCTATCTTTACACACCTTATTGGGCTCCATCAGCACTCAAACTGAAATGGAGCATGAGGAAGGGGATTTCTAACCAGCTAATAAGATCTATATGCAGAATACAGTCTTTAGGAGAACAATATATCAGTAAAGATTTGGAAGATTATTGGACAAGCTGACACCAAACAGGATACACTTGTATGAATGCAGTAAGTGAATCAAAACATTAGTTATGTTTTTAAAACATGTAGGCTGATATTTTAAATGTATTTTAAATATATATTATAGAACATAGAACATAGAACATTACAGCACAGAACAGGCCCTTTGGCCTTCGATGTTGCGCTGACCAATATAAAAAGCAATGACCCTCCAAACTAAACCATTCCCTTCTCTTCCATAAACTTATCAACTAACCTCTTAAACGCCACCAAACTTGGCGCATCTACAACTGCCGCAGGCAGGGCATTCCACTCCCTAACCACCCTCTGGGTAAAGAACCTACCTCTGATATCCGTCCTATAACTATCACCCCTTAATTTAAAGCTGTGTCCCCTCGTGCTAGCTTTCTCCATCCTAGGAAAAAGGCTATCACTGTCCACCCTATCTAAACCTCTAATCATCTTATATGTTTCGATTAGGTCTCCTCTTAGCCGCCTCCTTTCTAACGAAAACAACCTCAAATCCCTCAGCCTCTCTTCATAAGACCTGCCATCCATACCAGGCAACATCCTGGTAAACCTCCTCTGTACCCTCTCCAATGCCTCCACATCTTTCTTATAATGTGGGGACCAGAACTGCACACAATACTCCAAGTGCGGCCGCACTAGAGTTTTGTACAGTTGCAACATGACGTTGCGGCTCCGAAATTCAATCCCCCTACCAATAAAAGCTAAGACTCCATATGCCTTCTTAACAACCTTCTCGACTTGACTGCCTACTTTCAGGGATCTATGCACATACACACCAAGATCCCTCTGTTCATCAAGACTACTAAGAATCCTACCATTAGCCCTATACTCTACACATTTATTATTTCTGCCATAGTGCATTACCTCACACTTTTCCACATTAAACTCCATTTGCCACCTCTCGGCCCAGCTCTGCAACTTGTCCAAGTCCCTCTGCAAACTATAACACCCCTCTTCACTATCTACCACTCCACCGACTTTAGTGTCATCTGCAAATTTACTAATCCATCCTTCAATACTCTCATCCAGATCATTTATAAAAAGTACAAACAGTATTGTTTGAAATATTGTTCAGTTTAGCTAAGCAAAGTAACCAAAAAGCATGGTGGTAAATGTCAGTGGTTTAAACTGAGGTCTTGGGAACCGACTGGTTAGAAATAGTCCTATCTGGAATTCTTGTGAGGGAACATATTCTGCAATACTAATGAGCAGATGCATTCACTGCCCAGACACAAGGATAGATATGCCACAGGACGCAGGGAACACATTCAACTTGGCAGTGAGCTGGCGGGAACATTCCCTTTGACCTCATAGCATCACTGCTGTTACCAGGCAACAAGGATGTAGTTGAAGCCAAGAAGGGATTTGCAGCTTGAATAAAGTATCACAATGTGATTAAGTATTGGCTAAAATACTTGACAAAGATTTGTCTTGAATGATTGTTAAATTAAAGTGATTTTAAGCTAATGGAAGGCAGAATTATTGATTAGCAATAACTACAATTGACTACCTACATCAGATCTTTCGGAGTAGTTCTGTGGTGCTATTTCCAGAGTTTGTTTAACCTTTTGGAAGTCTCCAGTCAGCTGTATGTTTGTTTTTTTTTCCTATGTAGAATAAATTTGGAATGCCTTTACACAGGGATAGTTGTGCTGCAAATTTTGAATTCTCTAAGTTAACACATAATTAATCACCTTCAAATTTCCCCACAACAAAGCAGTCAAACTCCTTTTTTTTTGCTGTACTAGTTGAAAAATCTGAGTTGTCCTCTATCACCAACTGCAAACACGTCTTCAAACTGATTTCAACAATTGCTTACATTTTGAGGGATTTCCCTGCCAGACAAAGCACAAAAGTGGCAGCTATTTGTGATTATGCGCAGATTGAGAAATGGTGTGATTGCAGTGACTGTCATCTACCACAGGGTGGCCCTGTTTCAGCTCCACTCACTCATCAGGACAAATACAAGAATGCCAAATTTCAAACTCACACCAATTTACAGTACACAGGAAAAGGGTGCTGATTGGTTGCAAACTAAACTGTTCTTCTGGATTATAAATGAGCTTTAATGGAAGTAAAAAGTGTCTGGCAGCATCTGTGAGAATCATCTTTCGCTGCATAATTTCTTCCCACAATCCCCAATACTATTCAAGATTCATTCATGTTTTGAAACAGGAGAATCCTCATTCATCAAATTTGATTGAAACCCTTTAAGTGTCATATGAACTGAAAACATTTGCGCTGCTTCTCTCTCCACAGATGCTGCTTGACCTGCCAGATCTTTCCAGCAAATTTTTTCTATTTTCATTGAAGCTAGGTTTAGTGAGCTACAGAATTAAATGTTAAACAGTGATCCACATTCTATTTACCCAACCTCTTTCCTCCACTGCTCTAGTATCCATGTTGAAGGCACTATGCAAATGCAATTTGTTGTTGTGAGCCTGAATGACAATTGTATGAAAAAATTAAGTTGAGAGAGATGTGTCCATACAGGCCGTGTGTCTGATGCAGTTTTCCTGAAGGGCAGTAAGTATTTTGATTCAGAATTTGCAGTCAGTTGCAAAGCATTGATATTTGCAGCTGACCAGAAAGAACATTATCCATCGACATCTAGACATCTCTGTGGCATCACCTTCTCTTCTCGTTCCACGAGAAGTTTAAATTGGGGATCAAGTTGAGAGCACTTGATTTGATTTATGATTGTCACATGTATTGGTATACAGTGAAAAGTATTGTCTTTTGTGCGCTTTACAAACAAAGCAGTGCATTCATAGAGAAGGAAAGGAGAGGGTACAGAATGCAGTTACAGTCATAGCTAGGGCGTAGAGAAAGATCAACGTAATGCAAGGTAAGTCCATGTAAAAGCCCGGTGACATCATGTAAGAAGCTGTTCTTGAGTTGGTTGGTATGCAACCTCAGACTTCTGTATTTTTTTCCCAGCAAAAGAAGGTGGAAGAGAGCACATCTGGAGTACAAGAGATTCTTAATTATGCTGGCTGCTTTGCGGAGGCAGCGGGAAGTGTAGACAGAGCCAATGGATGGGAGGAGGCTGGTTTGCATGATGGATTGAGCTACATTCTCAACCTTTTGTAGTTTTTTGCAGCCTGGGGGAGAGCAGGAGCTATATTAAGCTGTGAAATAACCAGAAAGAATGCTTTCTATGGTGTATTTGTAAAAGTTGGTGAAAAGTTGGTGACATGCCAAATTTTCTTAATCTCCTGAGAAAGGAGATGTGTTGGTGGGCTTTTTTAACTATTGCATTGGCTGTAAGGCTACCAGGGCAGGTTGTCAATGATGTGAACACCATGCATGTTTTGGTGCATAGCCGATATCTGCAAACAGGTAAGCTTTCAAATTATATTAATGCAAGAAGCTAAAGGAGCTTGATTTTAAATTTAAATTTAATTGACTAGATTAAGATATAAGCTAAACTAAAGATAAACTTTAAAAAAAGTTTTTGACAATGTGAAATTTGTAATATATGGAGAAATTTGTCTCAACAGTGTATTGTCTAGAGAATTTACAGCAAATTCTGAATTATTCTGTGCATGTGTAGACTCCCAGAGTTGCTGTTGGTGAATGCCGACAGTTGCATCACCTTTATGACTGCATAATACTTTTAATTTAATGTTATTCATCATATGTTTTGCTACATGAAAATGTGTTACTTCTGTGTGGCACTTTGTTTCTTAATGTAAAGTGACATGCTCTCAAAGTTTTGTCTTGCACTCATCAGGGCAAGCATAAGAGTGCCAAATTTCAAACAATCGCAGCAATTTACACTTGGCACAAAAGGTACTGTTTTCTCTTGCAGGAAAAATTGCAATTGTTTGAAATTTGGCACTCTTATGTTTGCCCTGATGAGTGCAGGATGAAAAGCTCCGACCATATGGGCCCAATTCTCCTATCTCATTTGCAGCTAGCAGTGCTCTGTCCCAATGCAGTGAAAGGCAGGCCACGAATGGCGAGAATTTGGCCTATGGGCAGGATTTTCTGGCCATGCTCATCCCAAAATCAGAAAGTCCTGCCCGAGGTCAATGAACCCTTTGCATGATCTGTGTCCCACCTGCTACAAGTCCCATGGTGGACAGGAAAATCCCACCCTATGTCTCTCTTTCCAGCAAGTTCTGTACTCAAAGCAAAAGTTGATGGAAGGTATGTCAACAATCCAAACCATTACGTGACATTAAATAGTTCTGTGAGCATATATATTTGGTTGCTATGGGTGACAGATCTGTGTATTTATGCAGTGAGAAATGGGAGACCGTAATATTTTTATTTTGTACAGTGTATGCATTTTTTAAAAATAGTATTGATGCCACAGCAACAGTTGTTAGGTGGAAGTTGCTATGGTTACAGTTAGTACAATGACAGTGTAGAACTTTTAAAACACTTTTCCATTGGCCATGGAGAAGGTGGGCTTGACTGAGGCAAGAACTAAAATAAGATGTGTTCCATGTACCTGAACTACAGGGTTGTATCATCAGCTGCACGCACCAATTTTATTAATACAGCGAGGAAGATGTATGGATAAATTCAAGGTTTTTTATTATTAAATGCATGAGTAATGTCTCTAATTCCATCCAGGAGCATTTTTTTCTTCTCTTCCACATAAAGTGGTGACTGTCATGTAAGGATCACTTAGTATACAAGTGAGAAAGTTATTAAAGGCATTTATATAGCGCCATTCACAGCCTCAGATCATATATCTCCTCTCCCCCAACACCCCTTTCCCTGCATGCTTTTCATTTTATTAATTGTTTCTTATTCATTCGTGGTGTCACTGGTTGGCCAGCATCTATTGCCCATCCCTAGCTGCCCTTATACAGAAGGCAGTTTTGAGTCAACCACATTGCTGTGGCTCTGGAGTCGCATGTAGGCCAGACCAGGTAAGAACGGCAGACTTCCTTCCCTAAAGGGGATATTATCAGGAATTATGTGTTTTTGAAATGTGGCCTATTGTTTAATGTAGAGAATGAAGCAGCCAATTTATACACAAAGATCCCAAAGACAGAAACATCGTAAAGGCTAAAGAATGGTTTGGAGAGTAATAATCATCATCCGGTTGCCACTCCACTCAAATCTTAGCCATGTAGACTCTGTGCCATATTTCTTGCCAGGCATCCTGAGCAAGGCTGTTCCAGAAATGCAGAGTACAGTGTCCCTCTGTGAACTCCCGGCTTACAGTGGAGTCAGGGGCTTTTATACAGCATTGGCTGCCATACAGTCATATTAAATATAAACATTAGTGGATGGGTGAAAAAAATAAATCAGTAGTGTTGGAGGGTGCGTAGAATGTGTAATGAAAGTGATTAGAGTGGGGACTTATGTCAGTTAAACATTGAGTTATTAATAACTCATAACTATAGAAATTCTCAAGGTATAGTCCTAATTAGATATTATCTCTGTCTTCTGCAAGATACTGCTGTTCTCGGTCTATTACCACGTGACTCTCTACATCATACTGTGACTGATGCTGTTTGCCAAGATTCACATGAATCTTCACTATGCCAAGCACACAAACGCTTGTCTGCATGGGTTTCCTTCAAGTGCTCCGGTTTCCTTCCACAGTCCCACTGTGGAAGGATGCGCAGGTTAGGTTAATTGGCCATGCTAAAAATTGCCCTTCGTGTCCTGAGATGCGTGGGTTAGAGGGATTAGTGGGGAGATATGTAAGGATATAGGAGTAAGGCCTGGGTGGGATTGTGGTCGGTGCAGACTCAATGGGCCAAATGGCTTCTTTCTGTACTATAGGGTTTCTATGATCCTTACATTATACTGGAGAGGATAGTATGTGGATGGAGTAGTAGGTGGATAAAATGGAAGGTGGGTGAGGTGGTTGGGTGAGTGGGTGGATGAATGATGTGAGTAGTTGGGTCAGGTCAGAAGCGTAGTTGAGTGGTCAGGATTTAGCGTAGTTCAGAGGGAGCATTGGGTTGGGAGGTAGCTGAAGGTCAGGAGAAGCAGTTAGAGAGGTCAAGGTTCATCTTGTGGTCAGGTAATAGTTAGGCATTGGGGGCAATTGGAAAATCAGGTGGAGTGGAGGGGTTCGGGTAAGGCTAGTCAAGAGGCTACTGTGAGAGACTCGGGTCTTTCTGGTTGTATCACAGCTTGGTATGGCTCCTGCTCTGTTCAAAACCACAAAAGCTATAGTCAGTTGTGAACAAAACCCAGTCCATCACACAAACCTGTCTCCCATCCACTGATTCTGTCTACACTTCCACTGCCTTGGAAAAGCAGCCAGCACAATTAAGGACCTCACAGAAGAAAGTGGAAGACATTTTCTCTTCCGCCGCCTTCTATGAGGAAAATGATACAAAAGTCTGACATCAGGTACCAACCGACTCAAGAACAGCTTTTTCCCTGCTGCCATCAGAATTTTGAATGGACTTACCTCGCATTAAGTTGATCTTTCTCTGCACCCTAGCTAAGACTAACACTATGTTCTGCACTCTCTCCTTTCCTTCTCTATGTACAGTATGCTTTGTATAGCATGCAAAAAACAATGTTCACTGTTAATATATGTGACAATAATAAATCAAACCAAATCAAAATCAAATCAGTTGTGTAGTGACCCACGTTTTAGACAGTGACTTTTTTGTCTAACACATCTTATCAGAACTGACTGGAGTTGGGAGTCTGAGACAGTCAGATCTTCCCAGGGAGAAGGGGGATTCCTGATGGACCTTCCTGGATAATTCCCATGGGGGTCAGTGCATCAGGACCTTCACGGGATCCCTATGTGCATCTGGGTGGAACATCCAGTCTCCAACTACTCAACCAGAAGATTTGGGCTAATCTGTTTTGGCAATGTTTGAGGGATAAAAATCAGCTGGAACAATAATATATTGCGAGCATTTGGCTAATGACAATTTGAGCTTTTCTTATGCAGATGTGTCTGGCAACAATGGGTGTTGTGAAATTGTAACTACACATACAAATGGGTTGGCTGTGACATTGCAATACCTAATCCACATTCAGCTGGTGAGTCAAAGCTACGTTAAAAAGTGCAGTGCCTCAACCACACTACCATAGACTGTCACAGAGACTGTTGACTGTTGTAATTTCTCATTCCAAGGTCTCTATCGATTACCAATGCTTTAGTACATATAGGAATAAATGGTTGCATGCTCTGTACTTTGTATCCTGACTGCACAAATAAGGAGAACCTTAAAAATTTACTTTGCCAATGTAAAATTTATAAACACAGCCCACAGCAAGGGTAAGTTTCTTGCTGCAAAATTATCAATGTCTTCATTTGCATTACAGTCAGCTTAAATGAACCACAGGTGGTGAAGGGATGGCAAACTTCAGTGAAATACATTCTGTAAAGTCGAAAGTTGTGATGGAAACAAATTTAATTAGAATAACAAGACTAAAAATAAAATGACAGAATGGAATATAAACTTGATTTAAATTATTTGGTGAGTTGTCACACAATTTGTCTCGACAAGGTATTATTTGTTGAACAATAATGCAAATAGTTTTACCCCACACGTACACAATTGCATCTTTCAATAATTCCCAATATTACACTGCCTAGTCCATTTACGGACTCAGCCATCCAGTTGCAAATCCATTATCGTATTAATACCATCCATTCTGTTCACATCTTTGTGTAATACTTCAATTTTATATTGTTTAAAGGTAAATGTCAACATGTAATAACTTGGGAACCAACTTGGGGCGGCACAGTGGTTAGCTGTAGTGCTGTCTCACTGCGCCAGGGACCCAAGATCGATTCCTGGCTTAGGTCACTGGTTTTTGTGGAGTCAATGTGGATTTCTTCAGGGTACTCCAGTTTCTGCCCATAGTCTGAAAGAGGTGCTGGTTATGTGCATTGGCCATGCTAAATTTTCCCTGATTACCTGAACAAGAAGTGTGGCAACTAGAGGATTTTCACAGTACCTTCATTGCAGTGTTAATGTAAAGCTACTTGTGACTAATAAATAAACTGTTAAACCAGATAGTTGGAATATTGGGTGCAATCTTACCACCCATTTACACCATGCTCCCACTGCAGTGAAGTTGGAGAATCTGGCAACAAGCCAAATCTCCTCCATTTAACGCAAGGAGATGGGAAAACCCTGCTGGTGTGAATGGTCAGAAAATTCCAGCCAATATCTTTGCAGTACAGACTGAACGTGTGAAGGAGTAGGAATGCAACTTGTGTAGCAACACAAAACATCCAGGATGGATGGTGACTTGGAAGGGAATTTAAGATTATTCATTGCTTCAGCCACCCAGAATTATACTCCATCCCATATTTATTGAGAATATCAGGGTGGCATATATAACAGGATGCCAACATAATAACAAGAGTGATCTCTAACCAACGGTGCCTCTGTTGATGTGAGTAGGTATTAAAGCACGGTGTGTACTGTCCAGAATAAATATGGATATGAATTGTTGAGGGAGAAACATTGTCAGGGAGGACATGTATGTGGAAGATTTTTAATATGTTCTACTTTTCCCAAAAGCTGCCTTTTCACAAAAGGATGGAATAATCACTTTACAATCTGCACAGGTGTATAATTTATTAAGCTTTTCAGCAGAAAACATGAGTAATGTTTACGTGTGCTGGAAATTGAAGCAGCAATTGGAACCTGAGCAGAATCTGCTTCACAACAACAGATTTCTGTTAAAATGGAGGGATTGGAGACAGACACTCAGATCTGTCAAACACACAAACAAATCTCAGCCAATCAGTTTGCAAAAATTATTATTTCTA
Source organism: Sphyrna mokarran (assembly GCA_024679065.1). Classification (NCBI taxonomy): domain Eukaryota; kingdom Metazoa; phylum Chordata; class Chondrichthyes; order Carcharhiniformes; family Carcharhinidae; genus Sphyrna; species Sphyrna mokarran. The sequence goes on along the minus strand of JAGIQG010000008.1, from coordinate 120,515,167 downwards.
ACTGTAATAAATACCTTCACACTTTAAAACCATCAGCCTCAGACTCTGATAAAGCTGATGATCTAATCAGTGAGGACAAATTTTGTGTGCAATTTTTACAATTGAAAAGTCGTTATAACTGGAACATGATTAGTTTTAACTAAGCGGCTAGCCAGCATTTATTGTCCATTCCTGGATGTCCATCAGAAGATGGTGGTGAGCTGCCGTCTTGAGGTGTAGGTACACACACAGTGCTGATAGGAAGAGAGTTTAAGAATTTTGACCCAGCAATGTTGAAGAAATGGCGATATGTTTCTTGTTTCCAAGTCAGGATGGATGGTAACTTGGAGCGGAATTTAAGATTACTTATTAGTGTCACAAATAATTTAACACTGCAATGAAGCTGCTGTGAAAATCTCCTTCCAGGTGGTGGTATTCCCAGGTATCTACTGCTTTTGTCTTTCGAGATGATAGCGGTTGTGGATTTGGAAAATGCTACCTCAGGAAAATGGTGAGTTGCTGCTGTGTATCTGCAGATGGTACACAATCCTAGCACAATGTATTGATGGTGAACGAATAGGCTGCTTCTGGAAAAGGTGCCAATCAAGCAGGCTGCTTTGTTCTGAATGGTGGCAAGTTTCTTGAGTATTGCTGGACCTGCATTCATCCAGGCAAGTGGGGAGTATTCTATCACAAGCCTAACTTGTGCCTTGTAGACAGGTGGTATTATTGATGTCCAAGTGGTATTATCGCTGGACTAGTGGCCCAGAAACTCAGCTAATGTTCTGGGGATCCAGGTTCAAATGGCAGATGGTAGAATTTGAATTCAATTTTTAAAAATCTGGAATTAAAGATCTACAGATGATGAAACCATTTTCATTTATTGGAAAACCCACTTGGTTCACTAATGTGCTTTAGGGAAGGAAATCTGCTGTCCTTACCCTGGCCTAGTGTAACTTCAGAGCTACAGCAATGTAGTTGACTCTCACTGCGCTCAGGCAACTAGAGATGACCAATATATAATGGTCAGCCTGCAAATGAATAAAAGATAGACAGATGGCGGGCAGGCTTTGAAGAGTTAGGAGGTGCCTCACTTGCCACAGGATTCATAGTCTCTGACCTGTAATTATCCACCACCATTCAGATTGCAGATCTTAGATTTAATGCGTTGGTTGTGGGATCGATTATCTCTGTCCATCATTTTGCTGCTTATGCTGTTTGGCATGCTAGCAATCTTGTGTTGTGGCTTCACTAGATTGACACCCCATTTTTACATATATCTAATGCAGCTCCTAGAATGCCCTCCTGCACTCTTTTTTGAACTGGGGTTGATCCCTTAGTTTGGTAGTAGAGTGGGGGATATTTCTCATTGTTCCCTTGGAGCAGCACGGAGAGGCAGCGATTTGGGAAAGCGTGAAGTTCGAGTGTTAAGTACTTTTTTAACTTTTCTCTTCATTTAAAATAGCGAGCGGGGGTAGTTTTTTGCTGTTTTTATTTAAACTAACAAGAAACCGGAAGTCGTCACTAGGAGGCTGCCGGTAGTTGTAGTTTTCTGTCTCTATAAATTGGTCCAGAGAGGAAACCCAATACTCTACACAGGTAGAGTATCCCACCCTCCCCCCTCCTCTAACCTAATAATATAAGTGTGTGGGAAGTTTTTTTTTCCTCTCTCTCCTTAAAGTAAATTAAAGTATCAGGGATGGCAGTGCAGGCAGTCCGTTGCAACTCCTGTAGTATGTACGAGGTGAGGGACACCAGTAGTGTTCCTGCTGATTATACCTGCAGGAAGTGTGCCCATTTGCAGCTCCTTGAGGATCGTGTTAAGGAGCTGGAGCTGGAATTAGAGGAATCAGGATAATTCGAGAGGTTGAGGAGGATATTGGCAGGAGTGACAAAGAGATAGTCACTCCTAAAAGTGATTCGTGGGTAACTATTCGGAGGAGGGGTAAGAAGCAATCGGGTAGACAATCCCCTGGGGCTGTTCCCCTCCAAAACAAATTTTCTGTCTTGGAGGCTACAGTTGAGGAAGAATCAACTGGAGAGGACCAAAGGGAGCAGGTCTCTGGGGGTGAGCCTGCTGAGAATGCTCAGGTGGGTAGGGGCAAATGGAGTTTAATGTGGAAAAGTGTGAGGTAATGCACTATGGCAGAAATAATAAATGTGTAGAGTATAGGGCAAATGGTAGGATTTTTAGTAGTCTAGATGAACAGAGGGATCTTGGTGTGTATGTGCATAGATCCCTGAAAGTAGGCAGTCAGGTCGAGAAGGTTGTTAAGAAGGCATATGGAGTCTTGGCTTTTATTGGTAGAGGGATTGAATTTCGGAGCCGCAACGTCATGTTGCAACTGTACAAAACTCTAGTGCGGCCGCACTTGGAGTATTGTGTGCAGTTCTGGTCCCCACATTATAAGAAAGATGTGGAGGCATTGGAGAGGGTACAGAGGAGGTTTACCAGGATGTTGCCTGGTATGGAGGGCAGGTCTTATGAAGAGAGGCTGAGGGATTTGAGGTTGTTTTCGTTAGAAAGGAGGCGGCTAAGAGGGGACCTAATCGAAACATATAAGATGATTAGAGGTTTAGATAGGGTGGACAGTGATAGCCTTTTTCCTAGGATGGAAAAAGCTAGCACGAGGGGACACAGCTTTAAATTAAGGGGTGATAGTTATAGGACGGATATCAGAGGTAGGTTCTTTACCCAAAGGTGGTTCGGGAGTGGAATGCCCTGCCTGCAGCAGTTGTAGATGCGCCAAGTTTGGTGGCGTTTAAGAGGTTAGTTGATAAGTATATGGAAGAGAAGGGAATGGTTTAGTTTGGAGGGGCATTGCTTTTTATATTGGTCGGCGCAACATCGAAGGCCGAAGGGCCTGTTCTGTGCTGTAATGTTCTATGTTCTATGTTCTATGTTCTATGTTCTATGTTCTATGTTCTATGTTCTATGTTCTATGTGCCAGGGTACGAGGTTACAGATTGTAGCTGAGTACAATTTTGCTGCTGATTTAACTCTTATCTGTATCCAATTGTCAGATGTCCTAAATTGTTTAATATATTAACCTAGAAATTCACTTGTGCACAGCACGCAGGGAAAACTCTGCATATGTCTGTTCATGTAGGAGTGGTAGTTGTACGTTAAAACTGCCAGAAGGTGAGATGTGACACCAACTCTGATCCAGAAGTCTCGAGCAGATTGTGTGAGTCTTATGTAACTATGAGAGTATAGGAACCAATTTCACCATCTAACACTTTCTACCTGGATCCATGCATTTGGAGAGCCCCTTATCTCTTAATGGATTAGCTTCACACCATGCTCTCTCAACCAAAAAAGAGCCTTAAGTTAATATTTAAATTAGACTTCTGTTGCACACTTGATGTTTCCAAAGTTGTCCAAACTCAATGGGAGGTCTGTCCAGCTTGAAGCGGTATTGATGCTACTGAGAATCAGAGTCTATAGCACACAAAAAGGCCCTTTGGTCTATTGTGTCTGCAGCAGTCAAAGACAAAACACCCAATGAGAGTAGATAATTCCATAAAATGCACCATTGCTGGAGTGCATCAAGCTTTCAGATCGAGTCATCCTTTTTTTTTGCCTTACCTTTCCTTTAAGACCTTTCTCCAATCATCATGGGTGCTAGTGTTGCTATCTCTTAGAGGAACAGTTGGACAGGAGACGCAGCCTTAAAAAGCAACAATTCTCACAGGACACAGAGAGGGAAACTGACAGAGCATCCAGTGCATAGACACTGGAAAGGGAAGAGCGTCAACCAATCTTGTCCGAGTGAAGCAAATGCCCTATTAGATTAAAAAAGGTGGCAGAGAAGTTGAAAAAGCACAAACCTCACCTGGTTGAAGTGGGGAGGAGGGTGGGTCGAGGGAGAACAAGTCAAACTGAAGGTGAGTGCAATCTAAAATTACATGAAGGGAAAATACAGTTCACAGAATGTCAAATGACAACTGCAAAGTCTACACCAATCATTTATATTTGAGACTTTATTTAAAAAATGACAACTCTTGCATAAAATACATTAAAAGTAATTTTAAAATCCATATTTACCTGATCTGAATTATTGATACTACATTTAAACCTTTTCAAAGTGAAAATGGGTGGAGGGTGGGGGAAAGAACATTTTCTTTCTGACTAATCAACTTTACAAAATATATACTGGGCAGGAACAATCATATCATCAACACTATCATTTAAAAAAAAGTCACTGGATCTTCTATTGTTTCCACTAGTGGTTTTAATAAATTTTAGAAAATGCTCAAAACTAGATGAAGGAAATGTTCTTGGAATGAGTTTGAAGCAGATACAAACGTCAACACAAACATGTGAGATTATTTTCATTATATTCTGATTTGCATTATTTTGATATTCAAATCAAGTAGTTCATGTTTACATGGTTTTTTTTTATTGGATATACACCAGGAATTTGCTCCCAGTTTCACACCAGCTTGACAATTCAAAACCTTTTTCCCAAGTGTGAATTTCTGTATTGCTGGAAATGATACACCCTGTCAAAATGAATCATATCCCTCATCGGGAATGTTGTCACTTTGGCCATCTTCCATCAAAGTCGATGTCCAGTTGCTATCGGAGAGAAAAATCATGTCTCAAAGAAAAATGCAGTTGTCAGAAAAGTCAAATGATCACAGGAGTGATTCTTCCAGCCCACTGCATTGTTCTAGCTGCTGGTGGAGAGGGCAGGGGAGAGAAATGGGACCGGCTGGCAGGGAGGAGGGCTGGATATCAAGGCAGGCCAGGGTGAGGGGAGAGGGTGGTCTGGACATGTCTAGGTGGGCACGTAATCATGGCATTGCAAGGCTAGTAATGGGAGGTTGTGGAGTTGACTAGTGATCGTGAGGTCAGCAGATCAGCGCAAGCACAATGGCACACTCCAGCGGGAATAGGCTCCTCCTTAATTTTTAGTGTAATTTACTCTGTCCCACACTCTATGCACAGACACTTTGAAAATCCCACTGAAAAAATGGGATTTACTTCAATTTTTATGCAAACTTGACACTTAATGTTTGGGGTGAATTGTTCTGATCTCTGGCCTGTCTCTGCACATTTACATCCCAGACCGAAACACTATTTCCTCATCCTCTTTCACATCCAAAGATGCGTGGGTTAGGTTGATTTGGCCATGCTAAAAATTGCCCCTTTGAGTCTTGAGATGTGTAGGTTACAGGGGTTGGCAGATAAATATGTCAGGATATGGGGCTGGGGCCTGGCTGGGATTGTGGTCGGTGCAGATTCGATGGGCCAAATGGCCTCCTTCTGCACTGTAGGGTTTCTATGATATTCTTTGATTTTATTCCATCCTCATGGTACTCTTTCGAAGGATTTTGTTGCATTGAACAATGCAATCCCCATTTTTCTGCCCCTATTAGTTGCTAATCGAAGAGCAAATCCCAGATTCTGTGACGATATCTTTTCATCAGCAGTTGGCATTTCTCCAGCAACTAATGCACACAAAGGCTGCAATGTTTCGCCCTCATTCAGCAGCTGGTTTTCCCTCAAGCCGTTGAAAACAAACTCAGTTTTGAGGAACATTAAATTTCCCTGTTCTCCCTCACAGTGGGTCTCGCCATGGACAAGAGCACAGAATCCCACCTGTAAATGTAAATTCTGATTTCACCAATCACAGAAATGCTGCAAACTCAATGTTCCAACTAACTTGTTGCACGCAGAATTCTTACAGCTTTAAAAAGCAAATAGAAACTTTCTGTTTGGGGGAAATTCTTTTTTAAGTGTTTCTGAGTTGTGTTTCTATCACTAAATTTCAGCTCTGTTTTTCTCCAAATATTTTTTCTGTCTATTGGTGTGATACACAGGATGCACAGCTATATCCGCAGGACATTTTATTTTAATGTTTATTTATTAGTGTCGCAAGTAGGCTTACATTAACACTGCAATGAAGTTACTGTGAAAAACCCCTAGTCGTAACACTCCAGCACCTGTTTGGGTACACAGAAGGAGAACTTAGCACAGCCAATGCACCTAAGCCGCACACCTTTCAGGACTGTGGGAGGAAACCCATGCAGACATGGGGATATTGCGCTGACTCCATACAGATAGTGACCTAAGCCGGGAATCGAACCTGGGTCCTGGGTGCTGTGAGGTAGCAATGCTAATCACTGTGCTGCTCAGATTCTCGACCTGGTAAATTCTTATTAGCAGGTAGAGCAGCTGCACTCGAGATCGAGCAATTGGGATTCCCTCTCCCTCGAGTAGAACTGGCAGAGTGAAATGATATAGCAAGATAACTGCTTCCATTCTCAGTCCCAGTAACCCACGCCTGAACAGAATTTGAGAACCTGATTGCCTCAGTTGCAAAGTGGTCTCGGTGATACCAAAGTTTTATTTTTATTTCAGCTGGAAAATGTAAATTTGAAGATGTTTTTAAGCTGTGATTGTTGAACAGACAATGATTTGAATGATATGGTGCAGTATTCGACTGCATCACAGAGTCTCGGAGCTTAATGTGATGCTCTTACATCTAGTCAGTGAGAAAAATGAAGATAATGGAATTTATTCAATACAATTGCAATCATTATATAATAAATAGCTGTAAAATCTGCAGTTTCTAACATGTTAATAATTATGCTTCACTGTTCAGGCAATAGAGATTTGCCTCCCACAGTAAAAATGATGCTTATTCTCCTCAAATTAATCTATTTTTAAAGCAAAATGTATTTGCAGGCTTTTATCTCCTATTTCCAGAAGATATTGTATTTTTTAGGCATTAAACATCCAAGTCTTTACAATCCTGTTTGTTAAAATCCTGTTAACATCTTGAAGACACAGAGTGGTTGTGGATGGGTCTTGTTCTGCATGGAGGTCGGTAACCAGTGGAGTGCCCCAGGGATCTGTTCTGGGACCCCTGCTGTTTGTCATTTTCATAAATGACTGGATGAGGAAGTGGAGGGATGGGTTAGCAAGTTCGCCGACGATACAAAGATCGGTGGTGTTGTGGATGGTCTGGAGGGATGCCAAAAGTTGCAGCGGGACATAGACAGGATGCAAGACTGGACGGAGAAGTGGCAGATGGACTTCAACGCAGATAAATGTGTAGTGGTCCATTTTGGCAGGAATAATGGGATGAAGGAGTACAATATAAGGGGTAGGAGTCTTAGCTGTGTTGTAGAGCAGAAGGATCTCGGGGTCCGGGTCCATAGGACTCTTAAATCGGCCTCGCAGGTGGAGGAAGTGGTCAAGAAGGCGTACGGTGTACTGGCCTTCATTAATCGAGGAATAGAGTTTAGGAGTCAGGAGGTAATGATGCAGCTCTATAAGACTCTTGTCAGACCCCAGTTGGAGTATTGTGCGCAGTTCTGGTCGCCTCATTATAGGAAGGATGTAGAGGCTATTGAGAGGGTTCAGAGGAGATTTACAAGGATGCTGCCTGGATTGGGAGGCAGGCCTTATGAAGATAGGTTGAGGGAGCTGGGACTCTTCTCACTGGAGAGACGTAGGTTGAGAGGCGACCTGATAGAGGTTTATAAAATGTTGAGAGGAATAGAAAGGGTGGACTCTCAGAGACTATTTCCCCGAGCTGAAATGGTCACTACGAGAGGACACAGATTTAAGGTGCAGGGAAGCAAATACAAAGGAGATGTCAGGGGTAGGTTTTTCACTCAGAGGGTGGTGAGTGAATGGAATTGGCTGCCGTCGGAGGTTGTTGAGGCAAACTCACTGGGGTCTTTTAAAGACTTCTGGATGAGTATATGGAAAAGAATAGGATAGGGGGTTATAGATAGGTCTGTGGATAGGTAGATGTGATCGGCGCAAATCGTGGGCCGAAGGGCCTGTTTGTGCTGTATTGTTCTATGTTCTATGAATTAAAATCAAAGTTCCAGCTTCCCCTGCTTGCTGTTGTCCTTCTCAATCTGGGCAAAGCTCAGTACAAAATCTCTTGGACATTCTGACTGTAACAAATTTACATTTAGAGAGCACCTTAATGCAATGAAACCACCTGTGGTCCTTCATGAATGTTACATAAAATACCACTGTTTTTACTAACTCTAATTCCTGACACAAGGCAAATTCACTCGTGGGAATGGCTGGCATTTATTGCTCATCCATTGTTGCCCTTGAAGATGGTGGTGAGCTGCCTTCTTGAATTGCTGCAGTTCATGTTCTGCGGGTTGACCCATAATGCCATTACAGAGGGAATTCAGGATTTTGGTCCAGTGACAGTGAAGGAACGGTGATACATTTCCAAGTTAGGACAGTGAGTGGCTTGGAGAGGAACTTGCCGTGTTCCACCAGACTGTGATGAAATAACGTATTAGAAACTGCAGATTTTACAGCTTTTTTTTTATAATGATTGCAATTGTATTGAATAAATTCCATTATCTTCATCTTTCTCACTGGCTAGATGTAAGTGCATCACATTAAGCTCCGAGCGTAGCCCCAAAATGTAAGAAGCTCAACACCATTGAGGACGTACAGGACTGTTTAATTGGTACCCTATCCAATACCTTCAACATCCACTGCCTTCACTGTTGACATGCAGAGGCAGCTGAGTATCATCTACAAAATACACCGCAGCAATTCACCAAGTTTCCTTCAACAGCATCTTCCAAACCTGTGACCTGTACCACCTAGAAGGTCAAGGGCAGTAGATGCATGGGTACACCATCAACTGCAAATATCCCGTTGGGTCACACTTAACTTTTACAGTTATCTATGGCTCTCAAACACGAAATCTTACAGGTTGGTGTCAGGAGTGGAATCCACAGTAGTTGAGGTGTCATTGGCCAGAAACCTGAGATGCAAATGTCTCAGGTTGTAGTTTTTTAACATTATTTTATGGAACGTGGGCATCGTTGGCTGGACCAGTATTTATTGCCTGTCCCTAATTGCCCTTGAGGCACTTAAGAGTCAACTACCTTGATGGGGGTCTGGAGTCATGTGTAAGCCAGACCAGGAAAAATGGCAGATTTCCTTTCCTAAAGGACACTAGTGAACCAGATAACTTTTACAACATTTTTAAAGTTCATTCGAGGTGAATGGGTATCGCTGACCAGTCAGCATTTATTGTCCATCTGAGTTGTGCTTGAACTGATTGGCTTGTTAGACCTTACTGAGAGTCAACCAGCTTATTGTGGCTCCAGAGTCACAGAACAGGTAAGGACAGCAGATTTTATTCCCTAAAGGGAATTAGGAACTAGGTGAGTTTTTCTGACAATCGACAATGGTTATGTGGTCATCAGGAGATTCTTATTTCCAGATATTATTTGTTGAATTCAAATTCCACCATCTACCATGGTGAGATTTGAAGCCAGGTCCCCAGAACATTAGTCGAGTTTTTGGATTAATAGTCCAGCAATAATATCATTAAGCTATAGCCTCTCAATTGACGCCAGTTTCATGATTATCAGTAGATTTTTAATTCCAGCTTTTTATTGAATTCAAATGTCACCATGGGCCAGCATGGAATTCGAACCTGGGTTCCGAGAGCATTAGTCTCTGTCTATGGATTGCTAGTCTAATGACTAATCCACTGTGCCACTGCACATGTATAAATAAACATGGAATAATCATTAAGTAAAACCAGGAATCCCAAATGGTATATGCTGGGAAAGGACTGAGAGTCTAACTGAGAAAACAGGCCAGGCTAGAGTGAGCGACATCCTGGAAACTACAGAGAGATGTGACAGAGATTACAAGAGTAACTTTGATAGGTTTTCTAAAGAGATTCAGAAAGGACAGATTACGTTGAAGAAGTTACAGAATAAATTGATGAATGATGCACAAATGTTCGTTTTACAGCTGAATAGAAACACAAGAAGTTAAGGCAATGGGGTCAATAAATTGCGAAAGGTAAGTGATGTCTTGAAGGCATTGCTTTCCTTCACAATCACTTACTAAGGAAACAGGAGGCACAAAACTTGACCAAACACTAGAACCCATGACAGTTGGTGTGCCTCATGAGAAACCACCTGAGTCAAAAGAAGTTGAGACTAGGCCAGCCAAGTTAAGAGGTCAAAAGCTGTTAGTGGGGTTTTCTGACAAGGCAGTAAATACACTCAGGAAACCAATGTCACAGTATACGGGTAAAAGTTTATTAAAAACCAGTGATCAGTGGGAGAAGTTATATTATGGTCTCAGATATAGAATACTTGAAATGCTCGAATAAGTTATGTTATCGGTAAAAAAGAGAACATTTTCTTAATCTGATTCTCCACCTTACATTAGTTTAAAAATAGTTTCATTTACTGTCCATACATCAATGTAAATCTTTGTCAGGTACTTCAGCCAATCAACTAATGCTTTCCAACATAATGGTTTCTCATCCATCCATTACAAATCAGACATTATTCCCATTTTGGCAGAGCTTCTTTCTTGCTGCCTGGATGCAGTAGATGCTACCGTAGAGTCAAAGTGGAGATTCCCATTGGCTCACTACCAAGCTGAATAGACATGCGTTTCTGTCTTCGCTATGTCTGGGCTATGACTCAGCTTAGTCATATTGTTGCAAAGTATATTCTCTTATAAAGATCTCCTAGATATGAGTTTGCTAACTAATGGATCTCAGGCCTCTGGCTCTGAACTATTTAACTTTCCTTTTCATTTCCTTGCAGTGGTTAAAAGTATAATCACAGTAAAATACTTTGAAATATGTTTAAAATATCAGCTTATATCTTAAAACTTAGTTACTTGTTTTAATTCTCTTAATGTATTCACATCTGTATAAGTTATCATTCAACTCCTTATCATTAAATCTGTCAGAATCGATATCCTAGCTAAACAATGGGAAATCTAAAATAATTGCTTTGATCAATGCACACTGCACCCACCATTCACTTGTGTTGTGAGATCAGTAAACTACCCTCATAAATTTTCCTTCTCTCTTTAATTGCTGCAAAATGTTTCAGCTGCTGCTTCTTAAGCTACTATAGATCACTGACTGATTAGGTCAAATCTTAGATATCTGTGGCACTGAAGAGGGTACAGAATGATTCCAGTTACAAGGAATGGCGATGAACTGGGGAGATCGGATAAATTGGGTGTTGTTCTCCGTGGAGCAGGGAAGGCTCAAAGAAGATTCCAAACGGATGCTTAATATCATGAAGGGTTCAGACAGTGGTCGGAATTCTCCAGTCTCGCACACTCCACTACCACTAGCAGTAAGAACGGAGAATCTGGCACTCAGCCAAATCTCCATTCACAGCAACAGGACCGGAAAATCTCAGCTCCAGGCGAAGTCGGAGAAATCGCCCCAGTGTAAACAATAAGAAGCTTTTCCAATTGATTGAGTGCACAGAGTGTAAAGATTTCAGCTAATTGTGATGGCACAAGGAAAAACATTGTTATGCAATATTTTGGATGTGGAACACAGTTCCTGACTGATAGGGGAATATATATACATTTAGTAATATAGATACTTAAAGGGAAACAAACAGATATGGGAAAGGAACAGGACAGTGGTACTAATTGGATTGGTCTTTCAAAAAAAAAGCTGATTTAATGCTTGGAGTGGCCTCATTCTGTGCACTGTTGTATAATTCTATGAATTTATGTTGGATAATTTCAGAATAACAAACTGTCCAATAGAAACATCATTTTTTTTTTGCTAGGTATCATTTATTGGAGTTATAGTAAACTCCAATTGTTTGCAGTGGTGTGGAACACAATTCCAAAACTCAGGAGAAATCCTGTACAAAGTCCCCCTGATGAATGTAGCACTTTTTTGTTGAAAAATTGAGTTTGAAGCTAATATTGGCATCGTGTCAACATGTAGAACATTATTGAAATAATCAGAGGAGAAAATTCCCTGGTGAGCTTCTTTCATTTGTTGGAACTAGTTAGGTTACTAAATTACTTTATCAAACAACAGTTTAGCTCAGTAGGTAGTGCCCCAATCCCCGAATTAGAAGTTTATGGATGACAGCCCTCTTGCTGACTCAAGTACATAAGCCCTGATTTTAAATTCAGTAACTTTGGATTAGAAAGGAGAAATTGACTCTTGATCATGGCCTCTTTACTCCTATTGAGATATGCTTGTGTTTGGATGTCAAGCTATGAGCCTGGCCCCAATTCAAACTACAGCAATACACATTTTCTAGCGTTAGACATGAATAATTGTCCCTTACACAAGAGGAGAGAGACCTGCATCAGGTAAAAATTAACTTCATACTAACTGACATCATGGCTAAGCTCTTTGGCTGCCTGGAAGGAGTTGGAGACAATGAAGTTTAGGGTTATGGTCATTTTGACTACGGTACTGTCTTGCTGGAGGTGATTCAATGTTTCCTCAGGTTCCCTAGAGAAGCAACAATTCCTTATGCAACCATTTTCTCTAAAGTCTATATGCTTCGGAGAGTTTATTGAGATTATGGTAAGGTCATTAAGGTTAGAATATTCTGCACAGTTCTGGTCTCCATTTCTGTTGAGAGTGCAGTGAAGGTTTACCAGGGGGATGATGGGACTGATGTATGAGGAAAGATTGACGAGGTTAGGATTGTTTTCGCTGGGGTTTAGATGAATGAGGAGGAGGATCTCATAAAGACTTATAAAATTCTAACAGGACTGGACAGGGTAGATGCAGGGAGGATGCCCCCCATGGTGGGCGGAGTCCAGAACTATGGGGTCACATCTGTAGATTTAGGATAGACCATTTAGGGACAGAAGTGAGGAGACATTTCTTCACCCAGAGTGGTGAACCTGTGGAATTCATTACCACAGGAAGTAGTTGATGCCAAAATATTGAATGTATTCAAGAGGCGGCTGGATACAGCACTTAGGGTGAATGGGACTAAAGGTTACGGGGAAAAAGCAGGATTAGCCTGCTGAGTTGGATGATCAGCTATAATCGTAATGAATGGGGGAGTGGGCTCAAAGAGATAAATGGTCTCCTCCTCCTCCTATCTTCTATATTTAGTACATTACGGTGAACATGCATCTTTCTATTGACTCTTCTTCTGCCTTGCTCCTCCCTCTTGCGAGCAATTGTTGCTCTTCTTTGTCTCCCTCTTGCCAGAATATAATTGTCAAAAGAAGTCCCAAAAAAAAAAAGATGGTGGCCAGAAATTTATTGCCCTGCCTGTCACAGAAAGGTCCATTTTCCTTGGGTGGATTTTACAATCTTGGGACAGGCGAGGCTGTATAATCCCATCCTGTTATTAGAATCCCTTTCAGAATTCAGCATTTTCTCAGTCACTGCAAAAACTTCAAAATCATCCAAACAGGAAAAAATCTTCTAATTTAATTCAAATGAAATGTTTTTCAAATCTTCCTTTTACCAGCTGAGGATTTCTTTTAACATTGGTAAGAGCTAGCACTAGCACACGATGCTGAAGTACCACTATTTGTGCCATAACTATCCAATGGTATTGGCAGAATTGGCTATTTCCTAACTTGCACTCCTGTGGTTCGGATGTGGAACGAGGCAGCAATATTGGCAGAGATGAAGATGACATTGATGATCCTCTCAATGTCTCTGACCCCTGTTTATATTGGTTCGTTCGACACCCATCTATTTCTGGCGGAACTGTTAGCCAGTTAAATTGAGACCACCCTGAAGATCAAAATGGGCAAACAATCGGTAGTAAGATGGTATTGTGTTCTGATTCAGTTCCTGCTACCACTACACGGAGGAACAATGAAAATTATCCCCATTGATTAAAAAGTATGCTAGAGATGCCTGAGAGTAAATGAATTGTCCAAAGCATTCTTTTCTATTGGAATAATATCAATATTGTATATCCCAAACCTTCAGTATACAAAGACTTGTATTGCGACTACACTGTTGGAAAGGATATGCACTGTTGTCCCATTTTTTCTATATAGTTTGAATTACTAGAGTTCATTAATTGATGCAAATCATTTAGATCAGATTGATACCAAGTGACTGGAGCTTTGCATGTTCTCCCTGTATTTGCGAGGGTTCCCTCTAGATGCTCCAGTTTCCTCCCGTGGTCTGAAAGAAGTCCTGCTTAGGTGTGTTGGCCGTGCTAAATTCTCCCTCAGTGTAGCCTAACAATCATTGGACTGTGGTGATGAGGGGATTTTGACAGTAACTTCATTACAGTATTAATGTAAGCCTACTTGTGACACTAATAAATAATAAATAAATAAATAAACTACAACTAACGCAGAAACATAGAAAGTAGGAGCAGGCAGAAGCCATTCAGCTTTTCAAGCCTGCTCCGCCATTCATTATGATCATGGCTGAACATCCAACTCAATCCCACCTTCTCCATATATCCTTTGATCCCCTTCACCCCAAGAGTAATTTTTTGGCCTTAACTACTTTTTGATTTGTTATTGTCACATGTATTAACATACAGTGAAAAGTGTTGTTTCTTGTATGCTATGCAGACAAAACATATCATTCATAGAGAAAGAAAGGAAAAAGGGTGCAGAATGTAATGTTACGATCATAGCTAGGGTGTAGAGAAATTAATGCAAGGTAAGCCCAGTCAAAAGTCTGACAGCAGCAGGAAAGAAGATATTCTTCATTCGATTGGTACGTGACCTCAGACTTTTGTATCTTTTTCCCGCGGAGTCCTTAAAATGCTGGCTGCTTTGCTGAGGCTATGGAAGTTAATGGGTGGGAGGCCAGTTTGCTTGATGGATTGGGCTACATTCACAACCTTTTGTAGTTCCTTGTGGTCTTGGGGCAAGCAGGAGCCATACCAAGCTGTGACACAATCAGAAAGAATGCTTTCTATGGTGCACCTGTAAAAGTTGGTGAGATTTGTAGGTGACACGCAAATTTTCTTAGCCTTCTGAGAAAGTAGAGGCATTGGTGGGCTTTATTAACTATAGAGTCAGCTTGGAGGGACCAGGACAGGTTGTTGGTGATCTGGACACCTAAACTTGAAGCTCTCGACTCTTCCTACTTCATCCCCATTGATGTAGAGAAGAGCACGTTCTCCTTTACGCTTCCTGAAGTCAATGATGATCTCCTTCATTTGTTAACATTGAGGGAGAGATTATTGTCACCTCTCCAATTCACCAGATTCTCTATCTCATTCCTTTTCTCTGTCTCATTGTTGTTTTGGCATCGTCAGCGAACTTGAAAATCGAATTGGAGGGGAATTTGGCCACACAGTCATAGGTGTATAAGAAGTATCGTAGAGAGCTAAGTTTTGTGTGGTAGCAAATTCCACAGGCTGACCACTCTCTGAAGTAAAGAAATTTCTCCTCATCTCTATCCTAGTTGTTTACCCTGTATCCTTAGACTAACTCCTGGTTCTGTGAAGCCCCATTAAATCATACAACTATCCCTAAGTTAATTTCTTCTGGTTTATGACATTAATCATATTTCTGAATATACTTCAACTAATACCAAGAATAGTTGGAATTTCCTGTGAGGGAAGGTTGGACAAGCTGGGCTTATATCTGCTGGTGTTTAGAAAAGTAAGAGGCAACTTGGTTGAAACCTTTAAGATTTTGAAGGAATTTGATAAGGTGAATGCGGAGATGTTCCCTTTTGAGGGAGATTCCAGAGCTAGGGGAAGGGGGCCACTGTTTGAAAATAAGGGGTAATCTATTTCAGGCCGAGATGAGGAGAATCTTTTTCTGAGTCCCAAATCTTTCCAACACTCTTCCCAAAAAGCAGTGGGAACAGAGTCCTTGAATATTTTCAAGGCAGAGCTACGTAGATTCTTGATTAACTCACAAGTGAAGGGTTATCGGAGTTTGGCAGGAAAGTGGAATTGAGGGTATAATCAGATCAGCCATGATTTTATTGAATGGTGGGGCTGGCTTGAGGGCTGAGTGGCCTACTCTTGCTCCTAGTTCATCTGTTTGTATGTAGTATGTTCGCATGTAGGTATGTTTGTTTAAGAATGTGGAAACTATCAGTTATCTCATTTAAATGTTGAAGGTGAAAGTGCTCACTCAAATTGCAAGAATACTAATGCAAATTTGAATGCAATGGGTTCAGAATGCACTATGCCCCAATTAATTCTAGATCTAAAATCTATGCTGGATCTGATTGAATTTTGGTCATTTAATTTTCCTCTGAATAACATGGAACTATGGGATTGCATTCAGATATATATATTCTGGTTAAACACTATTTAATCAGGAATCCCAGGGTAGTCTGTTTTAGGACCATAACTTTTATTTTTTAACATTAATGATCTCCCTAAAGTATTTGAGGTATTTTTCTTACCATAACTTAGAAAACTGTTAAACACCATTGGAACAATTTTGAAGCATGTCATTTAGATATTGTGGGAAGGTGAGAAACAGATTATAACAAACCCACCTCCCTTTTTGGGTGGCACAATGGTTAGCACTGCTGCCTCACAGTGCCAGGGATGCCTGTTCAATTCCCGGCTTGGGTCACTGTCTGTGCAGAATTTGCACATTTTCCCCATGTCTGCATGGGTTCCATCCAGATGCTTCACTTTCCTCCCACAATCTAACAGGTGTGCTGGTCATGCTAAATTCTACTCAATGTGGCAACTAGGGATTTTCATAGTAACTTCAATGCACTGTTAATGTAAGCCTACTTGTGACACAAATAAATAAACTTTATTTCAAAGCAGCAACAGAAATATAAGCTGTGTGAGATACATAACAGCTAATTGATTTGCTGTCATCTGTTTTACATTATCACAAGGAGTCAAAACTATCTTCAGTGAGTGAGAGTGCGATCAAAATATCTTACTGAAGGAAAAACAGAAGCAACATTCATCCTCAGTCCCTAGCTGTACATTATTCAAATTAAAATACTGTATTCAACTATATTTACTTCCCATGAATACTGAGTGGCTGCAGATGATAAATCAGCTCGAGCTGCAAGAAGAGAAATGTTATTTATTTCTGACAAACTGTGTAGCTGGATAATGGTGAACTATTATTTCTGAGAAGCATGAAGCAAATTCCACTCCTTAATAAATTACACATTAGTAATTTATTTTCTGAAGGTCTCACTGATCAATGTTCTCTGATGATCTGCTGTTGTGACAATGGCTACAAAATGAAAGCTGTATTTTTAGTTACTGATACAAATCAAAATGCTTGAGCTCCGAGGAATATCAGAGCCAATGATCTGTGCTAAAAGGACAACTGCACATGGCCACATTAATTTAGCACGATGACTTGAAGATTATTCAATTTTTTTTATTTTTGTGGGACATGTGCGTGGCTGGCTGGCATTTATTGCCCATCCCTAATTGCCCAAGGTCAGTTGAGAGTCAACCACATTGCTATGGCTGTGGAGTCAAATGTAGGCCAGGCCAGGTAAAGATGGCAGATTTCCTTCCCTGAAGGGCATAAGTGAACCAGCAAGGTTTTTTTGACAATGGTTTCACTGTCTGGACTCTTAATTTCAGATATTTTTTATTGAATTCAAATGCCAACACTGCCATGGCAGGATTCAAGCCCACATCCCCTGAATATTAGCTGGGTATTTGGATTAATAATCTGACAATAATACCACTAGGCCATCCCCACTCCACCATGGGAGGCTGGAAATGGCTGGAAAATAACTGATGGAGACTTCTGACATGTTCCTGAAACTAAAGTCCCTCCTCCCTATGAATCCATATATTTCCTCCATTCAAAATCAGTCTGAACCTGTAATTGGTGCTAAGACCGTAGTTTTGTTGGATGGTTTATGTTGTAAGTAATAACTGGACATAGGTCTTGGAATGAAAGGGGTCAATGGATGTCGAGGGAGGGGAATCAGAATATTGATTTTGATGATTAGCCATGAGCAAAATGAATGGTGGGCAGGCTCAGAGGATCGAATGGCCTCCTGCTTTTGTTCTTTATGTTTCTATGACTCAGTGTCACACCTAATGGTCCACAACCAATCACTGAACACCAAAAGAGGCTATTGGGCTCACTGAAAGCTGGAAGGCCACGTGTTGTTGCCCACCCACACTCCGACAGAGAAAGTGGTGGAACACAGTGAAATTAGTTAGAGAAAGCATTGGATATGATTACAAAGCAAACAACAACATAAAAAGAACTCACATGCTGATAATCTTAAACAGCAGCATAAACCTAGTGGAAAGGGCAGCAGGATTAAAGGCAGTTTAGAATATTTTCAGGGACATTCAGGTACAGCTTCCAACAATGCTCATAAAAGAGAACCCAGTTCATGCACTTAGGTTGCAGGCAACTTGCTTTTCCAGTGTAGTAGCTCTCTTGAAGTGTTTGTTGATAGACTTCTTTAAAATCATCTGTAAGGTTGATTTTTTTTTTATTGTATTCCTTGTGGGAATACATTTTCCAAATCTTTCCATATGTAGGTGTGAGATGCAGGCAAGTTAATAGAAATGAAACAAATGATCTTAAAGACACCATTTGATATTTGAAAAGACTGTTCACACAATTAGTATTCAGAGAGTTAGTTGAATGTCTGCTGTAAATGATGAGTATTATGAGTATTGTTGAAGAGAAATTGGTATTTCACTTCTGACCATAAGCAATCAAATCAGTAAGCCTCTTGCTCCAGTGACCAAGATGGAAAAAAGAATTATGCCATTCAGCCCCCAATAGCCCACGTTAATGTGTCTGCTCTGTTTTTGCCCCCTCCCATCCATCCTTATATCTCTCAATCAGCATAACAATCTAGTTCCTTCTCTTTGTTTTCCAAACTTCCTCTCATAAAATCATAGAATCAAAAGAGACCATTTGGCCTGTCGAGTCTGCACTGACTCCAGGCCTACACCCTGCCACCTTAACCCCACACATTTTCCCCCTCTAATTCCTCTAACTGACATCTTGAAATGATAAGGAACAATTTAGCATGGCCAATCCACCTAACCTATAAATTGATCTTTTCTCCTTGGAGAGATGAAGGATGAGAGGGGACCTGATAGACATTTATAAGATGTTGAGAGGTATAAATCAGGTGGATTCTCAGAGGCTTTTTCCCCAGAGCTGAAATGACTGCCACAAGAGGACACAGGTTTAAGATGCTGGCAAGTAGGTACAGAGAAGATGTCAGGAGTAAGTTTTTCACCCAGAGGGTAGTGGGTGAGTAGAATCGGCTGCTGTTGGTGGTGGTGGAGGCAAATTCAACAGGGTCTTTTAAGAGACTTCAGGATGGATACATGGGACTTAATAGAATTGAGGATTATAGATAAGTAGTAGGTAGAGATATGACCAGCGCAACTTGTGGGCCAAAGGACCTGTTTGTGCTGTAGTTTTTCTATGTTCTATCTTTAGAGGGTTTGAGGAAACGAGCACCCAAAGGAAACCCCACACAGACACAGGGAGAATGTGCAGACTCCACAAGGACAGTGACCCAAGCTGGAAATGGAACTCCAATCCCTGACACCGAGGTAGCCATACCACCCCAATTCAAACGTATCCATACTTCATCTACTCTTCCTGGCTCATGTTACACATTGTACCCTCAGTTTGGATTAATTAAGCTTTAGTAGAAATTTAGAATCATAGACTCATAAGACCATTACAATGCAGAAGGAGGCCATTTGGCCCATTGATACTGTATCAATCATACTCCCACCCAAGCCCTATCCCCTTAATCCCATCTATTACTTTGCTAATCTGCCTGATACAAAGGCCAATTTACCCTGGCCAATCATCCTAGGTTTACCAGGCTGATTCCTGTGAGGGCAGGTCTGTCATATGAGGAGAGACTAAATTGGTTAGGATTATATTCACTGGAGTTTAGAAGAGTGAAAGGGGATTGTGAAGAAACTTATAAAGTTCTAATAGTGTCAGACAGAATAGATTGAGAATGTTCCCGATGGTGGGGGAATCCAGATCTAGGGGTCATAGTTTGAGGATAAGGGATAAATCTTTTAGAACTGAGGTGAGAAGAAATATCTTCACCCACAGGGTGGTGAATGTGCAGAATTCACTACCGCAGAAAGTAGTTGAGGCCAAAACGTTGTCCAATTTCAAGAAGAACTTAGACATAGTTCTCAGAGTTAATGGGATCAGGGGGTATGAGAGGAAGAGGAAATCAGGATATTGAATTTGATGATCAGCTATGATCAAAATGAATGGAAGAGCAGGCTCGAAGGGCAGACTGACCTACTCCTGCCTCTAGTTTATATGTTTACATGTTACTATCCACTTCTTCCATAATTTGGTTTCCACTCATTTAGAAATTGTGACCTTGATTCTAAGCTGTAAATTATTAACATAAATTATGGATAAATGTAGTCCAACATTGATCCTTCTGGTAGTTTATTCCCCAACCCCAAACATAGATATCTTTTTACCCCTCGCCTCTACTTCCCATCTTTAGGCAGCTAGTTAGCCATTATGCCACTTACTCGCTGATTCTCACAGTTCTGATCTTTTCTGTTAGTCTATTATGTGATAAGGAGTCAAGCCCTTTTGAAAATCTCAATATATTACATCTGCCATGTCACCATTGTCTACACTGTCTGTTATCTCCACAGAGAATTCACTAACTATATTCGAGCAAGATTTTCCCCTTTTTTAAATCTATGTTGACTTTTCTTTGTTGTACTTTTGGTTTCTAAAAGTTTTTCTTTCTTCTCCTTTTCTAAGTGTTCAGTCGCCTCTCCTACCAACAATATCAAATTCTATAGTTTGCTGGATATGTTTACTCCTTCCTTAAGTCTATGTATGATGTTTGTTTTCCATTAGTCTTCTGGCTGTTTGTAATGAATTATTAAATGTGCATTATAATGCTTCTGTTATCTCTTCCCTGGATCCCTTAAAAATGCATGGATGCGACACTTAATCCAATACTTCAGAATGAAATTGAAAGCATGGATATTTGTTACATATAAATATTCATCACAAAAGTACATTATAAAATCTAGGGCAAAGATAGTTACAAAAAAAAAACAGAATATTAAACTTCCCATACCAAAGTAACAAGAAGCAATTATTCTGTGAGCTAATACAGGAAGATCAAAATTCATCAGTTAGAATCTGAGTTGGAAAATAAGAAATGAAAAGCTTCTGGATCCTATTTCACTGGATTATAGAAAGAAAGAATGCCAAAGGGAAAATTATTGACATAATTCAATCTCTGCCCTCAGTCATAGTTACATAAAATTATATATCCTTATCTGGACCAATTAAATGAAACCGTGAGTGCTGAAATGTGATTTTTATTATTATATGATAAGCATTCTAATATCTGAATCCATTCCATGAATAGAAACCTTAATATAGTCATCAAAATGGTTTGAAATTAAGTTTGCCTTCCTCTGTATTAATAATGAGTTTTGTTGAAGCACTTCATTGCTTTCCGCAACATTTTGTATTAACATCCTACTTTCAAACCACACTGCGGTATAAAAATGGGCATACTTCACTCACATAACTCTGTTTGATCAGAAATGCGAATCCCTAATTTTATTCTGAAGTTTCAGATAATGACATTCTGTCATTTTCTTTATTCCATCATGAGATGTGAACATCATCAGCAAGGCCAACATTTTCTTTTATTTATTAGTGCCACAAGTAGGCTTACGTTAACACCACATTAAAGTTACTATGAAAATCTGCAGTTCACCACACTCCAGCACCTGTTTGGGTTCACTGAGGGCGAATTTAGCATTGCCAGTTCACCTAACCCGTACATCTTTCAGAATTGTTGCCCATTCCTACTGCTAAGGACAAGGTCAGAACCTTCAAGTTATATTGTGGGATTCAGTTAGATCCCAACTTTTTTTTTTAATTTGGCATTGGGATGAGGATAAGATGTTTCACTCCAGGTGTGATTCTATTAAGCCACTAGGAAGTTTTTATTAAAACAAATTTTATTTGACAACAGAGTTCAACTATAACAAATGAATTAGTTTAACCTTTACCAATTGAAATATTTAAACATGGCAAGATATAATTCTTAACTGCTAATATATCTCTATTAGTTATAATTTAAGTAATATTCCTCTTAATTTAAACTCTGTCAATAAACAATATCAGTTTATGTGTTGGTACATGGGCCGCTTATCCATCAGTTTCTAGAACATCTCTGGAGAAAGAGAGAGGCCTATTTCTTCTTGCAGGTCCTAAACAGTAACCTCCAAAGAGAGAGAGATAGAAAGACCTCCTGATCCTTGCATACCCAAGCAGAAAATTGTTTGTTTATCTCTAAGGTTAACTCCTCCCATTCACATGACTTGACCTCTGTCAATCAACCTTATTGAACCCTACTCTGGGAAAACCGCAAAAGATAAACAAAATTGCATTAACTCAGATTAAAATAAACACCCCTTTATCTAGGATCAATTATTTTCATGCATTCTTAGCATGGAGCTGCCAGGTACATAGACAGGTCAGCACCATGCCAACCAGAGCTTAATTTTAAACATACCCCTCAC
This sequence comes from Sphyrna mokarran, assembly GCA_024679065.1. NCBI lineage: Eukaryota > Metazoa > Chordata > Chondrichthyes > Carcharhiniformes > Carcharhinidae > Sphyrna > Sphyrna mokarran. The sequence continues at coordinate 120,492,934 of JAGIQG010000008.1, read as the reverse complement.
AAGGAAAATGATATAACTATATTTCTTAAAGGCACAGCACTGTCACATTTCTTGTCTTTGAGCTGATTGGCTTGCCTGGCTATCTCAGAAGGCAACCACAATGTTAAGCCTGGAATCACATTGGTGATTGGATCAGTCCAGAAGATGGGACCTCAATTCCCAGCAAGGAGCAGAAGCCCCACTTGGCCCTCGTGTAACATCTCTGCAATGCACTATGAGTGTGGGGTGGGATGACATGGAATGGGTCAGCTCCAGGCCAACTTTGCTTTTGGTGGCATGGAATAAGGGCTGGGGAAGAGCTATCCAATCCCCACCCAGCATACATTATTCAGCCCAATGTCTCCTGTGGAGTTTTTTAATGCCTAACGGTTGTTTGCTTGCAAGTATGACATGAAGGTCCGAAGCATCGATGATCACATTTGCAAGTTACCAACTGGTAAAAAGGAGGAAATGGTGATACTGGGTGGAATTTTATAACTTTGCTCGAGCGAGACTCATAAAATCCCACCCGCGGCCAACGGAGAATTCTGGTAAAATTCTGGCCAATTTACTGGTCTAGTGTCCAGTCTATCACTTGATTATTAATCCAAAAACTCAGCTAAAGTTCTGGGGGCTGGGATTTGAATTCCCTTACTGCAGGTGGTGGAATTTGAATTCAATAACAAATCCGGAATTAAAAGTTGAATGGTGACATTGAAACTATTCTCGATTCTCGGAAAAGTGAGTGTTGTTGGATTCATCCAGGCATGTGGAGGTTAGTCCATCACACTCCTGACTTGTACCTTCTGGTGTTATCAATGGCCTAGAGGTGACAGCTCAACCAGAAAGTCACCTAATGTTCTGGGGATCTGGGTTCAAATCCTACCACGGCAGATGGTAGAGTTTGAATTCAATTTTAAAAAATCTGGAATTAAGAATCTACTGATGAAACCATTGCCGGAAAAGCCCATCTGGTTCACTAATGTCCCTTTAGAGAAGGAAATTTGCCATCCTTACCTGGTCTGGCCTATACGTGACTCCAGAGACACAGCAATGTGGTTGACTCTCAACCACCATCCAAAGGCAATTAAGAATGGGCGATAAATGCTGGCCAGCCAGTGATGCCAATGTCCCATGAACAAAAAAAAACTTCTTTTAATCCCGTGGTTATAGCAGCTTAGCAATAGGTGTCAATATCCGTAAAAACAACCCACACTTTTATTTGACATCTTCCTATGTGACAGTTATGGCAGAAGTTGCCTCTCAAGGACTTTTTTAACAATCAGCAAAGGGGCAACAAATGAAGACACACACTACTCTCCAAACAGATTTCCTGCTGCATATCCATCATCTCCCCTAGATGGAAGTATACTGATACTCACACAGCCTAGAATTGTGTTCTATTGCATTCTAGTAACAAGTTGGTTCCAATTCCTTGGTATTATCTTGGTGAATGTATCTCTATATCTAAGGTAGTAGTATCTCCATGCATATTGTAATTTATAATTAGCAAGATACAGGTACAGCAAAAAAAGGGTGTGCATTGTAAAAAATACACACATTAATGTTTTTGCACATATCTGTAGTTTGTAGTTCACTCAGGCTATTTGTGTTTGAAATCTGCACCAGTCCCACAATAAATCTGATAAATTCCAGAAATGTCATTAAAGTTGGAGTATTCACCAACTCCCAAAGTGCTTAATTACCGAGAGCACTTGTTCATAACTAATATGTAAACATTATACCCAACTTTATTAATAGTGTATTTTATAGCAAAAAAGACAATTAATTATAGCAAGCTGGCAAAAGAACAAAATGCACACTAGACACAAATAAAAATAAACAACATAATTGAGTTTTTTTTTGCCAACCCAGCTAGTCCAAAAGATTATACAAATAAATCAACATTTACATTAACTAATGGAGCCATCAACCTTGCACTGATCTACCCATTTGAATGGCTGCCCTTTTAAGGAAATTCATACCAGATTAGAGAAGGTATTAATTTGTTGCTTTGCAGTTGGTTGTTAATTCAGCCCGCAGTTAGTAATCCCTGTAGTGTTGTACTGTACTACATTGCCAGTGCCATGTTGCACTGAGATTGCATTGTTTAAAGAAACTCACTCCCAGGTGGCTAATTTTTAAAGTTATGAGAGAACCAGGTGGCAGAATGTAATATTAAAATGAATCAAAAATAAGTTTCTCAAACCCCAAATAACTGTATGAGCATTTTAATCATGTGCCTTTGTATTAGCTTGCTATACCCTGGGTATAGCATCCCATTGATGTGAAAAAGTCTGTGGGAGTTTGTCTCACAACTCTTAGTGTTTACTCTAGTATATGTTGTGCCAACTAAACGGCCTTATCATTTGTTTAATACTTTGTGTGCCAATTGCAGAATTGTTACAGCACAGAAGGAGGCCATTTGGCCCATCATAAAGAACAAAAACAAAACAGCACGGGAAACAGGCCCTTCGTCCCAACGAGCCCGCGCCGCCACCCCGATGTTCCCACCTCTACCCGTGATCCCTGTCCATGTTTATAGATCTATGGATTAAAAACCAAATTTGAGACAATTTAGGGAGAATTTGTTTTGCCAATTAGCCTAAGAGCACATCTTTGGGATGTGGAAGGAAACCGGAGCTCCCGGAGAAAACCCACGCAAGCACGGGGAGAATGCGCAAACTCCCACAGACACAGGCCCAAATCCATGTATCTGCACAGCGCAGCGATAGTCACTGAGCTGTCGTGTTGCCCATCAAATGGTCCAGGTCAAGTGTACACTCATGACGTGAAGCCGTAGGATACTCTCGAAAAAAAAATCCAAGAGCAGCCTTCTCACAACCCATCGCGTGTATGCCCCTTGTTAGACAAGGCAGACAGCGTCTGAACCAGCTCTCTAAATCAGCATCATGACATAGTGCCATCCCCTGCCTTTTGCTCGTACCCTTGCACATGGTTTTTATTCGAATAATCATCTTGTGCCTTCTTGAAAGCCTCTATTGAACCTGTCTCCACCACACCCCTGGGCAGAGCATTCCAGACCCCAACCACTCACTGCGTGAAAGTTTCTTTTTCTCACATCACATTTGCTTCTTTTGCAAATCACTAAATCTGTCCTTTCTTTCTCATTAAACAAGCAGGAACAATTTCTCCCTATCTATTCTATCCAGATCCCCCATGAGTTTGAACATCTCCATCAAATTTTCCCTTAGCCTTCCCCTCTCCAAGGAGAACAGTCCCAACCTCTCCAATCCATGTTCATAAATGACATTTCTTGTCCCTGAAACCATTCTAGTAAATCTCTTCTATCACACTGCTATTTATCAAGATGTTATTGCACCTGTACACATATGGAATTTGTGAATCGTGATTAAAAAATTTAAAACAACTTGTTTGAAACCATTGAGGAAAGAAATAATTACTGGATTTTTGATTTGATATATTATTGTCACATGTATTAACATATAGTGAAAAGTATTGTTTCTTGCATGCTGTACAGACAAAGCATATCCTTCATAGAGAAGGAAATGAGAAAGTGTAGAATGTAATGTTACAGTACTAGCTAGGGTGTAGAGAAAGATCAGCTTAATGGAAAGTAAGTCCATTCAAAGTCTGATAATAGAACATAGAACATTACAGCACAGAACAGGCCCTTCGGCCTTCGATGTTGTGCCGACCAAAATAAAAAGCAATGCCCCTCCAAACTAAACCATTCCCTTCTCTTCCATATACTTATCAATTAACCTCTTAAACGCCACCAAACTTGGCGCATCTACAACAGCTGCAGGCAGGGCATTCCACTCCCTAATCACTCTTTGAGTAAAGAACCTACCCCTGATATCCGTCCTATAACTATCACCCCTTAATTTAAAGCTGTGTCCCCTCGTGCTAGCTTTCTCCATCCTAGGAAAAAGGCTATCACTGTCCACCCTATCTAAACCTCTATCATCTTATATGCTTCAATAAGATCCCCTCTTAGCCGCCTCCTTTCTAACGAAAACAACCTCAAATCCTTCAACCTCTCTTCATAGGACCTGCCCTCCATACCAGGCAACATCCTGGTAACCTCCTCTGTACCCTCTCCAATGCCTCCACATCTTTCTTATAATGTGGGGACCAGAACTGCACACGATACTCCAAGTGCGGCCGCACTAGAGTTTTGTACAGTTGCAACATGATGCTGCGGCTCCTAAATTCAATCCCCCTACCAATAAAAGCTAAGACTCCATATGCCTTCTTAACAACTTTATCCACGTGACTGCCTACTTTCAGGGATCTATTGACACATACACCAAGATCCTTCTGTTCCTCAACACTATTAAGAGCCCTACCATTAGCCCTATACTCTACACATTTATTGTTCCTGCCAAAGTGCCTCACACTTTTCCACATTAAACTCCATTTGCCACCTCTCGGCCCAGCTCTGCAACTTGTCCAAGTCACTCTGTAAACTAAAACACCCCCCTTCACTATCTACCACACCACCAACTTTAGTATCATCTGCAAATTTACTGATCCATCCCTCAATACCCTCATCCAGCTCATTTATAAAAATTCCAAACAGCAGGGGCCCCAAAACAGACCCCTGAGGCACACCACTCGTCACCGAACTCCACGTTGAATATCTCCCATCAACCACCACCCTCTGTCTTCTATCTGCCAGCCAATTCCTAATCCAATTAGCTAAATCACCCTCTATTCCACACATCTGCATTTTTTGTAGAAGTCTTCCATGGGCCACCTTATCAAACGCCTTACTAAAGTCCATATATACTACATCAACCGCCTTACCCCCATCCACCTCTCTGGTCACTTTCTCAAAAAACTCAATGAGGTTAGTAAGGCATGACCTAACCTTCACGAAACCATGCTGACTATCCCCAATCAATTCATTTCTCTCTAAATAACTATAAATCCTATCCCTAATCATTCTCTCCAATACCTTGCCCACAACAGAAGTAAGACTCACTGGCCTATAATTCCCTGGAAGGTCTCTCTTCCCCTTCTTGAACAATGGGACCACATTCACTATCCTCCAGTCTTCCGGAACCACACCCGTAACCAACGACGACCTGAAGATCAGAGCCAGAGGCTCTGCAATCTCCTCTCTTGCCCCCCAGAGAATCCTAGGGTAAATCCCGTCCGGCCCAGGGGACTTATCCAACTTCAAACCCTCGAATTTCTAACACATCCTCCCTATCTACTACAATACTCCCCAATTTGCAACCCTGTACCTCAGTGCTCTCCATAGCTACATTTCCAGCACTCTGCGTGAATACCGAAGAGAAATATTTATTCAGTGCCTCACCAATCTCTTCAGGCTCCACGCACAAATTCCCACTGCTGTCTCTGACTGGCCCTAATCTTGCCCTAACCAATCTTCTATTCTTAACATAACTAAAGAAAGCTTTAGGATTCTCCTTAATCCTATCAGCCAAAGTCTTCTCGTGTTCCCTCTTAGCTCTCCTCAACTTACTCTTTAGCTCCCTCCTGGCTAATCTATAGCTATCCATTGCACTAACTGAGCCTTCAAGCCTCATCCTGACATAAGCCTCCTTTTCCCTTTTAACCAGCAAATTAACTTTTTTAGTACACCATGGTTCCTTTACTCGACCATTTCCTCCTTGCCTGACAGGGACATACTTATCAAGGACTCGCAGTAGCTGCTCCTTGAATAAGCTCCACATTTCAGACGTTCCCAGTCCCTGTAGTTTCCTAGTCCAACCTATGCACCCTAATTCCCTCCTTATGGCCTCATAATTACCATTCCCCCAGCTATAACTACTGCCCCCAGCCTCATGCCTATCCCTATCCATCACTAAGGTGAACGTAACCGAATTGTGGTCACTATCAACAAAATGTTCACCAACTTCCAAGCCTAACACCTGGTCTGGCTCATTGCCCAGCACCAAATCCAATGTAGCCTCACCTCTAGTTGGCCTATCTACATACTGAGTCAAAAAACCTTCCTGCACACTCTGTACGAAAACTGACCCCTCTAACGGGCTAGAGCTATAGCTATTCCAATCAATATTAGCAAAGTTAAAGTCCCCCATCACAATTACCCTACTACTTTCACTCCTAATCAGAATTGACTTCGCAATCCTTTCCTCAACCTCTCTAGAACTATTAGGAGGTCTGTAAAAGACTCCCAACAGGGTGACCTCTCCTCTCCTGTTTCTAATCTCAGATTACTACCCCAACAGACAAGTCCTCATCAAACTTCTTTTCTATCACCGTGATACAGTCTTTGACCAATAACGCCACTCCTCCCCCCCTTCTACCTCCTTCTCTACTCCGACTAAAGCATTTGTACCCCGGAACCTGCAACATCCATTCCTGTCCATGCTCTACCCAAGTCTCTGAAATGGCCACAACATCGAAGTTCCAGGTACTGGTCCAAGCTGCAAGTTCCTCCCCCTTATTGCGAATACTCCTTGCATTAAAGTATACGCATCTCAAACCATGCCCCACCCCACCCGTACGCCGCTGTGTTTTACAACTCTCCTCTATAACCCCCTTACTCTCATCCCTCTCAGCACCCCAACTACTTAGGATCCCACCACCCCCCCCGAATCAGTTTAAAGCCCCCATCATAGCCTTAGCAAATTTTCCCCCCAAGATATTAGTCCCCCTCTGGTTCAGGTGTAGACCATCTCTCTTGAAGAGGTCCCACCTATCCCAGAATGAGTCCCAATTGTTAAGGAACCTGAACCCCTCCCTCCTGCACCATCCACGCAGCCATGAGTTCAAACTATCCCTTTCTCTGTTCATCTCTAAACTATCTCTTGGCACAGGCAAGAGTCCAGAGATAACCACTCTGCCTGTTATGGACCTAAGCTTCCACCCTAACTCCATAAATTTCTGTTTAATATCCCCTTCCCCTGTCCTACCTACATCATGTGTCCCCACATGAACAATGACTTGGGGCTGACTCCCCTCACCCTTAAGAATCCTAAAAACCCGATCTGCGACATCCTGGACCCCAGCCCCTGGGAGGCAACACACCAGCCCTGAGTCCTGTTTATTACTATTTACCCTCCTATCTGTCCCTCTAACTATGGAGTCTCCTATAACTAGGCCTAATCTCTTATTCCCCCCACCCACCTGAGCATTCTCAGCAGGCTCACCCCCAGAGACCTGCTCCCTTTGGTCAGCTCCAGTTGATTCTTCCTCAACTGTAGCCTCCAAGACAGAAAATTTATTTTGGAGGGGAACAGCCCCAGGGGATTGTCTCCCCGATTGCTTCTTACCCCTCCTCCTAATAGTTACCCAATTATCACTTTTAGGAGTTACAATCTCTTTGTTACTCCTGCCTATATCCTCCTCAACCTCTCGAATTACCCTGAATTCCTCTAATTCCAGCTCCAGCTCCTTAACACGATCCTCAAGGAGCTGCAAATGTGCACACTTCCTGCAGGTATAATCAGCAGGAACACTACTGGTGTCCCTCACCTCATACATACCGCAGGAGGTGCAATGTACTACCTGCACTGCCATCACTGTTACTTTAATTTGCAGGAGAGAAAAAAAAACTTCACACACACTTTTATTATTAGGTTAGAGGAGGGGGGAGGGTGGGATACTCTACCTGTGTAGAGTATCGGGTTTCCTCTCTGGACCAATTTATAGAGTCAGAGAGAAAAACTACAACTACCGGCAGCCTCCTAGTGACGACTTCCGGTTACAAGTTAGTTCAAATAAAAAACGGCAAAAACTACTGCCGCTCGCTGTTTTAAACAAAGAGAAAAGTTAAAAAACTACTTAACAATCGACCTTCTCGCTCTCCTGAACCACTGCCTCTCCGTGCTGCTCCAATGGAACAATGAGCAGGGAAGAAGCTGTTCTTGAGTTAGTTGGTATGTGACCTCAGAATTTTGTATCTTTTTCCCAATGGAAAAAGGTGGAAGAGAGAATGTCTAGGCTGCGTGGGTTCCTTAATTGTGCTGTCTGCTTTACTGAGGCAGCAGGAAGTGTAGACAAAGTCAATGAATGAGAGGCTAGTTTGCGTGATGATTTGGGCTACATTCACAATCTTTTGTAGTTCCTTGTGGTTTTGAGCAGAGTAGGAGCCATACCAAGCTGTGATACAACCAGAAAGAATGCTTTCTATGGTGGAAAAGCCCGTGGGCCAATCTGATTGGCTGGTAGCTCTCTAAGGTGGAACTTGCACCCAGTTGGGAGATGGAAGCCTGCCTGCGAATGCTTAATACTTGTTCGAGTGTGAAATGTCTGCATGGTTCTTGGAATAAGCAGTGTTCCTCGCTGAAGCTTCGGATGGTGGGAAACAAGATCTCGCCATCCAAAAAATGTAGTTGTGAGTGACACAGTGGTTAGTACTGGTGCCTCACAGTACCAGGGACCCAGGTTCAATTCCCAGCATAGCTCACTGTCTGCACATTCTCCTTGTGTCTGTGTGGGTTTCCCCTGGTTCCTGGAAACTGCTCCAGTTTCCTCCCATACTCCGAAGATGTGCAGGTTAAGTTGATTGGCCATGCTAAATTGCCCCTTGGTGTCAGGGATTAGCAGGATAAATATGTGGGGTTATGGGGCTAGGTCTTGGGTGGGATTGTTGTTAGTGTAGATTCGATGGACTGAATGGTCTCTTTCAGCACTGTAGGGATTCTATAATCCTAATTCCCTTTCCCCTCTTGTGTTTACTGAAGTCAATAAAATAAATACAATAGAGGTGGCATCAAAGGCCAATGTTCTCTTCAGCAATGTTTGTTCTGCTTGGGAATTATTTTTATTTTGAATGTGTAAGGTATTGATTAAATGCAGTTAAAAATAGTTCATTTATACCTGATTATAATGACAGATTTAAATAAAATTGTGCAGCTTGTAAATCATTTTTCTCTCCTTGTTTGCTTCTTTGCAGTGCTCCAGTTTTCCAATTTTCTGAAACACTCTCTTTAACTAATCTAATAGAGAGACTTCCTTGAGCTTCAAACTCAATTTGATGATGAGTCTCTTAATTCCAAGTTCTAATGACTAGTTTAATTTATGCATTTAATATATCTATTAGTGTAATTGTGTAAGCGATATAGTTACCTCTCACACACCTTAGCTCATTAAAAGCTGATGATCTAAGCAAATGAAATCGCTAAAAACAAAGTCATTGCTCATTAGTGTAAGAACTATGCATCGTTGTTCCTCAATAACTAATAACTGCTGAACAATAGTCTCGAATATCACTGAGTAAATAAACTTCTTGCACTCATCAGACAGATGCGCAAGAATACCAAATTCCAAAGGAAAGATTAAATTACGCTGCATGAGAAGAAGATGCTGATTGGTTGGCAAGTGGACTCTGTCAAGTTAAGAACATGTAAGTTATCAGTTGAATTTTTCCAAGAATGTGTTAGATCTAAGATAGTGCTTGTGTCCAGTCCCAAGTGTACTGATAATGCTAAAATGAGACGCAATCTCACAATTGAGCGAGTTTTTATTCACGATCAGATTGAATAGGTTGGTAATAGATTTATTCATTTATGCCAATGTGCTGCACCGTGCTGGGTCTGAGCTGTGCAAATTACTCTCATTTCTTTAATTGGATCCATTTGTCGATATAACACCTCAATGGACGAATGCACCAGAAGCAGTGCCCACTTGAAACATGCCCCCACTGTATACACATTTACGAGGAAGCAATTTGGCAATGTAATTGATGGCACCACCAAATATGCAGAAAATCTCTCAGGCATGTACTCTTTGGCATGCACTGTCTGAAAGCAAGAGGTTTGTTCTTGTGCTCAGCTTCGAACATCAAATGGGAAGAGGTATTGGCTGAGTCTGAATTCCTCTGTTCCCAGATACCCCATTACAATCTGGCATCCAATGAATGCAATGAACTACATCACTGGATTGAACCACACCAGCCAGCGGGGAGGCCCGGAAATTTCAGTCTGAGCCCATGAATGGGACTTAAACAGTATTCAAATTAGCATTAACATAAAGTATTCAGCTACCTTTCTCTGACAGCACCAGAAATCTGGCGCTTGGAGACACATGGAGGCCACGTTACCCAAACAGGGAGCTGGCAAAATGGCCTCCATTACAGTCACCTGCAATACTGACCTCTGGGCTGGCAGCTCTTGAGGATGGCAACACCTTAAAGCAGCTGGCACCAGTAAAATTCAGGGGGAGGTCCTACCAGCCACCCATGTGGACACACATTTCCACTAACGTCAAACCATTCTACCCAATTGGTAAAATCCTGTGAAACGTGGAGTATTTAGTATTGCTTTTACTGCGTCTCCTTTGATCTTTAACCTTTAGTTGGTGTGATAAATGACATTGCAAGAGGTGAAATAACAAAAAAATGTCTGTGGTAATTGGAGTTTAATTTAGTTCGAGACAAAGTGCAGCTTTCAAACCAGATTGCTGACAGTATTACATCCTGCACAATTGATATAATGTGCATGAGTTCCTTATCATTTTGTTTAAGAGAGCTGAAAGAAAGCGAGTGATTCAATGTTATGTTTATTATCTGTCTTTACGTTGGCATCTAGTGTGGGATGTGCCTCATGATTTAGTTCAGGGGCACATTACCGAATAACCGATATGAGCCGGAGTATAATAAGGTATGGTATGAGAATCTCGCAACTAAAAGTGAACTACTTATAATTAAAAGTAAAACATAACGCTTTAAAAGCAAACAGATTATGCCGTAAGCAATCTTCTTCTCATTTACCACCTCCCTCTGTCTCGACATCTCCATCCTCTCCTCAATGTCCTCCGAAAACCTGCAATTTAATCAGCAAAATAAATTCACTGAGAGTTTCCAGGACTTTCAGCTGAATATTTTCTATGAATATTATTCAGCCAGTGGAATGTGTAGTGAATTCTCTCTTCGCTGGGTTGAAAGTAACTGATTTGGATGCATACATGGAAAGGGGCAGATGTTGGACAGGCTGTGTATTTCCTGTGGGATATTTATGGTGGAACCGTCTGGAGGTGTCACTTGCTGTAACCGCAGTAACCAAGCTCAGCTGTGTGAATTGTTCACACATGGCTGTGTGAGTGAAGAGGAGTTTGAGAGAAATTGGGAGAACTGATTTCATTCTCACGGGCAAGTATTTACCAAGTCATTCAATATGGTTAAAGTCTAGCAACATGGACCTCATGGTGCAGAGGATGACATATTAGCACGGATAGAGAATCAGTTACGTAAAAACAAATAGAGATTAGGGATAAATGGGCCACCTTCAGATTGGCAAGATGTGACATGTGGAGTACAACAGCATCAATTCTTGGGCCTGAGTTTACTTCAATGACTTTAATGAAGGGACTGAAGATATTATTGTAAAACCTGCTGATGATAAAAAGCTAGGAAAGAAAGTCAGTTGTGAAGGGGACATTAGGGCAGGATTTTACAGCCTCACTCCTGCTGAAACCGTAAAATCCCACCTGAGGTCAGCTGACCTTTCCATGGTCCGCCTCTCACTCCGATTCCCGTGGCAGGTGGGACAATAATATTCCAGCCCAGGAGTCGGCAAAGGGATATAGATGGGCTGACTGGCAAAAATTTGGGAGATGGAACAAAGAACAAAGCAGCACAGGAAATGGGCCCTTCGTCCCGAGCCCGCGCCGCCACCCCGATGTTCCCACCTCTACCCACGATCCCTGTCCATGTTTATAGATCTATGGATTAAAAACCAAATTTGAGACAATTTAGGGAGAATTTGTTTTGCCAATTAGCCTAAGAGCACATCTTTGGGATGTGGGAGGAAACCGGAGCACCCGGAGAAAACCCACACAAGCACGGGGAGAATGCGCAAACTCCCACAGACACAGGCCCAAATCCATGTATCTGCACAGCGCAGCGATAGTCACTGAGCTGTCATGTTGCCCATCAAATGGTCCAGGTCAAGTGTTCACTAACGACGTGAAGCACTAGGATACTCTTGAAAAAAAAATCCAAGAGCAGCCCTCTCACAACCCATCACGTGTATGCCTCTCGTTAGACAACAAAGTGGACCAAAGCACTGTAGCGTAATGTGGGAATATTTTAGCAGGAAGAACAGAAATGCAATATTTCATGTAAATCATAGAATCCCTGCAGTGCAGCAGGAGATAATCCGTCCATCAAACCTACATCAACAATAATCCCACACAGGTCTTATCTGCATGGTCCCACGTACTTACCCTGCTAATCCGACCGACACTAATTAGGGCTTGATTTTACATGGATTTTACCATTTTAATTCTAAGTGCTGAATCTGGGTGCAACTTGATACCCCCCAGTGATACATCTTACCGGCCTCCCTCCTCCCCTCCCCCAGAGAATGATCTGACCTCACTACCCCCCTTGTGTTAACCCAGAGGAACATCTGATTCACTTCCTCTTCCCTCCCCACTCCAGGCCCAACTTGGAAATCTGCTCTCAGGCACCCCCCTACGCACTCAGCCTGAGAAAAAGCGAGTCTGATTTGCACTGAGGGCAGGACTTAGCGCGCGCCCCAACTGATCGTAGATCTGAACTGTGTGTACACAGTTAGAAACAAATTTTTAAAAAGTGCGCCCATGTCAGATCACTGTTGGGGTGGCAAAAGGGGAGAAAGCGGCTCAGGAGTGAAAAGCAGGAGTGATGGCCCCCACACATCACTATCCCCCTTATCCATCCACACCCCCGCTACCCAGACCAATCGCAACTCACCATTCCCCTCTCCCCGCTCCTTTATTCCCACCAGTCACCGGTAGAGCAGTAGTGGACTCTCCCTGCACCTCCACCAGAGATCCATCTGCACACCCCCGGCCCCCTCATCAGTAAGCAATTGGGCCTTGCTCCACACAGCCCCCCCAGTGATACATCTTACCGGCCTCCCTCCTCCCCTCCTCCCCTCCCCCAGAGAATGATCTGACCTCACTACCCCCCGTGTTAACACAGAGGAACATCTGATCCACTTCCTCTTCCCTCCCCACTCCCTCACCAGAGAATAATCAGCCCTTCCTCTCTCCCAACAGACAATAATCGACTTTCTTCCACCACAACCCAGACGACAATCTGGCCTCACTCATTTCCCCCCCACCCCCACAGAGAATAATCTGCCCCTCCTCCCCCTCCCTCTCCTTCCCCCCCCTCTCTTTCCCCCCCCTCTCCTTCCCCCCCCTCTCCTTCCCCCCCCTTCTCTCCTCCCCCCCTCTCCTTCCCTCCCCCTTCTCTTCCTCCCCCCCCTCTCCTTCCCTCCCCCCCCTCTCCTTCCTCCCCCCCTCTCCTTCCCTCCCCCTTCCTTCCTTCCCCCCCCCTCTCCTTCCCTCCCCCCCCCCTTCCCTCCCCCTCTCCTTTCCCCCCCCTCTCCTTCCCTCCCCCCCCCTCTCCTCCCTCCCCCCCCTCTCTTCCCTCCCCCCCCTCTCCTCCTCCCCCCCCTCTCCTTCCCCCCCCCCCTCCTTCCTCCCCCCCTCCCGTCCCTCCCCCGCCTCTCCTTCCCCCCCCCCCTCTCCGTCCCTCCCCCCCCTCTCCGTCCCTCCCCCCCGCCTCTCCGTCCCTCCCCCCGCCTCCCGTCCCTCCCCCCCGCCTCTCCGTCCCTCCCCCCGCCTCTCCGTCCCTCCCCCCGCCTCTCCGTCCCTCCCCCCCGCCTCTCCGTCCCCCCCCCCGCCTCTCCGTCCTCCCCCCCGCCTCTCGTCCCTCCCCCCCGCCTCTCCGCCCTCCCCCCGCCTCCCCGTCCCTCCCCCCCGCCTCTCCTCCATCACCGGTCTGAATCAGGGAGCTGTTGGAAGCTCTGAACTTGCTCTTTATCAGCTGGAACCCTGGGTTCAGACTTGGATTCAGCAGGTCCATTACGGCGCGGTTTCGGATTGGTGAACACATTGGTAATGGGGGAATTGCTGATAAAGTTGGGCGGGCAGTTCATTAATTCAATTTGAAGACATGCAAATACATTTAAATCACTGTTGCACCCGTTTCGGGCGTAAATCGGGTTGCGGCCGTTCCTGGGTCTCGGTAAAGTGGCCATTTCCGTGGACTTGGGTCGTGTTAATGACCTCGCACTCAACTTTACTATGTTTTCGCACCCGAAAAAGAGTGCGATGCAATGGTAAAATATGGGCCTTCCAAGAGACAATTTAGCACATCCAATCAACCTAACCTACACACATTTGGTTTCTGGAGGGGGAAGGCTGGAGCAACCTGACAAAACCCATGCTGATACAAGGAGAATGTGCAAACTCTACACAGACATAGAGTCCCTATAGTGCAGAAAGAGGCCATTTGGCCCATCGAGTCTGCACCAACCATAATCCCGCCCAGGCCCTACCCCCATATCCCTACACACTTACCCACTAATCCCTCAAAACTGCGCATCTCAGGACACTAAGGGGCAATTTTTAGCATGGCCAATCAATCTAACCTGCACATCTTTGGACTGTGGGAGGAAATCCATGCAAACACAAGGAGAATGTGCAAATTCCCACACAGACAGTGACACAAGCCAGGAATCGAACCCAGGTCCCTGGGGCTGTGAAGCAGCAGTGCTAACCACTGTGCTACCATATTACCTATAATGTTGCAGCCAGTGGCTGAAGGACAGAACTGAACCTGGCCCTTGGTGCTGTGAAGCAGTAGTGCTAACAACTGTGCCACCATGGAGAGAGGTTGCAGAATGTGGAATACAGAGGGATCTAGGTGTCTTGGTATATGAATTAGGAAAAGAGAGTACGCTGGTACAACAAGTGACTGGGAAGATGAATGGAATGTTGTCATTCATTGCAAGGGGATGGAATATAAAAGTGGGGATGCTTTGCTCCAGTTGGATGTTAGTCAGCTCACATATGGAGTACTAAGCACAGTTCTGGTCTCCTTACATAAGAAAGGATTTAAGTGCATCGGGAGCAGCTCGGAGCAGTTGTCTCAGCCAATTGCAACAATAAATCTTGGTGAAAGGTTGGCCTGTATCCATTGGAGAGTAGAAAAATAAAGCTGATCTTAGTGAAACATGTAAGATCCTCAGATGACCTGAAGATACTGAAAGGGTTTTTTCCTTAAAGGAGAGACTAAAAGAAGAGGACACAGTTTTAAAATAAGGGGTCTCCCAGTTAAGATGGAAATGAGCAGAAGTTTTTCTCTCAGATGGTCATGGTACCCGGAGAATGGTGGAGGAAGAGTCATGGAATGTTTTTAAAGGCGAGATAGATAGATTGTTGACCAAGAAGGAAGTCAGGTTACTAAAGATTAGAGTTGAGGCCTCAGTCAAGTCATACATGATCTTATTGAATGATAGAGCAGGTTCGAGGGGCCAAATGGCCTACATCTCCTCATAACTCTTATGTTTGGATATGACATTTCACAATGATTTCTACAGACTATATCGAGGACAATAGTCTTTTTAATAAATAATAAAAGCGTTCTGGAGGTTATTGACAAGTAGATTCTACAGGGCTGATCCTCAGTTTCCTGCTGGGTTCCTTCCTAGTCCAGTGAGGATATCACTATGTCATCACCTCCCCGATACAACAGTGATTGTGTGTCCTTATCGAGACAAAAAGGATTCCTGAACATTTTTAATCCTTACAGGGCAAGGATCAAAGAACACATGAAATGCTGAGCTATGTAATTAGGACAGTACAGTACAAATCAGAGGAATCGATGTTTAAGTCACATTAATACAGTGATTAGACAAGGCCGTTTTGATTACTGAGACATAATGAGTCATTTACTTCAGAAAGAGAATGTGATCTTACTGAATGAGTGGTTAGCATTACTGCCTCACAGCACCAGGGACCCGGGTTTGATCCCCAGCATGGGTTACTATCTGCAGGTTCTGCACATTCTCCCCCGTGTCTGTGTGAGTTTCCTCTGAATGCTCCAGTTTCCCCCCACAGTCCAAAAGATGTGCTGGTTAGGTGCATTGGCCATACTAAATTCTCCCTTGGTGTACCCGAACAGGCATCAGTGTGTGAAGGGATTTTCACAATAACATCATTGCAGTGTGAATGTGAACCTGTTTGTGACAATAATAAATAAATGGAATTGAATGTTAGGTAAACCTGGACTTTTCAGCTTTGAAAGGTGGCGTCTAAGAGGTGATCACCCACAGATATACAAGATCAAAATATTGTTAAAGGAAATAAATTCATAATCTTACTTTATAGAAAGCCATTATAATAGACCATGTCCACAGTGATGTTGCTGCTGGAATTCTCATTGCTGTTGCCTTTGGAGATGTCATGGTTGATTCACTGGTTGCAGGCACAGTGGGTAGAGTCAGGATAATGATTCTGCATGTTAGTTTAATATCCTGAAGTGACCTAAAGGGTAACTGGACCTCGCTCGTACAGTTTGCAATGTTCTAAAAATACAGAAGATGCTATTTCAGTAACCATAACAACACAGCAGATTTTCTAATATTGAGGGGACAATATCAGTGGAATATTGCAGGAATAGTAACCTGCTGATGGCCCAGATTACAGTAAACATTAAGGGATCAGTTCTACTGTCCAGCATGTGGAACCAATAAGATCGCAAGAGAGGCAAGAAATAGCATCACCCCCAATTTATCATGCTGATACCGGCACTGAATTGCTGGCTTTGTGACCTGGTGGGAGGAGAAACAGGGCTACAAATGGCCAAGGGGGGCACAATCGTGGAAGGGTAATCAATCTGGGAGGGGTAGGGTGTCGGAGGGAGTGACTGTCTTCCAATACACCATCTATCCTGCTTATCATGGTGATAGTGCCAGACAGTACAATGGAAGGTGTCCTAAGTGCAAGCACTAGAATTTGTCTCTTCAAGCACTGTGAAGACATCACTCCCACCAGTACTGTCCTGGATGGATACATCTGTGATGTGTATTGGCTGATGATCACATGCATGGAATTTTGTTGCCCCACCTGCCATGGGAATCAGACCAGTCAAAGGGCAGAACATGGAAAGGTCCGCTGACTTTGAGCAGGATTCTATGGTTTCTGGGTGAGCAAGACTTCCCACCCTGGAAGTCGGTTTTCCTGTTTGTTGGTTTCCCTCTTATTGAAGCTATTTCTTGATGAGTTTGTAGGACAACTCTCCCCTGTTTTGGCCCCCAATGTTCATAAGGAAGATTTTGCCGAGTTGACATGGCTGGGTTTGCTAGTGTCATTTCTTTCGTCTGCTTTCTTTTAGAACATAGAACATAGAACATAGAACAATACAGCACAGAACAGGCCCTTCGGCCTTCGATGTTGTGCCGACCAAAATAAAAAGCAATGCCCCTCCAAACTAAACCATTCCCTTCTCTTCCATGATGCTGCTTTTCACTGTGCCACAGGACACTGCTCCATTCTGGGAGAGACAAGGTACTAAAAGGGAAAGGGGCTTCAGTTGGAGCAGTTTGAGGTGAATTTAAGAGTCAACCACATTGTTATGGGTCTGTTGGTCAGATCAGGTAAAAGATGGCAGATTCCATTCCCTAATAGGTACTTGTGAACCAGATGGGGTTTTACGGCAATTGTCACTGATATCAAGATTCAATTTTTAATTCTAGATTTTTTAAACTGATGTGGTAGGATTCAAAGAAACATTGACACAACTAAAAAAAAGCAGGAGGAGGCCCTTCAGCCCTTCAAGCTTGTTCTGCCATTCATTTTGATCATGGTTTATCATTGAATTCTATATCCTGATCCCACTCTTTTCCCCATTTAATAATGTGGAAAATGTGCAAAAGTGTGAGGTAATGCACTATGGCAGAAATAATAAATGTGTAGAGTATTGGGCTAATGGTAGGATTCTTAGTAGTCTTGATGAACAGAGGGATCTTGGTGTATATGTGCATAGATCCCTGAAAGTAGGCAGTCAAATTGAGAAGGTTGTTAAGAAGGCATACGGAGTCTTAGCTTTTATTGGTAGGGGGATTGAATTTCGGAGCCGCAACGTCATGTTGCAACTGTACAAAACTCTAGTGCGGCCGCACTTGGAGTATTGTGTGCAGTTCTGGTCCCCACATTATAAGAAAGATGTGGAGGCATTGGAGAGGGTACAGAGGAGGTTTACCAGGATGTTGCCTGGTATGGAGGGCAGGTCTTATGAAGAGAGGCTGAGGGATTTGAGGTTGTTTTCGTTAGAAAGGAGGCGGCTAAGAGGGGACCTTATCGAACATATAAGATGATTAGAGGTTTAGATAGGGTGGACAGTGATAGCCTTTTTCCTAGGATGGAGAAAGCTAGCACGAGGGGACACAGCTTTAAATTAAAGGGTATGAGTTATAGGACGGATATCAGAGGTAGGTTCTTTACTCAAAGAGTGATTAGGGAGTGGAATGCCCTGCCTGCAGCTGTTGTAGATGCGCCAAGTTTGGTGGCGTTTAAGAGGTTAGTTGATAAGTATATGGAAGAGAAGGGAATGGTTTAGTTTGGAGGGTCATTGCTTTTTATATTGGTCGGCGCAACATCGAAGGCCGAAGGGCCTGTTCTGTGCTGTAATGTTCTATGATCTATATCCCTTAATCCTTTTAGCCCCAAGAGCGATATCTAATTCCATCTTGAAATCGCACAACGTTTTGGCCTCAACTACATTTTATGGTTGTGAATTCCGCACTTTCACCATCTTCTAGGTGAAGAAATTTCTCCTCATCTTAGTTCTAAAAGGTTTATCCCTTATCATCAAACTCTGAGCCCTAGTTCTGGACTCCCCCACCATCGGGAACGTTTTAAATTCAAACCCAGGATGCTAGGCCACCAAATCCCCAAGTGATGTAGTTAAAGTGTATTTGCTCTATCTCTGACCCAAGCTTCTGCTGACAGAGTTATGATGTTGAAGACTCAACCTCATCCTCCCCCAGCACCACATGCACCCTCCCACCCCCCCCCCAACCACCCCACCCCATTCTCCCTGTCCCCCCACCACCCACGCCCCATTCCACCTCCCCCCCAACTCCCCCACCCCATTCACCCTGCTCCCCCACCACCCAATTCACCCTGCCCTCCCCATCCCCACCCCAACCACAAATGCACCCTTCCCCCCACCCCCATCACCCATCACCCTCCCCCCACCCCCACCACCACGTGCACCCTCTCCTCACTCCCACCACCCCTTTCATCCTTCCCATCCCCCCATCCGCCATCCATTCACCCTCTCCCCCACCTCCAGCACCTCATTCACCCTCTCCCCACCTCCAGCACCTCATTCACCCTCTCCCCCACCTCCAGCACCTCATTCACCCTCCTCCCCCACCTCCAGCACCTCATTCACCCTCTCCCCACCTCCAGCACCTCATTCACCTTCCCCACTCCAGCACCCCATTCATCCTCTCCCCACCACCCCACTCACTCTCCCATCACCCCCACCACTCATTCATCCTCCCCCCCCACCCCACCACCCCATCATTCTCCCTCCCCACCCCACCACCCCACTCACTCTCCCCATCACCCCCACCACCTCATTCATCCTTCCTCCCCACCCCACCACCCCATTCATTCTCCCTCCCACCCCACCACCCCATTCATTCTCCCTCCCCACCCCCACCACCCCATTCACTCTCCTCCCATCACCCCCAACACCCCATTCACTCTCCCCCCATCCCCATCACCTCATTTACCCTTGCACCCCACCCCCACCCTCCATGCACCTCTCCCTCACCCCGCCACCTCATTCACCTTCCCCACCCACCCCCACCACCCCACGCACCCTCTCCCTCACCTCCACCACCCCATTCATCCTTCCCACACCCCCACCATCCCATGCTCCTCCCCTCCCCCTGTCATTCTGGGTCACAGGGTAGGTGGTTTCCAGTGAGAAATATCAGCCGATTGAGGATTAAATAATCTAATAGTAGCTCATTAGGTCATTTTACTGTCAGAATGAAGATTCATCGCAACTGAGTGTAGCAAACATCTGATTTTGTAATACTCACCCTGTCTGGAGAGGTTTTCAGTGTGCAGTTTGACGGATCCCCGGCAAAATCTTTGAGACATGTGGTTTCCCAGACAATGACTTCTAAAACCACGTGGTGAATACGTTCCCCCAAATCAGTATTCTAACAAAAGGGACAGCTTTAAACTTAATGATGGGTGTTTGAGGTAAAACATGCAAATATAATGAAACAATATCAGGCAAAAATATCGCACATTATAGCACTCCTATAATGCAACAAGCATGGGGTTGCGGAAGTGGGGGGAGGGGGGGCAGTAGGGGAAGTGCATGGGATGGTGGAAATGGGGTGGTGGGAGTGGGCGTAGGATGCATATGTTGGTGGGGTGGGGGGAGGATGAAGGGTGGTGGGGTCAGGGGGAGGAAGATGCATGGGATGATGGGGGTGGAGGGAGGGTGAATGTAGTGGTGGGTGTGGAGGAGAGAAGGGAACATGAGATGGTGGGGGTGGAGGGAGGGTGAATGGGGTGGTGGGAGTGGGAGGGGAAGGTGCATGGGGTGGTTGTCTCAGTGTTGCCCCACTCCTTCAACCACCCTCCCCTTGCTGATTCCCGCAATCATGCAGCACAGCAACAGGGGAACCCATCCCAGAACCCACAAGTATGTTTGCTTGTCATGGTCCCCACAGGATGAGTCCTCTGCTGGCTGCTGGGTTGGCACCACTAGCTGTGTCTTGAGTCCCTTAGGCAGTAAGTGCCCACTTAAGAGTCCCAATTAGCAATAGAGCATCAAATCTGTCCATAGGCCTTCGCGCCTGGGTAGACAGTGATATCCCTGGTTCATTTTCCCCCCACCCCATCCCCACCCCCATCCCCACCCAACTCCTGGCTAATTAGGCTTTCCCTCTCGCCAAATATTCCTCTGGAGGCGAGGGTATTAACTTCTACTCAATAATGCTAGGATTTAAGGAGATTTTTGGACAAAATTTGATTGGCTAACACAGGAATTTCAATGACATAATAGTAAATTCCAGCCCTGAATCTCTCAATGGGATTTTAGTACAACAGGAAAATGGGAATGTTTCCTATTGGTGTTAGCGGTGCCTCCCAAATGGGATTCTCCCATCTGAGCTATGTAAATTTAGGCACTGTGAGAAACACGGTGACCTGATCATGTTCAGGGATCAACCCCCTTAAAAATATACCTGCCTTGAAATTACCTTTGACAATAAAGCAATTTCAATCAGAGCAGCTGCAGGCAAGTTCAAAGCAGCTATACACTTTCGGTTTCTCTTTCCCCCATGGGGTGGTACTTCAAACGCACTCAACCATGAAGGGAAAGAGAAGTGAATAGCCAGGTTTCAGCTAAGCAAAAGCCATTAAGCTGTCAATCAAAGATTTGTTAAAGCTATCAGATTGTGAAGTTGAATGAACTCATAGCAACTTCAAAGGTTTTCTTGGGATTTACAAGGTTTTTTGCTTTCTCAGAGGCTCGGAGACTAGAAATAAAAGCAGTGCTAATCAAAATGGATACGAATAGACAACCACTCCATTACTAATGAAAGTGACTTTGACAAGTCACAGGACTTGTAAGCGGTCTTCCCACACTGTAAATTAAGAAAGGGGAAGGGAACGCAGTGTTGCAGGGATGAGAAAGCCGACCAGATGTCCAGGAGGCATAGAGATTAAAGTGACCAGGCCACTTCAAAGTTTTCACAGTCTACAGACCAGAATGATGAGCTTGATCAGAAAACTGCCTGAAATCTGCTTGTTCTGGGGGTAGGATCCCATGGTCAACTCCTGGCCCCCAGCGCAGTCTCACCCTATTCCCAGGATACGTGGGGACTCTTCCTCTGCAGCCTAGCAGAGGCAGAAGGATACATGGGCGCTGCACTTACCACCCTGACCCCTCACCCCTTCAGAATACAACTCGATAGATCCATGACGGTCATGACTAGCACGAAAACCTGCCTGGTGTGAAGTTGGTTCAGGATGTGGGGGATTGACAAGAGGTCAATGAATTGGTGTGAAAAGCCATTAATCACTTACAGATTAGCATTTCAGCCTAAAACCCATTACTGGCCTGATGTTGAATTCTCTGGGTCAACACAATTCCCACCAGGAGCTAGCAGACCCAGAGAATCCCCCCCATCCTGTTATGTTACTGTCAGAATGTGACAGCAACATGAGTTGGTTACTAATAGGCCCATGGGTGTGCTGGGTGCCTTATGCTTCTCTCCCCCATCATAATATGAGAGACAGTTGTGGGGGGAGGGCAGGAGGATGATGGGAAGGGCACCCACTTTATTTTACAAGACCACTGTCATCAAATACAGCTGGGAGCCATAAATTCCAGGCCATAGAATCAAGTGTTTCAAGCACAGGTAGACAGCATTCGGCCCTTTGTGTCTGTGCTATCCCTGCCAATTTCATGTCTTCTCCCTGAGGCCCTGCAAGTTCTGCTATTTCAAAGAGTTAAGCCATTCGATTTTGAATGCCTTGAATGAACTTGCCTTCACCTCACTCTCCACATACTAACCACTCAAGCATTGAAAGATTTATACTGCCAACTACATTCTCCCTTTATCTCAGAAGTATCAAATTTGTGTCTCTCGTTCTTTAAAGATTATTTATTAATCACAAGTAAGTCTTACATTAACACTCCAATGAAGTTACTGTGAAATTCCCCTAGTCGCCACACTCCGTCGCCTTCCATCAATTGGAAGGACATGATGGATGTTGAGGTCGGGGGTGTCAGAAAGTGCCATACATTGAAAGAGAAAGTATTGGGTATCCTAAATTTCATTAAGATTGCTAAGTCCCTGGGGCCAGATGTGTTCTATCCCAGGTTACTGTGGGAAGCAAAAGGAGAAAGAGCTTGGGTCTTAAGAGATATCTTCACATCATCTTTCGCCACGGGCAAGCTCCAGAGATCTGGAAAATTGCCAATGTTGCTTCCCTGTTTTAGAATGGAAGCAGGGATAATCCAGGAAATTATAGGCTGGGTGAGCCTGACATCAATAGTGGGGAAGCTTTTGGACAAGCTACTAAGGGACAAGATATATGCACATTTGGAAGAAAATGGACTAGTTAAGTGGCAGGCAGTTTGGTTTTAAACAGGGAGGGTCATGCCTCACCAACTTGATTGAGTTTTTTGAAGAGGTGACAAAAATAATTGATGAAGGAAGGGCTGTGGATGTAGTTTATCTGGACTTTGGTAAGGCATTTGACAAAGTACCACATGGCAGACTAATATAAAAACTAAAATCAGGGTGAGCTGGCTAGACGGATACAGGACTGGCTTGGTCATAGAAGACAGAGAGTAGTGGTGAAAGGGTGTTTTTCAGAATGGTGATCTGTGCCTAGTGATGTTCCATAGCGATCAGTGCTGGAACCTCTGTAGTTTGTTGTATCTATAAATGATCTGATAGAAATGTTAGTACTAGAACCACTACAGATCAGTCATGATCTTATTGAATGGCAGGGCAGGCTGTAGGGGCTCGATGGCCTACTCCTGCTCCTATTTCTTATATTCTTATGTTATGTTATGAACATAACCTGCACTTGCCAATCGTTGGCAGGGATGTGTCCCCGGGGAATCAAAATAATTTGTATGGTGCTGCTTCACTCATTTTTTTCCCTAAGATTTATTGGATGAACTGAATTGGATCCCCAGTTAGCATGATGGGATTTCTAGTCTCAGGACTCTGAGCCACTAAACTGCAACCAGACTTCGGCAAAAGCCACAAATGGAACAGTTGAATTTGATGCAGTTACCTTGAGTACCTTACAGTGAGTCGCAACCAAGAGATTATTAATCGCAAAGATGTCATTCACTGTTTGAAGTGTAACAGATAGCGCGAGCTTGACAGTGGTAGCATTCCCACATAATTGTCCTGAATAAAAACCAAAGAGGTTTAAGGATAAATGCATTTGATCATTTAGCTCAAATCAATTGACGGCACACTTAAATACTTGCCGGAGCAGCAGAGAATCTGGCCTGCAGCAAGAATGATGAGAATGGCTTTCATTCTGTCTGTAAGAATTGGTAGTCAGCACTCCTCGTTCACTCTCGTCTTGTCTGGTTCTCTGTTTGATGTTAATGTTCCTCAGACAACGCACAAATTAGGGAATGACTGAATCTGATCACAGTTGTTGGATTGGCACTGCTCACTGCATTGTAATGACTATGTGACACCCTAAAATATCATTGGATGTTGCAATTTTTTTTGGCGGAAGTGACATTAGTCAATTCCAATTTCATAATCGCTGTACACTAGGCTGTTAATTCCTCTGGTTATCTTGATATTGTTTCTGGTTAATTTCAATTGAGAAAGAATTGCTAGTTTCAAATTAAGTAAATGCATTGAAGAGTCACCATGTTAGTGGATCACTGGGTGTTATAACCAACATTTAAAAATACAGGGGAGGTGGCCTCATGATATTATCTGTAGACTATTAATCCTGAAACTCAGCTAATCTAGGGGACCCATGTTCAAATCCCATCATGACAGATAGTGGAATTTGAATTTAATAAAAAAAATTTGGAATTAAGAAATGCTCATGAAACCATTGCTGTTTGTTGGAAAAACTTGTGGTTCGCTAATGTTCTTTTGGGAAGGAAATCTGCCATCCTTACCTGACCTGGCCTACATGTAACTCTAGATCCACAGCAATGTAGTTGACTCTCAACTGCTCTCCGAAGTGGCCGAGTAAATCATGCAGTTAAAGGGCAGCTAGGAATGGACAATAAATACCGGCCAGCCAGCGGTACCCATGTCCCACGAATGAGTACAAAGAAAATTTAGTCATTAGCAAAGTGATGGATGTGTCATTGGCCATGCTATCAATACCATCGATGATCAGTTTGGGGATCTATCAGCACCATTTCTATCTAGATCTCAGTCGGAAATCTCCAACCATTCACATCCCGCTATCGATGCCAGCAGAGAATTTGGCGCTCAGCCAAATCTCCATTCACTGCAGCGGGGCTGGAGAATCCCAGCTGAGGGCCAGGTCAGCAAATTCCAGCCCTTTGTTCAGCTTTGACCAAAACATGGACAAAACAATTGAATTCCAGAGATGAGGTGAGCCAATAGATGGGGTGACCTCAATATCCAGACAGCATTTTGATACACTGAGACATCAAGGAACCCAAACAAAGTTGAAGTCAATGAGAATCAAGGTGAAATCTCTGCACTGGTTAGGGTCAAAAACAGATGTTGTAGGCCAATGCTTTCAACTTCAAAACACCATCACAGGAGTATCTCAGGGTCGTGTCTCTATTCATGTGCAACCATTAAGTTTTAAAGCCTTTAGATGACATTTATCTGCTAATTTAAAGCAGATATTAAACCGTTCGTTTTAAAGGGATTAACATCTCCACTAAAACAGGAGAGATGACCACCATGCAAAGGTTTGCTTGCTAATATCACCACAAATAATTTATAGGATTCCGGACCTCAGCTGCCAAACAGTCCTGTATACTACAAATTGATGTGGAGATGCCGGCGTTGGACTGGGGTAAACACAGTAAGAAGTCTGACAACACCAGTTTAAATCCAACCGATTTACTGATAGTAAACTCACCTTTGTCAGGCAAATAAGGCGTTCTGGTCTGCAATAGCACACATATCAGCACATTTCTGTAAACTGTCTGTGCTGATATGCGTGATATGCGTGCGTGTTCATCAGAACACCTCATTCGCCTGATGAAGGCTATAAAGCCGAAAGCTTGCGAGTTTACTATCAGTAAATCGGTTGGATTTAAACTGGTGTTGTCAGACCTCTTACTGTACTACAAATTCCCAGTAACTGGCTCCGTGCACCCGCCGTCCCCTGGCTCCGTGCACCCGCCGTCCCCTGGCTCCGTGCACCCGCCGTCCCCTGGCTCCGTGCACCCGCCGTCCCCTGGCTCCGTGCACCCGCCGTCCCCTGGCTCCGTGCACCCGCCGTCCCCTGGCTCCGTGCACCCGCCGTCCCCAGTTGGGATTGCGCTCTGTATCCTTTTATTGGATTTGCATTGACTCGCTGCCTATCCTATTCTATAACTGACGTGGGTGAAGTTTCAGATTCCATTCTTGTGCTGGTGTCCTGCCAGGAATGAGCGCGGTTTGGGAAAGCAGACCAACAATAATGTTGTCCTCTCTGCCAACACATTCGTCTCTAATGAGATCCTGTGTTGGAAGCTCTTGGATTTTCTACTTAAAGCTGCTCTGGATTTGTCAATACTTGTTTACACTGTTCTGAGTATCATCCCACCCTGAAGGCAGCATGGTGGCACAGTGGTTAGCACTGCTACCTCACAGCGCCAGGGACCTGGGTTTGATTCCCAGCGTGGGTCACTGCCTGTGTGGAGTTTGTACATTCTCTCTGCATGGGTTTCCCCTGGGTGTTCCAGTTTGAACATAGAACACAGAATACTACAGCACAAACAGGTCCCTTGGCCCACAAGTTGCGCTGATCACATCTATACCTACCAAGCCACAGACCTATCTATAACCCCCTATTCCATTAGTTTCCATATACTCATCCAGAAGTCTTTTAAAAGACCCCAGCGAGTTCGCCTCTACCACCTCCGATGGCAGCCGATTCCATTCACTCACCACCCTCTGAGTGAAAAACCTACCCCTAACATCCCCTCTGTATTTGCTTCCCTGCAGCTTAAATCTGTGTCCTCTCGTAGCAACCATTTCAGCCCAGGGAAATAGCCTCTGAGAATCCACCCTATCTATTCCTCTCAACATTTTATAAACCTCTATCAGGTCACCTCTCAGCCCACATCTCTCCACTGAGAAGAGTCCCAGCTCCCTCAACCTATCTTCATAAGGCCTGTCTCCCAATCCAGGCAGCATCCTTGTAAATCTCCTCTGCACTCTTTCAATAGCTTCCACATCCTTCCTATAATGAGGCGACCAGAACTGCGCACAGTACTCCAAGTGGGGTCTGACAAGAGTCTTATAGAGCTGCATCATTACCTCCTGACTCTTAAACTCAATCCCTCAATTAATGAAGGCCAGTACACCGTATGCCTTCTTGACCATTCCCTCCACCTGCGAGGCCGATTTAAGAGTCCTATGGACCCGGACCCCAAGATCCTTCTGCTCGACAACACAGCTAAGACTCCTACCCTCGATATTGTACTCCTTCATCCCATTATTCCTGCCAAAATGGACCACTGCACATTTATCCGCATTGAAGTCCATCTGCCACTTCTCTGCCCAGTCTTGCATCCTGTCTATGTCCCGCTGCAACTTTTGACACCCCTCCAAACCATCCACAACACCACGACCTTTGTATCGTCGGCGAACTTACTAACCCAACCCTCCACTTCCTCAACCAGGTCATTTATGAAAATGACAAACAGCAAGGGTCCCGGAACAGATCCCTGGGGCACTCCACTGGTGACTGGCCTCCATGCAGAAAAAGACCCATCCACAACCACTCTCTGCCTTCTGCCGGCAAGCCAGTTCTGGATCCACAAGCCAAAGCCCCTTGGATCCCATACCCTCTCACCTTCTCAAGAAGCCTAGCATGGGGGACCTTATCAAATGCCTTGCTAAAGTCCATGTACACCACGTCCACCGCTCTTCCTCCATCAATGTGTTCAGTCACATTTTCGAAAAACTCAACTAGGCTCGTAAGGCACAACCTGCCCTTAACAAAACCGTGCTGACTATTTCTGATCATTCTAAACTTCTCCAAATGCTCGTAAATCTTATCCCTCAGAAGCCTCTCCATCAGCTTACCAACCACTGAGGTCAGACTCACTGGTCAGTAATTTCCTGGACTATCCCTGTTCCCTTTCTTAAAGATAGGAACCACATCCGCAATCCTCCAATCCTCTGGAACCTCTCCCGTTTCCATGGATGATGCAAAGATCTTCACTAGGGGCTCTGCAACCACTTCCATCACTTCCCACAATAACCTGGGGTACATCCCATCCGGTCCCAGCGACTTGTCTATCTTGACAGAATTTAACAGGTCTAACACATCCTCTTTCCTAACATCCACATACTCAATCTTTTCCGTATGCCGCAAACCTGCAGTGCAATCTCCCAGTTCACTTTCCACTGTGAATACCGAGGCAAAGTACTCGTTAAGCACCTTTGCCATTTCTTCCGGATTCACACAGACTTTTCCCCCTTCACCTTTTATAGGCCCTATCCCTTCTCTTCTCATCCTTTTACTTTTCACATATTTGTAGAAGGCCTTGGGATTCTCCTTAATCTTCCCTGCCAAGGCCTTCTCATGATCCCTTCTGGCTCTCCTAATTTCCTTTTTAAATTTGCTCCCACATTCTGAAAGATATGCTGGTTAGGTGCATTGACCCATTCAGGCACTAGCCTATGATGACTAGGGGAATGTCACAGTAACTTCATTGCAGTGTTAATGTAACTTTTATTGTGACTAATAAATAAATGAGCTAAACTAATAAACTGATGGTTCAAAACACATTGTGTGCGCTTTGAGTAGGAAGTCATGTTAATTAAAAGCTAGATTACACAAGAAGAGGAAATTCCAGCTGTAATGTTAATACAGAATGATGGCTGAGCAGTATTGCCAGTAGGCTACGAATCCAGAAATTTACCTAATGCTCCAGCAACCTGGGTTCGAATCCCACCATGATAGATAGTGGGTCTTAAATTCATTTTAAAAATATCTGGAATTTAGAATCTACTGATGACCAAAAAATTCATTGCAGAGTTAATGTAAATCTACTTGTGACTCTAATAAATAAACTTAAGTCATTGTCAATTGTCGCAAAGACCCATCTGGTTCACCAGTGTCCTTTAGGGAAGGAAATCTACTTGGTCTGGCCTACATGTGACTTCCGAGCCACAGCAATGTGGTTGGCTTGTAACTGCTCTTTAAAAAAGGGCAACTAGGGATGGGCAATAAATGCTGGCCAGCCAACGATGTTCTGTCCCAGGAATGAATTAAAAAAAGGAAGTGTGCTTGAGCTTCTGCCCAGTATCCTGTGTGCCTGCTGGATGGAAGACCTCACAACACAAGACCGAAAGGATAAAAAGATAATTCTATTTTACAAAAATAAAGATTGAAATATCCAGGGGAGCTTTTCAATTCTTGATGAAGCTGGGAAGGAATTTGAATGAGTCAGTTTTAGAAATTGCAAATGCATGCTGATCACATTAGTGCAAAGATTCTTCTGCTTTGTAAATCAGCACTCGACATGCTTTCTGCATTCTTTCACAGGCTGTGGGCATTGACATGCAGGCTAGCATTTATTGCCCGTCCTTAATTGCCCCTTGAGAAGGTGTTGGTGCGCTGACTTCTTGAATTGTGACATTCCATGTGGTGTAGGTACACCCAACAGTGTTGTTCAGAGAGAATTCCAAGATTTTGACTCAATGACAGTAAAGGAACAGCAGTGCATTTTCAAGTCAGGGCAGTGGGTGACTTGGAGAGGAACTTGCAGGTAATGGTGTTCCCAGGGACATGCTGTTCTTCTAGCTGTAAAGGTTATGGGTTTTGGAAGAGGTTATTGATGGACTTTGAATTGCTGTAATGCATCATGTAGATAGATCACACTGCTGTCTCTTGGCATTGCTGGCCATTTAGTACCTATTCCTTGAAGTGAGTGTCTTGCTCAGACATTTCAGAAGACATTTAAGAACCAACTAGATTTTTTTTTATTGAATTCAAATTTCACCTTTTGGCACGGTGGGATTCGAACAGTAGGTTCCCAGAACAACACCCTGAGATTGCTAAGTCACTGAGAACACCACTATGCCAGTTATGTCCTCAAAATATATTTATAATTGATAATCCTCCTTTCTGTTAAGGATTGAACAGAACAAAATTAAACTTATAAGTTAAAGGACATTAACTTTATCTCGTCATTGGGTGAAATTCATCTGGATTGTGAGCACTGTCTTGTGATGTAGCTTCTGTGAACGGTTCATCAAAACACTAAGGTTGTATAAGGCTCTGGTCAGATCACATTTAGAATATTGTGCCCCTTATGAAAGGAAGGATCCAGAGGAGGTTCACGAGAATGATCCCAGGAATGAAAGGCTTAACTTAGGAGGAGCATTTGAGGACCCTGGGTCTGTAATCAATGGAGCTTAGAAGGATGAGGGGGATCTCATTAAGCTTACTGAAAGACCAAGATTGAGTGGACATGGGAAAGATATTTCCATTAATAGGAGAGAGAAAGATCTGAGGACACAGCCTCAGAGTAAAGGTACAACTCTTTAGAACTGAGATGAGGGGGAATTTCTTCAGATAGAGGGTGGTAAATCTGTGAAATTCATTGCCACAGAAGAGTATATTTAAGACAGATGTAGATATCTCTGATGCAGGGATCAAAGGTTATGGGGAAAAGGCAGGAGGACAGATTTGAGAAAGTTGTCAGCTATGATGAAAGCCAAAGCAGTTTAAACAGGCCAAATGGCTCAATTCTGCTCCTATATCTTATGGTCTTATCTCAGTTCAGGTAAGAAGTTTTAGAACAATTGCGTACTCTTGTGAAACACTCTCAGCACAGTATCTATATTTCACCTCTTCCTGCTAAAGAAGCAAGTGATTTGGAGGAAGGGAGGTATAACTCTCAAATTAAACTGCTGTTTATACGCGGTACTCATCGGGGGTAAAGTCAGAGATAAGGAGACTATGCTAAGCACATTCTGAAGTTCACTGTTGGACTCCATTTTCTATTGTAAAAAGCAGGAAGGTTTCCTTTTGTCAGTTGGAATATTCATGATCATTTTGGAGCATATATTAGTTCTGATAAACTGGATTGAGAGAAATGAAGATAGTAGCCAATGTTCACGAGAGTCTTAAATCAGGTAAATTGACTATGATGGGACAGGCATTGATATAAAAAGCTTTACGGTTTACTAGACTGGTATAGTAAATATATCCAAATGTGGCCTGTCAGCAGAACTGTCATTGAGCTGTGCACTTGATTAAAATGCTGCTTATCACACACAACACATTTGGAAGTATTATAAAGATGAAATGATACTTTTGTACATGGCACATCCAGGAGCTTTACTGGTGATCCACACACTTCAGAATTCGCTCATATCTCCTCTGACAGGTTGTCAATTTAAATGTAATAACCAGTATGTCACAACTCAAACACGCAAATGCGATTTGTAAATTCCTATGCTGTTAACTGAAAAGCTGAGCCTTGCTTTGGTTGGAGCAGTTGCCATTCCCTGGGAAAAAGCTGATTTATTCGGATGGGATATCTGCTCTCTTAAATCCCATCAAGCTCGATCCCTGTCCTAACAAGTGGGTTACTACCCGAGCTTGGCAGAGCAAGTTATCGACCATTATACACACCATACAATAACTCAGCCTGTAAAGCATCAGACTTTTAATTTGAGGGTGCAGGGTTCAAATCCTTAGTCGGGTGATTTTTTTTTTTGGGGGGGTGGTGGGCAGCACAGTGATTAGCACTGCTGCCTCACAGCACCAGAGATTCTAGCCTCGGGTCACTGTGTGGAGTTTGCACATTCTCCCCGTATCTGTGTGGGTTTCCTCCGGGTGCTCCTGTTTTCTCCCACAGTCAAAAGATGTGCGGATTAGGTGGACTGGCCATGCTAAATTGCTCCTTAGTGTCAGGGGGACCAGCTAGGGTAAATGGGTGGAGTTATGGGGATCGGGCCTGGGTGAGATTGTGATCAGTGGAGTCTCGATGGGCCAAATGGGATCCTAGGATATACATAAAGGAAGCAAATACAAAGGAGATGTCAGGGGTAGGTTTTTCACTCAGAGGGTGGTGAGTGAATGGAACCGACTGCTGTCGGAGGTTGTTGAGGTAAACTCACTGGGGTCTTTTAAGAGACTTCTGGATGAGTATATGGAAAAGAATAGGATAGGGGGTTATAGATAGGTCTGTGGATTGGTGGATGTGATCGGCGCAACTCGTGGGCCGAAGGGCCTGTTTGTGCTGTATTGTTCTATGTTCTATGTTCTATAAACTCTGTCGGTTTAATGGACTATTTGCTCAGGAGCCAGCGTTCTCTTCTCTCCTGTAACATTGTCCTGGGAACAACATTACATATATATAATTGCCTTAATCTTCTGCAACAAATCATAATCAAACTTGAAAAGGTAACAACGCAAATTGATGAATAATGTTTAATGGTACAGACCCAGAATGCTGAATTTATTAAGACTGTTTTTTAATAAGCAGCTTACAAATTTTCACCATTGATGAAAAGTGTGCATTAGTCTCTCAGCTCAACTGCAATAGTCATCCTGATTCAGAGGACTCTCTCGAGGCAATGTTTCATTCAAACAATTATAACTTTACCATCTGCAGCATATATTCATTGAATCCTCCACAAAATGATACTTCATATTGTAGGATGGTCAGTGCATTGTCTGAATGAGCGTGTATTCAGTGTAATGCCATGGTATATTTTATTTACTCTGAACTATTTGATTTCACTTCCGTATCAGCAGCAAACTAGACAACGTTTCTGGTTGATAGCATCTGTGCATAATTAGTTGGAAGACACGGCTGAAGATTAAGGTTGAAGATGTGTGAATAAATTATTCAAATAAAGTAATTGTTCAATGAATGTTTTATGAAGCTACAGGATATGTTTTTGACATTGAGGCACTATTTTACTAAAGTAGAAGGCATGTACTGTTATTTCCCTGATCTTGGGAATACACTCAACTTTCAGGATTATTGAAGATGTTGAATGAAGCAGATAAAGATGTACGTGAATTGAATTGATATTTTGTGACTTTTTGAGAACTTTCTTTAAGGTTTGTCAGTGAAATATATAGACTAAATGTTATAATAAATATGACAGCAAATATAACATTACTCCCTGTTACATTGCATGATCTATCCGGCTGAATTACAATCAGGAATTGTAATAAGGGCTAGTCCTGGGTTACAATCTTGCAAAGTGTTGCTTGGGCTTTGCCCACCATAATTTTCAATGATTCATCCAATTCAAGATCAAAGTTTATTTAAAGTTTATTTATTATTGTCACAAGTAAGGGTCACATTAACACTGCAATGAAGTTACTGTGAAATTCCTCTAATTGCCACACTCCAGTGCCTGTTCAGGTCAATATACCGTAACCTGAGCACTTTGGGTGGGAGGAAACAGGAGCATCTGGAGAAAACTCACGCAGACATGGGGAGAATGTGCAGATTCCACACAGACAGTGACCCAAGCCGGAATCAAAGCCAGGTCCCTGGAGCTGTGAAGAAACAGTGCCACCACGGATTTGTCATCCAATCAGAGATAGAACATGGGTTTCTAATGCAGAATGTGGAGTGAAGGGTAATATTGATGTGAATGATGACGTAAGCTTGACATCAGGGTTAGGTGACCAAGAGGCTCGAGAGGTCAAGATGGATAAACTATGTACTTACCGTGAAGTCTTGTAAATAGTATAAATAATTGGTGTCTAGAAAAAAACTATATACCGACCATCTCAAGTGACTCAGAGAATAAGCAAAACCTCATCAAGACGTGGTAGTAACTCAAAACATTTAGGGCCAATGAGAGGCACTCCAACATGTGAGTTGGCATCCCACGGCAAAGGTGGGAGCTGTTGTTCTCAGCATGGAGACTGGGAGGGGGAAGACCATCTTAATATATCCCTGACTGCCACAACTGCCTATTCATCAGCCTGGAGGGGCAGCTTCAGCAGTCACAGAATGGCAGCTGTAGTCAGCAGGATGGTTCCTGTCTCGTGTTTTGTTCCCCCCAGTCCCTCACACCCTGAATACTCCAGGGTTGACCCGGGCATGGTCCCATTCATTGTGGGCTGCCTGGAGATTTAGGCTGAAAATCCTAATCAGAGCAAGAAATTCTTCAATGGAACAGCAAGTCAAGTAGTCCAATCCAAAACTAGGGCCCTAAATAAACATGGATAAATGTGTAGTGGTCCATTTTGGCAGGTCAAATGAGATGAAAGAGTATAATATCAAGGTAGAAGTATAGTGGATCAGAAGGATCTTGGGGTCCAGGAGCATAGGACTCTTAAATCAGCCTCGCAGGTAGAGGATGTGGTTAAGAAGGCTTATGGTGTGCTAGCTTTCATCAATTGAGGGATTGAGTTTAGGAGTTGGGAGATAATGCTGCAGCTGTGTAAGACCCTTGTCAGACCCCACTTGGAGTACTGTGCTCAGTTCTGGTCGCCTCATTACAGGAGGAATGTGGAAGCTATTGAAAGGGTGCACAGGAGATTTACAAGGATGTTGCCTGGATTGGGTGACATGCCTCATGAGGATAGGTTGAGGAAACTTGGTCTTTTCTCCTTGGAGAGACGAAGGATGAGAGGTGACCTAATAGAGATGTATAAGATATTGAGAGGTATTGATCGGATGGATTCTCAAAAGCTTTTTCCCAGGGCTGCAATGGTTGCTATGAGAGGACACTTGTTTAAGGTGCTGGGGAGTAGGTACAGAGGAGATGTCAGGGGTAAGTTTTTCACTCAGGTGAGTGAGTGGAATCAGCTGCCGTCAGGTGGTGGAGGCGAACTTGATAGAGTCTTTTAAGAGACTTCTGGATGGCTACATGGGACTTAATAGATTATAGGTAAACCTAGTAGGTAGCAATATGATTGGCGCAACTTGTGGGCCGAAGGGCCTGTTTGTGCCGTAGTTTATCTATGTTCTATGCTCTAAATCTAAAAGAAAGGAAATTACCAGGTTATGAGACATGAACTGGCTGAGGTAGATTGGATAGGTCCATTGAAAGACATGATGATGGATAGACAATGACTAACATTTAAGGAATGAATGCAAGGCATTGTAACAGTTATATATTCCATTCTGACACAAAACACAACAAGAAAAGTGGCCCAACTATGGCTACGGAAATAAATTAAGTTTGGTATTACATCCAATGAGAGTCAAACAATCCTAGAGATTTACAGCATGGAAACAGGCACTTTGGCCCAACTTGTCTTTGCTGCCTTTTTTTTAAACCCCCAAGCTAATCCCATTTGCCCACATTTGCCCATATCCCTCTATCCCCATCGTACCTATGTAACTGCCTAAACGTATTTTAAAAGACAGAAGTGTATCTGCCTTTACTACTGCCTCTGGCAGCTTGTTCCAGACACTCACCATCTACTATGTGAAAATATTACCCCTCTTGACACTTTTGTACCTCTCCCCTCTCACCTTAAACCTACGCACTCTAGTTTTAGTCCTATACCTTTGGGAAAAAGATATTGACTATCCAGCTGATCTGTGCCCTAAGGTCAAATAAAGTTACAGGTCAGATAAAGACAAGGGAATTAAGGGTTATGGAGAGAAAGAGGGAAAGTGGAACTGATCCACTGCAGATCAGCCATGATCTTATTGATTGGTGGGACAGGCTCGAAGGGCTACACGGTTTACTCCTGCTCCTATTTCTCATGTTCTTAAAGTTATAGAAAAAGAAGCAATCTTGAGGATTTGAAGAAATTTAGAATTCAGCAAAGGAGGTCCAAGTAACATAAAAGCAGACTGAAAATTCCTTTAAATATGTAAAAAAATTATGAAAATTAAATGTAGTTTCCTTACAGTCCAAAACAGGAGAACTTATAACTGGGAACAAGGAAATGGAAGAGAAAGTAAATAATTACTTTTGTTATGTCTTCACGGAGGGAAACACGAAGTTTTGGAGAGAGTACAAAAAGGGTTCACCAGGATGCTGCCTGGTCTCGAGGGTATTGGCTATGAGGAGAGGTTGAATAAACTAGGATTGTGTTCACTGGAAAGATGGAGGCTGAAGGGAGACCTGATGGAGATCAACAAAATTATGAGAGGCACAGACAGGGTGGAGAGTCAGAGGCATTTTCCCAGGTATGAAGTGTCATTTATAAGGGGCACAAGTTCAAGGTGAGAGAGGAAAAGTTGAAGGGAGATGTGCGGAGGAAGATTTTCACACAAAGAGTGGTGGGTGCCTGGAATATGCTGCCAGAGGAGGTGATGGAAGCAGACACAATAGTAACATTTAAAAGGCAGCTGGATGGGCACATGAATAGAGAGGGAATAGGGGAATACGGACCGAGTAAGGGCAGAAGGTTTTTTTTAATTTAGTTAGGACATTATAGTCAGTGCGGGTTTGGAGGGCCAAAGGGTCTATTCCTATTCTGTATTTTTCTTTGTTCTCCTAATATAAGACCTTACACAATGCTTTCAATTTCCCACTTAAATATACCATTCAGATAAATGAAGTTTTTTCTCACTTCATCATGAATGAATGAGCAAAACCAAAGACATAGGGTCAGAGAGGTTTCACCTTTAGAATGCTGGACTGACTCCTATATCAGAAATGTTTTACAAACCTGGATGTAAATGTGGAAATATAAGTCTAATTCTACTTTTCCTGGAATATCAATGAACAAAGAAAATTACGGCGCAGGGAACAGGTCCATTCGCCCTCCAAGTCTGCCCCGGCCAATGCTTTAGTAACTGCAGCTACGTCAGTTATTTGCATCTTTACAAAAAACACATTCAAATTTTTAATCAATGTGATTAAATTTGGGACAAGAAAATTTCCAAAGCATCTGAACCTGTACATGAGCCTAGTAACCCAGCCAGGCATTCAGGAATGTAGCACTGAGGGAGTGCTGCATTGTCAGAGGTGCCTCACATTGGATCCGTTGTTAAGTTGACCTCCTATTGGCCTTATTAGATAGACGTCCCTGTGACCATTTCCATCGGAGTTCTCTGGGTGGTCTGGCCAGTGTTATTTCCAGGCAGCTGGTTCGCTGACCCTGCTTCTCTGTTGTTTCCTGTGGATCTTGTTACGTAAATTTGACCAAGGTGTTCACTTGGATATCAACAGTGATTCCAATGAATAAAACATTGACTGTGGCATACTTTGAGATAAAATAATAATCCTAGAATGTTTACATCAGAGAAGGAGGCCACTCAGCCCATCATGTCCACGCAGGTTGAAAATCGAGCCACCCAGCCTGATCCCACTTTCAGGCTACCTCACTCGAGATGCTTAACTGGACTCCCTTCAAAAAAATTGAAGATTTCGCTTTTTAGAACATAGAACATAGAACACTACAGCACAAACAGGCCCTTCGGTCCACAAGTTGTGCCGAACACATCAAAAACCTACCCAGCCATAGACCTATCTATAACCCCCAATCCCATTGGATCCCATATACTCATCCAGAAGTCTTTTAAAAGTTCACCTCGACCACCACCGACGGCAGCCGATTCCATTCACTCACCACCCTCTGAGTGAAAAACTTTCCCCTAGCATCCCCTCTGTACTTGCTTCCCTGAACCTTAAATCTGTGCCCTCTCGTCGCGACCATTTCAGCCCTGGGAAATAGTCTCTGAGAGTCCACCCTAGCATTACTTTAATGCTGCTGCTGAATAAGATCCTGGTCAGACCTCACTTGGAGTACTGTGCTCAGTTCGAGTCACCTCATTACAGGAAGGATGTAGAAGCCATTGAAAGGGTGCAGAGGAGATTGACAAGGATGTTGCCTGGATTGGGCAGCGTGCCTTATGAGGATAGGTTGAGAGAGCTAGGTCTTTTCTCTTTGGAGAGATAAAGGATGAGAGGTGAGCTGATAGAGGTGTATAAGATGTTGAGAGATATTGATCGAGTGGATTCTCAGAGGCTTTTGCCCAGGGCTGAAATGGTTACTACTGGAGGACACAGGTTTAAGATGCTGGGGAGCAAGTAGAGAGGAGATGTCAGGGATATGTTTTTCACTCAGAAGGTGGTGAGTGAATGGAATCAGTTACCAGCGGTGGTAGTGGAGGCGGATTCGATAAGGTCTTTTAAGAGACTTCTGGATGAGTAGATGGGACTTAGTAAGGTAGAGGGTTATAGGTAAGCCTAGTAGGTAGGGACATGTTCGGTGCAACTTGTGGGCAGAAGGGCCTGTTTGTGCTGTAGTCTTGCTATGTTCTATGTTCTACTATCCTTTCAGACAGTGCATTCCAGAACCCCACAATCCTCTTGGTGAAAAAAAACTTTCCTCCTCCACCAAAGAATATTTTGACCATTTGTTTTAGATCTCTGCCCCCAACTGCTGATCTTCCTGCTAATTTAAATCGCTCCTTCCCATCCACTCTGTCCAGGCCTCTCACAATTTTATACATCTCAAACCAAACCTCCCCTCAGCCTTCTCTATCCCAGGGAGAACAACGCAAATCTATCCAACCTTTCCTTGTTGCTGCAATGTTCCAGTCCCAGTGACATCGTTGTAAATCTCTAATCCAATTATATTTTTTCTATATTGAGTTGACCAGAACCACAAACAGTTGTGACCTGGCTGATATTTTGTACAGTTTCAGCATTACCTCCCTGCTCTTATATTAGAATCACAGGATCCCTACAGTGCAGAAGGAGGCCATTCAGCCCATTGAGTCTACACTGGCAACAATCCCACCCAGGCCCTATCCCTGTAATTCCATTTATCTGCCTGACTAATCCCAATGACAACCAGGGCAATTCAGCATGGCCAATCCACCTAACCCACACATCTTTGGACTGTGGGAGGAAATTCTAAACTTCGGCTAATGAACATAGAACATAGAACATTACAGCACAGAACAGGCCCTTCGGCCTTCGATGTTGCGCCGACCAATATAAAAAGCAATGCCCCTCCAAACTAAACCATTCCCTTCTCTTCCATATACTTATCAACTAAGCTCTTAAACGCCACCAAACTTGGCGCATCTACAACTGCTGCAGGCAGGGCCTTCCACTCCCGAACCACCCTATTCAATGTGCCTTCTTAACCACCTTATCACCCTATGAACACCCTATTCAAATGAAAGTTAGTTTCATTTCCCAGCAAGGTAATTTCATTACTGCCATCCAGGATATCTCTGTTTTGCTGTTTCGCTAACACTCAACTTTCACAACAGTACACACTCTCAGGAAACAAGAAATTTCCTTATATTTTGTAACGTTTTAGTGCCAGCGGATATAACCACTTAACTTTATAACCAGTGAAATAAACAATGGCAATTTACAGCATCTAGCAAAATGCAGTTAACTCAAGTCAGCAAGTAATATTTAAATAGTTACATTTGCTAAAGTTTGTTATTTGGACAATCTCAGGTAGGTGATTAAAATGATAAAATCTTTCTCCCGACACAGTTTATCAGTTTTAAATCAAATAGCTCACATTAAAATTGTTATGTTGTAATAACAAGATTATATATTTAATAATATGCATATTATTAATGTAATAATTATATTTAATAACAAGATTACTGTATTCCTTATATACCCTATGACTGTGTGGCTAAATTCCCCTCGATTTTCAAGTTTGCTAATGACACTACCGCAGTAGGTCGGATCTCAAACAATGATGAAACAGAGTACAGGAATGAGATAGGGAATCTGATGAACTGGTGCAGCAACAATAATCTCTCCCTCAATGTCAACAAAATGAAGGAGACTGTCATTGACTTCAGGAAGCGTAAAGGAGAATATGCCCCTATCTATATCAATGGGGATGAAGTAGAAAGGGTTTCATGTTTTTAAATGTCCAGATCACCAACAATCTTTCTTGGTATCCACCCTCCACGCTGATACTACAGTTAAGAAAGCCCACCAATGCCTCTACTTTCTAAGAAGACTAAGAAAGTTTGGCACATCACCTACGATTCTCACCAACTTATACAGATGCACCATTTCTGATTGTATCACAGCTTGGTGTGGCTCCTGCTCTGCAAGACCTCAAGGAACTACAAAAGATTGTGAATGTAGTCCAATCCATCATTCAAACCAGCCTCTGATCCATCGACTCTGCCTACACTTCCCGCTGCCTCAACAAAGCAGCCAGCATAATTAAGGACCCCACACACCCTGGACATTCCCTCTTCCACCTACTTCTATTAGAAAAAAATACATATCAACATACATATCAACCCACTGAAGAACAGCTTCTTCCCTGCTGCTGTCAGATTTTTGAATGGACCTCGCGTTAAGTTGATCTTTCTCTACATCCAAGCCATGACTGTAACATTACATCCTGCACTTGCTCCTTTCCTTTTCTTTGAACAGTATGCTTTGTCTGTATATAATGCACAAGAGATAATACTTTTTATTCTATTTTAATACATGTGACAATATTAAATCAAATCAAAGATTATATTGTACCTAGATATGTAAACAATGTATAATTGAAAGAAAAACCATCACAAATAAGTTTCTGCAAAATACAAATAAAATTGGGAGTAGATGTAAATTTATATTATCAATTGACATTTTCGTTCTTTGAACTTGTGTCGAACTGTGTGAACAGAATTAACATTGCAACGTGATAAGAATCCAGAACAGTAGCTCAGCCAGAGATTAACAAAAGAGTAAATTAGAAATGGAAATCACACACAGTGCAGAGGGCTGGAGCAGATTAAAGCATGAACTGTTATTTGATGATACCCTTGAAGATGAATTAGTACAAAATGTATGACCTGAGAATTCTAATGAGATATTACAAAGCACTTTAGTGAGAGTAACCTGCCATTTTAAAGCTCCAAACTATAGATATTACTGGTGCCTAATCTTAGAATCATAGGGTCCCTACAGTGCAGAAGGAGGCATTTCGACCCATCAAGTTTACACCACTTTACCAGAACAGCATCTTCCCCAGCCCACCCCGCTGCTCTGTCCCCATCACCCCATGCATTTACTAAGGCCTATCCAATTAACCTTTTTTAATTCTCTCATGGGTATGGGTGTCGCTGGCTGGCCAGCACTTATTGCCCATCTCTATTTGCCCAAGGAGACTTGAAAGTCAACCACATTGCTGTGGCTCTGGAGTCCATATAGGTCAGACCAATACGGACAGCAGATTTCCTTCCCTAAAGCACATTAGTGAACCAGATAGGTTTTTCTAACAATTGACAATGGTTTCATGGTCATCAGTAGATTTTAATTACAGTTTTTTTTTTAGTGAATTCAAATTCCGCTTTCTGCCATGGTGGGATTTGAACCCAGATCCCCAGAACATTAGCTGAGTTTCTGAATTAATAATCTCACAATAATACCACTAGGCTATCACCTTCCCTACTCACCTTTGGATTCTATGGAGTGATTTAGCATGGCTAGTCCATCAAACCTTTACATTTTTGGAATGTGGGAGGAAACTGAAGCACCCAGAGGAAACCCATGCAGACATGGGGAGAATGTGCAAAATTCCACACAGACAGTGACCCAAGGACAGAATTGAACCCTTAATGCTCTGCATGGATTTCCTCTGGGTGCTCCAGTTTCCTCCCACAGTCCAAAGATGTGCTGGTTAGGTGAATTGGCCATGCTAAATTGTCTCTTAGTTCAGGAGGAATAACTAGAGTAAATGCATAGGGTTATGGGGATTGGACCTGGGTGGGATTGTGGTTGGTGAGGACTAAATGGGTTAA
This sequence comes from Sphyrna mokarran, assembly GCA_024679065.1. Classification (NCBI taxonomy): domain Eukaryota; kingdom Metazoa; phylum Chordata; class Chondrichthyes; order Carcharhiniformes; family Carcharhinidae; genus Sphyrna; species Sphyrna mokarran. The sequence goes on along the minus strand of JAGIQG010000008.1, from coordinate 120,451,824 downwards.
GTGGCCTCTTTCTGGTCTGTAGGATTCTCTGATTCTATGGTATTAGATGAGGCCCAAAAACATGCCTGTCTCTTCAATGTACCCACTCTCATGACATTCCTACTTCCGATTGGCCACCTTCATATTGACTTCCTGCTATGAAGGATGGCAGGTAGGTTCCCGACTCTACAGGTCACATCAGCCCCACCCCACTGCGGGTCACAAACTCTGCTCTACTGCCTGTTGGGAAAGATAGAGTCATGAGGGAACACATGGAAAAGTTGGGCACAATTGGCAGAGAGCGCCATCTCTGTTGTTCTTATCCTCAAGCCAGATAAATAGGTCCAACCTTGGGGAGACAATTAGGATAATGATCAATCGGGTTTCTAAATTTGGATCATCCATCACATTTCACTGATTACTAGGCGGGTTCGGCATATTCCAAGTTGGACATGAGCCATACATACTTCCCGAAAGTATGTGACAATTAACATGCAAACAAAGCCTGTCTGACTACACTCACCTGCCCTTCAGGGGATAGTCTGCATACACCAATTTTCAATTAAGTTTTTTTTTAAAACATCTGTGGGACATGGCTGTCACTGGCTGGCCAACATTTATTGCCCATTCCCCTTGCCCGAGTGTCAATTACATTGCTGTGGCTCTGGAGTCACATGTAGACCAGACCGGGTAAGGATAGCAGATTTCCTTCCTTTGGAAGCAAGTTCCTAAATTACAGTGACGATAGGTAAAGTAGTACCAGGATAATAAAACTAAGTGAAACAATATACCCAACATCATGACCTCACAGCAAATTACATGTAGAAATTGTTTATAATTAAAACTGAATTAAAGCTTTATTTATTAGTCACAAGTAGATTTACATTCACACTGCAATGAAGTTACTGTAAAAATCCCCCACATTCCAGTGCCTGTTTGGGTACACTGGATTTAGCATGGCCAATGTATCTACC